>CM042162.1:23880672-23986163 GCA_023376005.1 Doryteuthis pealeii | reverse complement strand
CAATAAATTAGACATCAATCGTCGCATATATCTACCAAGTTTTGGATAAATCTCTCTATATATATATATATATATATATATATATATATATATATATTATATATATATATATATAGGGACTGGCAAACGGAGCCTAAAATACGTGTTTGACAAATGACTTTAGACCCCCTACAGAAAATAATTTACCAAAAATCAGGAAATTATCGGATTTTAATGAAATTTTCAGTGTTTATTTATCAAAGAATTATCTTTATAATGCATTATTTATTTTATTTCAAAACTTTCTCATTTTTTTTTTCAGATCACTTAGTTTTGACCCCCCTTATGTTGGGGGCGTAAAATGTTTTGCGAGTTGGTCATTTTCGATACTAATTACAGTATAAATAATGAGATAAAAGACCGAATTTATGAATAGAAATAACAACAAAAATTTTTACAGTGGCTTTTCTATGAGAAAATAAGTACCGAAAATCGAAAAATAAAATGTAAAAAAGTAATAAATAATTAATGTTTTGGAGATTTCTTTTTTACTCATTTCGATAATTATTTAATTGGCTATTATTTTATAAAAGAAAAAATTATACATCGATGTTTTTTCTGCTTAAAAAGGGGAGGGGGTACATTTTCAATAGAGTTTTTCTTCAAAACTTATTACTTTTGGCGCCTAAAATAAGGTTTGCATTAAATAGATATTTATTTTTAGAATCTAAAAATATAACATTTTAAACTTAACATCAGGATTTTCATATTTTAAATGAATTTTATATATTAATTTTTCATAGCAAAAATACTAAATTAAAGTTTTTAAATAAAATAACTGATGCATTATAAAATTCATTAAAATGTTAAATCAATACTGATAATTTCATTAAAATCGGATAATTACCTGATTTTTGGTCATTTTTTTCCCCATCCCAAATGTTACGTTAAAATTGTAAACAAGCGCCTAAAACCATTGAAAAACAGCCAAAATGGCGGGTCGCGTCGAAATTGACCAAAACAAATAGTTTTAAATTTTTTTTTAAATAAACTGCATATGTAATTATATTTTTCTTTTTTTAATGATGGTTATTATGGTACTACTTATCGATTTAGACAAAGTTTAACCTTAAATAATAGATTTAATTATTCTTAATTCGCTTTTAAAACTCGTAGTATCCGATTTTTTTTGCCTATACCTAATATATATCTATATCTGTGTGTGTGTGTGTGTGTGTACACGTATATATATGTATATGTGTGCATTATTATGAACAACGCCCTTTAAATTCTTAAGTTGTATTTTGTTAATATTTGGCTCGATTTATTTAATGAAAATATTTTTTTTATTTCTTAACTTTTTTATTTTTTATTTTTTTTATTTTTGTGAAATAAAAAAATCTAAAAATTTGATCTGAGAGAAAAAGATTATCCATTAATTTTTTTCTTGTTAAGTGTAATTGTCTTTTTCCAAGTATAAAAGGAAATAGGGAGAAATTCTAGTTTCATTTTTGCTAGAAACATCTCGAATCTTCTAACGAAAATCGTTTTACTTTCGGTTTTGTCGCTGCACCAGAATCAGTAGCAGCCATGGCAAAAAAAAAAGAAAAAAGTTTTTTTTTCCAAGTAAATGGTTTGGGAAACCCCAGTTTCATTTTTGTGAATGGATTTTGCTAGAAACATCTCGAATCTTCTAACGAAAATCGTTTTACTTTCAATTTTGTCGCCGTTGTACCATCAGCAGCAGCAACTCCTATAAAAACTCGCAGCTCGGCCGACGAGCTCATCTTTAGTAAACCAATTACCGAGAGATAAATGCGATGTCTGTTCCGTTAAAGTCAAAAAGAAAAAAGGTTCGTTGGTTTTGATTTTAGAACGTGCTAATAATCCTTATTGGTCCCATGTAAACTTGGTTAGGCAACCAGTCTTGGAGAAGGAAAACTTTAAATTCAAACCTGTTAAACTCCGCTTGTAATGGTCAATATCAGAATAATAGGCTCAGTCCTAATTAATGATATATTTCACTAATTTAATTGAATTTATTTAATTTACTTATTTATTCATTTAAACTAAAATTTAGCGACTATTTTTTAATGCTTTCAATTCACAAAAGACCTCTAGGAAATTTGTCTGATTTTGAAAAATATTTATTTGCTATAGTTTTAAAATGGGTGCTCAAAACATCCGGCCTTGTGCCATGTAAACTTGGTTAGGCAACTAGTCTTGGAGAAGGAAAACTTTAAATTCAAACCTGTTAAACTCCGCTTGTAATGGTCAATATCAGAATAATAGGCTCAGTCCTAATTAATGATATATTTCACTAATTTAATTGAATTTATTTAATTTACTTATTTATTCATTTAAACTAAAATTTAGCGACTATTTTTTAATGCTTTCAATTCACAAAAGACCTCTAGGAAATTTGTCTGATTTTGAAAAATATTTATTTGCTATAGTTTTAAAATGGGTGCTCAAAACATCCGGCCTTGTGTCACAACTAAGCAACGTAAAGTAAATGAATAAAATGTAAATAAATTCTGACTTCTAAACACATGAACATCTTTTTCCTTGTGTTATTTTTTTAACGTCAAGTTTGATCGAAAGTTTGTTCGTTTTGACATTAAATGTTTGTTTATTTTTGTTTGTTTTCAAATTGTAAATAGAACTCCTCCCCCCACCCCGCCTCGCAAAAATTATGGACAATCATTTTTTTTTCTGATAAATTCGCTGAGAAAATCTTCGGAATTTTTTTTTTCTTTTTTCTTTCATTTTTTCTTTTCTTTTTTTTTTTTTATTTTCTTGACCGGACCTAAAAGGATCAGAAGTACCGATTATATTTCTTAGAATTTGCTTGTTCCCGTCGCTTCTACGAAATTTGATGTACTTTCTTTTTCTCTCGGCAGAGGTGGGTGTGGGCTCTTGCGTGTGTGTGTGTGTGTTTCTGTGCGCATGAGTGTATATTAGGTACCACCAGACCGTTTAGGTCATCTTGAATAAAACGGAAATAGATATTTCCGAACTTTGTTTATCAAAAATCTCGTTAAAAAAAGATCGTACAGGGTTGTTACAAAGAAAAATAGTTAATTCAAAGATCAAATTATCCGATTGGGAAAAATTACATCGTTATCTTAAAAAATAAACAAACCTATCCATATTACGTGCGAAAGGGTAATTTTCAGGCCGCGATTTAGAGAGAAAGAAATACATATTATTACCCTCTTACAGTTATGCATCTAAGTACGGATGGGTGTAACGGACAAACTTTTTTAGCCAAATTTTTTCTATTAAAATGAATAAAATCTTTAAAAACTTTAATATTACAATTTAAAATGAATAAAATCTTTAAAAACTTTAAATATTACAATTTACTATGAATAAAAACTTGAAAAACTTTAATCTTAAAATTTCGCAGTGAAATTGACGTTAAAAAATGTCTTCGGTTTTAGTATTAATTCTTAAAATCGAAAATAAAATGAAAATTTGAATATTTTTTCTAAGAGAAAAACTGATAAAACAATCATTCAATATATTATTTTTATTCTAATTGGTCGTAAAAGTTAAATAAAATATTTTTTTACGCTCAGAAAAACAAACTTTAGTTACCGAGAAGCGTCTCGTCATATGTCAGTTTTGCTCTTCCGTACATTCTAAGAATCACACATTACTATTCAACAATAAAAATTACAAATTCTTTTAAAAATATTAATCGAGCACGGATCGGACCAACTCTTAGTTCAGCTGAATTCTAAAATTCATGTTTTTAAATATCCGTGAAAATTTTGATTTTTTTCCACAGGAAAAAAATTTTTTTAATTTATTTCACGCAGAAAATAAAAATATTTAATCACACAAAAGATTGAAAATCTCGTAAAAATTAATTTCTTAAAAAAATTTTTTTTTTTTGACAATTTAATAGAATATAGTACATACCAATTATATAAGAAAAAAAAGTTTTCAAATATTAATATTATGACATTTTTTTGCACTTTTTATTTCCGATTTCATTATTTTTTTCCTAAAAAAACTATAATTCGGTACGTTATACAATTTCATTGATATAGTTATTCAGACTCTTATCTTTATAGAAAAAAAGTACCAAATTTTTTTTTCCACATCATTGTTTTTATCTCATAAAATAAAATAGGGGGGGGTGATAGACATCGTAAAAAAAATATTTCCCCTAATATATTTTAGAAAAAAACTATTTCAGATGTATTTACATCCAATGGTAAACATTTATGGAAATTTTCGTGAAAATCGGACCATTAATTGATTTTTCATAGAATTTTTAAAAAATCCTCTTATCGTAACTTGTTTTTAGCTACGTTAAATTTCAGTTGATTTAACAGTGCAAAAATGAAAACATTGTTTTTCAATCATAATTTTCATTATTTTCGTATGCTGATAAAAAATTTAAAAAATCATCAGGAGTTTAGTTAATGTTTTTTCTTTCGAATGGAAAAATTTTTTCAAGAAAATATAAATTTTTCTGCAAGTTTCATTGTGTTAAATGTAGGGGGGGTAAATTGCTCAGGGTCAAATTGGTGGTACCTAGTGTATATACTGTATGCACGCTCGTTTGTGTGAGCGTGCATTTATGTGTATGCTTGTATGTGTACACCCGCTTGTGTGAGTGTGTACGTGTACTGTACGCACTTGTGTGTGTGTGTGTGCGTGCTTGTGTGTGTGTGTGTGTGTACTTGTGTCTGTGTGTGTGTGTGTGTATGTGCGCTTGTGTGTGTGTAGGTATCTGTATGCGCTAATGTGTGTGTGTGTGTATTAGAGCGCCTGTGTGTGCCCGTGCGCTTGTGTGTGTTTGTGTGGGGGGGACATGTGTATATGTGTGTGCATGTGTGCACGCTTGTGTGAAGGGCGCTTGTGTATGTATGTATGTATACGCGCTAGTGTGTGTGTATATGCGCCCACTTGTGTGTGTATGTGTGTGTGTGCGCGCACGCGCGTGCGCGCTTATGTGTTTGATTTGAAAACAAACAAACAAAAAAAACAAACACTTTTTCATTGACGAGCAAAAGATGGCAAATTTATTTCACTGATAATTCAATCTGATTTGTACCGTAAAGTTTACTTAACGAATGACTTCACTTTAAAATGAAAATTACCCAGAAAATGTTTTTACCCCCCCCAACAAAAAACGCTACCCATTTCAGATGAGAATCAGCTTAGTTTAAAAAGTGTATTGTTTGTTTTTGTTTAATTTGATTGCGAAATTTAATGTTGGAAGGGTTTATTATTATATTTACAAATCTCCGGTGGTTCTATAGAGAATTGGACACAAATAATTTTAATATCAGATCTGACCCCCCCCCCCAACCTGTTGCTTATAGCAGAAAAGGTTTTAACTAGAAAAAAAATTGCATGATAATTTGGTTCATGATATGAACAGCAGTTGTTTTGTTTTATGTTTGTACAAAAGTAAACTTTTTATCTACATTAAGAGTGTGGATGAGAAAGGGGGGGGGGGGTATATTGCATAAGCGAACGTTTCTATTAATAGAAAACCGTAACTTTTCAACGTAAGGAAGACGTTGTTTGACGAGAATGATTTTAAGTTTTCGATTGACAAGTGTTAACGTTTAAAAGAAAATTATTGGTTATTTATAAATAATATCGACAGTGCAAAATCACACACACAAACGTGCGTGCGTGTATGCGTGCGTGCGTGCGTGTGTGTGTTTGTGTGTGTTTGTGTGTCTTGTTTAATTGACTGTCTTGTTTTTTGTAAAAATGTTATTTCTTGTCTTGTTTAATGTATTGACTGTTTTGATTTCCGAAACACGAATAAGTTTAAAACTTAAACTTATGAATTGTATTAGAAAGAGATGATATTTGTTTTGACTAGATATACAAAAAAAAAAAAAAAAACGAATTAAAATAGGGACTAGCATTTTTGTCGTCTGCTACGAATTTTAAAAGCGAATAAAAAATAATTAAATCTATTATTTAAGGTCAGACTTTGTCTAAATCGATAAGTAGAAACATAATAACCATCATTAAAAAAAGAAAAATATCATTACATATGCAGTTTATTTTTAATAGATTTAAAACTTTGTTTTGGTCAATTTTGACGCGATCCACTATTTTTCAATGGTTTTACGCGCTTGTTTACAATTTTTATGTAACATTCGCGATTGCAAAAAAAAAAAAAATTACCAAAAATCAGGTAATTATCCGATTTTAATAAAATTTTCAATATTGATTCATCAATTAATGAATTTTATAATGCATCAGTTATTTTATTTAAAAACTTTAATTTAGTATTTTTGCTATGAAAAATTAATATATAAAATTCATTTAAAATAAAAATATTCTGATGTTAAGTTTAAAATGTTACGCCCCAAATATAAGGGGGGGGGTCAAAAATAAGTGACCTGAAAAAAACGAGAAAGTTTTGAAATAAAATAAATAAGATCATTCTTTGATAAATAAACACTGAAAATTTCATTAAAATCCGATAATTCACTGATTTTTGGTAAATTATTTTCTGTAGGGGGTTGTGGTAGTTAACAGACAAACACGGTCAGACTTTCAGAAGCTTTATTCTACATAGAATACAGTTGGCTTTTGTTACCAGTTTATATAGTAACTTTAGAAGGGGAGGGGGAGGTAACTCAGTTACCTATTACAGGGGTCTAAAGTCATTTTGTCAAAAACACATTTTAGGCTCAGTTTGCCAGTCCCTAGTTTTATGTCAGAGAATTTGCTTTTTCTTTTTATAACACATAAACTTGAAATTGTTCTTTATATTAAACGTAAAATAAAACATTAAAAAGTTAATTTTCCATTTTTTATTAACGTTTTAAAATATTTTTAACAATTATGCGCACATTTCCAAAGTCCGTATTTTGCACACTCTACTACAACTATATAAAGTTTTTTTTCTTTTTCTTTTTTTAACAATTTATTTTTACAGTGGGAAAGTTTAATATATTCACGTTTTCTCTACGTTGAAATGTTTCTTTTTATAGACACTGACGTAAGAGCACGAATTAAAGAAAAATCCCCTTTATATTTTTATAGGCAGTTCTTATCAGTGAAATGATTAATTTGTTATGAATAATTATAAATACAATAAATACATAATCAAATTATTATAAAAACATAATCCGTAGGTACCACCAAATTCAAGTCAAGTGATCAGTTTAGGCAATATTGAAGTAAGAAACGTATCTCACAAAAAAAATAACGAACATAATGTATGTTTCATTGTTTTAAATATGGGGGGGGGGGTAAATTTCACAGGGAAAATTGGTGGTACTAAGGGCCGGGTTAGCTCAGTCGGTAGAGCGTTCGGCTAGAAACCAAAAGGTTCGATACCGGTCCTCGCCAATTCAGCGTATGAGTAGCACAGGGATCTGTGCGGTAAAGTAAGGAGCTGATGGTAGGTGTGGCGCTCCACCTCAGATGCTAAAACAATCTCCTTGGTCTAACGCTATTGAAAAGGGGATAGACTCCCTCGCTGACTGGCTGATACCGACTTTAGGCCGCCCCGACGACTTTACTTTTTACTTTACCACCAAAATAGGTCACGTGATTAGTTTAGGTCATATTAAAGGAAGAAACGTAAATATTTTTAACTTTATTTTTTTAAATCTCGCAAAAAAGAAATAACGAACATAAAGAGTTGTTACAAAGAAAAACAGTTAATTTAAAGATCAAATTATCTGATTGGGGAAAAATTACTCATCGTTATCGTGAAAAATAAGTAAAGCAGTCCGTTTTTTTTACAACACGGTCAATTTCTTTATTGATATTTTTTAGCAGAATTCTGTATTCATGGTTCTTTTTCTAAAAAGCTCTGGTACCGAGACTTATAAAAATCATCTGATATAATTATTCAGACTCTTATCTTTATAGAAAAAAAGTAAAAATCGTTTTTTGCCTGTTCATTTTTTCATATTTTATAAAATAAAATGGGGGGGGGGTAGACCACGTAAAAAATATATTTCTCCTATTATATTTTAGAAAAAAAGCTATTTCAGACATATTTAAATCAAAAGGTAAATAATTATGGAAATTTTCGTGAAAATTGGACCATTAATTGATTTTTTGTAGAATTTTTTTTAAAAAGCCGGTAGTCATAACTTGTAGACAGGCTACGCAGAATTTCAATTGATTTAACGATGCAAAAATTAAAACATTGTTTTTTGTTTATAATTTTCATTATTTCCGTAAGCTGAAATTTAAAAAAAAAAATCATGCGTTTTTGTAATGTTTTTTGTTTCGAATGGACCAAAGATTTTCAAGATAATATTGACCTTTATGTGTTAAATAAAGGGGGGCGTTAAATTTTAAAGGGAAAATTGGTGGTACCTAATAATCAAATTATTATGAATATAAGGTAATTTGATTATAAAATACATAATCAAATTATTATTAATACATAACCAGGAAATTTAATTGCCTGATTAATTTGTACTACTACTATATAAAGTTTTTTTTGTTTTTTTTAACACTGTATTTTTACAGTGTGAAAATTTAATATATCCACGTTCCTCTTTATACTTTTATGAATAGTTCATATCAGTGAAAAGTCTTCAATTTCTTAAATCTATTTTTTATAATTTCCCAGAATTTTTTTAGATGAGATTTGATAATTTATATTATTTATATTATTTAGACAGACTATTGTTCTCATCTTTATTGTTATCTACACAATCTATTCTCTTTTTAATTTTTTTTTTTTTTTTTTTGCTTACTGTGAATTTCTTTTTTTTCTTCTGAACTATTTTATATAATCTCCTTTTGTTATTTTTAGGGTTTTTTGGTTTTTTTGGGTTTTTTTTTTTGTTTTTGCTTAAAAACCTAAAAATTAAAAAAGGAGATTATATAAGAATCGTTCAGAAGAAGAAAAAGAAAAAAGAAATTCAAATTTAAAAAGAATAGTTCAAAAAAAGGAAATTTGTAGTAAACTAAAAAAAAAAAAAATTAAGAAATTAAGAAAAGAAAAAAAAAGAAGCTTATGTAGAATAGTTCAATAAAAATAAATTTGTGGTAAGCTAAAAAAGAAAAAAAAGTAGCTTATATAGAATAGTTCAAAAAAGAAAATGAAATAATTTCCTTTTTACTGAACTATTCTATATAAACTTATTTTCTTTTTTTTCTTTCTTTTTTAGCTTTATTTATTTATTTGTTTTTTTTTTGTTTTTTTTTTTGCTTGCTACAAATTTCCTTTCATTGAACTATTCTAAATAAGCACCTTTTTTTAAAAAAATTTTTTTTACTACAAATTTAATTTTTTTTCATTATTCTATATAAGTTCCTTTCTATTTTCATTTTTTGTTTCTTATTTTTTTTTTTGTTTACTACAAATTTAAATTTTTTTTTCATTATTCTATATAAGTTCCTTTCTATTTTTATTTTTGTTTCTTATTTTTTAAATTTTTTTTTGTTTACTACAAATTTAATTTTTTTTTTCATTATTCTATATAAGTTCCTTTCTATTTTTATTTTTTGTTTCTTATTTTAAAAATTTTTTTTTTTTAGAATGAGATTGCCATATCAATCAGTGATTCAAAAATTTACACTATTCAACATGTAAACTCAGCACTTGAAAACTGTAAGTGAACAATTTTGGAATTTCCACTTTTTGTCTTTTTGTTTTGTCTTTTCTTTCTTTTTTTTCTTTCTATTATTTGTGAAATTTCATCCATCAAAATAATTTCTTTCTCTAATTTTCATTTTCTTTCAGATCGAAATTCTATAGTGAGATTTAGAATGAGACCAAGATCAATTGAAACATTTCAAGGTAATCAATTTATTTATCAAAACCAAAAAATTGGCTGGGTTTGGGGGAGGTGTGTGTTTTTCCTTTGAAGATGTATATTAAATGGTTACTGTTATTGCTGTGACATTCACCCTGGGTCAGTTGAGCCAGCTCCACCCAATGAATTCCCCGTATCCCGAATGAATGTAGTGTGTTGATCCAATGCAATTGAGGTTATGAATGTCAGCCATTTGTGGTTCCATCAATGAACTCCATAAATGCTTGGGCCCAAGATCATCCAGGTATTTTGCTTGAATGTTTTCAGCCATGTTTTCAGTTGATTCCCTTGGCATTTCTTCCATCCTTGAGGTGGTATTAAATGATTTATAAAAAAAAAAAGAAGGTAATTTTCACCTTTAGTTGGCTAAATTTCTAGCAAATAAGGCAAGTAGAGTAACCTCCCTTGACTTTCACTTTGAAACAAGCTGGTAGCTATTTTGAAAGTCTCCGTGCAAAATACACAAATCTTAGAAACTTTTTTGAAAACAATACAACTGCATGCTTTAACACAAAAATATCATAAAATGTGTTCTTAATAACAGTTAAGTTCATTTCAGATAATGTGCACGCACAATTTTATGCTAGGAATTTATCCAACTAAAGGTGAAAATTACCAAAAAAAGTACAGAATAAACTTGGGAAAAGGATTTAGTTCCAGTTAATTCACAAACGATTTATACCCAACCCCAAATTGATAAAGATTATGTAAACTACGAGGGTGAGTCAAAAAGTAATGTCATTTTGTTTAGGACAGGTATAATTACCAACACAGAAACATGTATCATACATCAAAATGAAGCTGGTCCTCTGTGGGTCACATCCCTACTTCTCCACATAGTCACAGTTTTCTCAATAGCAATGTTCCATCTTCAAATGAGAGCATGTATCCTTGCCCTATAAAATTCTGTTGACTGTTCTTTGAGCCACTTCTTCACTACAGATTTTAATTCCTCATCACTGGAATAATGTTTGCATCTCAAACCCTCTTTAATGAGGTTGAAGAGATGATAGTCTAAAGGCACTAAATCTGGTGAGTATGGAGGATGCGGTAAAGTTGTCCACCCAATTGAGTCGATTTTCCCCTTTGTCCTGATGCTTGTGTATGGTCAAGCATTGTCATGCAGAAGGAGGACATAGTCGATTGGCAAGTTGGGTCTTACTCATCTGATTCTTGCCTTGAGCCTCGTTAGGGTCTCAATGTAGGCCTTAGTTTTATAAAAAAAAACTTCACATGAAATAAAGAAAATGGCATTACTTTTTACTCACCCTCGTTGTTTAGTTTTAAATCCAGAAAAATTAAAAAGTTCCAAATAGGTAAATCTAATCTTAGTTAAATCAAACTTAACGGACATAAATTCCACCATCGTATGTGTCACACACACACACACACACACACACACATCTTCTTCTTCTTCTTCTTCTTCTTCTTCTTCTTCTTCTTCTATACAAACACACACAGAAACTTCTTGTTGTTGTTGTTGTTGTTGTTCTTCTTCTTCTTCTATACAAACACACACTCAGAAACACACACAGAAACACACACTTGTTGTTGTTGTTGTTGTTGTTGTTCTTCTTCTTCTTCTTCTTCTTCGTCTTCTTCTTCTTCTTCTATACAAACACACACACACACACTCAGAAACACACAGAAACAGACTGTTGTTGTTGTTGTTGTTGTTGTTGTTCTTCTTCTTCTTCTTCTTCTATACAAACACACACACACACACTCAGAAACACACACAGAAACAGACACTTGTTGTTGTTGTTGTTGTTCTTCTTCTTCTTCTTCTTCTTCTTCTTCTATACAAACACACACACACACTCAGAAACACACACAGAAACAGACACTTGTTGTTGTTGTTGTTGTTGTTGTTCTTCTTCTTCTTCTTCTTCTTCTTCTATACAAACACACACACACACACTCAGAAACACACACAGAAACAGACACTTGTTGTTGTTGTTGTTGTTGTTCTTCTTCTTCTTCTTCTTCTTCTTCTTCTATACAAACACACACACACACTCAGAAACACACAGAAACAGACACTTGTTGTTGTTGTTGTTCTTCTTCTTCTTCTTCTATACAAACACACACACACACACTCAGAAACACACACAGAAACAGACACTTGTTGTTGTTGTTGTTGTTGTTGTTCTTCTTCTTCTTCTTCTTCTTCTATACAAACACACACACACACACTCAGAAACACACACAGAACAGACACTTGTTGTTGTTGTTGTTGTTGTTCTTCTTCTTCTTCTTCTTCTTCTTCTTCTATACAAACACACACACACACACCACACACACAGAAACAGACACTTGTTGTTGTTGTTGTTGTTGTTGTTCTTCTTCTTCTTCTTCTATACAAACACACACACACACACACACACAGAAACAGACACTTGTTGTTGTTGTTGTTCTTCTTCTTCTTCTATACAAACACACACACACACACACACACACACACACAGAAACAGACACTTGTTGTTGTTGTTGTTGTTCTTCTTCTTCTTCTTCTATACAAACACACACACACACACTCAGAAACACACACAGAAACAGACACTTGTTGTTGTTGTTCTTCTTCTTCTTCTTCTATACAAACACACACACACACAATCAGAAACACACACAGAAACAGACACTTGTTGTTGTTGTTGTTGTTCTTCTTCTTCTTCTTCTTCAACAAAAGCTTTAAAATATTTTTGATTTCTTTTTCCAGACTCGGATGAACAGGTTGTTCCTACAGAATCTGAAGAAGTTACAAGACCCGAAACATACAACCAGATTGCCCTAGAGCAAGATCTCAAAATGGCAGATCTTTTGTATAAATGTAAACACATTTTTGTCTTCATTCTTGAATTGATAGAAATGCAATTTTTATGTGTTTTCTTCTTTCTTTTTTTCTTTTTCTTTCTTTTTTGTCTTTTTATGTATTTTTCTTTTTTCTTTTTTTTCTTCTTTTTCTTTTTCTTTCTTTTTCTTTTCTCCCTCTTTCTAATCTTTTTTCTTTTTTATTCATGTTTTCTTTTTCTTTTTTTGTTATATTTATGTATATTTCTATCTTTTTCTTTCTTTTTTCCTTCTTTTTTTCTTTCTTTTACTTTCTTTCTTTTACTTTCTTATTTTCTTTTCTCCTTCTTTTCTTTAATCTTTTTCTTTTTGTTTAATTTTCTTTTTTGTTTTTCTTTCTTTTTTTGTTTTTCTTTCTATTTTCTTTCTTTTGTCTTTTTCATGTATTTTTCTATCTTTTTCTTTCATTTTTTTCTTTTTCTTTCTCTTTTCTTTCTTTTTTCTTTCTTTCTTTTTCTTTTTTCTTTTTTTTCTCCTTCTTCTCTTTAAACTTTTTTCTTTTTCTTTCTTTTTCTTCTTTTTTTCATTTTTCTTTTTGTCTATTTATGTTTTTTTATTTTTTATTTTTCCTTCTTTTTCTTTCTTCTTTCTTTCTTTTTTTTTGCCTTCTTTTCTTTAATCTTTTTTCATTTTTTTTTTTCCTCCTTTTTGCATTTTTCTTTCTTTTTTCTCTGTTTATGTATTTTTCTTTCTTTTTCTTTCGGAAAAGTCCATTATTTAGCTTATAAGAATTTGGCAGATAAGCAAGACCACATAATCAAGATTTACATTTTTGCATTTTATCTTGGATGATTTGGACGGTCTCATTTTTAACCAGAGGGTGTTGCAAGAAGATAACAATCAAAAGATTAAGGAACAAGTGTATCAATATTGTTACGTAAAAGAAATTTACATAATAATAAAAAAATAAAAACATTCATAGATTTCATCAGAGCAAAGATTAATTTTCAATATCACTAGGGACCTCCAATTTCCCCCCTATATTTAACATTAATTCAATATCACTAGGGACCTCCAATTTCCCCCCCATATTTAACTAATATTCAATATCACTAGGGACCTCCAATTTCCCCCCTATATTTAACATTAATATTCAATATCACTATGGACCTCCAATTCCCCCCCCCCATAACATTTTCAATATCACTAGGGACCTCCAATTTCCCCCCCCATAACATTAATTCAATATCACTAGGGACCTCCAATTTCCCCCCCTATATTTAACATTAATATTCAATATCACTAGGGACCTCCAATTTCCCCCCCCCCTATATTTAACACAATGAAACTTAGATAAAGGTTAATATTATCTTGAAACTTTTTTGTCCATTCAAAAGAAGAAACGTTAAAAAAAAAACTCCTGATAATTTAAAAAAAAATTTTTTCAACTTACGAAAATAATGAAAATTATGAATGAAAACAATGTTTACATTTTCACACAGTTGAATCAATTGAAATTTGACGTAGCCAAAAACAGGTTACAACTAGAGACTTTTAAAAAAAATTCTATGAAAAATCAATTAGTGGTCCTATTTTCACAAAAAATTTCATAATTACTTACCTTTTGATGAAAATATGTTTGAAATAGGTTTTTCCTATAATATATTAGGGGAAATATCTTTTTTATAATAATTTTCATTATTTACCGTAAGTTGAAAAAAAATTTTTTTTAAATCATCAAGAGTTTTTTTAATGTTTCTTCTTTTGAATGGATAAAAAAGTTTCAAGATAATAATGTAAGTTTCATTGTGTTAAATATGGAGTGGGGGGTGGGGTAAATTTCACAGGGCAAATTGGGGGTACCTATTGTATAGGCTATGCAGGTGCACTTTGGACTGAAGTTATGGCATGACTCCCTTGTTTTTGAGAAAAACTTATTTATAGTCATTCATTATAAAAGTTAATGGTATTTGTTTACTATACTACTACTCCGCCCTGTCGGCTGGGGCGTTAGAATGTACCGACTGCACCTCTGCAGAGGGGTAAGACTCCCCCAATGGGGCCACCTGTTGGCCGTGGGTGGTGACCCGTGATGCTTAAGGATAGAGCCCAGGTGGATGAGCAGTTCATGACTTGCAATACTCCACTTTGGCCCTATCTTGGGCTAGACGGGCAGTCGGAGAGGCCCCTCCGATCAATCGACTGGTCACGTCAAGCCCTAGCACCTATATGATTTTCCCAACCCTATTACCCTTATGGCAAGCCCCAACCCCTTTTTATCATATGGGTGCTAGAAGGCGGTGGCTGCGGGTCTACATGTCCTGGGAATGACGTTAAACTCTATCTGATGGTGAGGTTCCAATTTTGGAGGTTTGGGGAATGTGGAGCACCCCTTCATCACCATTGCTTCCTGGTCCACTCTGACCCGGAGTGGTAGTACCTGTTAGGGTCCCATATAATAGAAAAATGTATTTATAAAAAAATTGTATTATCCATTAAGAATTGATTTATTTCAAAACTTTATCGGCATTAAATGACCCACTGAGGTTGATATGACGTAAAACAAAACAAACCAAACTTATACTACTACTACTTTCTGTCCATCCGATGATGACACAATAATTGTTTACTATATTAGGTTTTAAATAGATAAATATTTTTCACCATCAATTCCTGACTTAATAGAATTTTATCCTAGAAATGGTTACAGTCAATATTCAAATATTTCATATTTCTAATTTGTTTTCCAGCGTTTGCCAAATTCCTTATCGAGAATCGCACTTTGATTTTGGAATCACAATATTCAAATGCTCTGTCGAATATAATTCCACAAATATTCCTGCGTCTGCCAGTAAGTAATCTGTTAACCTTTTTGTGACTTGTTTTAGTCTAGGATTACTCAAAAATTAATCTGCTTTTCATTTTAAAAATGAATTAGAATTAATTAAATCAATTCTTATTTAGTCAAAAAGTAGTAATATAATGAGCATCAGTAAAAAAAGCAAAATATTATTACACATGTAATTTATTTTTGCTAAATTTAAAACTATTTTTTCGGTCAATTTTGATCAAGATGGTCACCTGTGAGTTGAAATAAAATAATTAATGCATTATAAAATTCATTCATTGATAAATCAATACTGAAAATTTCATTAAAATTGAATAATTCCCTAATTTTTGGTAATTTTTTTCAAACGGGGGGTGGGGGGGATTTGTATTATAAAAACACAGATTTTTTCGACAAATTGGGTATACCTATCTTAGTCTGACTAGCAAATATATGCACCCTCCGGGTGCAAGTATTTAAGTTTTTATGTAATGAAATATCGTATTAAATTAGAAAGTCTAAGGCAGATAAAAAGATATGTAACAGAGTGGGGGTATAATAGAAAAATAGAAATGAAACTTACTCTTCCATCACTCCCGTCTTTCATTGCTGAATTTTACTTATTTAACTATTTAGGAAATAATTTTACTTATTTAACTATTAGGAAATAAAGAATAAAATGACAGTTATTTTTTCATGTTAATGGATTTCATTTAAGATTCATTGAAGAGATTTTTGCTTATATTCATTAAAATAAAACCAAACAATTAGAAATCAATAATACTAAGCACATATTTAATAAAATCACATTTTTAATATCAATATGCAAATTAGTCTTCCCATTCACACTGCAAACCGCTATTTTTTGTATATATAAATACAATTGCATGTTATTAGTATGTAGATATGGACAACACTAATAAAAAGGTGAAGCAATTTTATTAATAATTGAGGTTTAGATATAAATAAAATCATGGAGAATGTGATGTAAATAACGAAGGGAATTGTGACTTGAGTAGTAATATAGTTTCGGTTACAGACAGAAAAACACACAATCTCCATTATAATAAGATGTAAAAAAATCTGAATTTTCTATTCATTTATTCTTAGAGAGTTCTCTCTTGCGTCATAAGTTATTTAATTTTTCATAAATATTTTATGCAAGTTTAATTAAGTATTAAAAAATCTGAATTTTCTATTCATTTATTCTTAGAGAGTTCTCTCTTGAGTCATAAGTTATTTAATTTTTCATAAATATTTTATGCAAGTTTAATTAAGTATTAAAAAATCTGAATTTTCTATTCATTTATTCTTAGAGAGTTCTCTCTTGAGTCATAAGTTATTTAATTTTTCATAAATATTTTATGCAAGTTTAATTAAGTATTAAAAAATCTGAATTTTCTATTCATTTATTCTTAGAGAGTTCTCTCTTGAGTCATAAGTTATTTAATTTTTCATAAATATTTTATGCAAGTTTAATTAAGTATTAAAAAATCTGAATTTTCTATTCATTTATTCTTAGAGAGTTCTCTCTTGAGTCATAAGTTATTTAATTTTTCATAAATATTTATGCAAGTTTAATTAAGTATTAAAAAATCTGAATTTTCTATTCATTTATTCTTAGAGAGTTCTCTCTTGAGTCATAAGTTATTTAATTTTTCATAAATATTTTATGCAAGTTTAATTAAGTATTAAAAAATCTGAATTTTCTATTCATTTATTCTTAGAGAGTTCTCTCTTGAGTCATAAGTTATTTAATTTTTCATAAATATTTTATGCAAGTTTAATTAAGTATTAAAAAATCTGAATTTTCTATTCATTTATTCTTAGAGAGTTCTCTCTTGAGTCATAAGTTATTTAATTTTTCATAAATATTTTATGCAAGTTTAATTAAGTATTAAAAAATCTGAATTTTCTATTCATTTATTCTTAGAGAGTTCTCTCTTGAGTCATAAGTTATTTAATTTTTCATAAATATTTTATGCAAGTTTAATTAAGTATTAAAAAATCTGAATTTTCTATTCATTTATTCTTAGAGAGTTCTCTCTTGAGTCATAAGTTATTTAATTTTTCATAAATATTTTATGCAAGTTTAATTAAGTATTAAAAAATCTGAATTTTCTATTCATTTATTCTTAGAGAGTTCTCTCTTGAGTCATAAGTTATTTAATTTTTCATAAATATTTTATGCAAGTTTAATTAAGTATTAAAAATCTGAATTTCTATTCATATATTCTTAGAGAGTTCTCTCTTGAGTCATAAGTTATTTAATTTTTCATAAATATTTTATGCAAGTTTAATTAAGTATTAAAAAATCTGAATTTTCTATTCATTTATTCTTAGAGAGTTCTCTCTTGAGTCATAAGTTATTTAATTTTTCATAAATATTTTATGCAAGTTTAATTAAGTATTAAAGACTATAAAACAAAATGAATCCCAAGAGTTTTGGATTGTTAAAGGATGTCAGAAATTCCATGTGAATTATCTTCCCCTGCCACTAGGGGGACAAATCGCCAATGGGATATTGGCGCGAGAATCAAAACCCCGGCACTAGTCTGTGGGCCCTCGTCCGGGACGGACGTACTTATCAGGGAACCGTTAACAACAAGAGACATAAAAACAAACGCTCTCACTCACTTAGCCCCAAAACGGGGTCCATTTATCACAAGAACCTTACAACCAGATTCCGTCTAAGGCATCGCACCAGCATACTACAGAAAGGCCGGTACGAACGCAAACTGACCAAAGGAAAACAACTACCGAGACGAAGCGTCTTAACTACATTTCCCACCGACGAGAAGAAAACTGTGTTATCTCCAGTACTACAAGAAATCCCTCCACAGATGAGTCTCGTAGCAAATACCATTAAATTTGCAACACTTTATGTAATTTTATGTCAATACAGTGTCTGCATTTACTTTTGTGTTCCTTCTTTGTCCGACAATTTGCCTTCAACTACGGAGAAATAAGGGCTCCTTCGAATCTGTAAATACTCTTAAGGACAACTCAATAAGCCTTTGTTTTGTTGGCCTTTTTTTTTTTTTTTTGATTTTGAAATAACTTTTATCTTAATGAATGCTTGCCTAAAAATTGTGCATAAAAAAGATTTTAAAAATTGCATAGTTCACCTTAAATCGGATAGAGCACTCCCTAGTGGACTAGTATGTTTATAACAGTAAAGTTCTATTTCTAAAAAGTGGGTATGTAGATAGCGCAGTGGTGAGATGTTTGGATGATGATAATTCCGTCAGGTTTTGAACCCAGCCTGAAGCAGTCTGCCTTATATAGTCACACTGATGTGCCATGAATTGGTGAAACAGGACTCTATGTGAATGACAATATATATATATATATATATATATATATATATAGAAGAGAGAGAGAGAGAGAGAGTCATCCACAGACCCTGTTTAAAGACAAGATTCTACTGATTCCAGATCTTTAATTTATATATATATATATATATATATATATATATATATATATATAAGATTTTTGGATGTTTGTTTATTTTAGAAGCATTGTTGAAAAAAGTATATATTAATATTTATATTTTTGCTTGAAGGCAATTACAATGCGCATATCGCATAAAATTCGATAATTATAGTCACTTGTCATTATTATCTTCTATAATTATTGAATTTTATGCGTTATGCACATTGTAATTGCCTTCAAGCAAAAATATAAATATTGATATATATATATATATATAATATATATATATATATAAACTACACATCAGAATGCTAAAGATGTTTCTTGCTTATTTTACTTGTTTTAATGTTTGATAAAACTGATATGCCATTTATTGAATATAAGTATATATATTTTTTCTTTTCTCTTTTTTTTTTTTTTTTTCAGAAATGTTTGCCTGCTTTAAATACTGAGTAAGTTTATTTCCTCTTTTGGTTTTTCTTCTCTGTTTTCTTATTCTGACTAAATTAAAATTTTATTATTAGTAAATAATAGTTTTTTTCATTGTTTCTCTGTTTTCTTCTCTTCTATTGTTCTTCTCTCTCTTTCCTCTCCCCCCTCTCTCTTTCCATCTCTCTCACTCTCTCTCTTTCTTATCTCTATCTTTTTCTTTCTCTCTTTCTTCTTTCTATCCCTCTCTTATTCCCCCTCTCTCTCTCTCTCTGTCTATTTCTCCTTCTTGTCTCTGTCTATTTCTCCTTCTTGTCTCTCTTTCTTCTCTCTCTCCCCTCTCTCTCTCTCTCTCTCTATTTCTCCTTCTTGTCTCTCTTTCTTCTCTCTCTCTCTCTCTCTCTCTCTGTCTATTTCTCCTTCTTGTCTCTCTTTCTTCTCTCTCTCTCTCTCTGTCTCTGTCTATTTCTCCTTCTTGTCTCTCTTTCTTCTCTCTCTCTCTCTCTCTCTCTCTATTTCTCCTTGTCTCTCTTTCTTGTCTCTCTCTCTCTCTCTCTCTCTCTATCTCTCTCACTCTCTCTTTCTTCTCCCTTTCTTTCTCTCTATCTTTTTCTTTCTCTCTATCTTTCTTCTTTCTATCCCTCTCTTTATTCCCTCTCTCTCTCTCCCTCTCTCTCTCTCTCTCTCTCTCACTCTCTCTCTCTCTCTTCTATCACTCATTCTTTCTTCTCACTCTTTCTTCTCTACCTTTCTTTCTTCTATTTCTCTTTTCGATCTCTAAAAAATGGGTGCCATTTGTGCTCACCTAAATCTTTATAATTTTTTCAGGGGGAGATAACTCTTAAGTGTTCACAATTCACTTTATTTCTTTGTAATTATAAATTTCACAAGCTTAACCCTTTTGCAGACAGGGAAACATTTCTGTCGCCAATGGTACCTTGGCAGAGCAACTTTCTTTAAATTTTGGTAGCTCAATGTTTGGCATTTTTCTCTTAGCTGACACACTATGATATATATATATATATATATATATATATAAATATATAATATTTTGCCCTGAAGAAGGCTATTTTCTTTGTATTCTTAAATATTTAATATTTTTCTATTATTATTATTTTATTTAATATTTAAAATAATAATAAATAGAATATGATGTGTACATGGACAAACTCTCTGCCGAAACACGTGTTGGCATTTCATTAAACCATTTTTTTCCATTCAACATTTTCTTTCCTTTATTCATTTATCCTTTCAACATATATATATATATATATATATATATATATATATATATATCATAGAAAGGAAGGAAGAACTCAACACCGTAAATCCATAATAAATTTATTTCGACCAAAATTGGGGCCTATATAAATCTAAGTTGATTTAATATAGCTCCCCAAAATTCAGTCTCATCAGATGGGGATCAATTTACTTATGAAATTGCACTTATATATATATATATATATATATATATATATGGTGATTGCCACTTCTTCGCAGGAGAAGGCCATTTCTACTAGTAGTTCAATTGTGAGCTCGCAGATGGCCCACTAGTCCAAATTTGTTTTTATGTTCCCTGCTACACATGAACCCTTTTCTCGGTTTCCTCTTTCATGTGACCGTATGTAACTGAGAAGCCCAGCCCTCGAATGGCAGGACCGGCCACACAGGTCACCTGTATGGTCAGTCTTAAATGTATGAAATGTGTCCATGCCGTCCGTTATGTAGCGCTTATGTAGAGGCGTCTTAAGGATGGGGTGCTCGAGCCACCTTACCTCAAATCATTACAGCTACCATCGGTCTGCCTTTGCAAAAGAATGTGCAGCCAGACCCCACTTCTGTCAATTGTTCCTCATTGCTGAAGCGGACTTCCGCAAGGGTCACAATGTCTTCCCCATATCAAGAGTTCTTTGCCATGATACCAGTTTGTTGTTCAAGGTTTACTGATCCCTCAAAATCGAGAGGTGTCTGAACATTCCAGGTGGCTATTGTTAGCCTAGAATGTAATCTATCTTTCAAATTTTCTGAAAATAATAATAATAATGTTCTCCCAACTGTGCTGCACTCTGCTCACCAACAATCAAAATCTATCTCGAAATGCTTCGTCCACCCGTCGCAAGAGCCAAAATGCTACTGCCAGCTTTTTTCATAGTCGTCGTACGTAATCGTGTGACGCTCCCTCTAGCCGTCGCCGTATGTTTATATGCACGCCTGATCTCGAGAGAATTTGCATGCGTGCAATCCCATTCTCGCTGGTTCGAGATCGCCCATCGTTAAATATAGTGCTTACAGCAGCCATATTTCTTTCCCGCAATGACCCTGCAAGCCAGACTCGTCCGCACACGCTTTTGAGTTACGAGGTATGTTATTTTCATTACATCCACAGATACCCACTCTAAAAAGATTAAAGATTCTGTCTGCAAAAGGGTTAACAGTTGTCAAAAGGAATTTTACTTTTTTTCTTTGTTTTCTTTTTCCTCAACTTTTACACTCTATCAACCTGGCACTTAAAGATGTTGTGACAAAATAAAAACATGTATTTAATTTTTGTTTCCTTACAGTTTTATTTGTGACTTTTTTTTCCCACTCTACCAGGCAAAGGTATTCCATGGAATTTGAAGAAATTAAGAAATTAGGCGAAGGAGGTTTTGGATCAGTCTACAAAGTGAGTAAACTTTATGAAAATTTATTGTCACCCCTCCCTCATCATATACAGGATGTCTGCAAAATCTTGAAACAGTTTTAAAATTGAACATTTAATAACTTACATTGTATAAATGAGAAAATCTTTTTGTAAAAAGTTATATAAAATTTCAACTCTTAAAGGTTTAATACTGGTGTATTTTTTCTTTATTACACTTGAACATGACCACCATCTTTTTTGATACATTTTCAACCTGTAGCGGGACTTTATGGACACCCTATACATTTCCTATTTGAATCTAATTCAAAATTTTCTTTTCTTTCTTATATTGGGTTTTGTCCTCAATAATTTTGATGGTTTTATGGCTTCAGTTTTTCACAGTCTTGCCATCACCAAAATGGCATCTCTTTATTTTCTTATTTATAAAAACGGAGCGTCTGATTGGCTATCATTTTCAAGCTTATTTGACATTCCCCTAGTCCTTTAATAAAGTAAAAAGTAAAGTCGTCGGGGTGGCCTAAAGTTGGTATCAGCTAATCAGCGAGGGAGTCTATTCCCTTTTCACTAGTGCTAGATCCAAGGAGATTGTTTTTGCATCAGAGGTGTTGATTATGAGTTATCTCTCTTGGACTGTTTCAGTTGAAGGAACTTGTGAAATCTCTACTCAGTGTAATCTCTACTCAAAACAATCTTTGTGTTTGCCCGCAATCACCTCGTTCGACGGTCTGTTCACAATCACCTCGTTCGCCCGACTGCCAAGAAATTCGGCTCATTTATTTCTCCACTCCTCTCCCACAAACCACCTCACTTCCAGTCTGTACTCTTATAAAAGAGTACAGACCTTCGGGCGCCATTTATTTTCCTAGCCCGAGGTAAGAGGAGTTTCATTTGTTTTTCTTTATATCACAGAACTCTTTAGCAAAAGAGTTAGAAAGTTAGTTGGCAACTGACTACATATACAACGATTGTCCACCATTAGAGTGACTACCATTAAACAGCCTATTGACATTGGTAGCAGATTGAGACCCAGTTGTGGGATAATTTATATTGTTTTGTGTTTTACACATTGCCACATCTCAAGATGATTGCCATTAAACTGCCTATTGACATTGGTAGCAGATCGAGACCCAGTTGTGGGATAATTTATATTGTTTTGTGTTTTACACATTGCCACATCTCAAGATGATTGCCATTAAACTGCCTATTGACATTGGTAGCAGATCGAGACCCAGTTGTGGGATAATTTATATTGTTTTGTGTTTACACATTGCCACATCTCAAGATGATTGCCATTAAACTGCCTATTGACATTGGTAGCAGATCGAGACCCAGTTGTGGGATAATTTATATTGTTTTGTGTTTTACACATTGCCACATCTCAAGATGATTGCCATTAAACTGCCTATTGACATTGGTAGCAGATCGAGACCCAGTTGTGGGATAATTTATATTGTTTTGTGTTTTACACATTGCCACCTATACTGCGTCTCAAGATGGCGAATCAACAAGCTTTGAAATTGCCACTAATTTCACAAAACGAGGATTTCTACGGAGAATGGAAGCACGACTTAACAGTATGGCAAATGTATACAGACTTGCTGAGAAATAAACAGGGCCCTGCAGTTTTTCTCACTTTAACTGGATGAGCAAGAGATTGTGTTAGAGACCTACAAACCGAGGAAATTGGTCATGAAAATGGGGTGCAGAAAATAACAGACAAACTGGATACACTATTTTTAAAGGACGAAAATATTTGGGTTTATTTGGCCTTTAATGAATTTTATGATTACAGGCGCCCTTCCGAAGTAAGTATGATTGACTTTTTGATCAAATTTGAATACTTATATCACAAACTGAGTAGTTATAAGCTTCAATTCCCGGAATCAAACTAGGAACCTTGTGGTTTCTAGCCGAAAGCTCTACCGACTGAGAGTTTCTGGGGACTCAGATTCAGACTCTGCATGCTGGGTTCCACACAAACACACACACTCACCCACACAAAGACACACACATACACACACATATATATATATATTTGTAAATGATACCATTAAATCATATATGTATATGTATATATATATATGTATGTATATATATATAATTGTAAGTGATACCATTAAATCATATATATATGTATGTGTATATATATATATTTATATATATATGTATGTATATATATATAATTGTCAGTGATTAAATCATATATATATGTATGTATATATATATATATATATATATATATATAATTGTAAGTGATTAAATCATATATATATGTATGTATATATATATAATTTTAAGTGATTAAATCATATATATATGTATAATTGTAAATTATACTGTTAAATCAAATATATGTGTGTATATATATATATATATATATATATATATATATATACATAATTGTAAATGATACCAGTAAAATATATATATATATGTGTGTGTGTGTATATATAATATATATATATATATATATATATATATGTGTGTGTGTGTGTGTGTGTGTAGAGATGGAACTGAATCCGACGGTATGTAGTATATTAAGAAAATTGAAAAAACACAGGTTTAAATAAGTTGAGTGGTAAGTTTAAAAAACTTTCACTCTCATACTCACACTGTAAAAGAGAATATTTGACGTCACATTTCAAACCGTCCATTTTTCAGTGTCCTTTCTTCAGATTTCAAATTTTGAACTGATTGATAAACAAGGACTATCTCTTGCTTTTCTCGTTATTCTGTGATAAAAAATTTTTATCACCTTCCTTATACCAACAAATGCCCTGAAGATGATCTAATTAATAGATTGAAACACTGCAACATCGGCCAATAAACTTACCACTCAACTTATTTAAACCTGTGTTTTTTCAATTTTCTTAATATACTACATATATATATATATATATATATATATATATATATATATATATGAAACGCTTGTGTAGAGTAGTATGACGGAATAGATATTGGACCGGGATGCCCTTGGACAGTCACCGGCAGTCACCTGCAATAATAGACTTTACCGTGCAAGGCATGGGAGGGAACTAATATAAGCAGGCTTCCTCCTCAAAGCCGGCAGTTCACATTTCGTCATCAAACATGTTACAGCTTGGAGAAAAAACTAGATGGGAATTACATAATGATAATGCATGCTGTTTTGAAAAAATCCTGGAAGCAACAGCTCACAAAACATCAGCTATATGGCCACTTACCTCCCATCTCACAAATTATTGTTAACTTGTAAGTGTCAACTTCTGTGCTTCATTTTAATGGACAAATCACCACCTTTTTTAAAAAAATGCTTATATTTTAAACAAGATAAAGCCATCTCCACATTAAATGACATACCTCTGAAATTAGTAGATTATTTGGTTTGTTTGGTTTGTTTTGTTTTACGGCATATTAACCACAGTGGGTCATTTAATGCCGATAAAGTTTTGAAATAAATCAATTCTTAATGTATAATACAATTTTTTTATAAATACATTTTTCTATTTAACCCATAGATGGGACCCTAACAGGTACTACCACTCCAGGTCAGAGTGGACCAGGGAGCAATGGTGATGAAGGGGTGCTCCACATTCCCCAAACCTCCAAAACTGGAACCTCACCATCAGATAGAGTTTAACGTCATTCCCAGGATATGTAGACCATCAGCCACTGCCTTCTAGCACCCATATGATAAAAAGGGGTTGGGGCTTGCCATAAGGGTAATAGGGTTGGGAAAATCATATAGGTGCTAGGGCTTGACGTGACCAGCTGATTGATCGGAGGGGGCCTCTCCGACCGCCCGTCTAGCCCAAGATAGGGCCAAAGTGGAGTATTGCAAGTCATAAACTGCTCATCCACTTGGGCTCTATCCTTAAGCATCACGGGTCACCACCCACGGCCAACAGGTGGCCCCATTGGGGGAGTCTTACCCCTCTGCAGAGGTGCAGTCGGTGCATTCTAACGCCCCAGCCGACAGGTCGGAAATTAGTAGATTAGTTCACATTCATAGGTAGCATTATCTCATCTACTGAAAATGATGTCAACATAGGAAAGCCATCAACTGCTACTGACAGCTTATCAAATTAAATGGAAATCTGATCTCTGATGAAATAGAAATTCTTCCAATTTTTTGTTTGCCAATAAAAAGGTGCAGGGTGATGCAAGAAATGTAACAATGGACAAAACAGAGGATCGAGTTGTCATAAAGTTTCCGATTGAGACTTAGAATTTTTTAAATTACCCTCATATGCATCCCAGAGAAACAACGTATGAGAGAAGGCAGTGACATGATGTTACATATGCGGTTGCATAAGATTATTGTCAATCCCCTGTAATTCTGAGGGGATGACCCTTTTCATACCATGGCCGGGTCCTTCCATGGAAAATTACAGAAGCCTGCCAAAATACGTGAAGTCATGTGGGACCTGTTACCAGTTGGACGTCAGGCAGAGCGGTCGGCCATTTTATGCTCTGTCTAAACTGGAACTCACGCGCGCTATGTTAGTTAGCAGATGTCTGGGTTGGGGATTTACCAAATAAAGTAACATCAAAGTAAAGTCTTGTGTTTATTATCTAAAAACTAACAATGACACAGGGCTTCTGATAACGAGAAATCCCTAACAGAAAACCAGACCGAAGTCCCCAAGTCAATTCCAGACGCAAGATCTTAGAAGATGCCAGACCAAGTCAAGATGATAGAAGACATACCAAAGACAATCAGAATACTAAAGGCGGCCAAGAAATGGAATTAAAGAAAGAGGTATGCAACATTATAATTATTTAGTGCCAGTGAAGAAGGCGCTATGCAACAATGACAAGAAGAACAAAATGATGACACTAGCAACACAGCCAGAAATGACAAGACAACACAGAGAGGAAATGGGTATCATAAAAAAAAGAAAACTGTCCTATATTACCTAAATAATAAGAATGAAATCATCTGTTTTTCCTGTAAATAATATCTGACAAAACCCCAGAAGTGAAAAAAAAACACCCCACAGGACTTGTCACTTTAACCTAGCTATTGCTAATTATACTGTTCACCTTGTATCTTTGCTTAGTAAACTTTTTCCTCTATCCTTAATGCTCATATTTCTTCCTATTATTTCTCTGTTAACTATGTGTCAGTGCTACTGTTGTATGGCTGCACTACTTGGACTTTGATGAAATACTTATTTCTAATTAATTGATAATTATGTATATTAAATATTAAGATGTTTTTATTCTTTTTTTTTTCTTTTTTCCAGGCCCGCCATAAAATTGACGGAAGGTATTATGCTATAAAGAAAATACCAATTTTTGATTTTTCCAAAGATGTTGACGATGTAAGTTCACCATTATCTAAATTGTTTACATAATAATAGAATTTGATAATTTGCTTTTGAAGCATTGTTATGTAAAGTATATTATTATTTATATTTTTTGAAGGCAATTGCAATGCGTATATCGTATAAAATTTGATAATTATTGAAATTAATCATGATAAGCAAACCTGGCGAATAACGTGCATGACGTGGAACACCGTAAAGCTGTTTCAACTTTATTAAGTCTTATCAGCGGTGTATACCTACAATCTCCCTCCGACAGATCGAAACTGGGAACCCAGCATGCAGAGTCTGACTCTGAGTCCCCAGAAACTCTCAGTCGGTAGAGCGTTCGGCTAGAAACCACAAGGTTCTTAGTTTGATACCGGCTCTCGCCAACTCAGCATATGAGTAGCACAGGGATCTATCTGGTAATGTAAGGAGCTGGTCTTTGGTATCAGTATTCATGATACTGACATACAACTTTTGCTGTTTGAGAGAATTTGATATTTTAAGAAAAGTGAAAAATCAACCAACCCTAATGGACAAGTCAGAAAGAAACTATTTTGCTTGCAAGAGGCTAGGTTCACAAGATAAGTTATGTAGTGGTGAAGTTCTAATCCTAGGGAGTGTGGAGTACCCCTTCATTGCCATTACACCCAGGTCCAATCTGTCCCGGAATACCTGTTAAGGTCCAATCTAGGAGTGAAATAGAAAAATACATTTTTTTTAAATTGAGTTCAAAGAAAATTCTTAATACCCATCAACATGAATAGAACAAAACGTCTTTGGCATAAAATAACCCAACAAAGATTGACATGCCGTAAAATCCACTTAACCAGACAAAGATAACTAAGAAATGCTAATTAGACTCCTTCACTCTTTTCTAAATAAAAGCATTGATTAAATCAAACTTATCAGACCTAAATTCCACCATCATGTCACCCCGCTGAAAGAAAAAAAATACCAAAAATCATGGAATTAACCGAATTTAATGAAATTTTCAGTGTTGATATATTAATGAATAAAATATATAATACACCAGTTATTTTATTTTAAAACTTTTACATTTTTTCATGTCAATTAACTTTGAACCACGTATCTTTGAGGCATAACACAGATTCTTAAAGATATCTGGTTCAAACTTAACTGACCTGAAAAAATGTAAAAGGAATATTTGAAACCATATAAATGTTGGTACATTTTTTTTAATTTACAATAGTTATACTCTGATCTGGAGTGTTATTACCTGTTAGGAATTAACCCATTACAGACTGTGCTGGGAACAGGGAAACTTGACCAGATTTATGGGTCATTTAGTAGGTATTTATTGTACATACTTTTCACTAGTCCTGGATCTGTGAGACTAGCTTATTAACTATTAATACTATGATGGGATGCCTTCATCAGTTATCTTGAATAAACTAATTTCTGATTTTTTTTTTTTTTTTCAGATATTGAAGGAAGTGAAAACTTTGGCTCGTTTAAATGATCCACACATTGTCCGCTACCACTCAGCATGGATAGAAAGTAATTACAATTCTATTAAATTCTCTCTCTCTCTCTCTCTCTCTCTCTCTATCCATTTTTTCTTTTTCTCTCCTTTTTCTTTTCTATTTTATTTTATTTTCTTTCTCTCTTTTTTCTCTTTTCTTTTTCTCCTTCTTTTCTTTCTCTTCTCTTTCCTTTTTTTCTCTTTCTTTTTTTTCTTTTTCTTCTGTCTTTTTTAAAAAAATTCATTTTCTCCATGACAAAAATTAACTTGTTTTATCAATTTATTTATTTTTCTTTTCCTTTGCAGAAAATCTCTCACCTTTTTACTCTGATATGGCATCAAAGTAAGTTTTTAAATAATTTCAATTCTTATAAACAACATCATATGGGCACCTTACATGGTGTGATGGTTAGCAAGCTAGATTCACAGACCATTGTTAGTGAGTTTTTTCAGGTCACTTAACTTTGAACCATGTATCTTTGAGAATATTAAAGATACATCTACCACAGTATGAAAATTTAATTATCACAACGTTTGATATGTTTACTTAAGAGCTATTGCTAAATAGTTCAATATGTAAAAAGTATAATAATCTATATTTAACTCTCTCTCACTCTTTTTTTCAATCTTCCAATTTCCAATTTAGCAATCGTACCGTGACCGACATTCATTTACTTTGCTACTTTAGTTTCTTAGAAAAATATAAAGAATTCAAAATAGACTGGCCAATATTTACTCAGAAAATCTATGACTCACCTTTCTTTTATTTTTATGTAAAAACTTTTATTAATTCTTTTGTGAATCTTAATAAGAAAAATGACAATTATTTCTTTGAAATCAAATTTCAAAGAAATAAACAAATAAATATATGAATAAATAATTTTAAGGAAATAAAATTTTCTCTTTTCTTTTTTTTGTCTTTTTCTTTTTTTTTTCTTCTTAGTCTTTTCTTTTTTCCTCTTTTTTCTTTTTTTTTCTTCTTTTTCTCTCTTTTTCTCTCTTTTTTTCTCTTTTTTTTCTCTTTTTTCTCTTTTTTTTCTCTTTTTTTCTCTTTTTTTCACTTTTTCTCTCTTTTTTTTGTATTTCTCTTTTTTCTTTTCTCTTTTGTCTTTTTTCTCTTCTATTTTGTTTTTTGTTTCTTTTTCTCTTTTTTTCTTTTTTTCTCTTTTTTTCTCTTTTTTCTCTTTTTTTCTCTTTTTTCTCTTTTTTTCTCTTTTTCTTTTTTTCTCTTTTCTCTCTTTTCTCTTTTTTCCCTCTTTTTTTCCTCTTTTTCTCTTTTTTCTTTTTTTTTCTCAATTTTTCTCTTATTCTCTTTTTTTTCTCTCTTTTTTTCTCTTTTTCTCTTTTTTCTCTTTTCATCAGTTCAATTTCTTTTTCTTTCCAGTGGTAGATCCCCTGAACAATACACTGATGATGATACTGACAGTGATTCAAGTCAGGAGATGAACGATGTAAGTTGGAATAATTTTTCTAGAGGAACTGAAAAAGTTTCTTCAGATTTAAAAGTTTCAATTTTTGATATTTTAGAAGCTATTAAGAATTCTTAATATCTGTTAGTTGACAATTGTGTATGTCTCTTTCTTTCTTTCTTTCTTTCTTTCTTTCTTGGTATGTCTCTGTCTCTGTCTCTCTTTCTCTTTCTCTCTGACTTAGTTGACATATGTGTACCCTCTCTCTCTCTCTCTCTCTCTCTCTCTCTCTCTCTCTCTCAGTTGACATCTGTGTGTGTACCTATACTAAAATAGAGGAATACTTTATGCAGTGGGAGATAACTCTCTTTTAGACAATGAAATATATATCTAAATATATAAAAGTAAGTTTTTGGTATGTACGTGTCGACGTATAAGTTCAAAACCATAGGTCACTCTGATTTGAAATCTTGCATACATATTAATACCCTTCTAACTAAGAAACACGCCAAATTTGGTTATTGATTTTTACTGATTAAGGGATATAATTAATTAATTAAGCCAAAATCACCCAATTTGCGAAACTGTCCATATATCAACTCCTGCTGATGATAAAACATTGTCCCCTGCCTGACTTTTTGTTACAGCAGTGAAATTCAATTTTAGTGAATAAATTTCGCAGTCTTAAGCTGTTCAGCTCGGAATTTATTGCCTATTTATAGTCCAGTCTTAAAAATATCCATATGGTTGGAAAGAAGAGAAATTAATCTTTCTCAATATATAATTTGTATGAGTCTTTATCCATTGAATTATTTTTTGTAGCAAGTTAGAAAAAAATTATTTTGCTTCGGACAGCAAAAGTATGTTTTAACAAAAAATCAAATCTTATTCATATCGCAATCTTTTTATTCCTGTTTTAACAAAAAATCAAATCTTATTCATATCGCAATCTTTTTATTCCTGTATTTGAAATATTAATTTAGTTAGAAATGAAATGAAATGAAATAATCTATCTTACAAATATTTATTTGGTAAGAAAGATGTGGTTTTATCGATTGAATTATCTTTTACAGCGAAGTAAATAACAATAAGCGAAAACATTTAATAATAACTCAACTTTGTTTTTAATCAGTATTTAATTTTTTCATATATACAAAAAAGTTTTAGAAGAAAAAAGCTTTTTACAAAAATAGGTAGTTAAATTATATAACTATTTATTTCGTAAATAAGTAAACATATAGTTGTAATAACAATAACAAAATTTAAAAAATAAAAATACGATATAGTTGAATAAATTATATGAAGAAGTTTAACTTAACATTTCGTAAGAAACAGTGTTTGAAATGTTAAGTTAAGCCATGTTTCTTTCGTAAACATAGAATAAAAATGTTTCCAATGTACGTAACTTGAATAAGAAAATTTGTTATTTAATTTATCATAATTCTAAGTAAGTAAAGTCGTCGGGGCGGCCTAAAGTCGGTATCAGCCAATCAGCGAGGGAGTCTATCCCCTTTTCACTTGCGCTAGACCAAGGAGATTATTTTAGCATCACCTACCATCAGCTCCTTACTTTACTGCACAGACCCCTGTGCTACTCATACGCTGAGTTGGAGAGGACCGGTATCGAACTAGGAACCTTGTGGTTTCTAGCCGAACGCTCTACCGACTGAGAGGCAGATTTTTTAAAAATTAAGTCACCACTTCCTTTTTTTTTCTCTTTCTTTTTTTACTAAAAACCGTCAAAGTGGTCGGAAAATTAGAGTGAGCCAGAAAAAAACAGAACCCACAAATTTTGTAATAAAACTGTTAATTTTAACTAGGGAGTTTAGGGTTGGGATTAGGGTTAGGGGTTAGGGTTGGGATTTGGGTTAGGGTTGGGATTTAAACGCACTTTTGATTTTTTATTTAATTTCATATAGATGATATTACTAAACACGCACAATATATTCTTGGTTATTGTAATATTGTAATATAGACATCATACTATCTAAGCTATTATGTTATTAAAAGATATACAATCATTGGGAATATATTTAGTGATATTTGTATGGTGCCAGTGTAAAACCACCTTCACTAGGCATGTTGTATACCCTTCTTCTTTACTTACTTCTTTCTTACTCTATTCTTCTGGCCGTCTTTGGAATCTTATAACATCTTGTCTTGGTCTGGAATTTTCTAAGGTCTGGACTTTCTTGGGGACTTCGGGTCTGGTCTTCTATTGGGGATTTCTCTTTATCAGAAGCCCTGTGTCATTGTTAGTTTTTAGAGGTAATAACACAAGACTCCGATTTGCTTTGATCTTACTTACATCTGCGCAGATTAAGACGGAGCGCATGTAATGCGACTTACCCTTCCGTCGAGCTCGGCTGCTAGTCTCTAACTGACTGAAACTTACTTACTATCTAAACCGGAAGAGAGGGTCCTCTCTACCGGTTCTCACGGCTATCACCGGAAGATAGGGTTAAGACTGAGGTCAAGCTTGTCACTCAATCTTCAAGGCCGTCAGCTGCACTTAAAACACCATCTTGTTTTCTACACTACTGCACATTAGGTTCTAATAATTATGTAACAGGCAGTGCCCACTCAGCGGACAGGACTTGTTCTATTTACAATTACATTAAAGGTATATAATATTGGTTACTTATGTTTGAGTTTAGAATTTTTTTTATTATGGATGAAAACTCCCTAATAAATTATTACAAAGAAGTATGAAATTTATTTAGCATTAGTTCTAATAATTATGTAACAGGCAGTGCCCACTCAGCAGACAGGACTTGTTCTATTTACAATTACATTAAAGGTATATAATATTGGTTACTTATGTTTGAGTTTAGAATTTTTTTTATTATGGATGAAAACTCCCTAATAAATTATTACAAAGAAGTATGAAATTTATTTAGCATTACTGAAAAATTGGACAAAGAAATATTAATTTTTCCTTAAACCAGTTATTCAAAAATGTGATATTTACCAGATGAACTATGATGGAAATAAAATGAGAAAGATATGGTGTATAATTTTAATTTTGCATACGGGTTCCTTGAGATATGTAATTTATTTTTGATATGTCCCGGGAAGGGATATATTAGTAGAAGTAGCAGAGTAGTATGGCCACGGTAACAGTGTGGTACAATCAAGAAAGTAAGTAGTAATACTGGTGTGACGTCATAGTAGTAGTAGTATTAGACATAGTAGTAGGCATTGTACCTCTACATTGCTCTGTATTTATGGCTGACACCAGCCAATCATAGTACTGTGAGGGGGAACCCAGGTGTATGCATATTCATTACATCAATTTTAAAGATAAAAAGGTTGAGAAATACTGCTTTTGACTGTTAACTTTTAAATTCTTGCAAAAAATATAATTTAGTTACTAGCTTAAAATCCATCCCCATGGGCAGGTTTATCAGCTAGTTACATAAGTAAACAAACAGACAATGTTTATGATATGGCTATTTTCAGCCGACAATATTTGGGAGAATATGTGCTTAATTGAAGTCGAACCTAATTTTGAAAGTTAATTAATTAATAATTAATTAATTAGGCGGGATTACCTATTTAAATGTAAGGCTAAACAAATCGAGAAAAATCAATCTCTGTATGTACATTTTGGCCTATTCTCTGTATGAGGCCTAATAGGCTGAAATGTACACACAGAGATTGATTTTTCTCGATTTGTTTAGCCTTACATTTAAATAGGTAATTCCACCTAATTAATTAATTATTAATTAATTAACTTTCAAAATTAGGTTCGACTTCAATTAAGCACATAAAAGTTATTTAAATGTTCTGAGAGAGAGAGAGAGAGAGAGAGAGAGAGAGAGAGAGAGAGAGAGAGAGAGAAATTGACCTATTTTCTATGTGCATATATGTGAAGTGATTTCTAATCTTTTTTGTCTACATTATCTACATAGCTCTGTATTGACACCAGCCAATCATATTACTGTGATGGGGAACCCAGGTGTATGCATTACATCAATTTTAAAGATAAAAAGGTTGAGAAATACTGCTTATGACTGTTAACTTTTAAATTCTTACAAAAAATATAATTTAGTTACTAGCTTAAAATCCATCCCCATGGGCAGGTTTATCAGCTAGTTACATAGAAGTTATTTAAATGTTCTGAGAGAGAGAGAAAAAATTGACCTATTTTGTATTATAAAGATTTAACCACGAATGGTGACAAACAGGTCAAGAGTTAAGAATAAAATGAACAACTTGAAATAGAAATAAAGATGTGTATTACAGAATATATATATATAACAATAAGGTTGCAAACTTTTAGGACGTCTGCACAAATGTATGTAAATTGTAAAAAACTTAGCTGACTCTTGAGGTAGGGTGAATTATTGGATCTCCTGCTACGGCTTATCTGTCGTAATGCTGGATATGAGAGACGTTCAATTTGTGGTCTGTCTTCGATGCTGGTCGAGCAGAAAAAAAAAAGTTTCCCACTTTGGGTTTACTGCCAAAGTATTCTAGCCTGTGATTGGTTGTTTCGAAATGGAGGCTCGTAGACAAGGATGATAACCCCCATACCTCAGAATTCTCAATAGTATGTGCATATACGTGAAGTGATTTCTAATCTTTTTTGTCTTTGTGAATTTTCAGCAAAAAGGAACTTTATATATTCAAATGGAATTGTGTAAAGGAAGCTTAAAGGAATGGCTGGTAGAAAGAAATAAAGAAAAAAAATCTTCAAAGGAAAGTGAGTTGGAAATGTTTTTTTATTATTATTAGAAAAAAAAAATAACGCCCTTTGGGCTGTGTAAAAATTAATTTTTGAAAGATATTGTCTGAGGGGGTGGGAATTAAAAATTCAATGTCAGAGAGTTTGTAGTATAAGTAAGTAAAATCATCAAATTTATTAAAGGAGTGAAAAAAAAACAAAAAACAATTTGAAATGGAAACTTTGTTCTGATAACTTTAAATATATATTAAAATAAAACAAATATATAGATATATAATACTGGGTGTGTATTTATTAAAACTTGTTTTAAAAAACAATGAGAACCATCTAAGGCTGCATGCTCAAATTTTGAGTATTTATCCTATGTTATGACAATTTGGGGTAATGTGACATAAGCTGTGACATAGTTTTGGTTACAGACATAAATACACCCTATCTCCATTATTAATAGATATGCATGCTCAAGAAGTGTCAATATGACTTTTAGAGATGAGCCATAATTTTTGTTGTAAATCCTAAATCTTGAGATAATTAGTCTTGATCAACCTAGAAGCTTTTTTTGGGGGAAGGCTCATTTTGTTTTATGGCATATCAACCTCAATGGGTTATTCAATGCCAGAAAAGTTTTGAAAGATTTCTAACAATAGTTTGGAAGAAAAAGTTTAAAACTTTATTTTTTTTTTATAAACAAATTTTTATCTAACCGATAGATGGGACCCTAACAGGTACCACAACTCCAAGTTAGGGTGGACCTGGGAGTAATGGTGATAATGGGGTAATCCACCTTTCCCAGAACTCTAGAACAGGCACCTCACCATCAGATAGAGTTTAATGTCATATGCAAAACATAAAGACCCTCAGCCACCGCCTTCTAGCACATATATGATAAAAAGGTTTGGGGGATTGCCATAAAGGCAATAGGGCCAGGACAATCATATAGGTGCTAGGGTTTAATGGGACTAGCCGATTGATCAGACCGACCATCTAACCTAAGCAAGGGCAAAAGTGAAGTGTTGCATGTCATGGACTGCTCAGCCACCTGGGTTCAAGCATCATGGGTAACCACCTATGACCAACAGGGGGACCCGTTGGTGAGGGGGTCTTACTGAGTGTTTTCTAAGGCCTCAGCTGACAGGGCCGAGAGAGGAGGTGAGAAGACAAAAACAATAAATTGAGAGAAATGGTGACTATGTGGAGAAGTAGGGATGTGATCCACAGAGGACCAGCTTCATTTTGATGTATGATACATATTCCTGTGTTGGTAATTATACCTGTCCTAAACAAAATGGCATTACTTTTTGACTCACCTATGTGGAGAAGTAGGGATGTGATCTACAGAGGTCCAGCTTAATTTTGATGTATGATACATATTCCTGTGTTGGTAATTATACCTGTCCTAAACAAAATGTAATTATTTTTTTACTCAAAATCGTATTATAATTTGCATATATAATAATAGCCAAATTCGGTTATATAATAATAGCTAAATTGTCCAGCTGGGAAAATTTGGCTCAGGACTGCCCTTGGTGGTGGCAGGCTCTCCATAGTGGACTGTTCATGTCTGAAGCCACCCTGGTGCAACATCATGAAGCCAAGACGTCAAGAGGAAAGAAGCAGCAACAATGAACCAGCACATCAACATCTTTAGGAACAGCCTTCGCATGTGACATCTGTGGTCGAGAATGTTTTTTGAACATTGGACTTCACAGTCACAGGAGGTGCTGTAACTTCAGGGTCACAAAAACTATATTATAGTCTTCCGAGACTGAAATGCCAATAATAATATGTTCCAGTTTTATTTGAACATTTGAGTAAACATTAACTGACAAGATGTTATGTACCCCTTTATACAGTGAAAAGAAATAAAGTTAACAGTAAAGGACGGATATAACACAAATAAAACATCCTTTAAATCTATTAATAATGGAGATTCGCTTCCGGTTTTTGTCTGTAACAAAAACTATGTCACTGCTTACGTCACATTACCCAAAATCGTCATAACATAGAATAAATACACTCAAAATTCGAACATGCAACATTAGACAGTCCTCATTGTTTTTTTAAAACAAGTTTTAATAAATACATCCCCAGTATCATATATTGATATATAGTTTGTTTTATTTTAATAGATATTCAAAGTTAATAGAACTTAGTTTCGATTTCAAATTGTTTTATTTTTTTTTACTCCTTTAATAAATTTGATGATTTCATTATTCATGGTTCAAACTCTCCTCCAACATTTAATTTTTAACTCCCACCTCTTAAAGCAATATCTTTCAAAAATGTAATTTTACATCGCCCGGAGGGTGTTTTTTATTTTGCTAGTACAAATAATTATCCTAGACTTCAATAGAAATAAATTATAAGTCATTCATGTTTTATGTTTTGTTTTTTGTTTTTTTTAGCTTCTTAGTTTTGAGATTTTTTTTTTCTCTTTTTTTTTCCTTTAAATAAAATTCTCCTTCAACGATATATTTTTTTTTTCAACAACAGATATAATCCAAACAAAACAAAATACCTTTCTTTCTTAGTGTAGTGAGATAGCCAATGGCATGTTATCTCATTTACATATGTGCATTACAGCAGGAGATATATAGAGACAGTCTAGAGGACATGGAGGATATTAGCTACAAGAAGCTAACACATAGAGCTAAGATACGCTCGGAGAATTACTACTATTACTACAACAAGGAATACAAGACCACACATCACAACACTTAGTTTCGTTTTTTTCCAGATAAAACTCCTTTTCTGTTCTTTTCTTTCGTTAACTTCTCCTCTTTGTTTCTGTTTATCAAATCTTACGCTGAAAAAAAACCAAAACATCTCTGTCTCTATTGTCAGTACCTCTCATTTAACTATCTCTACTTTTTTTTCTCCCGACGTTCAAATTACTGTCTGTACTTTCTGATTTTTCTCATGCCTTAAAATTACCATCTGTTTTTGTTTTTTTTAATCATTCTGGTCAAAAGATGGCAACTCTTGTTCACCCTTCAGATTTTTTCTTTTCTATTTTAAAAATTTAAATCTAATTCTTTTCTTTTTTTTAAACAAACAAATCAATAAATTACACTCCTTTTGGACATTAAATGACCCACTGAGGTTGATATGCTGTAAAAAAAATTTAAAAAAAAACAAAACAAACACTCCTTTCTTTTTCTTTTCATTTTTAAAAATTATTCTTAACTTGTCAATATTTACCCATAAATTTAACAAGTTATGACAGTCAGCCATCTTTTCTGGGATGTTTTCTCCGGCTGCTTTTACTTCTTGTTGGGCTGGTCATCTATTGTTTTAATAAATTACCAAGACTTTGTTGTTTTTCTATATACTTTTATTAAACAACCCCAGCCCACAAAGCTATGTAACTCTTGAGAGACATCCTCTCTCGTCGAGTGTCTGGTCGCAACTGATCTAAACTTAAACTATCTCACGCTTCTAATGGTGCATTTCCTGAAGGTAAATCGGAATGTTACTACTCGTCAATAACAGTCAAGGTAATTTTCCACTGAACCCCCTTAATTTTGAATCTAACAAACTCTGATTAAAAAATATTCTAGCTACAGTACATACATAATTCATAAGCTACCTAGGAATTATGGAACACAGATAATCATTGACTCTTTTTTTTTTTTTTTTTCCAGTTGTTAACGATATCAAAAACCGAGTCATCATCCAGGGAATGTTAAAAGGAGTTGCATCTGTCCATGCGGAAAGAATAATCCATCGAGACTTAAAGGTAATTTTAATCTTTTGTCTCTCTAATCAGGAACGTAAGTAATCTCTGGGGGTCACAGTCAAGTCTGACGCAATGTTCTTCCAATTGACAGTCTTCAGTCTAAACACTCTCCCAACAGTATCACGCTCGTCTCAACAACAAAATGCTACTGCCGTTGTTCTCTTCTACTCGTTTCGACAGCCAAAATGCTACTGTAATCTTTCTCTCCCAATCTGGGAGGGCAGGTCATTAAATACCCAATTGCTGTGTTTCATCTGGGCTCCTTATTCTCAATTGCCTGTGCTGCACATTCGACATTCATCAGCACGCGTCAATCCTCACGACGAGACTTTACATCCGGGTTACTCTGGACTGCTCATGCGGAATTTCACCAGTATTTCAGCAACGAAGAGGTGACGAGTTCAATTTCCATGGTCACTCGCCACGCTCCTCCCCCTTGCACAGGCCAAACATATCCGGACTCGTTTCATTCGTGGGGGCTGGGAATCTGCTTGACCACAGTCTCCTTGACTACTGAAAATGAAATTTCTTATATTCATCCCTTCATCTTTATCAATTTGACGAAGGAAACGGACACGGCAAACCGAGTTCAAATCATTGACGATACTCTTTACATTTCACATAGTGCTAGTATTCTTGGGAAAGGTATGAATCCAACAATTCTCCCTCTAGCTATTGGGTAAATAGCATGACTGGCTGGGGTCCTTTAACTTTGGTATGGCAACCAGTCTAGAAGGAAAACTCTGAATTCAAACCTGTTAAACTCCACTGAAAAATTAACCTTGTGTCATATCCTGCTCATGGTGGAGGGATTGAGTAAATAAAAACTTGATGAGACCTGATATCTATATCTTATTATAATGGAGATTGTGGGTTTGTCAGTCTGTAACCGAAACTATATTACTATACAAGTCACAATTCCCTTTGTTAATTAAATCACATTCTCCATGATTTTATTTTTATTCAAACCTCAATTATTAATAAAAATTGTTTTAAATCATTAAGACTGTTGACCGTATCTCCATACTAATAACATGTAATTGTATTTATATATACAAGAAAATAGCGGATTACAGTATGAATGGTAAGGCTAATTTGCATATTGATATTAAAATTTTGATTTTAATAAATATATGCTTAGTATTATTGATTTCTAATTGTTGGTTTTATCTTATTGAATATGAGTAAAAATCTCGGGGATAAATCTTAAAAGAAATCCATTAACAAGAAGAAATAACTATAATATTATTCTTTTCTTCCTATTTTAACGAAATAGTTAAATTAGGCAAATTTACCACTGAAAAACGGGAGTAATGGAAAATGATGGAAGAGTTAGTTTCAAAGTTGTTCTATTATTCAATCATACCCCCTCTGTTCCAAATCTTTTTATGTATATTCTTATACAGTTTCATTAGCCTTTCTAATTTAATATGATATTTTGTAATATTAAAACTTAAATACTTGCACCCGGAGGGTGCATACATTTGCTAGTATTAATAATATTGTTCCCTAATCTTCCAACCGTTATCATCTTGTAACACCTCCTGGTTAAAAATGTGACGATCCAAATAGCCTAAGATGATATGCAAATATGTAAATCCTGATTTTCTGGTGTTGCTTATCAGCTGAAATTTCATTTCTAATAAATGTTGTCACTTCAGCTAAATAATGGACCATTCCGTTTTTATTAGAAAGAAAGGGAAGAAAAAGGACATGCTACACAGAAAGATATAATAAGAAAGAAAGAAAGAGAGTAGGGGAAATATAGAGAGTGGGTGACCATGCAGAAGCAATAAGGTTAATCTGTTTCAATTGAACATAATGAAAAGAAGGAACGAAAGAAAGAAAAAAAATAGAGTGAGAGAAAGTTAAATCATTAATATTATGCTTTTTACATATTGAACTATTTAGCAATAGCTCTCAAGTAAACATATCAAACATTGTGTGGTGATTGTCCACCCTTGTTGGGATGGACATGGGTCCAAAATGGTTATATTCCCTTGCTGACAGGTTTTCGCCAATAGGTGGCTAGAGTATTTAGGCAGTAGCCCAGGAATACTGAGCTCTCTTTCTCTGGGTCCGGCAACCACTGCACATGGGTCAGGCACTTTGTGCCTCTGCCCTTTAAGTGGAGGGTTTAAGATGATACTTGTGGCCTTAATTGTAAAAATAAGAATCTACTGTAAATTTAAAAGAAATTTATATATATATATATATTATATATATATATATATATACACCTATTTATGTGAATTGGTCTCATCTACAGAAAGAAATTAGTAGACCAGTTCACAGTAAGTAAAAAAAAAAAGTCGTCAGGGCGGCTTAATGCCGGCATCAACCAGACAGCAAGTAAGTCTATCCCCCTTTTCATTAGTGCTAGACCAAGGAAATTGTTCTAGCATCTGAAGTGGAGTGCTACACCTACCATAAGCTCCTCACTTTACTGCACAGATCCCTGTGCTACTCATGTTGGTGAGCGCTGGTATCAAACCAGGAACCTTGTGATTCCTAGCCGAACGTTCTACTGACTTAGCCCTTTTAGGTAGTAATATCTCATCTACAGAAAGCTATCTACACATAGAAAGGCATGGAATGCTATAGTCAGATTATTGATCATATGGAAATCTGATCTCACTAAGATAAAGTGAAAATTCTACCAAGCTGCAGTCATCTGTGCTACTGTACGGCTGCACCACTTGACCTCTAAAGTAGCACTTAGAAAAAAAGATGGATGGGCATTACACAAGTGAGTGTCGTCCAAATCGTCTAAGTGAGTGTCATCACCTCAGATAAATAACAGACCATTCTGTTTTTATTATAAAGAAAGAAAGTGAAGAAAAAGTACATGCTACACAGAAAAATATAGTAAAAAGAAAGAAAGAAAGAGAATAAGAGAAAGATAGAGAAAGGGGTGAGCGATAACACTAACCTGTTTCAATCGAACATAATGAAAAGATGAAAACGAAAGAAAGAAAAAAACTGTGAGAGAGAGAGTTAAATCATGATTATTATACTTTTTACATATTGAACTATTTAGCAATAGCTCTTTTATAAATTTAAGAAACGTAATAATTTAATCATCATGCTGTGGTATATCCACAGGTCCTGCTAGTTATTATTATTATTATTACTAGCAAATATATGCACCCTCCGGGTGCAAGTATCTAAGTTTTAATGTAATAAAATATTGTATTAAATCAGAAAGGCTAATGAAACTAAATAAGAATGCAGATAAAAAGATTTGAAACAGAGGGAGTATAATAAAAAATAGAACAACTGAAACTTACTCTTCCGTCACTCTCGTCTTTCATTGTTATTTTTTTATAATTTAAGTATTTAGTTAAAAGAGGAAGTAAATAATAAAATGACAGTTATGTTATCTTGTTAATGGATCTCATTTAAGATTCATTGAAGAAATTTTTGCTTATATTCATTAAAATAAAACCAAACAGTTAGAAATCAATAATACTAAGCACATATTTATTAAATTCGATTTTTTAATATTAATATGCAAATTAGCCTTCCCATTCACACTGTAAGCAACTATTTTGTTGTATATATAAATATAATAGCATGTTGTTAGTATGTAGACATAGTTAACAGTATTAATAATGTAAAACAATTTTATTAATAATTGAGGTTTAAATAAAAATAAAATCATAGAGAATGTGATGTCAATAACTAAGGGAATTGAGACTTGAATAGTAATATAGTTTCGGTTACAGACAGAAAAACACACAATCTCCATTATAATAAGATTATTATTATTTCGGCCTGAATATTAAATGTTATCTTGAACAGCACAAATAAAAAAAATTGTATGTTTTAAAGGTCTTATAATAAAGTTGGAAGGATTAGAGTGACCTGTCAATGTGGGTACATATAAGTACAAGAAATATTTCTAAAGAAATGTCACTTACTTATAGCAGGCTGGGGGGCTAAGCCCCCCACATAAGGGTATTATAATAAAGTTGGAAGGATTAGAGTGACCTGTCAATGTGGGTACATATAAGTACAAGAAATAATTCAACAAAGTTATAAAACAATAACAGACTTTATGTTACTGTAGAATACATAATTGTATAGTTGAATGTTAGTCTGTATGGGGGGAAGATTGGTCATCTTTGTAAATATGTCCCAGTCTATCCTGAACTTCCTGAATTGTTGTGGGGTCATTTCCGAACTGAGTTGAGGAAGTTTTGCAGTTGGTGTTCTACCGCTGACTCCGGGATTCGATCCCATTGAGACCTATCCTCTACAAACCACATTCTGAATGGATAGCCACAGCACAACATCGTGAGGAGAGTTTTCGTCAACAGAATGTCCTGCTGTCGGAAAGATACAATAGGTACACACACAGTCTTGACCCGCTACAGAATGGTGACAAAGTAGCCATCCAAAACCCATCAAACCGCCGGTGGACCACTACAGGCACTGTCATTGAAGTTCTCCCACATCAGCAATACCGGCTCCGAGTGGACGGATCAGGTAGGATCACACTCAGAAACCGACGCTTCCTGAAAAAGCTGATCACAAAACCCAAACCCACGCCATTGCCTAGTGCTATGCTTGATCCCATTGGCTCCAACTCTAACACCCCACATCTCAACACTAGGGACCTGGCATCACCAAATATCACTCCGCCCCCAAAACCAAGGCCGACGAAAATACCCCGGGCATTGTCAAGATTGCTCCCCTGTAATCAGCCTGGCCAAAAGGAACTAATTTCTCCTCAAAGGCCGATACGCTTGCGCAATGGGAGAGGCAGGGGAGGAAGGGGAGATGTAGAATACTGTTAATTGTTATTCTGTGTTACTTTCACCCTTAGCCAGGATTGAACCTGCAGTCTGGAAATGACTGTTACAGATTGTTAACTATTGGACAGTGGAACAGTCAAACACCTCCTCAGCTTAATTGACTCTTCCTGGCAGTAGTGGCAGTAATTATTTTAGCTGTTATAGTGGGTTCATTAGAGAACTAGTAACTGCATGGTTAGGCTTGCTCAAACCAATTGTTGACTGTCTAACTGACTTACTTCAATAGTTACATAATCTATGCAGTTGCATAAGGTTATTGTCGATCCCCTGTATTTCTAAAGGGATGACCCTTTTCATATCACGGGCGGAACTTTCCATGGAATAGTACAGAAAGCCCGCGAAATAGTGAAGTCACGTGGGACCTGGTTGGGTCCTCAGTTTTCAGTTGGACGTCAGGCAGTGAACATGTCCTGCCTTAACTGTAACTCACTCTGCATACGCGCGCTATATTAGTCAGATATTTAGTTACACGAAATGTATAGTTAAGTAAATAAAATCTTAAGAAAATAACAGTCTTGTGATTAATGAATGTCTTGGTAACAAGACTGATTTAAGAGAAGAAATGAGTTAAGTGCGACCGACAACCAAGACGAAGACCAAGATGTTAGAAGAGACCTAGAAGAACCTAATATGTCAAAGACGCCAGAAGAAGAATAGAAGTAAAGAAGGGTATACAACATTTATTCTGTGAGCAATGGATATATATGTAGGACAAGAATACATATACTAATCACAAATGGTATAGCAATACATAATGAACACATATATAGACATGTATAAAGAAAGTAGGACTTCGTCCTAGATAAGTGATAAAGAGTTCCTGAAGGAATGTCACTTACTGATAGCAGGCTGGGGGACAAAGTGCCCCACTTAAGGGTAGAGGCACAACCCATGTGAAGTGTTTGACTGTCCTGGACAAAGAGAATTCAAAATTCCCAGCTTGCTGGTTAAATACTCTGGCCCCCTATTGGCAGAAACCTGCAGCAAGGGAACATAACTTTTGTAGACCCCCACATCATTCAAACCAGGGGCAAACAATCGCTACAAAATCAACCAAGTGACAGTTTGTAACTCGGAAAACTCGTAAGTTGTAGCACTTGTAAATCAGGGAGTCTGTATCCTTTTTGCTAGAGAGGTGGAGAGCCACACCCACCGTCAGCTCCTTACTTTACCAGACAGATCTGATTAATCAATCTGTGCTACTCATATGCTGAGATGGTGAGGACTGGCATCAAACCAGGAACTATGCAATTTCAAGTCAGGTGCTCTACTGACAGCTAAAATGGTCCCTCTATTTGATATAGGTAATATTTATTTGTTTTTAAATCAGGCACCACTGTATTTATAGTGTGTGTGTGTGTGTGTGTGTGTGTGTGTGCACATATGTCCCATCTGTGCTGGTGAGGACTGGCATCAAACACGGAACCATGCAATTTCAAGTCAGGTGCTCACACAAGGTGTTGGTACCCGCATGTATTCTTCTCCTGAACAGCTAAAATGGTCCCTCTATTCGATATAGGTGATATTATTGATTTCGTTGGGGCTTCGGCCCTTAACACTGACCACTCACTGCTAGTAAGTCTTGTATACGATATATGACTATCCTTTAGTCATGTATCCGTAACTATGTTTTCATGTACATTTAGGTATCTCTTTGATACCTAAATATCTTGTATTTTACCATTCATGAATGTGTCTTTATCTCTACTCTTGTATATGTATTTATACTACTTATGTATGTTTATGTACACCTCTATGTATTATGTACCCTGTTAATTCTGTGCTGTATATAAAATGTTTTGTCTATCAACCCTTGTTGGAGTTTTATCTTCAAGTACTATCACTTTGAATCTTACATAGGTAATATTTATTTATGTTTTTAAATCAAGCACCACTGTATTTATAGTGTGTATGTGTGTGTGTGTGTGTGTGTGTGTGCGCACATATGTCCCATCTGTGCTGGGACATAGGTAGCATTTATTTTATGTTTTGTTTTTTCCTAATCACTATTAGAAATGAAGTTAGATTATTTTATCTGTATGAACTGATTTTGGAGATTATTATTAAAATCCTTTTTTGCATTTTTGCAGCCTGACAATATTTTCTTGAAAGAGGAAACTGACACTGCAGCCAAAATTGGTGATTTTGGTTTGGCCACCAGCAGGAATGAAATTGAATATATATCGACAGGTAAGGTTTTATCAAATTTAATCATATCACCATTTCTCAATTTTTTTCAGGTAACTTTTTTTTTTTTAGTTTGTGTAAATAAATTAAACACACACATACACATGTTTTCATTCCATCTTTTCATATATATATATATATATATATATATATATAGGTTAAATTATTATTATTATTGGAGAGATGATTATAGAGGGCTCAATTACATAAATAAAAATGAAAATAATATAAAAAATAAAAACGGAAAAATTTTAAATCACCATAAAAACACAAGACCCACTGACGACAAAAAGTGATGCCGATGAATGACGAAAGCAAAATGCAAGAACGATTAACGGATCACGTAAACACGTGCCAAAAGTTTAAAACTGTCCATTTTTTCAAAAGTCAATGCCTCTGACGACGAATAACACCGAAAAAGTGTTATTCAGAAACCAATGGTAGGACCGACTTTTCATTTGTATTATTAATTATAAATAAATAAATAAATAAATATATATGAATGATAAACACGTGAAACTTGAGTAATGGAAATATAGTATCCATAATTTTAGGATTTATACCTACTTTGCTATATACCATTGAGCATTTATTCTATGCACTTTCTTATTTACAGTCCTTCATTTATATATTATATATATATATATATATATTATATATTTTTTATTTTTAATATAGACAGCGCATTTTTTATTAATTCCAACGTTTGACTAGCAGCGTTCTGTTTTTGCTAACGGTCATTTTTCCCGTCTTATTTTTGTTGATGACCGACCCACGTGCGGTCGATGCATGATATTGCGAGGGTCCTCATATTAGTGAGGATGGGCCGGTGTTGCTTTTTAAACCGTCGAGAGAAAGGCCCCGAAACGGTTTGCACACTCTCTCCTGATGAGCCCATGCTGTTGTAAACATCTTTTGTTTTTTCATTTTATCATATTCACACTGTCGGATTAATTTCCATTTTATTTTCACATATATATATATACACTCGTGAACAGAAAAAATGGGCCAAGATTGAAAGAAGGAAGAAAATAGATTTTTTCGATATTTTTCAGGAATTTACTGAAATTTAACTGCAAATTCCTATTTTTCAGATCATTAATATTATAGTATATAATAATTTAGTGGTAAAAATGAGTCCTAAAAAGGTAAGACCGCATCTGGGCAAGGATATGAAAAACCGTGCACAAAGAAGCCATCATTATCTAAGAACATCAATGAACTTTTTCGAACAAAGAAAAACTGTGGGAAACTCTGCAAAATGAATGGAATAGCATCCCCTCTTCACAGTGTTCCAAGTTGGTTGAGATCATGGTTAAAAGGATTAATCTTTTAAAGAAATCAAAGGGGAAAGCGATTCCATACTAAGCATTTATTAAAGTAAATGTCTTGTTCTGTGTATATAAGACTCGTTTTTGTTTTTTGTTCAATTGTATTTTGTTTAATTTAGCTTTTTGTACAATAAAATGTATAATACTTGCTTGGCCCATTTATTTTGTTCACGAGTGTATATATATATATATATAAAATGAACAACACTACGGATTTATCAACACCACAAGTGATTTGAAACTTTATATCTTTCTTCAATTACGCTGTGGACTTGTAAATTACTTTTTTAATAGCTGGAATATGTCCTGAACAATTTTGATACTCACTATACACTTTTATATAATTTTACATCAAACTCTTTTGAGTTTTACTATGAACTATAATGCTTCTGATTTTTAAAAATAAAATTTATTTTATTTTTAAAACAGAACACGCATTTAAAAAAAAAATCCAGCATTGAATATAGCGTTTGTTTGTACCCAGTCTTCTAACGTTTTAGATAATTGTGATCAAAAGTTAGTTTGCAAAGCAAATTAGATTAAAAACAAAGTAAATACGAGCGGAGAAAAAATCCAAAAACTCTGTAAGGAGAGAGAGAAAAATTGAAGATAATAATAAAACAAATTGACAATTTTTACAATGACAAGTGAAAGAGAAGCAGATGGGTCGGGGGTTGCTATTGGCTAAAGAGAGGGTAGTGAAAAGAAATTTTTGATAACTGCTGCTTTTGGGTGGTGGGCGCAGGGAGTGGCTTATTCTTGCTTATTCCTCTCAATAGATACAATAAGAATTTAATAAAGAGAGGAATGGAAATTGATAGATTAGAAGATAAGACAGAAATGGGTTGCTTTGTGAGTTAATTGCAAATTACTGCTAATTAAAACAATGAAAATTAATTATTTTTTCAAACATAACGTAATCCCACAAATAAGGAATATCTTAGTATTTAATTTTAGTCATTAAACTTAACAGGAAAAAAGCCTTTAGAAAATGAAAGGTGATTATCTCAGTTTTAGTATATATATATATATATATATATATATATATATATATATATATATAAGGTTAGGAGGGTTGGAGTAAATCCAACAGAATGTCGTAAAGAATAAAGGGAAAAGTGGACAAAAAGAGCGACTCAAACAAGTAGATGTAGGAGATATATTTTGTCCTGCATTGAGCAGGACTTCATCAGTCTTTTATTTGAACATTAGTGCAACATACATTTGTTTTTTATAGAAGAGAAAGTGAACGGGTGAGGGGTGAGTTTGGTGATGGAGTCAGGAGGAAGGGAAGAGTTTGTGAGGATTTGATTGGTCAGAAGAAATCTATCATGGATAGGGAGGGAGAAAAGATCAAAAGTGTGGGATTTTGGAGAGATAAGAAGAGAAGGTAGTTTAGTGCAAAGGAGGAGAGTAGGGGGAAATGAGGTCAACATTCTTTGGTTGGTTTAGAGAAAATTCTGATTCTTTGAGTAGAGGGGGGAGGAGAACAAGATGAAATGGGCAAGGAAGAGAGAGATAGGTGGTCATTCATGTAGTTGGCTTTGGAAGTTTTTTTAGGGATTTTGGTCAACTGGGTAGGAGCGAGAGAGATTTAAAAAAAATATATATATTTCCCCAAAAAGCTGAGCTACAACTCCCACCCACCCCTATACGTATCATACACCCTCCACTTCCCTTAATCTCTCTTTTTACATTATTTGTACCAAAAAGTTTGATTTTTAATCATGTTAATAAATTAAATATTTATATAAGATCTATTGCAAGTAGTTGTCTTGGTTACCTACAGTCTTTCTCCTCCTTGTCATTTTTAGAAAACAGCCGTACATGGCACACACAAGGTGTTGGTACCTACATGTATTCTTCTCCTGAACAGCAAAATGGAACTGATTATGACACTAAAGTAAGTGATTTTGATAAACATCTTATTATAATGGAGATAGTGTGTCTGTCTGTCTGTAACCAAAACTATAACCTTACCAACATCACAATTCCATTTAAGTTATTTACCTTATATTCTCCTCTTTTCTTTTTAGAAATACCCAAATTTTTCATTTTCACTAGTAATCTATAATAAGATAACATATTGTGGGGATTAATAAAATAAAATTAAAGCAAAAAGAAATAAATAAAACAAAAGTAAAACAAAATTAAATTAAAGTAAAACACACACACACACCTTACAAAAGACTCATTTCTCTAATGCATCATTACCATAGCTATACTATTCATACACTGAGTTGGCAAGGCCCAGTATAAAACCAGGAACCTTATGATTCCTAGCTGAACGCTCTACCGACTGAGCAAAACCAGCCCTAATAAATTTATTATCATTAGTAGTATTATTTGTACTATTGTCCTCATCTTCATTGTTATCTGTACAACGTTTCGGCCGATATGCTTTGCAAACTAACTTTTGATCACAATTATCTAAAAACACTTATGAATGCAAGTAATTTAAAAAATAACAACACAGATTTTACACAAAAGTTTATCTATATTCATTTATATTTTGTGAAGGATAAAAATACAAAAATTCTTCTAAATAAAAAATACAGATACCGTTAATGACTTTGTGATAAAAAATGTGAATTTTTATAAATTTAAAAAAAAAATATCAAAGGACATGATAAAGGTAAATTTGACTATCATGAATTTTTTCCTAAGTGGAAAATAACATTTTCCACTATCAATTTTTAAAAGATAAAATTGATAAACTAATTGTAACAATATATCATTTTAAGAAATTAGCTTTTAGATAGATTGGTTTAAAGTTTGTATCACAGTATTGCACAGCAACTACTTCTTCAGGTATTTCTTCTCGGACTCGGGAACCTTCTTCTCGGACTCGGGAACCTTCTTCTCGGACTCGGGAACCTTCTTATCGTAATCGGGAGCCATCACGGAACTTTGAACCTAACCCTTTATTCTGTCCATGGGGGTATCCTGTTCTCATTCCACTAACCATAGCTCGGGTAAGAGCGTTAAGCTGTGTTAATTATTATTCTATGTTACTGCTGCCCTTGATCAGGCTTGAACCTGCAATCTAGAGATAACTGTCACTTAGAACTGTCTTAACCTAACTACCTTATCCACTAGGCTATGTGTCCAATTGGACAATCCAGTGTGAATTTTGGGAACTTATAAACCTAATGTCTTGTTTTGGCTAGAATATCTACCTATTCTCTTGTGTATGATTTTTTACCTAGACTCATATTGTTTGTTTTTTTTTTGTTTTTTAAATCTGATCTAGCCTTTTGAAAAAGGCCGGAGGGCATATTGGCCGAAACGTTGTACAGATAACAATGAAGATGAGGACAATAGTCTGAATAAAGCAGATAATACTAATCATCAAGCCTCATCTCAAACATTCAGAGAAATAGTAAAAAAACAAAACAATTAAAAATTCTAGTAAACAAAAATGTGAAGAAAAACAACTGTAAGATATTTCAAGCGACAAACTAAGGAAATTGCACATAAAATGACCTCAAGAGAGGAACTTAATCTATTTTGATAGTCCCTCCGCACGAAGAGGATGTGACACAAGGTCAATACAGACACCGCGGGATTTTGCCGTCTTTACTTAATACAAAGAAACAAAGAAACAAAAAAATGTGAAGAAATGTAGACAAACACGGGATGTTATACTGGACGGAAGTTTATTATTAGTCGTAATGTCAACGTTCGAACGTTTTGGTTTATATAGAAACCTACTTCAGAACAATATGAAACAAATAAAGGAAAAAATAATTTTGTTGTTAAAAAGATGATAGATGTTTTTGAATGAGTTGAATTTGGGAATACGTTGAAAAGGTTCATAACCGTTTATAGATTAGCGTATATATATATATATATATATATATATATATATATATCTTATTATAATCGAGATTGTGGGTTTGTCTGTCTGTAACTGAAACTATATTACTATTCAAGTCATAATTCCCTTTAGTTATTTACATCACATCCTCCATGATTTTACTTTTAATTTAAACTTCAATTATTAATAAAATTGTTATACATCATTAAGACTGTTGACTATATCTACATACTAATAACATGCAATTGTATTTATATATACAACAAAATAGCGTATTACAGTGTGAATGGGAAGTCTAATTTGCATATTGATATTAAAAATTTGATTTTAATAAATATATGCTTAGTATTATTGATTTCTAATTGTTGGTTTTATCTTATTGAATATGAGCAAATATCTTGGGGATAAATCTTAAAAGAAATCCATTAACAAGAATAAATAACTGTCATTTTATTCTTTATTTCCTATTTTAACTAAATAGTTAAATTAGGAAAATTTACCAATGAAAGACGGGAGTAATAGAAAATGATGGAAGAGTTAGTTTCAAAGTTGTTCTATTTTTCAATCATACCCCCTCTGTTCCAAATCTTTTTATCTGCATTCTTATTCAGTTTCATTAGCCTTTCTAATTTAATATGATATTTCATTATATTAAAACTTAAATACTTGCACCTGGAGGGTGCATATATTTGCTAGTATATATAAGGTTTTTCTTAATAGTTTGTTTGAAGCATTGTATATATGTGTAAAAATTATTATTATTATTAATTATATTTCAAATTTTCATTTATTTTCATATTCATTTTGCTTATTCCCCATACAAGGTATAATTCCAAATTCTTTCCAAGTTTTCTTTTCTTAAGAAAATTAGCTGATTAGTGTCCCAAGATAATTGAGATAAGAGATTTTATTGTTTAGAAAATTTTATAAGAATTTAAAGAATATATTTCATTATTGATTTTATCTAATTTAATTCTTTGCACGTTTCATTAACATTCAGATTTTCTTCCTTTTGTAATGCAAACATTTCTGTAAGTTTTGTTGACAGTTTGGTTGTTTTATGTGTATATTTTCAAAATCAGGTTTCACTTGAACTTCTTTTTAAATAGATGAATAGTTAGACTTACACAAAGGAGAGGTTAATAATTTGAAGAAAAAAAAGAAATCATTCAATACAAACCTTTTGTTGTAAACAGATATAAATATTAGTTTTGTAATCTGAATTTTAAATATACTCTTCATAGAGTAAATAGATAAAAAGCCAACCTTTGCTAAACAAAAAGTTTGTTCTTCCCTAAGACCTTTTGACACCTGCTCTATTGACTTGCATTTGATATAAAAAGTGGCAAATTGAAAGTGTGTTTAATTATTTGGACTAAAGATACAGAATCATATAAAGGAGGGAAAAAATATATATTTACATACATAAACATAGGCAACTTATCTTATCCTCAATCTTGGTTGCTATACTCACAACGTTTTAGCCATTGTTTTCTCCAGACTTTAATACAAGTGGAATTTTCTCACTTGCATTCCAGTTTAAAGAAGCCAAAGCAAAGATGAGAATTTTCAGTTGAAATAAATTTATAACTATTAACATTAATATTAAAGCCCTTTCTTGATCAATCCGATCAATATTGCTCTGTGTATAATTATCCATTTCGAGAAATGCAGTCTAAAGGTGCTCCTGACCATGTCGTCAGTGATGTTATCCATGGATTATTAGGTATTTCGGGTCTTACAAAATTATACATGTTCACCTGAGTGATCCAGCTGGTGTTAATCAGGCACCGAATTGTGGTCAGTTTCAATAAGTGTACCAATTGTTCTAAGTAGAATAAAGCTTTCCAAAGTCTATCGGTGTTATTGTTTGTCATTACAGATGTATACAGCCATGGGTATACACTGGTGTACGTATGTTAAGATGGTGTATAACAATAAATACCAATCACAACTTTTTATTTTAATTTAATTTTTAGCGGTTAGGGGTTCTCTCGTTTGTTTTAATCAGAAGTTGTTGCTACAAACTCCCAATGAATAATGAGAAAAAGAAAAGAAAACAAACAAAAAACAAAACTAAAAGTAAACAAAGGGGGAATGCTATGTGGCACACACACACACATACACATACATATATATATATATCTTATTATAATGGAGATTGTGTGTTTTTCTGTTTGTAACCGAAACTATATTACTATATTACTATTCAAGTAACAATTCCCTTAGTTATTTACATCACCTTCTACAGGATTTTATTTTTTATTTAAACCTCAATTATTAATAAAATTGCTTCACCTTATTATTAGTGTTGTCCATATCTACATACAAATAACATGCAATTGTATTTATATATACAAAAAATAGCGGTTTGCAGTGTGAATGGGAAGGCTAATTTGCATATTGATATTAAAAATCTGATTATATTAAATATGTGCTTAGTATTATTGATTTCTAACTGTTTGGTTTTATTTTAATGAATATAAGCAAAAATCTCTTCAATGAATCTTAAATGAAATCCATTAACAAGAAAAAATAACTGTCATTTTATTCTTTATTCCCTAATTTAACTAAATAGTTAAATAAGTAAAATTCAGCAATGAAAGACGGGAGTGGTGAAAGAGCTAAGTTTCATTTCTATTTTTCTATTATACCCCCACTCTGTTACATATCTTTTTGTCTGCCTCTAATTTAATACGATATTTCATTACATTAAAACTTAAATACTTGCACCCGGAGGGTGCATATATTTGCTAGTATATATAATGTTTGACAATGCAACATCTAAAAATAAAATTTTATCTTTCCGTATTACTTAGAGTGACATCTACAGCTTGGGACTGATAATTTATGAAATGTATCATCCTTGTGAAACAATCATGGAGCAAGTGAAGTCATTTAAAGAATTGAAGACTGAGAGAAAAATCCATGAGTTTGTTTGTCAGAACTTTCCTCAAAAAGTAAGTATTTTGTTGTCTATTAGAATTCAAATTTTTGGTTATTAAAAAAAAACAACTTATTCTCTTGGTTTCTAAATTGGCTTTATGGGCATCCATAATATTCTGTTATCAACCATTTGAATCTAGTCATCAGGGTGGCCTAAAGTCAGTATCAGCCAGACAGCGAGGGAGTCTATCCCCTTTTCACTAATGCTAGACCAAGGAGATTGTTTTATATATATATATTTAACAACCCCTCCGCACGAGCAGGATGCGACACAAGGTCAATTTCTTAAGTTTAACAGGTTTGAATTCAGAGTTTTCCTTCTCCTAGACTGGTTGCCTGAACCAAGGTTAAAGAGCCCAATCTGCCCTACTATTTACCCATAGCTGGAGGGAGAGTAGGATTCATACCTTTCCCAAGGGTATTAGCGCTAAGTGAAATGCAATTACCACGTCCAGGATTTGAACTCGGGGCGACGAGTCCATTTCCAATGACTTTAACCATTACACCACGCACTTCCTACAGGAGATTGTTTTATAGCATCTGAGGCGGTTAATGAAAATGACTCTGCAACCAAAGTTCGTATCCTGGATGAGGCTGTTTACATTTCCCATAGCATGAATACCTTTGGGAAAGGTATGCATCCCCCTATTCTCCCTCCCCCATTATGTGTAAATAATAGGGCAAACAGGGCTCTTTAACTTTGCTATGGCAACATGTGAAAGAGAAGGAAAACTCTGATTTCAAACCTGTTAAAATAAAGAAATTGATCTTGTGCTTTATCCTGCAGAAGGGTTTTATATATATATATATATATATATATATATATATATATATATATTGAATTTGATCCTGGCCTGAAGCAGCCTGCCTCGTCTAGTCACGCACACCCATACACACATATATATGTATATATGTGTGTGCGTGTGTGTGTGTGTGTGATACACATGACGATGGCTTTGGCATAAACATTTTTTAAAATTATACATATATATATATATATTCACCACTATAAACAAATCCCTGTGTGGGAGTTCATTGTGTGTATGAACCCTCATACGTCGAAAATCGACGGGAGAGTCCATTTATATATATATATATATATATAATATGATACACAAGAGGATGGTTTTGGCATAAGATAAAAATAAAAATTACACCACTTTTTAAAAATGTTTTTCTTTCTATTTAATTATGTGAAAATGAACAGTGAAAACGTTTTCCTTTTGTTTTGTTTTTTCAGACAGAGATGATCCTGGCTATGACTCATACAGACCCTGCAGAACGACCGACAGCCAAGGAACTTTTAGCTCAAGTGCAACCACCTTCATCAAAAGTAAGTCAAACTTTTTACACTTCAATGTACGAGGATGAGTCAAGTTTTTGTCCGGTTTAGCTAAGTCGGTTGAGCGTCTGCTTAGGAACCACAAGGTTCCTGGTTCGATACTGGCCCTCGCCAATTCAGCGTAGTAGCACAGGGACCTGTGCGGTAAAGGGAGGAGCTGATGGTAGGTGTGGTGCTCCTCCTCAGGTGCAAAAAACAATCTCCTTGGTCTTGTGCTGTCTGGTTGATACTGACTTTAGGCCACTTTCAGTACATATTAGTTTGCAATGCGTATATCATGTGACCAAAGCAGTTCAAGCCGTTGAAGGTACCCACTGTGATTGTTAGTATCATGGTAATTGGTGCACAGACACATTGTGCATTGCTTCACTCTGTGATTTGAAAGCTGCACAGATGAACATGTAAAAAAAGTAAAAGTAAAGTAAATAATTTTTTTCCATGAAAGAATTTTTAAGTGGAAATGCAATGAAATGATAACTATTGATAAAAATCAATAAGGTTTTATACTAACCAAAATGAACATAGACTTTGGAAGGAATATATTGAAGCTCAGCTTGTGCTCTTAGCATAAGTTAAAGAGTTCACTATCCATTTGTAAAGCAATGCACAAATATTTAAATAGTGTTCTCCACATCCTGTAGGTGGAGCCACTCTTGACTGAAAGTTATTAATCTCAAGAGAAATATTGATACAGCAACTACACATTCTTAAAGATTACTGTTTAGGATAAAGTTTTACAGTTTTAATGATGTGTGTGTATGTGGGAGTGATGATTACTGATAGAGATATCTAATGGCATCTAATGCCATATGTATATATATATATATATATATATATATATATATATATATATAATTTGTTAAGTATAAACTTTGTTCTTATGAATGTTGTTTTTTTTTTGTATTTTGAAGCATTGGAAAAAAAGAACAAAAAAAAATACAGAACAAAAAACAGAATTTTAATATTCAACTGTTGTTCTGTCCCTGGTTCGATTAATTCCAAAAAGGGGATAGACTGCCTTGCTGTCTGGCTGATACTGACTTTAGGCCACTCTGAAAACTTTTTACTTACTTATATATATATATATATATATATATATATATATATATATATCTTATTATAATGGAGATTGTGTTTTTGTTTGTCTGTAACCGAAACTATATCACTACTCAAGTCACAATTCCCTTCGGGGCGGCCTAATGTCGGTATCAGCCAGGCAGCGAGGGAGTCTATCCCCTTTTCAATAGCGCTAGACCAAGGAGATTATTTTTAGCTTCTGAGGTGGAGCGCCACACCTACCATCAGCTCCTTACTTTACCCCACAGATCCCTGTGCTACTCATACGCTGAGTTGGCGAGGGCCGGTATCGAACTATGAACCTTGTGGTTTCTAGCCGAACGCTCTACCGACTGAGCTAACCCGGCCCATTAAGATGAAGATGTAATGTAGTCTAATATGTCCAATTTTTTTGGAAAAAAAAGATATTTTAAAAAAGATTTTTTTTCAATGAAAGAATTTTTAAAAGAATAGTGAAAAGGTGATAGACTGCCTTGCTGTCTGGCTGATACTGACTTTAGGCCACTCTGAAGACTTTTTACTTACTTATATATATATATATATATATATATATATATATATATATATTAAAAATAGCCTTTAAAGTCGGAGACAACGTATTAAATATCTTCAATAACTAACACTTACCTAACCCCCCTCTTAAAAATAATAGACTCTCTGAATTTGATAAAAGCATAGATAACAGAACTAAAAATTAACTAAAAACAAAATTACTTAACCCCATGAATACGACTGGAGCAACAGTCGAAAGCACTCGGGAAATTAGTATGAAAAATATCATGAATCAACTCGATCCAGATTAAAAAAGGATAGCCAGAAGAATGGAAAAAATATCTATACAAAAAATGAAAAAAGAATACTCCGTGTTGTTCAATAACACATGTCTTAAGAATATATATATATATATATATATATATATATTATTATTATTATTATAATGGAGATTGTGTTTTGTTTGTCTGTAACCGAAACTATATCACTACTCAAGTCACAATTCCCTTTGTTATTTACATCACAGTCTCAATGGTTTTATTTTTATTTAAACCTCAATTATAAATAAAATTGTTTTACATCATTAAGACTGTTGACCATATCTACATACTAATAAAATGCAATTCTATTTATATATACAACAAAATAGTGGTTTACAGTGTGAATGGGAAGGCTAATTTGCATATTGATACCAAAATTTGATTGCATATTTGGATTCCTTGGGCAAAAATAGTTCTATAAACCAATTTTTAGGAGTAGGGAAGCGCTAGAACTCATTTTACAGACAAAAATAGATTACAAAAAAGTCACCATTTTTTGTGACGACCATCAAAATTTGGAAAGTTAAAAATCGACATAACTCGGCCAATTCTTGGAATTGGGAGTTAAAATTTTGGGGATTGTCTTTATGATAGTCCACACCTGGACAAAATTTCAGAAAAATTGAAATGAGAAATTTTAACAAATTTCAACAAAATTTTGTAGCTTCACTTCTGAGCAAAAACTAAACTATCTTTTTGGTACAAATAATGTTCAATAGATAGAAAAAAAATCTTTGTCATTTTTTTGATTCAGTGCCATATTGGAAAAAGTGCCATAAGAAAAAATCAGAAATTATCAATAACTTAAAATTGATTGACTTTAAGACTTTTTTGATAGGATTTTTGGATTCCTTGGGCAAAAATGCTTTTATAAACCAAATTTTAGGAGTAGGGAAGCACTAGAACTCATTTTACAGACAAAAATAGATTACAAAAAGTCGCCATTTTTCATTCCCCTCCCCTCAAATTTGGAAAGTTAAAAATCAACATAACTCCACCAATTTTTGGAATTGGAAGCTCAAATTTTGGGGATTGTCTAACTTTAACATAGTTCACACCTGTACAAAATTTCAGAAAAATTCAAGGGTGTGGGTAATATGACCTGGATGATTTAACATGGATTTACCCATGAGCAAAAATCTTGGGGATAAATCTTTGAAAAAAAGAAGGAAAAAAACAAGAAGAAAAAAAACAAGAAGAAATAACTGTTATTTTATTCTTTACTTTCTAATTTAACTAAATAGTTAAATTAGGAAAAATTTAACAATGAAAGACAGGAGTGATGGAAAAGTAAGTTTCAGTTGTTCTATTTTTCAATTATAACCCCCCCTCCGTTTCAAATTTTTTATCTGCATTCTTATTTAATTTCATTAGCCTTCCTAATTTAATATAATATGTTATTACATTAAACCTTAAATACTTGCAAGCAGAGGGTGCATGTATTTGTATATATTAGTATATGTGGCGGACTGGAAGTTCTTACTACGACGAACAAAAGTAAAATGACAAAAATTATTAGTTTGCGAATGGGATTGCGCACCCTAATAAAAGAAGAAAATTAAAATAAAAATTTGTACATTTTCAACCAATCAGAGACGTTCGCGCCTAAAAGGAAATCTATCAAATAGACCCCTTTTGGAGCCTACCCTCGGACTATAAAAAAACAACTTTTTGGATCCCAACCAGAAAGAAATTATTCGTCTAACTAAATCCACGTCACTTTAAAGTAAGACAAAGCACATTCACTTATAAGAAGGTATGAATATATATCTATCTGTCTATCTCTCTTTATCAACCTTTTACGAGATCAGCAATACTACTGACTGCCATGTGACTTTGAACTCTTACCCTTTCTTTCTCACTTCATAACTTATAACATATTTTCTTACATGTTATAATGAACTTTAAAAAAACAAAATTACATTTTGTACACAAGAGTACTGAAAGAACTTTGCTCGGTATTATGCGTTATCTTTTGTAAACTCTTTTCTCAATACAAATTGTTTGTTTTAATATTGATTCTTGTTATTTATGCCATGTGCCTGCAGTAATTGAATGTTTTATGGTGTCTTTAAATGTTTGAATATTTTATTGATTATTGACCTCAAATTGGTGACCTTAATACAAAAACATCAAACAGCCCTTACATCCACCATATATATATACTCTGTGAATACCATATTTTAATGTTTCTTCAATGTATTTCTTCTACAGGAAATAATCAGATCCCAAATTGAAGAAATTGCCAAACTGAGAGAAGAGGCAAAACTTAATAAGAAAGTAATTAAGTAAGTAAAAATAAAAGAATATTGGATTTCCTCTCCCCCACATTTCTTCTTTCTTTCTTTCTATTTCTTTCTTCTTCTTTTCCTTTCTTTCTTCTTCTTCCTTTCTTGTTAAAAGTTTTCCAACTGCAAATTCCATCTCTTGTGCACATCCAGGTCTCTTGTGCACAGCACAAGCAATCCTTTGCCGTTTGTGTCCGGGGGGGGGGGGGAGAATTGTCCATGCCCATTACATTTCTTTCTTCTTCCTTTCTTTCTTTCTTTCTTTCTTCTTCCTTTCTTTCTTTCTTCTTCCTTTCTTTCTCCTTCCTTTCTTCTTCCTTTCTTCTTCTTCCTTTCTTCTTCCTTTCTTTCTTTCTTTCTTCTTTCTTTCTTCTTCATTTCTTTCTTCCTTTCTATTTCAAAAGACATATTTTTAATTCTTAGCTTTTTTTGTAATACTTTTTTATTTTTATCTAATCAGATCCCAAAATGAAGAAATTGCCCAGCTGAAGAAAGTGTTCAAAAATCTCGAGTGAGTAGAAATAAAAGAATATTGGATATCCTCTCCCCTACATTTCTTCTTTCTCTTTCTTCTTTCTCTTTCTTCTTCTTCCTTTTTTTCTTTCTTCCTGCCTTCCTTTCTATTTCATAAGACACATTTTTAATTCTTAGGTTCTTTGTAAAACGAATACATATTTTTTTCACTAATAATGGCAATTAAAAACTTAATTTGATTTTGTCATATATATATATATATATGTATATATATATATTACTTTACCGCACAGATCCCTGTACTACTCATACACTGAGTTGGTAAGGGCCGGTATATAGACAGACTTTTTATTTGTATTAGTTAATATGAATAAATAAATTTAAAAAAATAATATATATACATATATATATATATACACACCAACCCCTCCACTCGAGCAGGATGGAACACAAGGTCAATTTCTTAAATGGAGTTTAACAGGTTTGAATTCAGACTTTTACTTCTCCTAGACTGGTTGCCTAACCAAAGTTAAAAAGCCCAATCAACCCTACTATTTACCCATAGCTGGAGGGAGAGTAGCTGGATTCATACCTTTCTCAAGGGTATTAGCGCCATGTGAAATGCAAACAGCCTCGTTCAAGATTTGAACTCAGGTCAATGAGTCCATTTCTTACGATTCTAACCATTACACCACACACTTACATATTTTGTCATATAAGGTTTTATTTCTTTGAAAAATTTTAATCAATGTAACTAAAAAACATTTTTTTTTTAAAAGAGCAAAAATTTTAATCAATGTAACTAAAAAACATTTTTTTTTTTAAAAGAGCAAAAATTTTAATCAATGTAACTAAAAAACATTTTTTTTTTTAAAAGAGCAAAAATTTTAATCAATGCAACTAAAAAACATTTTTTTTTTAAAAGAGCAAAAATTTTAATCAATGCAACTAAAAAACATTTTTTTTTAAAAAGAGCAAAAATTTTAATCAATGTAACTAAAAAACATTTTTTTTTAAAAAAGAGCAAAAATTTTAATCAATGTAACTAAAAAACATTTTTTTTAAAAAAGAGCAAAAATTTTAATCAATGTAACTAAAAACTTTTTTTTTAAAGAGCAAAAATTTTAATCAATGTAAATGAAAAACTTTTTTTTTTAAAAAAGAGCAAAAATTTTAATCAATGTAACTAAAAAACATTTTTTTAAAAAAAGAGCAAAAATTTTAATCAATGCAACTAAAAAACATTTTTTTTAAAAAAAGAGCAAAAATTTTAATCAATGTAACTAAAAAACATTTTTTTAAAAAGAGCAAAAATAAATAAAAAAAATATTTTTTAAAAAGAGCAAAAATTTTAATCAATGTAACTAAAAAACATTTTTTTTAAAAAAAGAGCAAAAATTTTAATCAATGTAACTAAAAAACATTTTTTTTTTAAAAAGAGCAAAAATTTTAATCAATGTAACTAAAAACATTTTTTTTTAAAAAGAGCAAAAATTTTAATCAATGTAACTAAAAAACATTTTTTTTAAAAAAGAGCAATAATTTTAATCAATGTAACTAAAAAACATTTTTTTTCTAAAAAGAGCAAAAATTTTAATCAATGCAACTAAAAAACATTTTTTTTTTAAAAGAGCAAAAATTTTAATCAATGTAACTAAAAAACATTTTTTTTTAAAAAAGAGCAAAAATTTTAATCAATGTAACTAAAAACTTTTTTTTTAAAGAGCAAAAATTTTAATCAATGTAACTAAAAAACATTTTTTTTAAAAAAGAGCAAAAATTTTAATCAATGCAACTAAAAAACATTTTTAAAAAAGAGCAAAAATTTTAATCAATGTAACTAAAAAACATTTTTTTAAAAAGAGCAAAAATAAATAAAAAAAATATTTTTTAAAAAGAGCAAAAATTTTAATCAATGTAACTAAAAACTTTTTTTTAAAAGAGCAAAATTTTAATCAATGTAAATAAAAAACATTTTTTTTAAAAAAAGAGCAAAAATTTTAATCAATGTAAATAAAAAACATTTTTTTTTTAAAAGAGCAAAAATTTTAATCAATGTAACTAAAAAACATTTTTTTAAAAAAAAGAGCAAAAATTTTAATCAATGTAACTAAAAACTTTTTTTTTAAAGAGCAAAAATTTTAATCAATGTAAATAAAAACATTTTTTTTAAAAAAGAGCAAAAATTATAATCAATGTAACTAAAAAACATTTTTTTAAAAAAGAACAAAAATTTTAATCAATGTAACTAAAAAACATTTTTTTTAAAAAAGAGCAAAAATTTTAATCAATGTAAATAAAAAACATTTTTTTTTAAAAAAAGAGCAAAAATTAATCAATGTAACTAAAAAACATTTTTTTTTAAAAAGAACAAAAATTTTAATCAATGTAACTAAAAAACATTTTTTTTAAAAAAGAGCAAAATTTTTAATCAATGTAACTAAAAAACATTTTTTTAAAAAAAAGAGCAAAAATTTTAATCAATGTAACTAAAAAACATTTTTTTAAAAAGAGCAAAAATTTTAATCAATGTAACTAAAAAACATATTTTTTAAAAGAACAAAAATTTTAATCAATGTAACTAAAAACATTTTTTTTAAAAAGAGCAAAAATTTTAATTAATGTAACTAAAAAAATTTTTTTTCTTTTAAAAGAGCAAAAATTTTAATCAATGTAACTAAAAAACATTTTTTTTTTTAAAAAAAGAACAAAAATTTTAATCAATGTAACTAAAAAGCATTTTTTTTAAAAGAGCAATAAACTATTCATGGAATAAACGAATAATATTTGTTTGAATTAATATGCAAAATTGTCCATCTTACAAATAAGAACCCATGTTTAATTCTTGTCAGTATGAGCCATACAGCGAGGGAGCCTATCCTCTTTTCACTAGCGCTAGACCAAGGAGATTGTTTTTTGTGTCTGAGGTGGAGCTCCACACCAACTATTAGCTCCTTACTTTACCGCACAGATCCCTGTGCTACTCATACACTGAGTTGGTGAGGGCCAGTATCGAACTATGAACCTTGTGGTTTCTAGCCGAACGCTCTAACGACTGAGCTAACTCGGCCCTGTGTTGCATAGCCTTCTTTGCTCGCACTATATCGTATATGTTATATACTGGCATCTTCAAACTCACGCTGAATCGTATACGTTGCTGGTATACTACTTAATGAAATCACAAGGCATGCTGTATGTAGTAGGAGATTGACATTTATTTCTTTTCATTCCCTCGTGGTGTGTGTGAGCGACGAGCATTGACAATGGGAACTACTACTGCTGGGATGAATAGCGTTGGGGAAGCTGGTGACGTCTCACCGCCCTTAGCCGGTCCGCCGTCTATCTCCTGACTGACTGTCCCTACTGACCGCTGACTGTTTAAGTAAGCGCAACCCTATCTATTGTTTTCTTTGCTCCATTTCCTCTTTGTCTGGCTTTCCCGCCAAACGCCCACATATTCATTGTTCTTTAGTGGAACCTTCTAGTTCCGGTTCTTCTTTGACCCCTTTATCTATTATTCATCATTTTGCTTTGTTTAATCTAACCGGAAATTCCTATTTCCGTTTGTACAATATCCAACACCTGTAGTTTCTTTTTATTATCAGATTTTTAAGGGTAAAAAAGAATAAATTAAACTAATACATTTTTTCTCACTTTATCTCAACAAGCAATTAAGAATTGCATTCAATTTTTGCTGATAGGTATACATCCTGTGTCCCTGACGTGAAATAATATTCATGTATCCCAGTGATTTTTTTTTTCTTCCCTCATGATTTCAAGCTAACTGTAAATACGTTTCAATAGTTTCTTAGAAACAAATTACATAGGATAGGTTACAAGGTAGGAGTTAGGCAGCTTTAGTTGGGACCCAGAAATTTTTCCGGAGACTCGTTCAAAGCAAATATGTGTGTCCCAGGATGCATTAAATCAAAAAGCTATCAGCATCACTGTGTACAAGAAAAGTTTTAGAAAAATAGAATTATGTCTCAAAACACAAGTTTAGGGCTAGCTTTTTTAAAAAAAAATATTTTAAATGTAAACAAAAACAAAATCATTGCTAAAAGTAAACAGACATAGTTGGAAGCGTGTGGTCTAATGGTTAGCGTCATAGGAAATGGACTCGTCAACCTGAGTTTAAATCCTGGAGGAACCTACAGTTCACATAGTGCTAATACCCTTGGGAAAGGTATGAATCCAACTACTCTCCCTCCAGCTATGGATAAATAGTAGGGCAGACTGGGCTCTTTAACCTTGGTTAGGCAACCAGTCTAGGAGAAGGAAAACTCTGAATTCAAACTCCATTTGGGGTGATCACTACTAGAATAGGCTCATTCCTAATTTGAAATCTATTTAACTAATTTTTTTTGAAATTTTGTAATGTGCAAATTTTAAAATCTTTTTTAATTTAGTAAAGAATTTGCTAACTGATCTTCCTCCTCCCTCTTCCTCCCCTCTTCCCTCCCTCCCCTCTTCCTCCTCTCTTCCTCCCCTCTTCCTCCTCCTCCTCTCTTCCTCCTCCCTCCCCTCCCTTCTCTCTTCCTCCTCCTTCCCTCCCTTCTCTCTTCCTCCTTCCCACCCTCCCCTCTCTCTTCCTCTTCCCATTTTCTCTTCCTCCTCTCTCGTCCATTTGTCATCATTGACGAAGGAACTTACAATACTGAGGAACAACCAAAGGATTCTTTACCAAGAATTTCTGCTGGACAAGCACTCTTGCTTGAAGCCTAAAGGATGGCCCAGAAAATCGTAACAGATAGTAAATTTGCACGTATGCATAAAACGAAAGACAACTGATAAGGGGGTGAGATGTTTCGAAGTGGTGGATGAGCGTGTATGGAGGACTGCTAGAAGATTGTTACATGACGATAACTTTACAGCGGAAGAAAGAAATTGAATAAATCAATTTCACGACATAGAATATATGATTCACATAAAACATCCTGATTCAAGTGGAATTATTAATTCGTTTTAATTTGATTTTTTTTTTTCTTTTTTTTTTGCAAAAAAGAAAAACAAAAAGAATTTCACAAACTGGCAGCAATGAAGGGGTACTCCACTTTCCCTAGAACTTGAGCTTCACCATCAGATACAGTTTAGTATCTGACCTATGACACTGTGACGGAGAACGAGAAAAGAAAAAGAGCAAGACATTGTCTTGCCTGCCGGGATCGAACTCGTGTCCTCCCGCATGCAAAAACAAATGTGTTTTGGGCACTGGACGGACGCGAGTTTCGACTGATGTGCCCGGATGTTTGGCTAATATGCCCATAATATAACAAGTGAGTCGAGCACTGGGCAGTCAGCAGCAGCAGAAGAAGTTGACGACGAAGCGCTTTTCAGTAAAGAAATGGATTTTAGTCGAACAGAAACAAAACTAAATAGGAAATGTGATTTTGAACTGCTAAAGATTATTTCGACTCCAGCTGCTTGACAAAGAATGTGTTGACCAACAGAGGGTCTGACTTGTGAGAAGACTGAGAACTCACTTGTTTTTGGTTCCCCCTCGGTGGGAGCTTGTTGATTCAAAGGTCTATTTCGCCCCATATATTTTCCCCCCTTCTATAGGCACTCCATGTAAAAGAATAAATGCATAGTTAAAAAGATCATCAAGTTAAACTTAGTTCTTTATTCTAAGTACGGTAATTTTCACTTTTAAATTCCTAGCAAATAAGGCAATTAGAGTAACCTCCCCTGACTTTCACTTTGAAGTTTAAGTTCATTTCAGATAATTTTATGCTAGGAATTTAGCCAACCGACTTTCACTTTGAAACAAGCCGGTAGCCATTTTGAAAGTCTCCATGAGAAATAAACAAAACTTTTTCAAAAACAATACAACTTCATGCTTTAACACAAAAATATCATAAAATGTGTTTTTAATAACAATTAAGTTCATTTCAGATAATTTTATGCTAGGAATTTAACCAACCGACTTTCACTTTGAAACAAACCGGTAGCCATTTTGAAAGTCTCTGTGTGAAATACACAAATCTTAGAAACTTTTTCGAAAACAATACAACTGCATGCTTTAACACAAAAAATATCATAAAATATGTTCTTAATAACAATTAAGTTAATTTCAGATAATGCGCACACACAATTTTATGCTAGGAATTTAGCCAACTAAAGGGGAAAATTACCCTAAGTACTATACATGAGCCTTTGATGAGTTATGGTACATCTGAGCACTGTATGCAATAAATTTAATTCCATGTGTAGAGCTGTCAATGGTTTAGAATGGCAGAGATCTTACTACTCTCTTCTTCCCTTCTCTCTCACATCCTAGTGTTCTTAAAATCCAATTAATCTGGTCATGGACCGGTACTTCTACTAGTAAATATATATACTGCATATGGGTGGTGTGTGTGTGTGTGTGTGTGTTGTTTTTATAAAAATGTTAATATTCAACATCCCAATTCTGGCATAATTAATTTTCTTTCTTTTTTTCTTTCTTTGTTTAGATTGCAACTGGAAAATAAAGATTCATAGTTTTTTTTGTTTTTTTTTCTTCTTCGGACATTCCATCCAGCTGAAGGTCCACAACTCTGGATTCCATTTCTTTTCATCTATAATTTCTGCATGATGAATTCATTTCTCCGCCAATTCTAAAAATGCATCCTTGGACAAAGAATATATTGAATTTGGCATTTAGATAAATTTCAGCAACAAACGTAAGGCTGGTCATATAATTTATTTTCAAGATAAACAAATTTAATGGACATTTGGCAGAACCAGCTAAATATTTGAATTATTTCAAAAGATTTTAACTTTTTAACTTTTTTTTTCTTTCCGTAACCGTTTTTTTTTTTTTTTTCCTTTCCTTTTTTGTTTCGTTTTTATTTTTTCTTATTTTAGACAAACCTCAAAAATATTCATGGATAGGCAATTTATTTTCTTTTTAAATTGAGTATTTTAGTTTCTCTGAATTTTTGTGATGAGGCTTGATAACTAGTATTATTTGGACTATTGTCCTCATCTTTATTGTTATCAGTACAATGTTTCAGCTGATATGCCCTCCAGCCTTCTTGTTGAACTTAGGAGCCTTCTCGGACTTGGGAAAAGAAGGTTCTCAAGTCCAACAAGAAATACCTGAAGAAGGCCGGAGGGCACATTGGCTGAAACAGTGTACAGATAACAATAAAGATGAGGACAATAGCCTGAATAATCCAAATAATGTTATTTTCATTTCGTTTTTATTTTATCTCCTTCGTTTTAGACAAACCTCAAAACTATTCATGGATGGACAATTTTTTTGTTTTTTCTTAAGTTGAATATTTACATTGATAATTCATGAAATCTCATGATCCTTTCATTAATTCAACAAAAAAAAAAAAAAATGAAGGACAATATGAATTTCCTGCTCTTTTTTACATTTTAGACATTTTATATTTGAATGACTTTTAAAAGTGTAAATTTTTAATGTTTTCCTGAGTTTATTTTTTTGTTTTTTTTACTGTTTTGAAAATAATTTTCAAAATTTAAACTTGACAGGCAACAAAGTAAATTTCTTTTTAAAAAAATCTGCAGTTTTTGATAATTTCATTTCCATTTTTACAAATATTAGTAAGTTCTAAATTGAAACCAGATAATCAGATGACACTAATAACGGTAATTTATGAGGAAGTGCGTCCCTGTCTCCTGCCTCAAAAATTGCTACCCGGTGACTATTAAAATAACGACCCAGCTCAGTCTATTCAAAACTATCCATCTTCATATCTATCTATCTATCTATCTCAATTTGTTCATATTTATCTATATTACTTTAAATATTAAGATTTTTTTTATTCATGTTTGTTTAATGTATTGTTTTTAGTTTAAATAAACAAGAATTACGACAAAAAAAGATGCGACTCCCCCCCCCCCAATACATTTACTAGTCAAAAATATCTATCTCCATTTGTTTATATCTATCTATATTATTTTGTTTGTTTATCTATCTATCTATCTCAGTCTATTCCAAACTATATATCCATCTTCATATCTAAACACGAATTACGACAAATTTCTATAAATGAACAAGAATTACGACGAGCTGGGGTTGTTATTTTGAGGCAGGAGCCCGGGACGCACTTCCTGATAAATTACCCTAATAACAAATATGAATATTTGAAACATTCAATGGTTTCAATGATTAGGATCTCTTTCTATTCATTCTGGATTCCACGACTCGGGATTCCATGACACTTCATCATTAAAGAATAGCTTGAATTGATTTGACTGGTATATTAATTCTAACAACATTTTACCCTTTAAATTACAAATATCAATATAAACATTCAAATTTCTAGATTTATACAAAACTGAACAAAAAAAGAAAAAATCCCACCCAGCCGACAAATTATTTTTTTAAAAGACAATTGATGAAGTTTGTGAAAAATTAGGACAATTTATGCCATCTTGAAATATTGGTAGGGTCCATCCATAGCATCAATCAGTAGAGCATCTGCCTCAGAACCACACAGTTCTTTCTTTCTTTCTTTTCCTTTATTCATTGTCTTTTCTTTTAAATGGTTTTTTCTTTCTTTCTTTCTTTCAATCTTTCTCACCAACTCTACTTATGTCCTTTCTTTCTTTCTTTCTTTCTTTCATTCGTTCATTCTTTCTTTCTTTCTCACCATTCTATTTTTTTCTTTCTTTCTTTTGTTCGTTTATTCATTTTTTTTGTTTTGTTTTAAATGGTTTCTTCCTTCCATTCTTCCTTTCTTTTAGTTTTCCTTTCTTTTTACCCAACACTTTATCTGTTTTTCTTCTTTCTTTCTTTCTTTCATTCATTCTTTTTTTATCACTAATAGTTTTTCTTTCTTTCTTTTTCTTTTTTCATTGTCTTGTTTTAGATTTATCTTTCTTTCTTTCTTTCTTTCTTTTTTCACTCTATCATTGCCCTTTCTTTCTTTTTGTCTATTCTTTTTTAATGTATTCTTTCTTTCTTTTCTTTTTCTAGAAAATTTAAAAAAAAAAAATCTCCTTAATAAATGAAATAAATACAAAATAAATAGAATGAAAACAAACCTACATTTGTATTATCTGCGTTATTCAGACTATTGTCCCCATCTTCGTTGTTACTTGTACAATGTTTCGGCCGATATGCCCTCCGGCCTTCTTCAGGTATTTCTTGTCGGACTCGGGAACCTTCTCGGACTCGGGGAACCTTCTTTTCGAACTCGGGAAGGTTCCCCAGTCTGAGAAGGTTCCCAAGTCCAACAAGAAATACCTGAAGAAGGCCGGAGGGCATATCGGCCGAAACGTTGTACAAGTAACAATGAAGATGGGGACAATAGTCCGAATAACGCAGATAATACTAATCTTCAAGCCTCACCTCAAACATTCAGAGAAACCTAGATTTACTTAAAACATTCAAAATTGTAGAATTATGTTTTTTTTTTATTCATTATAGAAATCCAAGAATATTAGATTTTTTTTAAAGAATATTGAAATATTTCAGTTCCAAAATGAATGTTACATTTAGTGAATGAAACTTTTGTAAAAATGTAACAATCTTTTTTAAGAGACTGAAGTAGAAATATATTAGGAAAATTTGTAACTTTTTTTTTTTTTCAAGCTGTTTATCTTTTAGTATTTTTTTGTCCAATAGGATGTATCAATCAGACAAATTTTTTTTTTAACTCTTTGACAAATGCCTTCTTACTTGTACCTTTCAAAATTGATGGAATCATCTTGACATTTTTTTTCTTTTCTTTGTTACTTTATATTTTTTTATCTAAAACAATTTTTTTACTAAAATATAAAAATATACAAAAATATAAAAATGAGAAACAACTTACAAAAATATACAAAGCGTACAAACAAAAATATAAAAATGAAGAAAAAAAATACGAACATATACAAAAACGTACAAAAATATAAAAATGAAAAAAAAAAAAAAGAAAAATATTAAAAAAGTACAAAAACAGGGAATTTAAAAAAATATATTTTTAAAAAAGAACAATACTATTATTGTATCTACTGATTTATATACAATTATTGAAATTTTGAAGAAATTTCAATGCAACTGTAATTATTGTATTAGAAGACTGAAACCATTTCATTTGAACTTGAAATAATTATTTTTTTCTTTTCTTTGTTACTTTTATATTTTTTACCTAAAACAATTTTTTTACTAAAATATAAAAATATACAAAAATATAAAAATGAGAAACAACATACAATAATATACAAAAACGTACAAACAAAAATATAAAAATGAAGAAAAAAAATACGAACATATACAAAAAATGTAAATATGTAAATATAAAAATGAAAAAAAAAGAAAAATATTAAAAAAGTACAAAAATATAAAAATGAAAAAAAAAAAAATATATACAAAAAACGTACAAAAAATAAAAATGAAAAAAAAAATACAAAAACGTACAAAAATATAAAAATGAGAAACTATATATTCAAACTATATATTCAAACTATATATTCAAAAATATACAAAAACGTACAAACAAAAATATAAAAATTAAGTTTTTTTTTACTTTATTTTTTCATACGAACATATACAAAAAAACGTACTAAAATATAAACAACATACAATAATATACAAAAACGTACAAACGAAAATATAAAAATGAAGAAAAAAAATACGAACATATACAAAAAACGTACAAAAATATAAAAATGAAAAAAAAAAAGAAAAATATTAAAAAAGTACAAAAACAGGGAATTTAAAAAAATATATTTTTTAAAAAAGAACAATACTATTATTGTATCTACTGATTTATATACAATTATTGAAATTTTGAAGAAATTTCAATGCAACTGTAATTATTGTATTAGAAGACTGAAACCGTTTTATTTGAACTTGAAATAATTATTTTTTTCTTTTCTTTGTTACTTTATATTTTTTTACCTAAAACAATTTTTTTACTAAAATATAAAAATATACAAAAATATAAAAATGAGAAACAACTTACAAAAATATACTAAGCGTACAAACAAAAATATAAAAATGAAGAAAAAAAATACGAACATATACAAAAAACGTACAAAAATATAAAAATGAAAAAAAAAAAAGAAAAATATTAAAAAAGTACAAAAACAGGGAATTTAAAAAAATATATTTTTTAAAAAAGAACAATACTATTATTGTATCTACTGATTTATATACAATTATTGAAATTTTGAAGAAATTTCAATGCAACTGTAATTATTGTATTAGAAGACTGAAACCATTTCATTTGAACTTGAAATAATTATTTTTTTCTTTTCTTTGTTACTTTATATTTTTTTACCTAAAACAATTCTTTTACTAAAATATAAAAATATACAAAAATATAAAAATGAGAAACAACATACAATAATATACAAAAACGTACAAACAAAAATATAAAAATGAAGAAAAAAAATACGAACATATACAAAAAATGTAAATATGTAAATATAAAAATGAAAAAAAAAAAGAAAAATATTAAAAAAGTACAAAAATATAAAAATTAAAAAAAAAGAAAAAATATACAAAAAACGTACAAAAAAATAAAAATGAAAGAAAAAATACAAAAACGTACAAAAATATAAAAATGAGAAACTATATATTCAAACTATATATTCAAACTATATATTCAAAAATATACAAAAACGTACAAACAAAAATATAAAAATTAAGTTTTTTTTTTACTTTATTTTTTCATACGAACATATACAAAAAAATGTACTAAAATATAAAAATGAGAAACAACATACAATAATATACAAAAACGTACAAACAAAAATATAAAAATGAAGAAAAAAATACGAACATATACAAAAAATGTACAAAAATATAAAAAATGAAAAAAAAAAATATAAAAATATTAAAAAAGTACAAAAATATAAAAATGAAAAAAAAATATACAAAAAAACGTACAAAAATATAAAAATGAAAAAAAAAATATACAAAAAAACGTACAAAAATATAAAAATGAAAACAAAAATACAAAAACTTACAAAAATATAAAAATGAGAAACAACATACAAAAATATACAAAAACGTACAAACAAAAATATAAAAATGAAGTTTTTTATTTTTTCATACGAACATATACTAAAAAACGTACTAAAATATAAAAATTTTTAAAAAAATAGAAAAATATTAAAAAAGTACAAAAATATAAGAATTAAAAAAAAAATATACAAAAATATACAAAAAAGTCCTATTATTGTATCTAACAATTTATATACAATTATATAATTAACAGGGAATTTAAAAAAATTTTTTTTTTTTAAAAAGAACAAATACTATTCTAATCTATTGATTTATATACAATTATTGAAAATTTGAAGAAATTTCAATGCAAATGTAATTATTGTATTAGAATACTGAAACCGTTTCATTTGAACTTGAAATAATTTTTTCTTTTTCTTTTTTAAATTCTGGAAATTCTTTGTTAGGATCTCTTTCTATTCCCTCAGGATTCCACGACTTGGGATTTCATGACCCTTCATCTTTATATGACAGTTTAAAATGTGTAACTAAACATGAATTTCTTCTTTTTTTTTTTATTGAAATTTGAAATTTAACATCAAACACTAAAGTATCCACTTCATTTTTTTTTTAATTTTATTTCAAGCCACAAATCTTTGTATAATCAAAAGTGATTTTGTTTGTTTATTTGTTTATCTATGATTTCTGTTAGGATCAGAGTGTAGTATCTGTACTCAGAAAATTTTGATAATTTTGATCATGCCTTTGGCCCAATAATGACAATTCATACATTCATTTCATATTAAATTTTATTAAACTTAAACAATATTTTTTTAGACAATTAACAATTTTCATCAAAACAACGATATAATTTGTTTATTTGGAACTTATTGCAAAACTGCATGATAAACCACATTTCTAATTTATAAAAGATTATCGTACAAAAAATTTGTTGCCAAAAATCTAAAACATTACTGAAAACAAACAACTTTACTCCTAGAGGTAGTAGTCCAACATATCATACCATTTGGAAATTGGGTAGACTCCATGAGCAAATTCAAACATTTCAGGCTGAATTCAGACCTGCAATCCTGAACTTTTGGATTCCCAAGTAACAAAACTTGGGAATCCAAAAGTTCAGGATTGCAGGTCTGGATTTGACCCCGATTGTTTCTGATTTTCTCATGGAGTCGGCTTGATTCCCAAATGGTATGAATGTTGGGCTATGACCTCTAGGAGTAAAGCTGGAAATAATGTGATACACTGACATTTGCATTCATTATTATTTATATTTACATAGGCACAGATACTACACTCTCGTCTTAGCATAATTTATAGATAGACAAACAAACAATAAACATTACTTATTATTTACTTTATTTATTGGCAAGGATACTTCTGGTATTACAGTTGTTAATTTCTCTTTTAACTCACTCTGATTATTTCTAAGCCAACAAGCTCTTATCGAAAGTGATTGCTGGTTTCATTTTTAACTCAGTGCAAAATTAGCCCTAGCACCTATATGATTTTCCCAACCCTATTGCCCTTATGGCAAGCCCCAACCCCTTTTTATCATATGGGTGCTAGAAGGCGGTGGCTTCGGGTCTACATGTCCTGGGAATGACGTTAAACTCTATCTGATGGTGAGGTTCCAGTTTTGGAGGTTTGGGGAATGTGGAGCACCCCTTCATCACCATTGCTCCCTGGTCCACTCTGACCCGGAGTGGTAGTACCTGTTAAGGTCCCATCTATAGGTTAAATAGAAAAATGTATTTATAAAAAAATTGTATCATCCATTAAGAATTGATTTATTTCAAAACTTTATCGGCATTAAATGACCCACTGAGGTTGATATGCCGTAAAACAAAACAAACCAAATCAGTGCAAAATTGATTAGGGTAATCTCTCTCTCACCCCCCCACCATTACGATTTTTGTGGCCATCCTTAGACTTCAAGCAAGAGCACTGTCTAGCGGAGATCCTTTGTGTTAAGCAGAGCACGATCCTTAGTGAAGAATCCTTTGGGCGCTCCTTGGTGTCCCTTAACATTGGGTATGATCCTTTGGTTGTTCCTTGGTGCTCCTCAGTGTTGCAGGTCGTTCGTCAATGAGTGCAAATGGATGTCTATCAATACCAGCAATTGAATAGTTAACCAACCACATATTCAGGCTGTTGATTGGCTGAGGTTTAAGCCACATGACCTGGCTTAGTCTATACATTTAAGTGGTGGATTGCAGCATGGCTTATATACCAACAAATATTCCAACATCCCCAATTCCAAGGTGCGACAACAAACTTTTTTCGTCCCGCAACAATATTCTAGCAGTTCTCTGCATAGAACTCTTTCACTACTTCAAAGCATTTCACCCTTTCTCAGTTGTACTTGGTTTTATGTACAGCGATCAGATAAAAAATTTGGTTATTTTCTAGTTGAGTAACATGATATTACAGGGTAACCCAGAAAAAACAGAACCCAAATTATTTATATATTTTCCCATTAAACTAACCCAAACCCTAATCCTCCCTAGTTAAAATTAACAGTTTTATTACAAAATTTGTGGGTTCTGTTATTTCTGGGTCAACCTGTTACTCAACTAGGTGGGGGAGTTAGGGTTTAGGGTTTGGGTTAGTTTAATAGGAAAATAAATAAATAATTTGGGTTCCGTTTTTTCTGGGTCACTATGTAATATCATGTTACTCAACTAGGAAATAATCAAAAAGTTGCATACATGCAGATTTACTCTTGCCAAGTCTCTTGGCTTTGAGATTGCGCATATTTAAATTTTAGTGCCAAGGCAGCCATATTTTCTTTTTGCACTCATCCTGATAGCGAGACAAGTTTGTGCCCACTTTGTTCCATGAGGAAAGTCTACCCTCCTTGTACTAATGTCATTTAGGGATCTCCCTCTAAAAGTCTAGCATTGAGCACCTTTTTTACCTCCATGTTTCTTACACATGTGGGCATGCCTACAAAGTCAGAAAACAGCATAACTGACATGACTTTCGGAAACATTTTTTCACTCAGAATTGTCAAAGGCATGGAATAAGCTGCCCATTGTAGGCTGCCGAAACACTACATCTTTCAAAGCTTCCATGCTTCCTGTAGACAGCCAACACTCTGCCTAATGCCCCTCTCTACACATATGCATGTACGCGCACACATACACGTATATTATTACTGTACACTATTCCTGTTCCTGACACTAATACATTATTGTGTACTAGACATGAGACTTTGATGATTTGTGGTGCACCTGAGCATTGTACACAGTAAATTTCATTATTATTATTATTATATGATAACAGTGTTGTCAATTTTGAAATGACATACCTCTTTCATAAAAAAAGCATTTAATGCTTAAAGTGGAATCAAATTAGATGAGATCCTAACAAAATAATGTGTGTCTATACTCTCATATCATGTGACTTTCCGAGCTCTTAATTTTAGCTTCATATTGACGGCGGGAGATGCACTGTACATGGCATACAAACTAGGCCTAGCATTGGCCAACAATTTGAATGTACAAAGTTTGTATATCTCGTATGGTACTAGAATTTAGGTCTCAACATATGGCATAATATTCAAGTATAATTTATTTCCTATAAGTCTAACATAAACAAAGGGGAACCACTCTTGATTGATAAATTATTTATTTATTTTCCCATTAAACTAACCCTAAACCCTTTTTTCCTAGTAGATCAATAAATTAATAAATAAATTTATTGATCTACTAGGAAAAAAGAATTTAGGGTTTATGGTTAGTTTAATGGGAAAATAAATAAATAATTTATCAGTCAAGGTGGTTCCCCTTTGTTTATGTTAGACTTATAGGAAATAACCCAAGTATATACGGTAATTGTTTTGTATATTTTCCAGAATTTCTGAAAAAAACAAAAAAAAACAAAAGTAAAATAAATGCCATCACTGCAGAAATGGCAAGTTTGTTCTTATAGAACAGAAAATGTTTGCCAAATTCTGCCGGAGAATTTTTTTCTCTCTCTCTCTCTCTCTATTTGTATGCATTTTATGCTAATATTTTCAATTTCTCTGAATGTTTGAGATGAGGCTTGAAGATTAGTATTATCTGCGTTATTCGGAATACGACAAGAAAGTTCCCGAGTTCGAAAAGAAGGTTCCTGAGTCCGAGAAGGTTCCCAAGTCCGACAAGAAATACCTGAAGAAGACCGGAGGGTATATCGGCCGAAACGTACAAATAACAATGAAGATGGGGACAATAGTCCGAATAACGCAGATAATACTAATATTTTCAACTTGGAACTTTTATGACCAATTATTTTTTTTCTTTTTTTTTTCTTTTACAAAAACAATTATGTATAGAAAATTTTTTTAAATAACTGAATTTTTGAAAATGTATTATTTAAATTTAGAATTTTTTATTATATTTATTTATTTTTTTTACCTCTTGCCCAGAATTCTTGACATTTTGAGTTTAAGGAAACTGGAAACCAAAATTGTCTATTATCAAATATTGTGCTCATTATTTTTATTAACTGATAATTCACACACACACACACATTCTCTCTCTCAAGATGTGCACAGACCCATTTTCCCATGACTAAAACTTTCCAATCAATATTTATATTACAAGACTTCAAATCAATTGCATAAATATTTTATTATTCAATGTATATTGTTTAAGGTGATGAGAGTGAATCATTGATCTGAATCAAATGAATTTACAATTCCCTCATCCAAATTGACCACTGAAAAAGAATTCAATTTTATCTCACTCAATTGTACGACACACTTGGATTTAAGATTTTTATTCACTTGTACAGAAAATATTTTTTTCTTTTCTGTTTATTTTTCAACTCTTTGTCTCTTCTCTCTCCATTTTTTATCTTTCTTTTTTTTTTTAGTTTAATTTTTTTTTTTTTTTTTTTTTTTTTTTAATGTAAAACATCGCCTAGATTTTGAGATGAGGACATTCTTTTTTTACTACCTCTGTCCGATTAATTTTCTTTTAATTTAGTGTATGAATTTTTTATGCAAACTAGTTTATTTATGTCATTGAAAAATGTCTATAAAATTGATATTTTATAGTCAAGTTTGTGGCGCCTAGCACACAGGCTGAATGCCTATTTGCTCCCTCGCCATTTGTTTTGATATTTGTTAGGGTGAGGTAACGTGTCCATTTCCAGTCTGCGTGCTGATCGCCACAAGGTTTTATAACTTGCTGGTCTTTAAATAGTTTTCCATTTTTATGATCTATGATATTATAAAGAATTTATCCTAATATAAACATTGGTTACCAAGTGAGAATTGAACTCACTACAGAAGTAATTAATAAACAGAACTGCAATTTCTTAATATTAAAAGGTCTGTCAGGGGAGGTAACTCTTCAGTTCTCTCTTGAAAGTATTTGAATTGCAATTCTTGACCAAAAGTAATTCAAACAATTTATTTTTATAATCCTTCATAAAATTAAAAATTTAAAAAAAAAAAAATTAAAAAAAGATATTAAATATGGCACCCCATACAGGGTGGGAAGGGAAGAAGTAATAGCACAGTCAAAATTATATTTTCTATTTCCTTAATTTAACTTTTCAAATGTAATATTACTGACTGTTGTATTACTTCTGCTGCCCTTACCCCCACCCTCCAGGGAACAAGTGCCACAACAAAGAATACCCCCACTCACTTAAATGTTGGACAACTGCTGTTATTTCATTTATTAAATTATTTAATGCAAAAAAAAAAGAAAAAAAAGTTGCCATTTTCTCAAAATCTGTGATATTTGTTTTGTTTCTGTACAAGTAAAAATAATTTAAATTTTTGTATATTTTCATAATAAAATATTTCTTTTAATAAAACATTTTCTTTTGCTTTGTGTTTCTTTGAACCTCACTGTATAAATAGAATAGAGTGATCTGCCCCTGTGTCTAGGGTGGGTGAACAGGGTGATCTGCCCTTGACCAGATGTACTATAACTTTTACTAAGGTGAGTTAAAAGTTTTGCAATATTTTGGTATATAATCCAAAAGTCCAGAGAAGAAATCTTCCTTACGACATAAGAGTTTTATTTAAAAAAACCTGTCGCCGTTTGAGAGCTCAATGTGTGCTCTTAATGTTAGAGTCACAGAGCAAATATATAAGTAAAGAAATAACAAAAGACTTAGAGATTTAGCATTATAGTCTATTTCAGGGAGCTTAGACAAAGTGTCTAACTCTCCCAACATTCGCATCTGATGAGTCAGGAGAGTTAGACTATTTGTCTAAGCTCACTGAAATAGACTATAATGCTAAATCTCTAAGTTTTTTGTTATTTCTTTACTTATATATATATATATATATTCTGTGATTTATGTCTTTCAGTAATCCATATTCTATCAGTATTAATTTAGTGAAAAATGGGGAATATATTGAAAAAAAAGTGGTTCAAGCCATGGTTGGTGCACTGATTGACTCTGCATTATTTCGTTCCATGTTTTATTTGAAATCCACACAGATGAATATGTAACATAGTCTAATTCAGTCATGTCAAACTGAGTAGACCCCTAGGGTTGCATGGATTACATATGTATATCATGAGGGCACACATGACAACTAAGTCATTAAATCCTTTTTCTACATTAACAGAACAAATTAATGATTAATTTCTTTATCAACTAAAAGCCAATGAATATATATCTAAAAATTTTTAAAAATTTGTTTAAAATAAAGGAAAAAAAGACTATTACTGAGAGAATTCAAATAATAAAATGCACAAGTGTAACTGTCACTTTCATTTATAGCCATGTGTTGATTGAAACCAGGAGAAGGTAAGAGAAAAGACTCACTCCCTTACATTGACTGAGTCAGCCTCCTACCCTAATGAAAATAAACTGTTTTCACCCAAGAATTTTTGGAAAATCTTATTAAAAAAAAAAAAAACCTGGAGTGGTTTAGCTCAGTTGGTAGAGTGTTCGGCTGGGAACCTAAAGGTTCCTTGTTCAATACTAGCCCTCGCCAACTCAGCATATAAGTAGCACAGGGATCTGTGCGGTAAAGTGAGGAGCTGATGGCACTCCGCCTCAGATATTAAAAAACAATCTCCTTGGTCTAGTGCTTGTGAAAAGGGGATAGACTCCCTCGTATGGTTGATACCGACTCTAGGCCTCCCCGAAGACTTTAGACAGCAAAACACTGTATGAGAATACAGTCTGCATGTGGGCCACACCCGTGCTTGCTGAGAGTCACGTGTTTAACATGCCTGGTCTAATTAACAAACTTATTCTTTTGTTGGCCATAACATCATGGAAACAACAACAAAAAAATTGTTCTGCAAAATTTCATCATTGGTTTACAGCATATCATTATTTAATGCTGACAAAGTTTTGAAATAAAATTCATTCTTAATGGATACTCAATTTACATAATGGACATAGCCAATCCACCCCAATGTAAAGGCAAAGAATTACCAGTGTCATGCACGAGAGACCCGGATGGGACGAGACGTAATTTGCATTCGAACTGGGCTAGCTATAATAATAAATATGCAATCACTGAGACCGTCAAAATGAACCAAGTGAGGGACGGCAAGAGACGAAACATTCAGATAACTACTGGGATTATTGATTGAAGGAAGGTCAAAGGAAACTGATTATGCAGGTGACAGACCAACCATTACAGGAGAAGGATTACTGTTATTGATTGAAAAGACTCAAGTTCAAAAACTTTTTCAATTTTATAAACACATTTTCTATTTAACCCATAGATGGGACCCTAATAGATACTACCACTCCAGGTTAGAGTGGACTAGGGAGCAATGGTGATGAAAGGGTGCTCTACATTCCCCAAACCTCCAAAACTGGAACCTCACCATCAGATAGAGTTTAACGTCATCATTCCCAGGACAGGAAGACCTTCAGCCACCGCCTTCTAGCACCCATATCATAAAAGGGGTTGGGGGCAATCATATAGTTCCTAGCTCTTAAATGACCAGCTGCCCATCTAGCCTAAGTAAGTAGAGTTATCGCGACTCCTACTTCGCCGCTCATATCTTTTCCAAAGTGTATGAACGACTTTTCGTCTCACGTAGTCTAACTCCCTCTGGCATAGAATAACAAACACCGTAGGTAAGGTAATCTCTTTATTCCTCTCACCAGAAAGTGTAAAAAACTGAAATAGGAAAGAAAACAGGTTTATAACAACAATGTCTGAAGAAAGCAGTGAATGGGTGTTAATAGAACAACTCGGAGGCAGTTCGTAGATAAAGACAGTGAAATAATAATGACGTACAATAACACCACCAAACAGGCTTAGAAGTTAAGAAAGGTACAAACGAGGGGCAGAGTCTATGAGAGAAAGTCAATCGAGTGACAAGGGAGTGAACATTACAAAATCTTTCATAGTGTACAAGGTTCAGCGAAATGTCAAATAATATAGTCAGATACACAAGGTAAAAGTCTATTACAAAATTTAATAAGAAGGTTACTGAGAGTCAAGTAACGTACCTGTTCTCTTTAAGGAAGAACACAGAAAAGGAATTGAACGCGTGTGGATAAGCCTTGAATTTACCGCTGAATCATGGTAGCCGGAAAAGGGCGGTGAAAATGCAAGAATAATCCCGTTTAGGAAAAAACACACAGTTGGTCTAAGGGACGTAACTCTTAATGCAGAATCATAAATTACAGACCGAGACAGGAGTGTTGCATGTTATGGACTGCTCATCCACCAGGATTCTGTAATAGACAGAATTTGATCTATTTCTTTACAGGAATGATAATATATCGGCATTTCCATCTCGGAAGACTATATAATTCTTGTGCCCCTGAAGTTACAGCATCTTCTGTGATTGTGAAGAATGATCTCAGGTGCTTTGGTATTACCCCTTCCAGCCAGGAAAATTTGGCTCATGACTGCCCTCGGTGGTAGCAGGCTCTCCATAGTGGACTATTCATGTCTGAAATTACCCTGACGCAACACCATGAAGACAAGAGGTCCAGAAGACCCATAGCTGAAGGGAGAATAGTAGGATTCATACCTTTCCTAAGGGTATTAGTGATGAGGGTCTACATGTCCTGGGAATGACGTTAAACTCTATCTGATGGTGAGGTTCCAGTTTTGGAGGTTTGGGGAATGTGGAGCACCCCTTCATCACTGAGGTTGCTATGAATCCAACTATTCTCCCTCTAGCTATGGGTAAATAGTAGAGCAGACTGGGCTCTTTAGCCTTGGTTAGGCAACCAGTCTAGGAGAAGAAAAACTCTGAATATAAACCTGACCACTACTAGAATTGGCTCAGGTCTCAATTTAAAAAAAAAAGAAAGAAAGCGATGGCAACAAAGTACTGGCACATCAACATCTTCAGGGACAGCCTTCAAATGTGACTTCAGTCACAGTACTGATAAAATAGACAAAGTAATAAAAATCAAATAATTTTATTAGAGCTTTTTCTCCTTTACAAGAAAATACATCCGAAATAAGAATTGCGTCATTAATAGACAGGACTTGTTCTATTTCTGTACTGATAAAAAATAAAAAAGAATGCTGCGTGCGGTCTTGAACAAGTCATGGAAACAGCATTCCACAAGGAAGCAGCTGTATGGCCACCTGCCCCCTATCTCACAAAACTATCCGAGTGAGATGGACAAGACATGCTGGACACTGCTGGAGAAGCAAGGATGAACTCATAAGTGACGTTCTCCTGTGGAAGCCAACATATGGACATGCTAATGTGGGCCACCCAGCAGGGATCTACATTGACCAGCTCTGCGCGGATACTGGATGTTGTGCAGAGTACCTCCCTGGGACAATGAATGATAGGGAAGGTTGGCGAGAGTTGTCATGGATATCCGTGCTAATTACATGATGATGATGATGATTGATAAAGAACAGACAAAATGATAAAAATCAAATAATTTTATTAGAGCCTTTTCTCTTTTACAATAAAATACAACAGAAAGAGGAATATCAAAAAAGGCTTTAATTCTTGGTTACTCCCAAAAGCCTTTCTTTAAAAACTTGTTGGATATCAAAATCACTTGATTGCCAGATTTGCTGAAAAATAAAAGACATGAAAGAAATGATCAAACAAAAAAATGTTTTTCTTTTCAATACTTTAAGCCCATCCTACTAACTAGTACAAAATAAAAAACACCCTCCGGGCGATGTAAAAATAGATTTTTGAAACATATTGCCTGAGGGGTGGGAGTAAAAAATTCAATGTCAGCAAGTTTGTACCCTAAGTAAGTAAAATCATCAAATTCATTAAAGGATTAAAAAGATAAAACGATTTAAAATGTAAACTTTAAATATGTATTAAAATAAAACAAACTATATATAGATATATAATACCAGTCATGTATTTATTAAAACATATAATAAAAGGGTTGGGGCTTGCCATAAGGGCAATAGGGTTGGGGCAATCATATAGGTGCTAGGATACATGTACAAAACTGTGTCTATACTTACTGAACTTGTTCGCTGTAAAGCATTAAGAGAAACACTTGATATAATCTTCTTGACAAAGCTGGCAACATTCAAAATATCATGCATGGTGAGAGGCTGAAAAAAAAGAGTTAATTCCATGTTATTCCACATTACGAATGGCCAAAAAATGTAGACATTTTTTTTTTGTCAGGGACTTTACAAACCCTATTATAATGGAGATTATGTAACTGTCTGTAACCAAAACTAGGATTTCCTTAGTTATTTAAGTTATATTCTCAAAGGGTTAGAAGGAGAGAGAAAGTGAGTTAGAGAGAAAGTGAGCTGGAGAGTTAGAGAGAGAAAGTGAAGGGAGAGAGAGTTAGAGGGAAAGAGAAAGTGAGTTGGAGAGAGGGAGTGATTTGGAGAGTTAGAGAAAAAAAGTGAAGGGAGAGAGAGTTAGAGGGAAAGAGAGAGGGAGTTGGAGAGAGAGAGTGAAAGAGAAAGTGAGTTGGAGAGAGAGAGTGAAAGAGAGAGTGAGTTGGAGAGAGAGAGTGAAAGAGAGAGTGAGTTTGGAGAGAGAGAGTGAAAGAGAGAGTGAGTTGGAGAGAGAGAGTGAAAGAGAGAGTGAGAGAGAGTGAAAGAGAGAGTGTGAGAGAGAGTGAAAAAGAGTGAGAGAGAGTGAAAAAGAGAGTGAAAGAGAGTGAAAAAGAGAGTGAAAGAGAGTGAAAAAGAGAGTGAAAGAGAGTGAAAGAGAGAGAGTGAGAGAGAGTGAAAGAGAGAGAGGAGGAACTCACCTTAAGATGGCTGCAATAATGAACATATTCATTCAATTCAGTTTTTTTCAGTCCCTCACTATTGTCGTAGAGCTGCGTTATTTCTTTGTGAAGCTCCAACAAAATCTCCAAGAAAGAATCATTTGTCATTAAATCACAGACGCTCTTCATATCACAGCCTTCCATTAGAACTCTGAACACAAAAAAAATTAAAAAAATACATATGCTACTCAATATAGGATCAGCTTACATTGCAATTATCTTCAAGATGTGCACTCCCAAAATTTTCATCTTTTTCACAATTTGGGTAATCTGATCTGAGCAGTAAAGTGGGGAGCTGACCGTAGGTGTGGGGCTCCACCTCAGCAAAAATAATCTCCCTAGTCTAGCACTAGATACATAACACACATTCTTTGGCAAATTGCACAGAGATTTGATGACAGACCTCTGTTCAAATTGACTTGTCACCATTTTGAATAGCCTCAAAACAAGTATTTGTGAGATTGAAATAATTTTTGCTATGAACCATATTCCAAGCATTGCAGAATTTACATTTATGGGGAAAAAAATCTGGAAAAATATTTAACAGGTTCAAATTTGGGAAAAAAAGAAAACAATAGCTTTTTTAGTTTGGTTTACGGGGTATCAACCTTAGTGGGCCATTTAATGCCAATAAGGTTTTGAAATAAATCAATTCTTAATGGATACTCAATTTAAAAAACAACCTTTTTTTCTATTTAACCCATAGATGGGACCCTAACAGGTACTACCACTCCAGGTCAGAGTGGACCAGGGAGTAGTGGTAATGAAGGGGTGCTCCACATTCCCCAAACCTCCAGAACTGGAACCTCACCATCAGATAGAGTTTAACATTATTCCCGGGACATGAAAATAATAGCTAATGAAGCCACACAAAGTGATCTTTTGAATAAAAATGATTCTAAATTTTAAATCACCCCTCGTATAACTAACCCTAGTTTGATCCAAGTTAGAGAGCCAAGGAGTGATACTTTGATCCCTAAACAGTATGCATAGCTACTACACTGATCCTTAGCAGAGGGCCTGGGATTAACAATTGATCTTTAGGAGTGCACAGATACTATACTGATCTTAAGCAGAGGCTCAGGGAACAACAGTTTGATCCTTAGCAGAGAACAACACATTGATCCTTGTAGGGTGCACAGATACTATATACTGATCTTAAGCAGAGGCTCAGGGAAGAACAGTTTGATCCTTAGCAGAGAACAACACATTGATCCTTGTAGGGTGCACAGATACTATACTGATCTTAAGCAGAGGCTCAGGGAACAACAGTTTGATCCTTAGCAGAGAACAACACATTGATCCTTGTAGGGTGCACAGATACTATACTGATCTTAAGCAGAGGCTCAGGGAAGAACAGTTTGATCCTTAGCAGAAAACAACACATTGATCCTTGTAGGGTGCACAGATACTATACTGATCTTAAGCAGAGGCTCAGGGAAGAACAGTTTGATCCTTAGCAGAGAACAACACATTGATCCTTGTAGGATGCACAGATACTACACTGATCTTAAGCAGAAGCTCAGGGAACAACAGTTTGATCCTTAGCAGAGAACAACACATTGATCCTTGTGGAGTGCACAGATAGTATACTGATCTTAAGCAGAAAAAATTCTAGAAAAACATTTTACTTTTTCCAAAATATTCACTTTCTTTATTCAATAAAATTTGAAATTAATTGATAAAAGAAAATGATATTGAAATAAATGGTAATACTCACCTAAAGACAATGATACACCTGAAAGTCAGCGAACTTACAGGTAAAATGCACGCAATATTTTCAAGATGTGAAGGGGAGGGTTCTTTTGATAAAAGGAGAAACAGCCTAGGGGAGGTAATCAGGATTTGACCTGCTGATATCAGCAATGAAGAAGGCACAGTCCTCTGAAAAATAAGCAAAAAGTGCATTTTTAAAAAAATTAATTATTTAAAATGGCGTCAATTTACCCATCGCACCATATATATATATATATATATATATATATACATGAAAAATAGATGGAAATTAATCCGACAGTATAAAATTTAACATTTTGTTAAACAGTCTTCTAACGGATATTTTTCTTTCCCCATCTACTTTGCTCGTGATGAAGACCAATTTATTGATTTGGTTGAAACAGATTTCTGTCAGCAATTACATAACATTTGTTTTTTCAAAATGTTAAATTTCATATATATATAATACTCGTGTTCCTTAATCTTCAGTTCGTTATCATCTTGCAACACCCTCAGGTTAAAAATGAGACTGTCCAAATCATCCAAGATGAAATGTAAAACTTTGAATACTGATTATCTGGGGTCGCTTATCAGCCGAATTATTATTTCTTATGAGTGTTGTCACCTCAGCTAAATAATGGATCATTCCGTTTTTATTATAAAGAAATAAAGGGAAGAAAAAGGACATGCTACACAGAAAAAATATAAGAAAGAAAGAAAGAGTAGGAGAAATATAGAGGGGATGAGAACATGAAAACAATAACGCTAATCTATTTCAATTAAACATAATGAAAAGAAAGAAAAAAAGTGATAAAGAATTAAATCAAGATTATTATACTTTGTACATATTGAACTATTTAACAATAGCTCTTAAGTGAACATATCAATCATAATAACTAAATTATCATTGTGGTATATCCACAGGTTCTGCTAGTATATATGAAATTTAAGATTTTCTTACTAAAGTCTTTTAAACTGGACTATGAAGAACATAAAATTTAACCAGTTCAAACCTTTAAAAAAATAACTACGAATTTAAAAAAAAATAAAACAAACAAAAATATCTAACTCTGTTAATTTTTTTCTTTTTTTGTAAATCTCACTATAAAAAGTCATGGTGGTGGCCTAATGTCAGTATCAGCCAGACAGCGAGGGAGTCTATCGCCTTTTCACTAGCGCTAGACCTAGGAGCTTGTTTTTGCATCTGAGGTGGAGCGCCACACTTACCATCAGCTGATCTTAAGTATAGCCTCATGGGACAACACTTTGATCCTAAGCAGAGAACAACACTTTGATCCTTGCCAGGTGCGCAGATACTATACTGATCTTAAGCGGAGGCTGAAGGAATAACACATTGATCCTTATAGGGTGGAAAGATACAATACTGATCTTCAGGGAACAACAATTTGATCCTCAGCAGAGAGCCATGGAGTGACATTTTCATCCTAAATGTACAGATATTTAAAATTGAGTATAAAATATTTAATAGGATCAAATTAGGGAAAAAGAATTGACTCACATAGTTTAATATATACTGAGCGATTTTGCTGAGCAGACATGCAAAACTTGCACAGGAAATCTGAAAAAAAAAAAAAAAAAAAGGAAACATTTTAGTGTTGGTTCAATACATTACAAAAATAAGACAAGCATATTTTATTATATAGACTAGAACAAAAAAAAATAAAAACACCCTCCGGGCGATGTAAAAACAAATTTTTGAAACATATTGCCTGAGGGGTGGGAGTAAAAAATTCAATGTCAGCGAGTTTGTACCATAAGTAAGTAAAATCATCAAATTCATTAAAGGATTAAAAAATAAAACAATTTGAAATGTAAACTTTAAATATGTATTAAAATAAAACAAACTATATATAGATATATAATACCAGTCATGTATTTATTAAAACTTGTTTTAAAAAACAATGAGGACTGTCTAATGTTGCATGTTCAAATTTTGAGTGTATTTATTCTATGTTATGACAATTTTTGTTAATGTGACATAAGCAGTGATGTAATTTTTGTTACAGACAAAAACCGGAAGCGAATCTCCATTATTAATAGATATTCACCTAACCCTTCCCAACGAGCACAAGGTCAATTTCTCAAGCGGATTTAAATTCAGAGTTTTCCTTCTCCTAGACTGGTTACTAAACTAAGGTTAAAGAGCTCAATCTGCCTTACTATTTACCCATTGCTGGAGGGAGAATAGTTGGATTCATACCTTTCTCAAAAGTATTAGCATTAGATGAAATGCAAACAGCCTCGTCCAGGATTTAAACTTGTCTCTACGATGTCTATTTCCTATGATGATAATCATAAAATCATGTGCCCCCCCCCCACACACACACACTCAAAATATTTTATTTATATCAGCAAATTATGGAGGTGGGTCATGTAATTGTTAGTGTCTTAGGAAATGAACACTGCAAAATGAGTTCAAATCCTAGACGAGGCTGTTTGCATTTCATATAGCACTAATACCATTGGGAAAGACATGAATCCAAATATTCTCCCTCCAGCTATGGGTAAATAGTAGGGCAACTCTGAATTCAAACTGGTTAAACTCCGCTTAATAAATTGACCTTGTGTCACATCCTGACATGCGGAGGGGTTGGTAAATATGTATTAACAAATTTTATTTCCTTGATAGTCCATGTTAAAAACATATAAAGTTTTGGTATACAAGCCCAGATGAGCAACAAAATTCTGAAAAAAATTTTTAAAAAATGATTGCATCATTAAGAGATGCTGTCACAATGAGAGTTTATTGTATTATTGACTCAATGGAAAATAATTTCAAATTATTTGGAAAATGATCCAGGGCAGAGAACAACACATTGATCCTTGTAGGGTGCACAGATACTATACTGATCTTAAGCAGAGGCTCAGGGAACAACAGATTGATGCTTAGCAGAGAACGACACAGTGATCCTTGTAGGGTGCACAGATACTATACTGATCTTAAGCAGAGGCTCAGGGAACAATAATTAAAAGATCAACTTCATGTAGTTAAAGGTTTAAAAGCAAAAAAAAACATTTATCACCTCTTTTCCTAAATGTTGCTGTTCATTCTCCTTCAACACAACATTTCTGGAAAAAAAGAAGAAAAAAAAAGAAATTAAACATTTTAACTATACATGTTTTGAGTAGACATATATATATATATATATATATATATATATATATATATAATATACATACACACACACACACTGGGAAAAAGGTGCCTGTTCGGTCACCCATTCAGCTCTAAGTAGATAATTGGGATTAAAGAAAAGTGAGATTTCAAAGCAAATTATTTTTTTTAAATAAATACGGTCAGAGTATTAAAACAAAAAAACAAAAAAACATTAAAATCATTTTGTAAGATTTCTAAGAAAGGGAAAGTTTGATCTAATTTAAATTTATTGAGAGCCAAGATGTTGAAGCTATTGGCTTGATGCTTATGAAATTTGTCAAATACATTTTGCACTTTTCTTCTTTCTCATTCTCTACTCTCAATGAGAAACTAACATATATAATAAGGAGGTAGTCAAGATATACATAGAGAGGGAGATAGTGATAGGCAGAATGTGAAGTGTGAGACAGGTCAGTTTTTGACTTAATTGCAAATTACGCCTAATTAGAAACAATTAATATGGATTTAAAAAAAAAAACATAACTCAATCCTAGAAATAAGGTTTGTTTTGTTTTGTTTTACGTCATATCAACCTCAGTGGGTCATTTAATGCCAATAATGTTTTGAAATAAATTAATTCTTAATGGGTACTCAATGTTTTTATAAACACATTTTTCTATTTAACCCATAGATAGGACCCTAATAGGTACTACCACTCCGGGTCAGAGTGGACCAGGGAGCAATAGGGATGAAAAGGTGCTCCACATTCCCCCAGACCTCCAGAACTCGAACCTCACTATCAGATAGAGTTTAACGTCATTCCCAGGACACGAAGACTCTCAGCCACAGCCTTCTAGCACCCATATGATAAATAGGGTTGGAGAAATTATATAGGTGCTAGGACTTGACATAATCAACCGATTGATTGAAGGGGGTCTCTCTGACCACCCTAGAACTAAGGAATAATTTAGTATAATTTTCATGTCATTAAACTAAACAGTAAAAAAGCCTTTAGGACAAAGATTGATTCGATCAGCTTTAGTATAATAATAGATATAGGCATCACGTCTGTTTTGGATGACTTATAACTCGGAAAAGAGTTATATATATATATATATATATATATATATATATATATATATATATATATAATCGATTTATACTTTTATTCTATTTAACTTTTCTGATGGAAAATGAGGGGGTAAATATTTTGTTAAATTTCCTCACAAACAAAAATAGAGTGTGTATTTTATTGAACTTAGCAGGTCTCCACCAAGTTTCCTTTATAAAAGGATATGCGATCAGTCGTTGTACAAACAGACATACAGAATCTTTCTTATATATATATATATATATATATATATATATATACACACACACATACATATAATATTAAGCATGTGATAGGTCAATGTTGATTGGTACATCTTATTGTAATGGAGATTGTGGGTTTTTCTGTTTAAGCAAAATTCAAGTCACAATTTCCTTAGTTGATTAACATCACATTCTCCATGATCTTATTTAAATCTCAATCATTAATAAAATTGTTTTACATTATTAATACTGTTGACCATATCTACATATTGCAATTGTATTTATATATGCAACAAAATAGCAGGTTTCAGTGTGAACTGGAAGGCTAATTTGGATATTGATATTAAAAATTTGATTTTAATAAATATGTGCTTGGTATTATTGATTTCTAATTGTTTGGTTTTATCTTAATGAATATGAGCAAAAATCTTGGAGATAAATCTTTTTAAAAATCCATAAATAAAAAATTTTTTTTAAAAATAACTAATTTTTTTTTTTTTTTACTCCTGATTTTAACCAAATATTTAAATTAGGAAAATTTAGCAATGAAAGACGGGAGTGATGGAAAAGTAAGTTTCAGTTGATCTATTTTTCAATTATTTTATCTACATTCTTATATAGTTTCATTAGCCTTTCTAATTTAATATAAAATTCTATTACATTAAATTACTTAGGGGCTGGGTTAGCTCAGTCGGTAGAGCGTTCGGCTAGAAACCACAAGGTTCCTAGTTCGATACCGGTCCTCGCCAACTCAGCGTATGAGTAGCACAGGGATCTGTGCGGTAAAGTAAGGAGCTGATGGTAGGTGTGGCGATCCACCTCAGATGCTAAATACAATCTCCAAGGTCTAGCGCTATTGAAAAGGGGATAGACTCCCTTGCTGACTGGCTGATACCGACATTAGGCCACCCCGTCAACTTTACTTTTTACTTTTATTACATTAAAACTTAAATACTTGCACCCAAAATAAATTATAAGATTTTTCAAATAGGAAAGGGAGTTACTTTACAATCACCATGTAGAATCTTAAAGAAAACTCTATGTTATGCGTGTTCTTCTTGTATTCATTTTTTGTAAAAATAATGATTAAGAAATAAATTATAAGATTTTTCAAATAGGGAAAGGAGTTACTTTACAATCACTCTGTACAGATGTGATTGTAACACTAGATTGTATATACACTTGGTAAGGGAGATAACTCTTCCTTAACATTTTGGGTTATAACACTGAACAATAAATAATTAAACTTTCTAATAATCTATCTATTCTATTTATCTATACATATATAAAGGGCAGTTGGCATGTATGAAACTACAAAAATAAAACAAAGTAAATATATATACACATTAAATATCACCAGGGCTTGGTTTTCGAGCAAAAATAATAAAGATTTGATTTATATTAGTGAAGATAATTAAAAAATAAAATTTAGATAATAACAGCATGGATTTTTTTTTTCATTTAATATTTTAAATAGTAGACATTAACGTTTCTTTTCAGAGTGGCTGGATCAATGCAAGATCTATTTTTTTCACGTAGGGATTTAAATGGGGCATCCAACGAGGATTCAACTCACGATTCAGTAATAATGGATCTGTGGGACTAACTTTAAAAAAATCCCCTCTACCCAGGCAACGCCGAGTAGCCGCTGCTAGTACATATATAAAGGGCAGTTGGCATGTATGTATGTCCAGATGAAACTAAGAAAATAAAACAATTGATGACAAAGTAAATATATATACACATTCAATATCACTAGATCTTGGTTTTTGAGCAAAAATAATGAAGATTTGATTTATATTTGTGAAGAAAATTAAAAACTAAAATTTAAATAGTAACACCATGGAAGTTTTTCTTTTTGCATTTAATATTTTAAATAAGTAAAGTAAAGTCGTCGGGGGGGCCTAAAGTTGGTATCAGCCAGTCAGCGAGGGAGTCTATCCCTTTTTCAATAGCGCTAGACCAAGGAGATTGTTTTGGCGTCTGAGGTGGTGTACCACACCTACCATCAGATCCTTACTTTACCGCATAGATCCTTGTGCTAGTCATATGCTGAGTTGGCGAGGACCGGTATCGAACTAGGAACCTTGTGGTTTCTAGCTGAACGCTCTACCAACTGAGCTAACCCGGCCCATTAAGATGAACATGTAATGTAGTCTAATATGTCCAATTTTGGAGAGGAAAAAAAGATTTTTTAAAAGAATAGTGAAAAGGGGATAGACTGCCTTGCTGTCTGGCTGATACTGACTTTAGGCCACTCTGAAGACTTTTTACTTATTATCCAAAAAATAAAAATAACACTCTGATGAAGGTCGGCAAAATCTCTCTGTGTACGGAACATTCTACCGACTGAGAGGAGACATTAATTTTTCTTTTCAGAATGTCTGTGCACTTTTTTCCCCCCAGACCCCCCCCCCACTAGGCCGAGTCAACGTAAGATCTTTTTACTTTTTTGTCCCCCCCACACACTCTATCCAGGCGACACTGGGTAGCCGCCCATTTAGTGTATAATGAATGGTCATAAGAAACAAAATTTAGAACTTACTGTTCGACCATTACCGATGCCATAGATGCAGCACTAAGGTTGAGAGGAATTTCAGAGATGAGAACTTTATCTTTCCACCTGTAGACAAACAAAGATACACTTCAAACAGCAATCATCATCATCATCATTATTATTTACTGGTTTGGTTTGTTTTACGGCATATCAACCTCAGTGGGTCATTTAATGCCGATAAAGTTTTGAAATAAATCAATTCTTAATAGATAATACAATTTTTTTATAAATACATTTTTCTATTTAACCCATAGATGGGACCCTAACAGGTACTACCACTCCAGGTCAGAGTGGACCAGGGAGCAATGGTGATGAAGGGGTGATCTACATTCCCCAAACCTCCAAAACTGGAACCTCACCATCAGATAGAGTTTAACGTCATTCCCAGGACATGTAGACCCGCAGCCACCGCCTTCTAGCACCCATATGATAAAAAGGGGTTGGGGCTTGCCATAAGGGCAATAGGGTTGGGAAAATCATATAGGTGCTAGGGCTTGATGTGACCAGCCGATTGATCGGAGGGGGCCTCTCCGACCGCCCGTCTAGCCCAAGATAATTATTTACTGTATTCTGAGACTGAAGTAATTTGAAACATCCTACAGCATCATTAGTTGGAGGTGCGTGGTGTAATGGTTACAGTTGTAGGAAATGGATTCATCGACCTGAGTTCAAATTCTGGACGAAGCTACAATTCACATAGCACTAATACCCTTGGGAAAGGTATGAATCTAACTATCCTCTCTCCAGCTATGGGTAAATAGTAGGGCAGGCTGGCTTCTTTAACCTTAGTTAGACAACCAGTCTAGGAGGACAACTCTGAATTCAAACCTGTTAAATTCCACTTGGGGTGGTCACTACTAGAATAGGCTCAGTCCTAATTATTGATCTATTTTCACTAACTAAATAAGGATATTGTCTACAAGTTTTTAGTATTAAAAATGTTTATACACAGAAAACATCAATTGTAGATTAGATATTGCTGAAAAATTAAGAACTCAGTGAAAATAGATCACTAATTAGGACTGAGCCTATACTAGTAGTGACCACCCCAAGCGGAATTTAGCAGGTTTGAATTCAGAGTTTTCCTTCTCCTAGACTGGTTGCCTAACCAAAGTTACAAAGCCCAATCTGCCCTACTATTTACCCATAGCTGGAGGGAGAGTAGTTGGATTCATACCTTTCCCAAGAGTATTAGCGCTATGTGAACTGTGTGGCTTCGTCCAGGATTTGAACTCGGGTCAACAAGTTCATTTCCTATGACTCTAACCATTACACCATATGACTCCAACTAAGCTAAGTGACCCCCCCCCCTATTTAAGATATTTTAATGTTTTATTTTCATAGTTTTATACTTACCAATCCTGGTGCTCCCAAAGACGTGAAATGAACCTTAGCATTTTACTTAAATCATGGCATCCAAGGTCGGATAAGACATGGTTGTACCCCCAGGACTCACCATGGATCTAAGTGGGGAAAAAAAAAAATACTGTTATATATTTGGGGTTTATTAAGGTGAAAATAGAAATGAGAGAATATTACATAACTAGCAAGACCTATGGACATACCACAATATGATAAGTACACATATCAAACATTGTAATAATCAAATTAAGAGATATTGTTACAATATTTGGTAATTTATGAGGAAGACCGTCCCGGTCTCCTGCCTCAAAACTTGCTACCAGTGATTGCTGAAAAACCAACCCAGCTACGATTGAAGTCCGTAGCCGAAGCAGTGTCACTTGAAAGTAAACAACTAACTTAAGGCGTTTTTTGTTTTTTTCGACATTCACTTATATATAAAAAAAAATCCAAAACGTTTATTTTTTTCGGTATTTTCATTTTATTTTAATATATTTATTTCCAACAATCAATTACAAGTAAAAAAAAAATCAAAATATTTAGATATTCTTGTTTATTTAAACTAAAATCAAGACATTAAACAAACATGAATAAAAGAAAATCTGAGTATTTACATATTCTTTTATATTTTAATAAAATAAAAAAAACTATCTATCTATCTATCTAGTCGTCTTCATATCTATCTATTGCTTTGGCTACGGACTTCAATTGTAGCTGGGGTTGGTTTTTCACCACTCACCGGGACGGTCACCGACGGTCTTCCTCATAAATTACCCAATATTTGAGAAGTCATAAATTGTGGACGTACCTGTAAGTTAGAAATATTAAATTAAGGGCTGTTAACTTTAAAATCAGGTGTCCCCATAGAAAATTACCAATGACTGTTAATAACCCTTTGACTCCTTAGAGGTGTGCGATTTGAGCACCATGACAGACATGATTTAGTTATTCAGAGGTGACCTAGCTTTTGAAGGAGAGAGAGAGAGAGAGACACAATTATTGGTTTTCCTGGGGTCCATCTCATCCCCACGGTGGAATGAATCAAATATGGGCTAATAAAACTTGATCAAGTAAAACCAAGTCTAGTAGTTTGCAAAATAATTAAGACAATGAGCAGCTCAGCCCAGCAGAGAATTAGCAAGGAAGATTCGTTTGGTTTGGTTTTGTTTTGTTTTGTTTTACGGCATTTCAACCTCAATGGGTCGTTTAATGTAGATAAAGTTTTGAAATGAAGTCATTCTTAATGGGTACTCAATTTTTTTTATAAATGCATTTTTCTATTTAACCCATAGATGGGACCCTAACAGGTACTACCACTCTGGGTCAGAATGGACCAGGGAGCAATGGTGATAAAGAGGTGCTCCACATTCCCCAAACCTCCAAAACTGGAACCTCACAATCAGATAGAGTTTAACGTCATTCCCAGGACATGTAGATCCTCACCCACTGCCTTCTAGCACCATATGATAAAAAGGGGTTGGGGCTTGCCATAAGGGCTAGAGCGTTAGGGCAATCATATAGGTGCTAGGGTTTGACGTGACCAGGTGATTGATCGGAGGGGGACTCTCCGATCGCTCATCTAGCCCAAGAAAGGGCCAAAGTGGAGTATTGCAAGTCATGGACTGCTCAACTACCTGGGTTCTATCCTTGAGCATCACAGGTCGCCACCCACACCCAACAGGTGGCCCCATTGGGGGGAGTCTTAAGACACTGCAGAGGTGCAGTCAGTGTATTCTAATGCCCCACCCAGCCAACAGGGCAGTGGGAAAGGTATGCATCCAACTATTCACTCCCCAGTTAGAAGAGTAGCCAGTAAGTTCTACCCTCCCTAATCTCTCTCTCTCTCTTTCTCTCTTATATACCCGAGTATGGCAGAAGGAAAAATATGAAGACCTACGTGAACAATGCGTCATAAACGGATGGATAACGGATGTATTTCCCATTGAGGTCGGATGTTGGGGGTTTATTGCCAACTCAACCTCGGCATTTTTGTCTAAACTTGGACTTTCTCTACCAGACAAGAGGAAATACTTAAAAAAGATTCAGGAAAAAGCTATAACCGCATCAGCGTGGATATGGCAGTCCTATATTGTGACATCAAACCGACAAAGTCTGGTGGTATCGTGAGATACTGCTGGGGCGCTCTGGGTTAGTGGTAATGATGCTTCGGCCCCGAAACCATGTCTGAACCCAGAGTCATCATCTGATGAAGGCTTTGTTGGTTGCAATTCTACTGTGTAAATAGCAATCATTGTATGAAGATTATTGGTATATAACACTATTGCCAAATAGTTCAATATGTAATTAAAAAAAAAGTATAATAATCTTGATTTAATTCTTTCTTATTCTGAAAAGAATTAAATCAAGATTATTATTTCTCCATCCTTCTTTTCATCTCTCCATCCTTCTTTTCATCTTTCCATTATTTTTTATGAAAACAGATTAGCATTATTGCTTCTGCATGCTCACCCCCTCTCTTTCTTTCTTTCTTAATTTTTTTCTGTGTAGCATAAAAACAGAATGGTCCATTATTTAGCTGGGGTGACAACACTAATAAGAAATGAGAATTTGGCAGATAAGCAATACCAGATAATCAGGATTTACATTTCTGCATTTCATCTTGGATGATTTGGACAGTCTCATTTTTAACAATTAAGGAACACGAGTATTAATAGAAAAAAATAAATACTTATATAGTCGACAAAATGTATTAATGAAATAGTTCTTATCTGAATTTTTAAGATGAGGCTTGATGATTTGTATTATTTAGATTTTTCGGACTATTGTCCTCATTTTTATTATTATATACACAATGTTTCGACAGATGTGCCCTCCAGCCTTCTTCAGGCTTTTCTTGTAATTGGGAGTATTCATGGAACTTCAAACCTAACACTTTAATTAATGGTCAGGACAATAGTCTGAAACAAGCTAAATAATACAAATAGTCCCGATATATATTTTAGTAAGATTCTATGGATACATGTTGGTTAGTAAATTTTATGACATGTCAACCCATGCTGGGTTATTTAAAGCCAAAGAGTCTTTTTTTTGGTAAGAAATTATATGATTTCAAGTAATTAACGATAATTACTTAGTAAACAATTATAGCTTCAATTAACTATTCATAATACAAATAATTTGGACAGTTATTATTCTGCCTTCTCTTGTCTGCGAAGATTGGACAGATAGCTTAACCAAGCAGTCTTTAAGAACATCAAACAATTGGATGAAGCAACAAAAAAAGGGAAAACTGAAGACAATAGATTTAACATTAACGTTATATATTGAACATAAACACAAACAAACAATTATGACGGAGAACGAAAAAGAGCAAGACATTGTCTTGCCTGCCGGGATCGAACCCGCGTCCTCCCGCATGTGAAAGCAGATACGAGTTAGGCACTGGACAGACGCGAAATGCCAGGATGTTTCGGTAAATACGTACATAAATAACATGTGAGTCGAGTGCTGGGCAGTCAGGAGTTGCAGTAGCAGGTTGACTGACGCGAACGACCGAGTAAAGAAATGTGATTTTGAACTGCTAAAAATTATTTCGACTACGGTGATGGATTTTGCAGCTGCTAAATGAAAACGAAGAGCGTGTTGACCAGGGGAAGGTTTGGCTTGCTGGAAGACTGTGGACTCACTTGATTTTGCCCCCCCCCCCTCTCGGCGGGAGCTTGTTGATACAAACATCTATTTCCCCCCATATATTTCCCCCCCCTTGGGCGCCTCGCATGGTGTAATGGTTAGCATGCTAGATTTGCAGACCATTGTTAGTGAGTTCGATTCTCACTGGGTGCTCCATATATCTGGCCTTGTGCCATATCTAAGCTAAGCTTAGTAAATAATTATGTGGGAACCTCACGTGGTGTAATGGTTAGCAAGGTAGATTTGCAGACCATTGTTAGTGAGTTCGATTCTCACTGGGTGCCCCATACTTCTGGCCTTGTGCCATATCTAAGCAAAGCTTAGTAAATAACTATTGGGCACCTCATTTGGTGTAATGGTTAGCAAGCTAGATTAGCAGACCATTGTTAGTGAGTTCGATTCTCACAGGGTGCCCCACACTTCTGGCCTTGTGCCATATCTAAGCTAAGCTTAGTAAATAACTATATTTCCCCCCCTTCCATAACAATTAAACGAGAAGACAAAAGGGATGAAAAGTTAAAAAGTCCTTAACAGACTTCAGCAGTAAAAAAAAAAGTACTGAATCTATCGTTGATCAAAGAGCAGTGAGTAGAAGCGTGATGCCGTCTTGGTGTTTTGGCAAGAACTATTGAATCATCCAAACAAGCGGGAAAGGGTCTGGAGGGGTACGTGTTCATTGTCATGTATGCATCGGAGTGGGGGTAGGGTGTACGTGTTGATTGTCATGTAATCATCAGAGTTCATGGTGAGGTCGGACACACAATTGGGGAGGAAGGAAAAATCGGAGAGGAGTCAATGTATGTATGAATGAATGCAACAGTTATATTGTTTCAAGTATTCCAATCTGAAACAAATAATTTGTACACAATAATTTGGTTTGTTAATTGGTTGCATTTTACGGCATATCAACCCTTATTGGGTTATTTTATGCCAAAAACGTTTGTTTTATTCAATCTTGTTGGGTATTCAACATTTTGTTTTGGTAAACTTATATTAAACTCATGTTTTTTTTTAAAATTTATTTAACCCACAGATGGGACTCTAACAGGTACTACCACTTCTGTTCAGAGTGTTGTAGAGTAGCTAACACCCCTTCAGTACTTTACCACATGGACTGGCTCATAGCCTTAGCATCCCTTCAGCACTCTACCACATGGACTGGCTCATTGCCATAAAATAGCCTACAATTAAAGTAGATTAACTAGCTGAATAATATTCAGACTGACTTTGCTGCGTTGGCTATAACAAATTGACCCTCCTCTATTTAGTGTAAGTTTGTCTTGTTGTTTGTATTTATTTGTTCTGTGTATGTATCCATTTAGCACTGGATGCTGGTGCTTAATAAATGTGTTAAGTACACGATACTCTGTGAATCCACCCCATGTTCATATCTGTATTCATAGATCAATCAACCTTTCGGCCATGCACTGCTCAGCCACAGGATTCCATCCTTAAGCATTATGGGTCACTAAACATGCCCAACAGGTGGTGCTATGGGGGATTTTACTACTTTGCAGAGGTGCAGTTGGTGTTTTTCTTTGTTTTTATATCCATTCTATCCTTATATTCTTTCTTTCTCATTCATTCTTGCTTCCTTCCTTCCTTTTTTCTTTCTAGATATCCATTCTTTCTTTCTTTCTTTCTTTCATAATATCTATTTTTTCTTTCTCTCTTAATATCTATAGTTTCTTTCTTAATATCTATAGTTTCTTTCTCTCTTGCTATCCATTTTTCCATCTTTCTTTCTTTGTTAATATCTTCTTTCCTTCTTTCTTTCATGATATCCAATCTTTCCTTCTTTCTTTCTTTTATAATATCCATTCTGTTAGGCAGAGTTACATAGCTGAACTGTATCCAAATCCATCCACTGTATTTCCCTGTCAGTGAGAATATATATAAAACAAATATTGTTATATATTTCACTGTTCACATCTCAGGATATAACACATTCTTTCCTTCTTTCTTCCATAATATCCATTCTTTCTTTTTCTTTTCTTTCATTCTTTCTTTCTAAATATCCACAGATGGAAAAAAATATTTGACTTTACCAGAAAAGAAGACCAAAGAATTGGACAAGAATGTACAAGTCTTTGAAGGCAATTTGGTGATAACATGTCTTTCACGGACATCAAACCCTGCAAAAAAAAAAAAAAAATTAACAATTTAACTTGTTTATTTATACAGGCAAAAACTCCCCTCCGGGCGGTGTAAAATAAATTCAAATAAATATATTGCCTAAAGAGGGTGGGAAAATCAAATCAAATAAAATGTTATTTTTTAGAATTAATTATATTCACTCCACTCCATTGAGATATTTATTTTGTTTACTGTGGTAAAACAAAACAAATATCTCAATAAATCAGAAATTTTTAGAATTCATTTCTAATAACTTCCGATTTTATTATTCAGACAGAGAGAAATTTAAAAATTGTACGAGTAAAATATATTTTGTTTGGATTTCATAAAATTTAATAATGGGAGGTCAACCTAGTAAAAAACAAAAAAAAATACAAATTAACCACACCATATATTATGTAATCCATTATTTCTTAGTGATACATAAGATACATTGCAGGATTTTAAATGCACTAATAACATGGGCTGTTTTGAGGCAAATCTAACTCAGATTTTCATAGAGACATTGTTAATAAATAAGATTTATTCTATGTATTAATGATTTGACTATAAATTAAATACTTATTGATAAACTTAAACAAATTCCTGAGGGTATTGTGATGTAAGCAGTGACAGTTTCAGTTACAGACAGACACTGAACCTCCATTATAATAAGATTTTTTTTCTATAATTCTCATCTTTATTGTTATATACACAATGTTTTGACCCATGTGCCCTCCAGGTGTTTCTTATCGAACTCAGGAGCCTTTGTTACATAATCATTAGATACCTAATGATTATGACAATAGTGTAGAAATCATATTAGTACAGCTGATGGCCTTGAGAGTGAGTGACGGCGTTTGACCTCACTCTCACCTTGCGTTCTGGGGAGAACCGTGAGAAACGGAACCCCGATAGAAGCCCCTTCCGGTTTAAGGTGTAAGCAACTCAGTCAGTTAGAGTTAGAACTTAGAAGCGAAGCTAGCAAGATGTAAGGATCCGCGCGCATTGTCTGGTCTGGGGGTTTATGGAATAAAGTAACATCATCGTAAATCGAAGTCTTGTTGTTATTACTAAAAGCTAACAATAGCACAGGGCTTCTGATAAGCAGTGATCCCCAACAGAGACCAGACCCGGAATCCTCAATAGAAGACCAGACGAGACCTTAGAAGATATACCAAGCCGGCCAGAGAAGAATAGGCGACAGAGAAGAAGTAAGAGAAGTATATAACATATAGATATTTAGTACCGGTAAAGAGGCTACGTTACACCTTTATGTTTAAAGTTCTTCAATGCTTTGTTTGCTCAACAGTCAAAGTGTTCCAAATGATTTCCCAAGTTGAATTATTGTTATGCTCGGATAGACAAGGAAAAGCTGAACAAGGCCAGAGAGCACAACGGCTGAATTGTTGTGATTTTTTTATACCACAAGAAAGATGAATAAAACAGTTTTAAAAAATCAAAATGATAAAAATGATTAGTACTATTTGTATTATTCAGACTATTGTCCTCGTCTTTATTGTTATCTGTACAATCTTTTGGCGGATGTGTCCTTAGGCCTTCTTCAGGTATTTCTTGTCAGACTCAGGGAGCATTCTCGAACTTGGGAAACTTCTTGTAATCAGGAGCCATCACAGAATTTTGAACCCCCACCCTTTATTCAATCTATGGGGGTATCCTGTTCTCATTCTGCTAACCATAGCTGGGTACAGGTGTTAAGCTGTGTTAATTATTATTCTATGTTACTGTTGCCCTTAATCAGGATTGAACCTGTAGCTTAGAGATAACATTCTCGAACTTAGGAAACTTCTTGTAATCAGGAGCCATCACAGAATTTTGAACCCCCACCCTTTATTCAATCTATGGGGGTATCCTGTTCTCATTCTGCTAACCATAGCTGGGTACAGGTGTTAAGCTGTGTTAATTATTATTCTATGTTACTGTTGCCCTTAATCAGGATTGAACCTGTAGCTTAGAGATAACATTCTCGAACTTAGGAAACTTCTTGTAATCAGGAGCCATCACAGAATTTTGAACCCCCACCCTTTATTCAATCTATGGGGGTATCCTGTTCTCATTCTGCTAACCATAGCTGGGTACAGGTGTTAAGCTGTGTTAATTATTATTCTATGTTACTGTTGCCCTTGAGCAGGATTGAACCTGTAGCTTAGAGATAACCGTCACTTAGAACTGTCTTAACCTAAGTGTAAAAATACTGAATAAGGTAAACCCCTCATTCAAATGGTCTTTCTAAAAAAAAAAAGTGATGAAGGGGTGCTCCACATTCCCCAGGGCTCCAAAACTGGAACCTCACCATCAGAAGGAGTTTAATGTCATATCCAGGGTATGAAGATCCTCAGTTACCACCTTCTAGCACATATATGATAAAAAGGGTTGGGGCTTGCCATAAGGGCAATAGGGTCAGGACAATCATTGTAACATAATGGAGGAAGGGGTGGAGACAGGAGTGTAACCTGATATGTAAATTAGCATGGAAAAGTTTTTAGCAAGGATTACATGTTAGATGAGAATGGAAAAGTTTAATGATGAATCAATGCCACATAGCATGTTTCTATTGGGCGAGCTGTGGGACATGGTGAAGTGAGAAATGATAGTGAGAATCGAGTTTGGAATTATGAGCTGAAAGGGCCAGACCTGCTCTCAGCTGGTGTGACTTGGGGGAAATAAAAATCTCATGAGAAAAAGAAGTGGTTTTGTGTTATTACTAAAAACTCAAAATGACACAAGGCCAGATGCCCCCCCCCCCAGCACTCCAAGTTGGTTTCCAGACTGCAAACATCCAGGAATTATCAGCTAACCGAGTATCAGTCCAGCAACCAAGATTCAACCCTCTCCAATGTAGTACCAGTCCAGATATAAATATACAATTATTTCTACTATCAACACATCATAACACGTGGTGAATTTGGAGAGGAGAAGTGAGAGTGTGGAGTGAGTCTGGTACGATGCATTAAGAGAGTGAGACATGGTGCTCTTGCTCTTTGGCAGTTTTGACTTGGGGAAAATAAAAATCTCATGAGAAAAAGAAGTGGTTTTGTGTTATTACTAAAAACTCAAAATGACAAGGCAAGATGTTCACCCCCCCCCCAGCACCCTAAGTTGGTTTCCAGACTCCAAACATCCAGGAATTGCCAGTCAACTAAACAGTATCAACTCGGCAACCAAGATTCGAGCCTCTCCCATGTAGTACCAGTCAGGAGATAAGTTTACAACTAATTATTTTTATCAACACATCATCACTCCATTCAGAAATAAGAGCCCAAATGTAAAATCATAGTATATTCCAAACATCCAGGAATTGCCAGTCAACTGAACAGTATCAACTCGGCAACCAAGATTTGAGCCTCTCCCATGTATTTGGTTTCCAGATTCCAAACATCCAGGAATTGCCAGTCAACTAAACAGTATCAACTCGGCAACCAAGATTTGAGCCTCTCCCATGTAGTTGGTTTCCAGACTCCAAACATCCAGGAATTGCCAGTCAACTAAACAGTATCAACTCGGCAACCAAGATTTGAGCCTCTCCCATGTAGTTGGTTTCCAGACTCCAAACATCCAGGAATTGCCAGTCAACTAAACAGTATCAACTCGGCAACCAAGATTTGAGCCTCTCCCATGTAGTTGGTTTCCAGACTCCAAACATCCAGGAATTGCCAGTCAACTAAACAGTATCAACTCGGCAACCAAGATTTGAGCCTCTCCCATGTAGTTGGTTTCCAGACTCCAAACATCCAGGAATTGCCAGTCAACTAAACAGTATCAACTCGGCAACCAAGATTTGAGCCTCTCCCATGTAGTTGGTTTCCAGACTCCAAACATCCAGGAATTGCCAGTCAACTAAACAGTATCAACTCGGCAACCAAGATTTGAGCCTCTCCCATGTAGTTGGTTTCCAGACTCCAAACATCCAGGAATTGCCAGTCAACTAAACAGTATCAACTCGGCAACCAAGATTCCTCTCCCATGTAGTTGGTTTCAGACTCCAAACATCCAGGAATTGCCAGTCAACTAAACAGTATCAACTCGGCAACCAAGATTTGAGCCTCTCCCATGTAGTTGGTTTCCAGACACCAAACATCCAGGAATTGCCAGTCAACTAAACAGTATCAACTCGGCAACCAAGATTTGAGCCTCTCCCATGTAGTTGGTTTCCAGACTCCAAACATCCAGGAATTGCCAGTCAACTAAACAGTATCAACTCGGCAACCAAGATTTGAGCCTCTCCCATGTAGTTGGTTTCCAGACTCCAAACATCCAGGAATTGCCAGTCAACTAAACAGTATCAACTCGGCAACCAAGATTTGAGCCTCTCCCATGTAGTTGGTTTCCAGACTCCAAACATCCAGGAATTGCCAGTCAACTAAACAGTATCAACTCGGCAACCAAGATTCAAGCCTCTCCCATGTAGTTGGTTTCCAGACTCCAAACATCCAGGAATTGCCAGTCAACTAAACAGTATCAACTCGGCAACCAAGATTTGAGCCTCTCCCATGTAGTTGGTTTCCAGACTCCAAACATCCAGGAATTGCCAGTCAACTAAACAGTATCAACTCGGCAACCAAGATTTGAGCCTCTCCCATGTAGTACCAGTCAGGAGATAAGTTTACAACTAATTATTTTATTATCAACACATCATCACTCCATTCAGAAATAAGAGCCCAAATGTAAAATCATAGTATATTCCAAACATCCAGGAATTGCCAGTCAACTGAACAGTATCAACTCGGCAACCAAGATTTGAGCCTCTCCCATGTAGTTGGTTTCCAGACTCCAAACATCCAGGAATTGCCAGTCAACTAAACAGTATCAACTCGGCAACCAAGATTTGAGCCTCTCCCATGTAGTTGGTTTCCAGACTCCAAACATCCAGGAATTGCCAGTCAACTAAACAGTATCAACTCGGCAACCAAGATTTGAGCCTCTCCCATGTAGTACCAGTCAGGAGATAAGTTTACAACTAATTATTTTATTATCAACACATCATCACTCCATTCAGAAATAAGAGCCCAAATGTAAAATCATAGTATATTCCAAACATCCAGGAATTGCCAGTCAACTAAACAGTATCAACTCGGCAACCAAGATTTGAGCCTCTCCCATGTAGTACCAGTCAGGAGATAAGTTTTACAACTAATTATTTTACTATCAACACATCATCATCACTCCATTCAGAAATAAGAGCCCAAATGTAACAAGCGCTGACACGTCATCTCTCCATTCCTAAATGGAGAGTGTAACACATTCAGAAATCAGAGCGCAAATGTAACAAGTGCTGACACATCATCTCTCCATTCCTAAATGGAGAGTGTAACACATTCAGAAATCAGAGCCCAAATGTAACAAGTGCTGACACGTCATCTCTCCATTCCTAAATGGAGAGTGTAACACATTCAGAAATCAGAGCGCAAATGTAACAAGTGCTGACATGTCATCTCTCCATTCCCAAATGGAGAGTGTAACACAACATGTGCTAGGGCTTGACGTGACCAGCAGATTCATATTACCCTTACCACGTTCTTAACCTGGATTATATGCCTAAAAGTGCGGTAAAGGTTAACCCAGAGGTCATTTACCAAAACTTTTCTCATTCCCCAAATGATAGCGGCATCAGAAAAAAAAAAATTTAGGCTTCAGTTGACTCTTACCACAATTTAAATCTAGACTCAATGCCTATGGCATAGGGCCGGTTTAATTCAGTCAGTAGAGCATCTGCCTAGGAACCACAAGTTTCCTGGTTTGATACCAGTCCTCACCAACTCAGCATATGAATAGCACAAGGATCAGTGCAGCAAAGTAATGAGCTGATGGTTAGGTGTGGCGCTCCACCTCCCTCAGACGCCAAAACAATCTCCTTGGTCTAGCGCTAATGAAAAGGGGATAGACTCCCTCACTGTCTGATACTAATTTCAGGCCACCCCGACAGCTTTACTTACTTATATATGCCTATGGTAAAAAGTAAGATTAAATTAGAATATTTACCTGGAAAATATGAAGGGTAAAAACACTGGACAAAGTAAATCCCTCATTCAAATGGTCTTTCTAAAAAAAAAAAAAAAAGAAAATATACAAAATTAAAACATTCAGTTAAATTGGAATAATGGTTGGTTGGCACCTTTCCATCCACTAAGGATGATGGAGTAGTGTCCAAAAAAAATAAATTATTTGCATCTGTGCAAGTTACTGTACAGGCCAATTTCCGAGCGACGGTCTTTGGTGCACTGACTGCACACAAACTGTGTTGCTGTCTAGGGCTGCCGTCTTTTCTTCCTCTTTCTGGCTCTCTTTGCTGATGAGGCTACTTTCCTCTCCATCTCACCCCTCTCCGTATCTTTCTTAACGCGCCAGACTGCTCAATTTTTTGCATCTACCTCCCATGTGTTTGTGTCAATGTGGCATACAATAATAAGGTATGAAAACGAATTTAGTGGAGAGTTTATACAGGATTGAACCACGTCATCGTTGCAAACTCCCTACACCATTTGTGGCTGTTTTTGACATCCATACATGACTTTCCCATACACTCCTATTCATTGACAATGTATGTCAATCAGTTCAATGCCTTTTGCATTCTAAAACCGAAAAACTGTACAAATTTTACACTTGGCAGTCGTGCCATCAGAAACAACTGCTAAGCCAGAGTAACAGCAAGGCACTCACAGGGGTAGGTGCATGCACAATAAACACAGCAGTGTTGCCATTAGCCACATGAATAGTTTCCTTGCATACCCAGTGCTTTGTAGACTTTAATGTTAAGATTATCAACAAAACTATACCTGATATCCCCCTTCCATGCACATACACATACATACATACATGTATATTATTACTGGGTAATTTATGAGAAAGTGCGTCCTGGTCTCCTGCCTCAGAAATTGCTACCCAATGACTATTAGAATAACGTCCCCAGCTATGTTGTCTTGGCGGTTTTACTTGAAAGAAAACAACCA
>CM042162.1:23810672-23875672 GCA_023376005.1 Doryteuthis pealeii | reverse complement strand
TGCATACCCTTTTCATTACTTCTTACTTTCTTCTTACATCTCAACAGGGAGGTGGGGGGGGCAGTTGGTGTATTCTACAACCCCACCCAACTAGATGACTTGACATCCTGTTGAGAATTTTCTAAGTCCAGAACTTCATTCTATAAGGATTTATTAATGGCTAAAATGGCTTTTTCATTTAAAGTTACCTGTTATTTCCTGTAAATCAAAGACTGCTAAATATGTTTAATATTACATTTAAACAAAGGCTAACGTTTGGGGTGGATTAGGTAAATAAATGTGACTTACAGCTGGGTGGAATGAGGCGATATAGGACGTTAAGAGTTAAAGTTGATGTGTTGTATACCCTTTTCATTACTTCTTTACTTACTTCTATACTTCTATTCTTCTTCTGACGTCTTTTCTATCTTACGTCTTCTTCTAACATTTCTCCTAGCGTCTGGACTTCTCTTGGGGACTTTGTGTCTGGTCTTCCATTGGGGATTTCTCTTTATCAGAAGCCCTGTGTCACTGGTAGTTTTTAGATAATAACACAAGACTTCGATTTACTTAGATAATATTTTATTCTCGAAATCCCCCACCAGACTACCTGCGCAGATCGAGTCGGAGCGTGCAATACACAACTCACCACCGTCGTGGTTTCTCGCCGACTGACTAAAATCTATTTCTAATCTAAACCGGAAGAGGGTCTCCTCCACCGATTCTCACGGTATCCACCGGAAAGGATCAGGATGAGGTCAAGCCTTGTCACTCATCCTTTAAGGCCGTGGGCTGCAACTTATAACAGCCATTTTGATTTCTACACTACTGTACATAAATATTAAGAATCTAATAATTATGTAACACCAGTACACCACCGTGCTTCCCTATCAAACATAATTAAAAGGCCTAGGAGCAATCCTTTTATTAATTCTATAAGTTAATGAGTAAGTTTTGACCTATACACGAGTGCTACAATTCATGAGAAGTCATGAATTGTGAACGGACCTGTAACTAGGAATAATTAAATTAAGGGTCGTTACTTTAGAATCAAGGAGTCCCCATGGAAAATTACCGTTGACTGTTAATAATCCTTGACCCCTTAGAAGCGTGTGATTTGGGTTCCATGACAGACATGTAATATAGTTTAGTTAGTTATTCAGATGCGAGCCAGTTTTCAGAGAGTGTAGACATAATTGTAGATAAGATCCATCTCTCCCTGCAGTGGAACAATCAATATGGGTTAATAAAACTTGATCCAGAACAAACAAGGTCTTATGTTTGTTAAATAATTAAGACAATGACCAGCTCAGCTCAGCCCAAAGAAGTAAGAAGAAAAGAAAGAAATCAACTCCCAGCATATAGAAGTCAGACCCAAAGAAAATGGCAATCGATGTAAAAACAGTTAATAGCAATAAGTCAGTAGAAAGTAGAAATGAAACAAGTACCCAAAAACAAAGTTAACAAAATCTACCATCTTCTAATTTAATCTCACTGTATCTCTCTTTCCATTCTTTTAAAAAAGATTAAAAAATAATTTAAAAAAACAATTTTACAAATAATTTTTTAAATAATTATAAAAATTGTTAAAAATAATTTTGAATGGTTAAGAATGATAAAAAATGGTTAAGATAAGAAATATTTAAACTAAATAAGAAATAGTTAAAAGATAAAATAAAATAAAATGGTTAAGATAATTACTCATTTTGAAACTTGTTTTTATAAAGGCATGAAAGGAATAAAACTTTTTGCATAAAATATATTAATTTGTGGAGAAAAGAATGGCTTACCGTTCTTTTAGACAGATGTAATCCATTTCAGGATCCACAGATGTACTTCAACTATGGCAGAAGGGTATGGCTATACAACACGAGAAGACCTCTTGACTGGGGTTTTAGAATATACCGACAGCACCTCTTCAGAGGAGTAAGACCCCTCACCAATAGGGCCACCTATTGGCCATGGTTGACAACCCGTGATGCTTAAGGATGGAACCCTGGTGGCTGTTCAGTCCATGACATGCAACACTCTACTTTGGCTCTTAAGCTAGACAAGCAGTCGGAAGGCCCCCTCTGATCAATCAGCTCGTCACTTCAAACCCTAGCACCTATATGAGCCAGAGCCCCTTTGGCTGGGTTGTGGCCCTAATACTATTGGGTGTAATGGTCTATGTTATAGGAATTGGTATCCTGAACAAGGCTGTTAGTGTTTCACTTTGTGCCGAAACCCTCAGGAAAGGCAGGGAATCATGTCTCCCCTTGCCCCTATGTGTGAATGGTAGAATAGACTGGTTTCTTTGATCTTATAAAGGCAACTAGACTAAGAGAAGGAAATTTTGAATTCAAACCAGCTGTGCTCCGCTTAAAAATCAACCTTGTGTCACATCCTGCCCGCGGTGGATAGGTTAGGTAAATGCGTACATATTTAAACTTCAAAGAAACTCACTCTCGGCTGAGGTGTTAGAATACACCAACTGCACCTCTACAGAGGGGTAAGACTCCCCCAACGGGGCCACCTGTTGACTGTGGGTGACAACCCATGATACTTAAGGATGGAACCCAGGTGGATGAGCAGTCTATGACATGCAACACTCCACTTTGGCCCTTACGTAGGCTAGATGGGCAGTTGGAGAGGCCCCCTCTGATCAATCGTCAAGCCCTAGCACCTATATGATTGTCCCAACCCTATTGCCTTTATGGCAAGCCCTGACCCTTTTAATCATGAGCTAAAAGGCGGTGTCTAAGGATCTTCATGTCCTGGGAATGATGTTAAGCTCTATCTGATGGTAAGGTTTCAGTTCTGGAGGTATGGGGAGTGTGGAGCACCCCTTCATTACCATTGCTCCCAGGTCCACTCTGACCCAGAGTGGTAGTACCTGCTAAAATCCCATTTATGGTTTAGATAGAAAATTTGTTAAAAAAATAAAAAAAATAAATAAAATAAATAAATAAATTTTCTTCCAAACTATTGTTACAAATCTTTCAAAACTTTGCGGCATTAAATAACCCACCATGGTTGATATGCCATAAAACAAAAACAAACAAACTTACTCAGCAACAGCATCTACAAGACTCCTGAAGATGGTTGAACAAATGTCACTCACACTAGTGCCATCTTGCACCAGATTTTGGTATTTCAGCAACATCCAATTTTGGTAAAGGCGTCTGGTTGGAAGTCAATCAGAATATTTGAAAGAAATAAAAAAAAGAAAAAAAAAGAAAAAAGAACAAAATGGTAAAAATATCATCATGAAGTGTGTCAAGAAATATTTCTCTAAATTTTTAAAATGAGGCTGGAGTATTTGGAGTATATGGATTATTTTGATTCTTAGCCTCATCTTTATTGTTATCTGGACTCGGGAGCCTTCTCAAACTCTGAAACCTTCTTTTTGAACTCGGGAACCTTTTTTGGATTGTTATTCTCATCTTTATTGCTATATACACAATGTCTTGACCAATGTGCCCTTCTGGCTGAAGAATAATTAAAGTTCCAATTACCGTTGAACTGGGAAGATAAGGCAACAAACGATTGTAACTCAAATACAAACTCGAATGCTACAAAGTCCACTGCAAAATGACAAAGTATACATAAGACTCCACAATGTCATTCAAATCAAGCAGTCAAGCAGCCAATCAGAACTCAAGGAGTGGAATCACCCAAATCACCCAGATTCATGAATGGATCATTCTTGATTCCTATTTATACCAGCTGTCTTGGACACTGCTTGAGTGGGACTTAGTAAGCTGTTATTAAAACCAACAGTAGACTAACTGACTTCAATACCGGCCTTCTTCAGGTGTTTCGTATTGAACTCAGGAGCCTTTATGTTTAAAGTTCTTCAATGCTTTATTTGCTCAACAGTCAAGGTGTTCCAAATGATTTCCCAAGTTGAATTATTGTTATGCTCGGATAGACAAGGAACACCACAATAAAGATGAGGAAAGCAGTTCAAAAAATCAAAATGATAAAAATGATTAGTACTACTAGCAAATATATTAACTCTTCCATCATTTTCCGTTACTCCCGTCTTTCATTGGTAAATTTTCCTAATTCAACTATTTAGTTAAAATAAGAATTAAAGAATAATATTACAGTTATTTCTTCTTGTTAAGGGATTTCTTTTAAGATTTATCCCCGAGATTTTTGCTCATATTCAATAAGATAAAACCAAACAATTAGAAATCAATAATACTATGCATGTATTTATTACAATCAAATTTTTAATATCAATATGCAAATTAGCCTTCCCATTCACACTGTAAACTGTTATTTTGTTGTATATATAAATACAATTGCATATTATTAATATGTAGATATGGTCAACATTATTAATAATGTAAAACAATTTTATTAATAATTGAGGTTAAATAAAAATAAAATCATGGAGAATATGATGTAAATAACTAAAGGAATTGTGACTTGTATAGTAATATAGTTTCGGTTACAGACAGACAAACCCACAATCTCCATTATAATAAGATTTGGACTATTGTCTTTATCTTTGTTATTTGTACAACATTTCGGTCGATGTTGACCCCCAGACTTCTTCAGATATTTCTTGTCGGACTCAGGGAGCCTTCTCAAATTCTGAGCCTTCTTTTCAAACTCAGGAACCTTCTTGTAATCGGGAACCATTGCGGAACTTTGAACCCAACCGTTTATTCAATCCATAGTTCTCATTCCCTTAACCATAGTTGGGTACAAGTGTTAAGCTGTGTTAATTATTATTCTATGTTGCTCAGGAGATTTCTTGAACTCTGGAACCAATTGGACATATAGCATAGTGGATATAGGCATTGGGTTAATACAGTTCTAAGTGACAATTATCTCTGGGCTGCAGGTTCAATCCTGGTCAAGGGTGACAGTAACATAGAATAATATGTCAAGAACATTGCTAATAAGAAGTTGGGACATTTAGTTGGTTTAAAATAAATTTAAAAATGGTTAAAAATGTTTTTTTAAATGTTTTAAAAAAATAGTTAAAAATATAATAAAATGGCTAAAAAAATAATTTTTCAAAAATGGTCTAAAATATGATAATTAAAACAATCTTTTAAATGTTTAAAAATGATAGACAAAAATATTTTTTTTAAATAGTGAAAAATATAAAATAGCTAAAATTTTATTTTTAAATGGTCTAAAAATAATTATAAAAACAATTTTGTTGAATGTTTAAAAATAATGGTTAAAATATAATAAAATAATTTTAAAAATATATTTTTATTCAAATTGTTAAAAAATTAGAATAATTTTTAAAATATATTCTTTTTTAAATTGTTAAAAAATTAAAATAATTTTTAAAATATTTTTTTTAAATTGTTAAAAAATTAAAATAATTTTAAAAATGGTTAAAATAGTTTTAGAATAGTTGAAAATAATTACAAGTGGTTAAGATACAATAAAAATGATTAAAAAATTTTTTTTTAAATGGTTAAAAATAAATTGATTAAAAAAATATTCTTTTAAAAATGATTAAAAAATAATTTAAAAAATAATGTTACAAATAATTTTTTAATTATAAAAATTGTTAAGAATAATTTTGAATGGTTAAAAATAATAAAAACTAGTTAAGATAAAATAAGAAATAGTTCAAATAAAATTAGAAATAGTTCAAATAAAATGAGAAATAGTTCAAATAAAATGAGAAATAGTTAAAAAAAAAAAAAAAAAAAATACAATAAGATGGTTAAAAAAGAAAATTTTAAAATATGGTTAAGATACTTACTCATTTTGAAACTTGTTTTTATAAAGGCACGAAAGGAATAAAACTCCTTGCATAAAATATATTAATTTGCGTAGAAAAGAATGACTTACCGTTCTTTTAGACAAATGTAATCCATTTCAGGATCCACTGATAATTCAAGTGATAACCAATCTTTCAATTTTAACTGTTTAAAAGAATTTTTAAAAAAGGAGACATAATTCCATTTTAGTATCAAGCCAGTCAGTATTGTTTGATTTTATAAACAAGATAACGATATAGATATTAGAACACCGAGATAGATAGATAGATAGATAGATAGATAGATATTAGAACACTGAGATAGATACATAGATAGATAGATTAGATACACTGAGATAGATACATAGATAGATATTAGAACACTGAGATAGATACATAGATAGATATTAGAACACTGAGATAGATACATAGATAGATATTAGAACATGAGATAGATATAGAGAACACTGAGATAGATACATAGATAGATATTAGAACACTGAGATAGATACATAGATAGATATTAGAACACTGAGATAGATACATAGATAGATATTAGAACACTGAGATAGATACATAGATAGATATTAGAACACTGAGATAGATACATAGATAGATATTAGAACACTGAGATAGATACATAGATAGATATTAGAACACTGAGATAGATACATAGATAGATATTAGAACACTGAGATAGATACATAGATAGATATTAGAACACTGAGATAGATACATAGATAGATATTTAGAACACTGAGATAGATACATTAGATAGATATTAGAACACTGAGATAGATAGATAGATAGATATTAGAACACTGAGATAGATAGATAGATAGATATTAGAACACTGAGATAGATAGATAGATAGATATTAGAACACTGAGATAGATAGATAGATAGATATAGATGAGATAGATAGATAGATAGATAGATAGATAGATAGACACTGAGATAGATAGATAGATAGATATTAGAACACTGAGATAGATAGATTAGATAGATAGATATTAGAACACTGAGATAGATAGATAGATAGATAGATATTAGAACACTGAGATAGATAGATAGATAGATAGATATTAGAACACTGAGATAGATAGATAGATAGATATTAGAACACTGAGATAGATAGATAGATAGATAGATATTAGAACACTGAGATAGATTAGATAGATAGATAGATATTAGAACACTGAGATAGATAGATAGATAGATAGATAGATATTAGAACACTGAGATTAGATAGATAGATAGATATTAGAACACTGAGATAGATAGTTAGATAGATAGATATTAGAACACTGAGATAGATATAGATAGATAGAGATAGATAGATTAGATAGATATAGAACACTGAGATAGATAGATTAGATAGATAGATAGATATTAGAACACATAGATAGATAGATATTAGAAGACCCTCATACCCCACTTGTATGGGCTGGGCACAAGGCCTCGTTTTAATGTGGGCCCACCCACAAGCCGAAGCTGATCGGTGGGAAAAAACAAAAATTGCGTCGTTGCCTGGGAGCATAGTCCCCTGGGATCGACGCTATTATTAAACTCTCGACGAGTCCAGCGGCCGAAGCTCGCTGGACCCCCGGCATTAACCGGAAAACTGAGTGCAATGAGTTCAAAGATATTAGAACACTGAGATAGACAGATAGATAGATATTAGAACACTGAGATAATGATAGATATGACCACAATGATAGATAGATAATGAAAAATCTGCACTAGATAGATAGATTGATTGATAGATAGATATATGAGGACACTTAGATAATGAAAAGCCTGAGATATATATATATATACAGAATGAGATAATAAATATGTAAATAGATAAATCCTATGTAGATATCAGCAAAGACAGAGTGAGAGTTTTTGGTAATGATTATAAGAATTCAAATCAGAGAATAAATCTTAAAATAATTCAAAGATAAAAGATAAGTACCATATGTTTTAATCTTTATCTTTGAATTTTTACTATCTTTATTCACAAATGAGAGAGCCGGTTGTTGGTTGGTTATTTTGTTTTGCCATAAGGGAAATAGGGTTGGGACAATCATATAGGTGCTACGGCTTGATGAAACCAGCCAATTGACCACACGTCTAGCCTAGGTAAGGGCCTAAGTGGAGTATAGGATGTCATGGACTGCTCAGCCACAAGGATTCCATCCTTAAGCATTACAGGTCACCATTTACAACCAACAGGTGAGCTCATGGAGGGGAGGGGAGGGGGGCCTTACCCCTCTACTAAGGTGTAGTTGGTGTATTCTAAAGCATAGCCGATAAGACTAGATGGATGTGGGGGTTTGTTTTGTTTTACGGCATATCAACCTCAGTGGGTCATTTAATGCCAATAAAGTTTTGAAATAAATCAATTCTTAATGGATAATACAATTTCATTTATAAACTCATGTTTTTCTATTCGACCCATAGATGGGACTCTAATAGGTACTACCACTCCGGGTCAGAGTGGACCAGGGAGCAATGGTGATGAAAGGGTGCTCCACATTCCCCAAACCTCCAAAACTAGAACCTCACCATCAGATAGAGTTTAACATCATTCCCAGGACATGTAGACCCTCAGCTGAAGAGAAGACATAACATTATTACTTACCTGATGTTTAGTTTTTAGAAGTACAAAGGATTCTGATTTATAAATAATAACTTCTTCTCTCCAACTTTGGCTGAAATTGGTTTCAAATCGAGTTTCAGGATAGAGTCGCTCACAAAGATATACAAACTGTTAACAAAAAACAAAAACAAAAAAACATTCATGTTTTTACAAAAAAAAAAAAAAAAAAAAAAAAAAATACATTTTATAAAAAACAAAAACATTCATGGTATTAAAAAATATATTTTATAAAAAGCTAAACATTCAGGTTTTTACAAAACATTTAAAAAATAAGAGAGTTTCATAATTTGCTTGAAGCATTGTGTATGTATTGGTTAGGAGGTTGATTTGATGCAGTTTGGAATAAATAAAAAATAATAATACGGTAACAATGGTGTTGTGTGTTGACCTGTATTTTTATTATTTCTTGAATTTTCGAGGTAATACCTCTTTATCAAAAGAATTGAACTGAAGCAGTCCAGCTATGGCATTTCTTCCCAAATGAATTTTTTTTTTTTGAAAATGATGTTATTTTTTAAATAACTGTATTCTCGTGTGAGTGTGAATGCATTTATTTTTGTTTGTACGTGTGTGTATGTTGCAATGCGCGTGACATTGAAAATGCGTTTAAAAAAAATATATTTTATAAAAAAGAAACAAAAAAAAAAAGTTTTTTTCAATAAAATATATTTAAAAACCCCCCGGACATGGAAGGACATTTACGACATGAAGTACATAAACATGAAACAAGATACATAGTGGATAGCTCAGTCGGTAGAGCGTTCGGCTAGAAACCACATGGTTTCTAGTTCAATTCCGGTCCTCGCCAACTCAGCGTATGAGTAGCACAGGGATCTGTGCGGTAAAGTAAGGAGCTGATGGTAGGTGTGGCGCTCCACCTCAGATGCTAAAAATAATCTGCTTGGTCTAGCGCTAGTGAAAAGGGGATAGACTCCCTCGCTGATTGGCTGATACCGACTTTAGGCCACCCCGACGACTTTTTCTTTTTTAAATATCACCGGTTCTTTCTCTTTGTGCAAGAATTATGAAGATTTGATTTATATTTGAAGATATTCAAAAATTAAAATATACATAGAAAGTGCATTGAAATTCTGCTTAAAAATGTCCAGCATTTGTAAATCTCAAATGTAAACAAATCAATACGCCATATTTTTTTTTTTTTTTTTGTCGGTTGATACCGACTTTAGGCCGGCCCGTCGACTTTACTTTACAAAATAAAAAAAGTACCCAGTAAATACTGGTATTATATCTACACTACAAAATAAAAAAAGGGACCCAGTGAATACTGGTATTATACCTATAGCACAAAAGAAAAAGGAACCTGAGAATATTGGTATTATATCTACACTACAAAATAAAAAAAGGGACCCAGTGAATACTGGTATTATACCTATAGCACAAAAGAAAAGGAACCTGAGAATATTGGTATTATATCTACACTACAAAATAAAAAAGGGACCCAGTGAATACTGGTATTATACCTATAGCACAAAAGAAAAAGGAACCTGAGAATATTGGTATTATATCTACACTACAAAATAAAAAAGGACCAGTGAATACTGGTATTATACCTATAGTACAAAAGAAAAAGGAACCTGAGAATATTGGTATTATATCTACACTACAAAATAAAAAAGGGACCCAGTGAATACTGGTATTATACCTATAGTACAAAAGAAAAAGGAACCTGAGAATATTGGTATTATATCTACACTACAAAATAAAAAGGGACCAGTGAATACTGGTATTATACCTATAGTACAAAAGAAAAAGGAACCTGAGAATATTGGTATTATATCTACACTACAAAATAAAAAAGGGATCCAGTGAATACTGGTATTATACCTATAGTACAAAAGAAAAAGGAACCTGAGAATATTGGTATTATATCTACACTACAAAATAAAAAAGGGACCCAGTGAATACTGGTATTATACCTATAGTACAAAAGAAAAAGGAACCTGGAATATTGGTATTATATCTACACTACAAAATAAAAAAAGGGACCCAGTGAATACTGGTATTATACCTATAGTACAAAAGAAAAAGGAACCTGAGAATATTGGTATTATATCTACACTACAAAATAAAAAAGGGATCCAGTGAATACTGGTATTATACCTATAGTACAAAAGAAAAAGGAACCTGAGAATATTGGTATTATATCTACACTACAAAATAAAAAAAGGGACCCAGTGAATACTGGTATTATACCTATAGTACAAAAGAAAAAGGAACCTGGAATATTGGTATTATATCTACACTACAAAATAAAAAAGGGACCCAGTGAATACTGGTATTATACCTATAGTACAAAAGAAAAAGGAACCTGGAATATTGGTATTATATCTACACTACAAAATAAAAAAAGGGATCCAGTGAATACTGGTATTATACCTATAGTACAAAAGAAAAAGGAACCTGAGAATATTGGTATTATATCTACACTACAAAATAAAAAAGGGACCCAGTGAATACTGGTATTATACCTATAGTACAAAAGAAAAGGAACCTGGAATATTGGTATTATATCTACACTACAAAATAAAAAAGGGACCCAGTGAATACTGGTATTATACCTATAGTACAAAAGAAAAAGGAACCTGAGAATATTGGTATTATATCTACACTACAAAATAAAAAAGGGATCCAGTGAATACTGGTATTATACCTATAGTACAAAAGAAAAAGGAACCTGAGAATATTGGTATTATATCTACACTACAAAATAAAAAAGGGACCCAGTGAATACTGGTATTATACCTATAGTACAAAAGAAAAAGGAACCTGAGAATATTGGTATTATATCTACACTACAAAATAAAAAAGGGATCCAGTGAATACTGGTATTATACCTATAGTACAAAAGAAAAAGGAACCTGAGAATATTGGTATTATATCTACACTACAAAATAAAAAAGGACCCAGTGAATACTGGTATTATACCTATAGTACAAAAAGAAAAGGAACCTGAGAATATTGGTATTATATCTACACTACAAAATAAAAAAGGGACCCAGTGAATACTGGTATTATACCTACAAAAGAAAAAGGAACCTGAGAATATGGTATTATATCTACACTACAAAATAATAGTACCAACTGAATATTGTTTTTATACCTGTACTACAAAAAAAAAAAAACATACCAAATAAATACTGGTATTATACCTTTACTAATGGGCCGGGTTAGCTCAGTCGGTAGAGCGTTCGGCTAGAAACCACAAGGTTCCTAGTTCGATACCGGTCCTCGCCAACTCAGCGTATGAGTAGCACAGGGATCTGTGCGGCAAAGTAAGGAGCTGATGGTAGGTGTGTCGCTCCACCTCAGATGCTAAAACAATCTCCTTGGTCTAGCGCTATTGAAAAGGGGATAGACTCTATCGCTGACTGGCTAATACAGACTTTAGGCTGCCCCGTCGACTTTACTTTTTTTTAATACCTTTACTACAAAAGAAAATAACATCAATTGAAAATTCCTAGGAAGAATATTTGAGATTACTGACCTTTTTGATAAGAATTTCAGGGACAGAATTAATTGTTGAATCTTTCAAATCTGATAAGGAATAAAATGTCGTCTTCAAAAAGAAAGTAGACAATCTGAAAGCAAAAAGCAATTCATACTTAAGTATATATTTACTCAACCCTTACACCACAGGCAGGATGAGGCACAAGGTCAATTTTTAAGGGGATTATCTATTTACCAACCCCTCAACACAAACAGGATGTAACACAAGATCAATTTTTTAAGCAGAGTTTGAATTCAGAATTTTCCTTCTCGTAGACCGGTTGCCTAACCAAGGCTAAAGAAGTCAGTCTGACCTACTGTTATAACATGAGTATCAGAGCTAATCATACCAAGATTAAAGGAGGGACAGGATCACTAACACAACAGTCCTAGAGAGAGCTCAACTCTCCAGCCTGTACTCTCTACTGAGACAACGTCGTCTCCGATGGTTGGGTCATGTACGTCGGATGGATGATGGACGAATCCCGAAAGACATCCTGTATGGAGAGCTAACATCTGGTAAAAGACAGATTGGTCGCCCCCTACTGCGATTCAAGGATGTCTGCAAAAATGATCTCAGGTGCTTTGGCATTGTCCCTTCCAGCTGGGAAAATTTGGCTCAAGACCACCCTCGGTGGCGGCAGAATCTCCATAGAGGACTGTACATGTCAGAAGTCACCCTGATACAACATCATGAAGCTAAGAGGTCCATAAGAAAGCAACGGCAACAAAGCATTGGAACATCATCATCTACAGGGACAACCTACAAATGCAAAATCTGTGGTCGAGAATGTTTCTCAAACATAGGACTTCATAGTCACAGGAGGCGCTGCAACTTCAGGGGCACACAAAAACTTTTATCATAGTCTTTCGAGACTGAATTGCCAATGAATGAATGAATGATCAGAGCTAATCCTACCAAGGTTAAAGGACCCAATCAGTCCAATTATGGTCTCATTTTTAATCAGAGGGTGTTGCAAGAGGATAACGGTCATACAATTAAGGAACAGGAGTATCTATTAACAATGGAGATTCAGTCTCCATTTGTCTGTAACCAAAACTATGTCACTCCTTACATCACAATACTGAAAATCATCAATACATAAAATAATGGGTTATTTTCTATAAGTCTAACATGATCAAAGGGGAACCACTCTTGACTGATAAATTATTTATTTATTGATCTACTAGGGAAAAAAAGACGGGTTAGGGTTAGGGTTAGTTTAATGGGAAAATAAATAAATAATTTATCATCCAAGAGTGGTTCCCCTTTGATCAGGTTAGACTTAAAGGAAATAACCAAATAAAGAATAACCCTGTAATCAATTTTAAAAATCATTTTTACTCTTGCCCCCTTTTTTCAGTAACAAGAAATTAACTAAAAACATTACAAATAAATGAATACCTACAATTTTGTATAAGATTTTATGTGTAAAATATTCAAAATGATTACTTAATTAATAATTAATAGATGCACAAAACATTTTATTTGCAGGGAACAGAACTAAGTTTCCATTTTAAATTGTTTTTTTTTTTTTTACTCCTTTAATAAATTTATTGATTTTACTTATGATACAAACCCTCTGACAATTAATTTTTTGTTTAACTCCTGCCCCCTCAAGCAATATTGTTCAAAAGTAAATTTTTACACTGCACGGAGGGTGTTTTTACTTTGCTAGTTAATGTAAAGATTCTTTTTACTTACTTGAGAACATTGGTCATTTGTTTTCGGTTTGAACAGAGCAGAGAATCCCAGAGAACTTGGCAGAATTCTCCTTTTAATTGTTTATTTTCCGAAAGGCCCACCAGCTGGACTTGCGGAAGATACTGATGGCAGAGAGCAACATGGCTTAAAATTCCACCCAAGCTGATCACCTGTTCATCAGATAACTTATCACACTGAAACAAAAAAAAAAAAAAAAAAATCAAATTGTCTCAATCATATGAGGAACATGCACAAACTTTTCTTTATAATGCTTTTTGATTATATAGTTTTTAATAAAAAAACAAAACACCCAGCTTGTCACTTCATAAACTTATTAGGCCTTGTTGAAGTCACAAACATATATATATATATATATATATATATATATATATAAATTGGTAATTTGCTTGAAGCATTGTTAAATATGTTATAATATATTAATATTTGAAGGCCAATACAATGCGTATGAAAAATAAAAACAAAAAGATGTTATTTTTGTCTTATCGATTTCGAAGCTTCGAAATCGATAAGACAAAAATAACATCTTTTTGTTTTTATTTTTCATACGCATTGTATTGGCCTTCAAAATATTAATATATTATATATATAGTTATTTCCTATAAGTCTAACATGATCAAAGGGGAACCACTCTTGGCTGATAAATTATTTATATATTTATTGATTTACTAGGAAAAAAGAAGACTGGGTTAGGGTTAGTTTAATGGAAAAATAAATAAATAATTTTTCAGTCAAGAGTGGTTCCCATTTGTTTATGTTAGACTTATAGGAAATAACCATTATATATATATATATATATATATATATATATATATATATATATATATGTATGTGTGTGTGTGTGTGTATATATAGGGAGAAAATCAGCTGTGCCTGGAGAACACACACACACACACACACACAAATAAACAAACAACTAATGCCTGACTAATAATTAAAAAAAATGATAGGCCAAACCTGGAATGATACTAAGACATTGTTGGACTTACACCCACACCCACACATAATTTGGAAGATATCACCAGGCATACAACAGAATGGACAGATCCTAGCAACAAAGTAACAGCTCCAGAACTTAGCTTTCAGAAATATTCTGATGAAGGGATCTTTATCCTGAAATATTAATAAATCAAAGGTAAACAAACAACATCATAGTTACCTCATTGTTCTTTACACTTGCATTGTGATAGCCTTCAAAACCAACCACCAAACCAATATAAATACAAAACTTCAAGCAAATTATAAAACTCTGCAGATCAATTCTTGAGTGACAGTCTTTGGTGCACTGAATGCACACAAATTGTGATGCTTTCTGGGGCTGCTGTCTTTATCTCCCTCTTTCTGGCTCAATTTGCTGTCAAGGCTACTCTCCTCTCCATGCCTTGCTTAACGTTAAGCGCCGGGCCGCTCTATTTTTTGGATCTACCTCCCATGTGTTTGTGTCAATATGGTATATCCTCAGGTCTCTCCTGCAGACATCTTTCAATCATAGACGTGGTCTACCTACCGATCGGGAGCCTTTTACTAATTCGCCGTACAAAATATCTTTTAGGATGCAGCCATTTTCCATTCTCCTGACATGTCCAAGCCAGCAAAGGCACTTCTCTCACAGAAAATGGAGAACATGCTGTTCATGTTGACGCAATTGTCGCACACCTCTAAACACGTGTTTCCGGAAGGTCAACTGAATGTGACTACTTTTCAATAATTGTCAACAGTAATTTTCTACTTAACACCCATCATTTTGAAACTAACTTGGATTAAAAAATATCTAACTACAGTACGTACATAATTCATAAGCTACCTATGAATTATGTAACATATGGCCAGTGGGAAGATGAGGGCTGTATAAAGGGTTACAATCATGATAATTCCTCATTTGAGAAAATTCAAACAAAAATCACTACTCAGCAATCACAAAGGTTTGAAGTCTAGAACCGTTATGGTCAGTGGAAAGATGAGGCCTGTACAAAGAGTCACAATGATAATTCCTCATTTGAGAAAATTCTAACAAAAGAATAAAATATGATTGTGAATTTACCTCAAGCATAGCTAGCCTCCACAGACTAAAAAACAAGGCAGGTAGAAGCACAACATGGACACTAAGGGTTTGCATGAATTGAAAAGCCCAGGTGTAATCTGGCTGAGAAAATGAGGAGACGGCAAGGAATGCTCGGGAAGCAGCGTTTAGGAGACATTCTATCACCTGGAATTAATTAAAAAAAAAAAAAAAAAAAAGAAGAAAAACCAAATGAAATTTATTTAATCACAATAACAAAAGATAATATGGGAGGTTCTACATATATATATATATAGATATATAAAAAAGATAAATCTAATGAGTCAGACGAACCTACTAAAAGTTTTGCTTAATGCTCTTCAGGGCTAAGATCTGAGTCAGATCTTACTATCAAACATCAACTGGGGAGAAAAAAAATTTTTGGAAAAAAGAAAAGAGCAAAATAATCGTACCAACCAAAAATAATCTATTGGTACAATATTTTGGCCAAAAGAAAAAAAGAAAAAATTTATATGCATATATAAGATATATATATTCATACAAAATTGCCAGGAAACTAAAGCTAATAAGTGCTCAATACCTAAGTAGAGCGAATAATAAAGATAAATCTAATGAGTCAGACGAACCTATTAAAAGTTTCGCTAAGATCTGAGTCAGATCTTAGCGAAACTTTTAATAGGTTCGTCTGACTCATTAGATTTATCTTTATTATTCGCTCTACTTAGGTATTGAGCACTTATTAGCTTTAGTTTCCTGGCAATTTTGTATGAATATATATATCTTATATATACATATGCATATAAATTTTTTCTTTTTTTCTTTTGGCCAAAATATTGTACCAATAGATTATTTTTGGTTGATACGATTATTTTGGTCTTTTCTTTTTTCCAAAAATTTTTTTCTCCCGAGTTGATGTTTGATAGTATATTTTTACAATCAAACTATTTGCTGGGTTTTTTCTCACCGCGAGGATTTACCAATAATTTTGGTATATTATATATATATATATGTGTGTGTGTGTGGTTGGAAATGTCAGACATGTGGCCGAATTCTGCCTTCTAAGTCTGGATATGTCAATCATAGGAAATCTCACCAGGGTCAGTTCATGCAAATTCCAGGAACAAAACAATGTGTTTTGTGCAATCTGTAACAAGGTCTGTAAGTCAGCTTCTGGTCTTAAGAGACATATGGTGGTGCATAAGCATCAAATTTTATCATCTGATTCAACAGGAAGGACGTCCTTTCTATGTCATATTTGCATCAAACTTTGTGGATCTGCAGCGGGTATGATGAGTCATTTGAGAGCTCATGCAAGGAAGGGTTCTGGTAGTGGAGTTATGGGATTGTGAGGGACGGCAATGATCTGTAAAAATTATTATGCTATTGCTATATATATATGTGTGTGTGTGTGTGTGTGTGTGTGTGTGAAAAGTAGACAAACACGTGATGTAGTACTGGATGGATGCTTATTATAGGCTGTCTCTATGAAAATCTGGGTAAGATTTGCCTCAAAACAGCCCATTCTATTAGGGTGTAAGATTCAAAGTTGTAATGTGAAACAAGGCCTTCAAAAAGCGTGTTCATCACGTCAGGTCGTCACCACTTGTAATGGTGTAGACATCACGTCGGGGTCACCAGTTGTAAGATTCAAGGCCTTCAAAAAGCATGTTCATCCCGTCGGGGTCACCAGTTATAAGATTCAAAGTGAATATTTGAAGAACATACAACTCCGACAAGGGTTGAGGGACAATACATTTAATAGATAACAGCACATGAATACAAAGGATACATAATAGAAGAGTACATGGATACATAAGATACAAGAACAATGGAAGATAGAATAGTGTACATAAACATACATACATAAAAGTCACTGACAAGATAATATAAAAGTACACATAATATAAGGGTACAGACATGAGACTAAGAATAGACCATGCTGTATAAATCACTTACAGTGACAAGTAGCCGGCGTTGAGGGCCGAAGCCCCAATGAGAAGGGAATCACAATTGTCTAACCCATGTTGTCTCGTAGCAAGAAAAGAGGAAGAGAAGTTTGAAATAGCCGCTTAAATACCCGAGGTCCCCTAGTGGGAACAAACGACAACTGGCGGGCATATAACTCCCCAGACAAATGGGAAAATAACCCCTACAAGGGTATTTGCCATGCATCCCACTTATGTAAACGTGTCACAAGGACATTTTTATGTGTGTGGTGAAAAGTAGACAAACACGGGATGTAGTACTGGATGGATAGTAATTATAGGTAGTGATATCGACGTTATGTTTTGGTCAGTTAGACCTTCTTCAGGACAGTGGACTGAGTTCTTGTGTTAAAGGATGCCGTTCACATACGTTATAACGTTGACATCACTACCTATAATAAACATCCATCCAGTACTACATCCTGTGTTTGTCTACTTTTCTCCACAGTGTCAAATTGATTTAATCTCTTTACTCCCATAGTCACTAATAACTTTCACACACACACACTCATCACGTAATTAATATATATATATAGATATATACACACTTACGCTTGCACACACACATTTTCCCCTTTATATAAATCTAGGATTACAAAATAAATTTTATAAATATTATAATAATAAATGCAATAATTACTAATAAATTTTACACACACACACATGTCACATAATTAAAAATATTATATTTATAAAACAAAATTTAATTAAAAAATAAACATTAAATAAAATTGTTCAGGACAGTGGACTGAGTTCTTGTGTTAAAGGATGCCGTTCACATACGTTATAACGTCGACATCACTACCTATAATAAACATCCATCCAGTATTACATCCTGTGTTTGGTAATTATAGGTAGTGATGTCAACGTTATGTTTCAGTCAGTTAGACCTTGTTCAGGACAGTGGACTGAGTTCTTGTGTTAAAGGATGCCGTTCACATACGTTATAACGTTGACATCACTACCTATAATAAACATCCATCCAGTACTACATCCTGTGTTTGGTAATTATAGGTAGTGATGTCAACGTTATGTTTCAGTCAGTTAGACCTTGTTCAGGACAGTGGACTGAGTTCTTGTGTTAAAGGATGCCGTTCACATACGTTATAACGTTGACATCACTACCTATAATAAACATCCATCCAGTACTACATCCTGTGTTTGGTAATTATAGGTAGTGATGTCAACGTTATGTTTCAGTCAGTTAGACCTTGGTCAGGACGACATAATTTAGATATTTTAGGTTTAAGGACCAACTGGTTTTTAAAATTTGCACTTAATCTTCTCATATATATATATTGCAGAATATTCGTGCTACTGCGGGAAAATTAAGCAGGTAGATTTTAAACCATTCGATTTAATCGTATATATATATATATATATATATATAACTTTCAAAGAAAGAAAAACTTAATAAACCCTCATTAGGACTATAATGTATTAGTTATTATAAATTAATTTATTAGGTATCATACATTGAGCTATTTTAGTTGAAGATCCCAAATAAGAATCATCGCTTACAATCAGTCATTTGGATACGTTACATTTTATATATATATATATATATATATAATCAATGGTAATATTATGGTTTTACACTCATAACTTGAAGTTTCATGGTTAATCAATCATCAGATGAGATCAATGGTTGAAGATGTTAAAAACCAGTTGTGAAATGGTTGAGATGTTAAAAACCAAATTTTTAGCGTTTATATGAAACATTTTCACCGATGGGAAATATAAAGCTAAAATTGTTTTTTTTAAACTGTGGATCGTGTTTCACATGATGTTATGTCATGCGTTAAATTGTATTTAAAACACATTATAATCAAACAAATTTGCATTGGTGTTAATGCATGTGGTGTTTCAGATGAATTTTTTTTTTTTTTTTTTTTTAAATAAATAAAATAAATAAAAGGAGAGCGAAAATTCAGGGATCAATTAAGGTCAGTGGTAAGTGACACAGTAAAAAAATTTGTTCAAAAAATTGGGTTTTTAACATCTCAACCATTCACAACTAGTTTTTTACATCTCAACCATTGAGTCTCATCTGATGATTGGATTACCATGAAACTTCAAGGTTCTGAGTGTAAAACCATAATATTACCATTGATTATAATCTGCTCTGCTTTATTAGCATTGAGCACCTTTCCATGCAAAATACTTTTCTTTATTTTTTCATTCACTATTCATTTTTATATATATATATATATATGTTATACACAACCTATATATAATATGATATATATATATATGCTCTGATTCTGGAAATACACACATTCTGCACAAAGAAAAAAATAAACAAAAAACTCCAAATACTAGAAGCTCTATACATAAAACAATACAAACCATCCTTAAACAAAATAATTTCCAATGCAGTACACACAATTTTAAAATGCCTATAACACCTTTCTCATCAATTCTTCTCCTTCCAGCCTCCACATTAATATATATATAATATATATATATATATATTACACACACACACTTATTTTTTTCTTTGAAGGTATTCAGTTCCAATGGATGAAGAAAGAGTCTAAACCTGTGAATACAAATGTTTCTTTTGTTTGAAAAACTTCAACCGTATTTGAATCAGTTGTTGATGCTGTGAGTAATCCTTCTTCAACACAAAGTGGATCTTTGGTAATAAGGGTAAGAATCAGCTTCTTTTTTAAAAAAACAAACCCTCACCCATTATTGGTCAGATTAATGTTATTAAAACAAAATGTTTCTTTTTAAATGGAATAAGAATTCTCTCTCTCTCTATCTATCTCCCTCTATCTCTCTATCTATTCTCTCCCCTCTCCCTCCCTCTCTCTCCCTCTCTCTCCTCCCTCTCTCTCCCTTCTCTCTCTCTCTCTCTCTCTCACTATATATATATATATATATATATATATATATATATATATATATAAATCCAAAAGTCCAGAGAAGAAATCTTCCTTACGACATAGGTTTTTTTTAAAACAACTTGTCGCAGTTTGAGAGCTCAATGAGTGTGCCCTTATTGTTAGTCACAGAGCAAATTTATAATTAAAGAAATAACAAAAGACTTAGGAGATCTTGAATTATAGACTATTTCGGGGAGCTTAGACAAAATTGTCTAATTCTCCCGACTCATCAGATGCAAATGCTGAATTCTTTATTACTTTTAAGGCATTTGAAATCAGATTTTTTTTTTTTTCCTCCCTTCCTTTTAAATTGTCCTGCAAGAGTATAAAAGATGTGAATAAATAATAGGAATAAAAATAAAAAATAATAATAAACAATAATAATAAAAAATAGTCTATAATGCAAGATCTTTAAGTCTTTTGTTATTCTTTAATATATATATATTATATATGTATATATATAATAGAAGTTTTTTTGAGGCAGTTGACAATGCAATATATGTTGAAAAATTATGTTATTTACCTTTTTTTTTTTCTTTTTTTGTTTTTTTTTTTTTTAACATACTTAATATTTCGGAATGAAATTCCATCATCAGAGTTGTTAGAAGTTTTTAAAAAGTACTAGATGTTTTTTTAATAGTACTTAATCCATGCTGGTGAATTTCAACTGTTGTTTGAAACGTTGAAGAATGCTCAAAATTTGGAAAGTTTTTTCAATCGGTTAATTCCGTGCGTTTCCGTGTGTTGTAGATCCGCTTGATTTTGCGTTCGATGAGATTGCTTGAAAATTCTCTTTATATTTTAAAAAATTTTTTTTTTCTATAAATTTAGCCTTGCTCAGGCATAGTGAAATAAAGCGGTTTTTTTTTTTTTTTTTTTTTTTTTTTTTATATATTATAGTGCCTTCAAAAAAATTTCTATTACACTTACGCACAATGACTTCAAACACCCTATAAAAAATTTCTATTACACTTACGCACAATGCTTCAAAACACTATTAAAAAAAAACTTTATTATATATATTTATATATATATATATATAATATATATATATATTATTTATATATATATATATATATATATATAATGTGTGTGTGTGTTGTAGAAAGTTTTTAGAAAAAACAAGATGTTAATAGTTTTGCTGACAGAAATCTGTTTTGACCATATAAAGCGGTCTTTATATGTCGAAACAAGATTTCGTTCAGACAAAACTATTAACATCTTGTTTTTTTCTAAAAACTTTCTGCATATACTGTCGGATTCATATCCATTTTACTTTTCATTATATATATATATTTATATTATAGGCTGGGTTAGCTCAGTCGGTAGAGCGTTTGGCTAGAAACGATAAGGTTCCTGGTTTGATACCGCGGCCCTCACCAACTCAGCGTATGAGTAGCACAGGGATCTGTGCAGTAAAGTAAGGAGCTGAGCGTAGATGTAGTGCTCCACCTCAGATGCTAAAACAATCTCCTTGATCAGCGCTAGTGAAAAAACAATAGACTCCCTCCTGATTGGCCTGATACAACTTTAGGCCAACCCGACTTATTATATATATATATATATATAAATTTAATATACCAAACTTGTTGGTAAATCCTCACAGTGAGAAAAAAACCAGCAAATAGTTTGATTGTTAAAAATATACTACCCAACATCACCTGGGAAAAAAAAGAATAGACCAAGATAATCGTACCAACCAAAAATAATCTATTGGTACAATATTGGCCAAAAGAAAAAAACAATTTATATGTATATATATATAAGATATATATATTCATACAAAATGCCAGGAAACTAAAGCTAATAAGTAAAAAGTGCTCAATACCTAAGTAGAGCCAATAATAAAGATAAAACCTAATGAGTCAGATAAACCTGCTAAAAGTTTCGCTAAGTGCTCTTCAGGGCTAAGATCTGACTCTTAGCCCTGAAGAGCACTTAGCAAAACTTTTAGTAGTTTATCTGACTCATTAGGTTTATCTTATAATGACACTCACATTTGTAACTCCTTGGTGTCAATTAAGAAAGAAAGAACAAATGTTTATTTTCACACTTAACATTTATTTTATTTTTACAAAAAATCCAACAAATGATTAATGTGTGGAGGATGATCACTAATCAGGACTGAGGCCTATTCTAGTAGAAAGAAGACAAGACGACAATGGTTTATTTTCATTCATTACACAATAATAAACAATGTCACATAAAAATAAAAAAAACGTAATGTTGGTTGTTGTAGTAATGTGTGCAGGATGATCACTAATTAGTGTGTGCGTAGGTTAGAGTAACCTCCCTTGATTAAAAGTAGCTTTGAGTGATCGTTCTTAGTATTATGCAGATGTTGATGGCAGGCCCGTCGATAGGGCACTACTTAAAGACTAAGTGGAAGCCACCATTTTGCATTCTAGATCACGCATGTCGCATATTTACTCCTCTTATATGGTGCTGTGAACGCAGGATCTCTTTGAACAACAGGGAATTATCAACTTCACGTCGAGTACTTTCTAAGGATTCGTAAACCAAACATGACTACTCCCCCAGTTACAATGGACCAACAACATTTGGAGCTGATTGAAGCAAAATGATATCTCACCCAGAAAACAAATGCGTGGACAATCGCACCGGTACTCAGGCGCATACGGGCCAAAGATGACCACTTTAAATCATCCCGTGGTCACAGGGGGAGGGGTATGTGTGAGTAGGTTAGAGTAACCTCCCTTGACTTAAAGTAGCTTTGAGTGATCGTTCTTAGTATCATACAGATGTTGGTGGCAGGCCGTCGATAGGGACTACTTAAAGACGAGTGGAAGCCACCATTTGCATTCTAGACCACGCATGTCGCGTATCACTCCTCTTTATAATTACAACTGAGCCTATTTTAGTGTTGTATACTGGCTTCAATTCACGACGCTAAATTTGTGTATGTTAGTAGCGGTATGTTCCCAGTACCAAAAGCGATGTATTATAGTAGTCAGCCTTACCGAACTGGACTTCAATAACAACAGATACACGTATGTACAAAATATAAGACCCGTGTTATTTTTCTTTGATGTGTGGTAGGTGAGGGGCGCAGAGCTTCACAATGAAAATGCGGTGGCTAGCCAAGAGCACAGTGTTCACAATGAGTGCCCGAGGGGTGTTTTGTGACGGGAGACGTGAAATGTCTTTCACTGCCGTGCCGGCGTCTGATGCTGTCGGCTTGAGCCTCTGGCTTTTTTGTATGACAACACGCCTACACATTTTTATCTTTTTGATCTGATAACGGACCTTTGTTATATATTTCTTTATCTTCACCCTGTTTCCTTGACTGGAAACTATCTGTTGCCGCTTTCTCTTTTCTTTTTAAATATATATTTTATCTTCTCTTTGTCCTCAGTTCCGTCTTCCAGCGCGGGACAATACAACATTAGTAGTGAACCACCTAAGTTGTTGTTTTTTGTTTTTTTGTTTTTTGTTTTGTTTATTTTTACATAGTTTAAAAAAATTTGTAAATTAGAGTTTAAGAAGAAAATGAAATAAGTAAAAGGATTTCTTTATAATCTGTGTACATCTATTAAATCTCTTTGTTTTCTTTTAATTTCAATTTCTGAATCTCTGTCGCTGCTGTCCGAGTGTCTTAAAATGGTCAGTCCTGAGTGGAATCAAACACAAGTTACAACATGTAATACTATTGTAATGCATTTAAAATGTCCTTCATTAGAGAAAAAACATATTGAGGTATGTATTTATCCAACCTCTTCACCTGAGCTTAGACTATATATATATATATCTTATTATAATGGAGATTGTGTGCTTGTCTGTCTGTAACCGAAACTATATTACTACTCAAGTCACAATCCCTTAGTTATTGACATCACATTCTCAATGATTTTATTTTTATTTTAACCTCAATTATTAATAAAATTGTTTTACATTATTAATACTGTTAACCATATCTACATACTAATAACATGCAATTATATTTATATATACAACAAAATAGCGGTTTACAGTGTGAACGGGGAGACTAATTTGCATATTGATAATAAAAAATCGAATTTAATAAATATGTGCTTAGTATTTATTGATTCCTAACTGTTTGGTTTATTTTAATGAATATAAGCAAAAATCTCTTCAATAAATCTTAAATGAAATCCATTAACAAGAAAAAATAACTGTCATTTTATTCTTTACTTCCACTTTTAACTAAATACTTAAATTAGAAAAAAATAACAATGAAAGACAAGAGTGGTGGAAGAGTAAGTTTCAGTTGTTCTATTTTTCGATTATACCCCTCTGTTTCAAATCTTTTTATCTGCATTCTTATTTAGTTTCATTAGGCTTTCTAATTTAATATAATATTTTTATTACATTAAAACTTAAATACTTGCACCCCGGAGGGTGCATATATTTGCTAGTATATATAATATGTGTGTGTGTTGTGGAAGGGAAAGTGGAAGTGAATCCAAACATTTATTTCACCTACACTGCAGTGATTCGATCTGTTTCAGTAGATCTTCATCGGGGCTTCTGTTAATTTGAGGAAAAATAAATTTATCACAGAGAATAAGAAGACTGTGAGAGTCCTTTGCTTTGTCGGTCAGTCTATGTAAAAAATTGTTGAATGAAAAACGAGCGTTTCTTGGATGTTTAAAAAAACGAATGCTGAACAACGGTTATTGCAGATATGAAAATGTAAGCTGACACACACACACACAGAGAATAAAGTGAGTGTGTGTGTGTGTGTGTGTGTGTGAAAGCATGATTATGTATTAAATTAATTATAATTAATAAAAAATATAATATGTATATCCTATTTGATAAATTAACGGCAACCCCTATTCTTTAAACTAAGTAGAAAAACATGTCTGGGTGAATTTTATTTAATGTTATTTTGTATTTTTTAATTAAATTTTGTTTTATAAAATATAATATTTTTAATTATGTGACATGTGTGTAAAATTTATTAGTAATTATTGCATTTATTATTATAATATATTATAAAATTTATTTTGTAATCCTAGATTTATATAAAGGGGAAAATGTGTGTGTGCAAGTGTAAGTGTATATATCTATATATGAAATTAAACATTTTGAAAAAACATATGATGTTTGTTATGTGATTGCTGACAAATCTGTTTCGATCAAATCGATAAGTTGGTCTTCATCAAGAGCGACATAGATGGGAAGAAAGATATCTGTTAAAAAGACTGTTTACAAAAAACGAACAACTGAATTCAACCGCTGAAAACAGATTTGTCAGCAATCACATAACAAAACATCGTATGTTTTTTCAAAATGTTTAATTTCATACTGTCGGATTAATTTCCATCTATTTTTCATATCTATATATATATAATATATTTAATTACGTGATGTGTGTGTGTGTGTGTGTGTGTGTGTGTGTGTGTGTGTGGTGTGTGTGTGTAAAATTATTAGTGACTATGGGAGTAAGAGATGAAATCAATTTGACACTATGTGGAGAAAAGTAGACAAACACAGGATGTAGTACTGGATGGATGTTTATTATAGGTAGTGATGTCAACGTTATAACGTATGTGAACGGCACCTTTAACACAAGAACTCGGTCCACTGTCCTGAACAAGCTCTAACTGACTGAAACATAACGTTGACATCACTACCTATAATTACCAAACACAGGATGTAGTACTGGATGGATGTTTATTATAGGTAGTGATGTCGACGTTAAACGTATGTGAACGGCATCCTTTAACACAAGAACTCAGTCCACTGTCCTGAAACAAGGTCTAACTGACTGAAACATAACGTTGACATCACTACCTATAATTACCAAACACAGGATGTAGTACTGGATGGATGTTTATTATAGGTAGTGATGTCAACGTTATAACGTATGTGAACGGCATCCTTGAACCAAGAACTCAGGTCCACTNAAAAATTTATCTGTGATGAGGAGAGAAATTTCATAACGAATGAAGGATAATTACTGGATACAGTTACACGGAATTGTATCAGCTACAGCAAAGATAAGTACCATAGTCCATTCATGGAAGCTTCCTATAGACTGTCTCTTTTATATTTATGCAAGTTATATGTGGGTTCGAACTATCCCGATAAAATATCTCCATTACGAATATCTATAAACACATACAGGCTTATGAACTTTTCTGTATATTATTTTGAAGATAATTTTATGTTTTAAATGCTAATTTTTCTTTAAAATTGATAAAAAATGTATTTATAAGAAATTCTGATAAAATTATCAGTGGAAACTTGTAAAGTTACAGCTATAAATAGAGAATGACATTGAAAAATAAGGTGACTTCATATTTTGGTTTAAACTCTCAGTAACCAGGTGTTGACTCCATGTCCACGCTACCTTAAGTCAAATATAAACGCTCTATCAATGATATAGAGCACTGTCTGCTTAGAAATATAGCACCCTTATTATCTACCAATTTTATATATATATATATTATATATATATATAGGTTGATTGTGTATAAAGATTGTTCTTGTGAACATTACTTTATTGATTATTTTACATTGAGCTCTCTTTAGGATTTATAAAAAATCCTTATATGAATTATCTTTGCACCTACACAAGTATACAGTATAGTTGAGACGTGAGGATTTTGTCAGGTGGTAAGATGTTTGTGCACGTGGCAAACACACATACAAAAAAATATTATTTACTTATTGATCTTTGAAATCTGAACAATCCAAACACTCTTTGACGAGTTTAGGGTCCATATGAAACTTTCAGTAATGGACTTACGAGGACATAATTTAGATATTTTAGGTTTAAGACCAACTGTTTTTTAAAAATTTGCACTTAATCTTCTCATATATATATATATATATATATATATATATATATATATATATTGCAGAATATTCGTGCTACTGCGGAAACTTAAGCAGGTAGATTTTAAAACCATTCGATTTAATCGTATATATTATATAATATATATATATATATATAACTTTCAAAGAAAGAAAAACTTAATAAACCCTCATTAGACTATAATGTATTAGTTATTATAAATTAATTTATTAGGTATCATACATTGAGCTATTTTAGTTGAAGATCCCAAATAAGAATCATCGCTTACAATCAGTCATTTGGATACGTTACATTTTTATATTATATATATATATATATATATATATAATCAATGGTAATATTATGGTTTTACACTCATAACTTGAAGTTTCATGGTAATCCAATCATCAGATGAGATCAATGGTTGAGATGTTAAAAAACCAGTTGTGAAATGGTTGAGATGTTAAAAACCATAAATTTTACCATTGATATATATATATAATATATATATATATAAAAATGTAACGTATCCAAATGACTGATTGTAAGCGATGATTCTTATTTGGGATCTTCAACTAAAATAGCTCAATGTATGATACCTAATAAATTAATTTATAATAACTAATACATTATAGTCTAATGAGGGTTTATTAAGTTTTTCTTTCTTTGAAAGTTATATATATATATATATATATATATATATACGATTAAATCGAATGGTTTAAAATCTACCTGCTTAAGTTTCCCGCAGTAGCACGAATATTCTGCAATATATATATATATATATATAATATATATATATATATATGAGAAGATTAAGTGCAAATTTTTAAAAAACAGTTGGTCTTAAACCTAAAATATCTAAATTATGTCCTCGTAAAGTCCATTACTGAAAGTTTCATATGGACCCTAAACTCGTCAAAGAGTGTTTGGATTGTTCAGATTTCAAAGATCAATAAGTAAATAATATTTTTTTGTATGTGTGTTTGCCACGTGCACAAACATCTTACCACCTGACAAAATCCTCACGTCTCAACTATACTGTATACTTGTGTAGGTGCAAAGATAATTCATATAAGGATTTTTTATAAATCCCTAAAGAGAGCTCAATGTAAAATAATCAATAAAGTAATGTTCACAAGAACAATCTTTATACACAATCAACCTATATATATATATATATATATATATATATAAAATTGGTAGATAATAAGGGTGCTATATTTCTAAGCAGACAGTGCTCTATATCATTGATAGAGCGTTTATATTTGACTTAAGGTAGCGTGGACATGGAGTCAACACCTGGTTACTGAGAGTTTAAACCAAAATATGAAGTCACCTTATTTTTCAATGTCATTCTCTATTTATAGCTGTAACTTTACAAGTTTCCACTGATAATTTTATCAGAATTTCTTATAAATACATTTTATCAATTTTAAAGAAAAATTAGCATTTAAAACATAAAATTATCTTCAAAATAATATACAGAAAAGTTCATAAGCCTGTATGTGTTTATAGATATTCGTAATGGAGATATTTATCGGGATAGTTCGAACCCACATATAACTTGCATAAATATAAAAGAGACAGTCTATAGGAAGCTTCCATGAATGGACTATGGTACTTATCTTTGCTGTAGCTGATACAATTCCGTGTAACTGTATCCAGTAATTATCCTTCATTCGTTATGAAATTTCTCTCCTCATCACAGATACAAATTTTTTCTTCTATATCTCCGGGATATGCTTTACCAACTACCCTGGGCTGGCTCTGGGTTAGTAGTAGTAATTTCCCTCCCTTGCTCCCAAAAAGGTGATGATGTCCGTTTTTGTCTATTGCTTTGTCTTCCTCCTTCTTTTTGATGTCCACGTGACATGACCAAGCAGAACTATTCCTATTCCTTCCGGTAAAATACGTTGTAGTTGGGGTCATTTTCTGGGACTCCCAACCTCAACTCGGGCGTCAGAGAGTCCTAAGAACATTCTAAAGGTTTCTAATTGCTGACAATTGATTATACATAACAGGGACGCAGTACGCATGTAATACTGGACTGAAAAGTTTAATTTATTCCACTTGTAATTTAATTTCCTCGTATATCAAATCAATTTTCCCCATTGAAATAAACTGAAATGCCTTTAATCCATTACCCGACCCCACAGCCAAAATGCTTTATTTCTTTTGTGACATTTTTTTTAAAAGTAAGAAACATAGCAATATATTATATACAAACATAATTTCGGAAACATTTTTTCACGCTCAGAATTTCGGAGACATGGAATAAACTGCCCGCGTCTGTTGTAGGCTGCCGAAGCACTGAGTCTTTCAAAGCCTCCATGCTTCCTGTGGTCCGCAGACACTATACCTGATGCTGCTCTCCACATACATATGCACACACGCGCACACATACATGCATATTACTACTGTAAACTGTTCATGTTCCTGACACTACATTATTCTGTGTACTTGACATGAGACTTTGATAAGTTGTAGTGCACCTGAGCACTGTACACATACATGTATATTATTACTGTACACTATTCATGTTCCTGACACTAATACATTATTCTATGTACTAGACATGAGACTTTGATGAGTTGTAGTGCACCTGAGCCCTGTATACATACATGTATATTATTACTTTACACTATTCATGTTCCTGACACTAACACATTATTCTGTGTACTTGACATGAGACTTTGATGAGTTGTGGTGCACCTGAGCACTGTACACAATAAATTTCATTATTATAATAAGATAGTATGTAATTTAATAGTATTTGATAAAGAACTTTTTTATGTGTGTAGTATTAAGTATATTATTATTACTTATACTAGCAAATATATGCACCCTCCAGGTGCAAGTATCTAAGTTTTAATATAATAAAATATCATATTAAATTAGAAAGGCTAATGAAACTGAATAAGAATGCAAATAAAAAGATTTGGAACAGAGGGGGTATGATTAAAAAATAGAACAACTTTGAAACTAACTCTTCCATCATTTTCCATTACTCCCGTTTTTCATTGGTAAATTTTCCTAATTTAACTATTTAGTTAAAATAGGAAATAAAAATAAAATGACAGTTATTTATTCTTGTTAATGGATTTTTTTTAAAAGATTTATCCCCGAGATTTTTGCTCATATTCAATAAGATAAAACCAACAATTAGAAATCAATAATACTAAGCATATATTTATTAAAATCAAATTTTTAATATCAATATGCAAATTAGACTTCCCATTCACACTGTAATACGCTATTTTGTTGTATATATAAATACAATTGCATGTTATTAGTATGTAGATATGGTCAACAGTCTTAATGATGTAAAACAATTTTATTAATAATTGAGGTTTAAATAAAAAAAATAAAAAATCATGGAGAATGTGATGTAAATAACAAAGGGGATGGTGACTTGTATAGTTATATAGTTTCGGTTACAGACAGACAAACCCACAATCTCCATTATAATAAGATTTTTGAAGGCAATTACAATGCGTACACTGCTGATGAGACCTAATAAGGTTGAAACAGCTGTACAGTGTGCACGCGTTTTTCGCCGAGTATGCTTGTCATGATTATTTCCAAAAATTATCGAATTTTATACAATATATGCATTGTAATTGCCTTCAAAAATATAAATAATAGTATGTAATTTGTTTTAATATTTATTTTTTATAAATAATATTTTTCTTTGGCTTAATAAATTTAGAAACTTAAACATTTTATTGAATTTATTAACATAAGCATATTTTTACCTCAAATTTTATCTCAAAACCTAAAGCAAAAATGAAAAATAAAAAGATGTTAAAAATTGACCGAGTGACAGCTTGTAAGTTGTGACACTTGTAAATCATGATACCATTGTATTATAAATCAAACAATTTTCTTCCTAGTACAAGGGTTTGTCAAAAAGTAATGCCATTTTGTTTAGGACAGGTATAATTACCAGCACAGGAACATGTATCATACATCAAAATGAAGCTGGTCTTCTGTGGATCACATCCCTACTTCTCTAAATAGGGGAGTTAAAAAGTAATGCAATTTTCTTTAGGACAGGTATAATTACCAGCACAGGAACATGTATCATACCTCAAATTGAAGCTGGTCCTTCCTATTTCTCCACATAGTCACTGTTTCTCTCAATAGCAATGTTCTACCTTTGAATCAGAGCATGTATCCCTACCCCATAAAATTCTGTTGACTGTTATTTGAGCCACTTCTTCACTACAGATTTCACTTCCTCGTCACTGGAATAATGTCTGCTTCTCTTCGGCCCCATGAAAGAGGGTTTTAGAGGCTCTCATTCGAAGGTGAAACATTGCTATTGAGAGAAATGGTAACTATGTGTAAAAGTAGGGATGTGATCCACAGAGGATCAGCTTCATTTTGATGTATGATACATGTTCCTGTGTTGGTAATTATACCTATCCTAAACAAAATGGCATTACTTTTTGACTCATCCTCATATTTTTAAAAACTGTTAAAGATTTTCTTTTTTTTTTTTTTTTTAGAAGATTTAGAAAAAATAATGCTAAATGCTTACCAATCTTCAAAGTTTTTATTTGTTCTTTACAGGATTTAATGTAATTGTTATAAATGTTTAACGGGATTTTTCCAGCGCTAAAAAAAACAAAAAAACAAATAAATCACAATACACAAATGTTGAAATTACTTTTGTTCAATTGAATAAAAAAAATCGGTTTGGTTTGTTTTATGGCATATCAACCTTGGTGGGTCTTTTAATGCCGACAAAGTTTTGAAATAAATTTTCATAATAGACACTTAATTTTTTTTATAAACACATTTTACTATTTAACCCGTAGATGGGACCCTAACAGGTTCTACCACCATGGCAAATGGTGATGAAGGGGTGCTCCACATTCCCCAGAACTGGAATCTCACCATCAGATAGCATTTAACATCATTCCCAGGACATGAAAAACCTCAGCACCCATATGAGAAAAAGTGTTGGGGAAATCATATAGGTGTTAGGGCTTGACACAGGTGATATTTGAAAAGATTGAAATCTATTTCCTCTAATAAAGCAAAGTTTTGAAGAAAAATATTTTATGGGGTAATTCTTTGTTAAATTGCAACTTTTGCCACATGGCAGACATTACAGTTCCAAAATCAACCTACCCAAGTAAGTAATGACAGTTTCAGTTACAGACAAATAGATACCAAATCTCCATTATTAATGTTACATAATTCATGGATAGTCAATGAACTATGTACATACCTGTAGTAAGATATTTTTGAATAGAGTCCGTTTGATTAAAAAATAACAGCGGTGCAGCGAAAAATTACCTCAATGGTTATTGGCAGGTAGTGACCCAACTTCACCTTCCCGAAAAGAGCACCATTACAGGCATGAGAAGTTTTAGTCAGATGCGACCAGAGATTCAGAGTGAGTGGACTGAAAAGTCTGTCGCTATGAGAGTCACTTCTCCACTACAGTGATTGAAGATGGGCTGGGTTGTTTAAATAAAAGACTTATAAGAAAAACAATAAGTCTTGTTAATTGATTGATTTAAACAAGATATGATCAGCCTGAAGAAATACAAGTAAAAGCAACATGAGAAAGCAGCTGACTGGATAAACAAGAGAAAAATGGCTGACAAGTTAGAAGCAGTAAAAGTAGAGAATAACAAGTAAGAAAACCCTCATCCCATCTCTACTCCGTCTCTCCCCATTATATATACCCAATGTATTATAAGGGGTATATATTGTTAGCATCCTTCCATCTACTAAAGACGATCACGTAGTGTCCACTTTTTTTTCTTTTAACTGCAACTGCGCGAGTGGCTGAACAGACCAATTTTTGAATGGCAATCTCTGGTGCAGTGATTGCAAACAAACGGTGATGCTTGCTGGAGTTGCTGTTGCCTCTCCTTCCTTATGGCTCTCTTTTCTGTGGCGGCTTCTTTCCTCTCTTTTTTACTTTTTTTCGTTCCTTGTTTGATGAGGAGGCACCAGGTTGTTCGGTCTTCTTCATAAGCCTCCCATGTGTTGGTGTCGATGTGGCATGTCTCCATATTCCTCTTGCAGACATCTTTAAAGCGCCATGGCCTGCTTGCTCCACTGGAGAGGCCGGCTAAAATGTTTATACCAAACACGAAACCGAAAAAACCTAAATTCATCCCATTTTCGGAACACTTGTTTTTTCAGATTTTCTTAATATTGGATTTATTTTCCATATATATATATATATATATATATATATATATATATATATATATATATATATATATAGAGAGAGAGAGAGAGAGAGAGAGAGAGAGAGATAGATAGATAGACCTGGGAGTAATGGCAATGAAGGGGGGTACGTCATACTCCCCAGTGCTGTAGAACTGGAGCCTCATCATCAGACGCATTTTACTCTCATACCCAAAATACACCTTCTGGTGTGGGGAGGGGGGTCGTACCCCTCTGCAAGTGGGATATATTCACCATATTCTTAGTCCTGCCGACATGACATGTTTAAACTTGAGATTTTGTTGTAAACATGTTAGAATTCTATTGTATTGCCTTATTAACAGACCATAAATTTCAATGTGACCGTTAAACCAGAAAAGGTTTCCTATCCTTAATTAGATGAAGCGAATCTTGATAAACGACATAAATTAGCGTCTCGCAAACCTTTACTGCTATGGAGACTTCCATTCTCACTGGCTGCCCCACATTTGTGGTCTTGTTGCGAGACGAAACTAAACTGAATGAAATATCAACTGGAACGTCAAGACCATGTGTACTTGTGACGGAGAATGAAAAAGAGCAAGACTTTGTCTTGCCTGCCAGGATCGAACCCGCGTCCGCCCACATGCAAAAACAAATGCAATCTAGGTACTGGACGGACGCGAGGTTCGACATGTGCCCGGATGTTTGGTTTTTGTGTGTACTTAAAATCACCAAAGCGAGTGAGGAGTGAGCAGTAGCAGGTTGACTGACGCGAACCACCGAGTAAAGAAATGTGATTTTGAACTGCTAAAGATTATTTCGACTACAGTGATGGATTTTGCAGCTGCTAAGCGAAAACGAAGAACGTGTTGACCAGGGGAAGGTTTGGCTTGCTGGAAGACTGTAGACTCGCTTGTTTTTGGCCCCCCTCTCGGCGGGAGCTTGTTGATACGAACATCTATTTCCCCCCCCCCATCTATTTCCCCCCATTCGAAAGAGTACTGGTTGAACTTCAGCTTCATTTCTTAGAATTTGTTTTAACATTTAATTTTTTATATTTTTTCCCTTTTCATACGATTCATTTTTGTTTATATATCATTAAAATTGATGGACCATATGACCTTTAAGCACCCCCTTTTTGATTTTGATTCAGAAGGACATGTTTTTCATTTACGCCGTCAATATCCGATTGTTTGTTAACAGACGATTTTTAGAGGTTTTTTAAAATTATAAAACTAACCCCTAACAAACAACCGGATATTGACGGTGTAAATGAAAAACATGTCCTTTCTTAATCAAGATCAAAAAGGGGTGGCTAAAGGTCATATGGTCCAAATTGATCAAATTTGTTTCAGGTACCTTTACTTTTATTCTCATATAAATTATTCCTTTAAGGAGCGCAAGAACATTAAAAGCTTTTAGGGGTACAGGCCATAAAAAGTTTGGTTGGTTGGATTTTACGGCACGTCAACCCTTGTTGGGTTATTTTATGCGAGAGATGTTTTTTTTTAATCATTCTTGATGGGTATTCAATTTTTTTTTTTCAAACCCAATATTTTTTTTTAAACAATTTTGAAAACTCATTTTCTTCTATTTAACATATAGATGGGATCCTAACAGCTACTACCACTCCAGGTCAGAGTGGACCTGGGAGTAATGGCAATGAAGGGGTACTCCACAATCCCCAGAGCTCCGGAATTGGAAGTTCACCATTAGATGCAGGGAACCACTGATATAAGCAATTTAATAAAGAGTAATGGCAATGAAAGGGGGGGGCTATGCGCCCAAGAGCTCCAGAATTGGAGTCTCAATACTAGAGACAGTATAGCGTCATATCCACAATATGAGCATTAGGGTAGGTTGATTTTGGAACTGTAATGTATCCCATGTGGTGAAAGTTATAAATTAACATAAAGAATTACCACACAAAATATTTTTCTTCAAAACTTTGCCTTTTTTTTGTGGAGATAGATTTCAATCTTTTAAAATGTTATCATTCTTACAATTATTATTTTAAAAAAAGCAGCAAATATCGAACGTGTCGGTGGTGATGGTGGAGGGAGTATTTTCAATTTGAATTCTACTTAGACTGTCATTCTACAACCATTTGTAGTATTGTTATTATTATTATTATATGAAGTATTGTCAACAATTATTAGTATTTATTTTCTTTTAATTCCTGTGGGAGTGTCCCCCTAGCTATGTGGCTAATGTGCTGGTTTGCGACATCATAGTGAGTTTGAACCCGTCGCACTATGTTCACTTTTGGACTAATACTCTAGGGAAAGGTATGAACTTCCTCTCCTAACCCCCAGCTATGGGTTAAATAGTACCACTAATGTTCTTTTTCAAGGATGGCTTTGTCATTTAAATAACCCATGAAAGTTGATATGCCATTAAAAAGAAAGAAATAAAGAAACCAATTTGCCTTGGTGCTACTATGTAGATGAAGGTGATACTAATTGTAGTTTTTTTCTGTTTTAAATATTGAAACTGCTAAATTTTGTAACAAATTTCTCGGTCAAATGTGAGAATTATTTCATGCATTTTAGCAGATGATCTTTGACATTATTTCCTCAGAAAATGGTGCAATTAAGAGTTTTAGTTTTTGGTATTAGTATTCATTATACCAACAGACAACTTTTGCTGTTTGAGAGAATTTGATATTTTGAAAAAAGTTAAAAATCAGCCTAACTTAATGATCATGTTCAGACAAATTTAATTTTTTTTAAATTATTGGCTACAGGAATACACAATAGAAAATTAGAAGAAAAAAAAAGTTATGACTTACTCATTTAATGCTTTGATAAATTTCATTTTTGTATCTGGTTTTTGAGGAGGCTAAACAGGAATTAAAAAAAAAAAGAAAAAAAGAACAATACATTGCTGTAGTATTACACATCCTCCATGAAGGGAATAATAAAAATAAAAACAAAGTAAAAATAACTGTTATACATGCATGTTGGTAAGTCAGAGATTGTTTTGACATAGTATCTATTCGGTCGCTACTGAGCTAAAGGGCTCACAGCTAATCAAGCCCGCTTTGGCCTCATCTCGTCTTCATCTTTTTCTGTGCAACTTTAGTCTGGTTATATCAAAGGGCTGTCTCCAACCATCACAGTTAACTCAAGTGGACTCACCGGGAGGCTTCCCAAGCTTCGACCTCTTCCCAGACGTTCCAATTACACTGTGTGGTCCTATGATTGCTACCATCTATTTTGACCCTACTCTGACTCAAGCTTTTAAATTTCCGGGTTTTTTTCTTTCTTTCTTTCTTTTTCTAATTTCAAACAATGAATCTGTCACATAATTATCCAATTCATGAATCATCAAGATTAACTTATTACCCCAACCCCTTCTACACAGGTGATGCCGGGTAGCCGCTTTTAGGGCACAGATAAGGTTTTCCTTCACATTGGTCACAAAATATGGTGACTCTACAAGTCTAATTTCTTGCAATTTTTATTCAATGAAAGTTTTTCGTAGCATCCACAGAATCTTTTTCTTATTTTTCAAAACTGATGCAATAAAGGAAATGTGGCTATGTCAATGAGGAGAAACTGCCATTTGAACAAATGTAGGACACTGGTTAAAGAATGCTTGGTACATTATTGGCCCACTATGTGTACCATCAATACTTTCAAAACTGATGCAATAAAGGAAATGTGGCTATGTCAATGAGGAGAAACTGCCATTTGAACAAATGTAGGACACTGGTTAAAGAATGCTTGGTACATTATTGGCCCACTATGTGTACCATCAATACTTTCAAAACTGATGCAATAAAGGAAATGTGGCTATGTCAATGAGGAGAAACTGCCATTTGAACAAATGTAGGACACTGGTTAAAAAATGCTTGGTACATTATTGGCCCACTATGTGTACCATCAATACTTTCAAAACTGATGCAATAAAGGAAATGTGGCTACGTCAATGAGGAGAAACTGCCATTTGAACAAACGTAGGACACTGGTTAAAGAATGCGTAGTACATTATTGGCTCACTATGTGTACCATCAATACTTTCAAAAGTGATGCAATAAAGGAAATGTGGCTATGTCAGTGAGGAGAAACTGCCATTTGAGCAAACGTAGGCAACATGCTAAGTCTAGCAATATTCAGTAGTTAGTCAATTTAAACATTAACATATAAATTAATACCTTGACTTACATGTGCCTCAACTTATGAGTTTTCCAAGTGACAAATTGTCACTCAGTCAATTTTTGTCTTGTGTTGTGAACAATCTTTGTTTAATCTGATGCAATAAAGGAAATGTGGCAACATCAGTGAGGAGAAACTGCCATTTGAGCAAACGTAGACAACAGGTTTTAATTATGCATGGCACATTATTGGCCCACTACGTGTACCAGCAAAACTTTCATAACTGATGCAATAAAAGAAATGTGGCAACATCAGTGAGGAGAAACTGCCATTTGAGCAAACGTAGACAACAGGTTTTAATTATGCATGGCACATTATTGGCCCACTACGTGTACCAGCAAAACTTTCATAACTGATGCAATAAAAGAAATGTGGCAACATCAGTGAGGAGAAACTGCCATTTGAGCAAACGTAGACAACAGGTTTTAATTATGCATGGCACATTATTGGCCCACTACGTGTACCAGCAAAACTTTCATAACTGATGCAATAAAAGAAATGTGGCAACATCAGTGAGGAGAAACTGCCATTTGAGCAAACGTAGACAACAGGTTTTAATTATGCATGGCACATTATTGGCCCACTACGTGTACCAGCAAAACTTTCATAACTGATGCAATAAAAGAAATGTGGCAACATCAGTGAGGAGAAACTGCCATTTGAGCAAACGTAGACAACAGGTTTTAATTATGCATGGCACATTATTGGCCCACTACGTGTACCAGCAAAACTTTCATAACTGATGCAATAAAAGAAATGTGGCAACATCAGTGAGGAGAAACTGCCATTTGAGCAAACGTAGACAACAGGTTTTAATTATGCATGGCACATTATTGGCCCACTACGTGTACCAGCAAAACTTTCATAACTGATGCAATAAAAGAAATGTGGCAACATCAGTGAGGAGAAACTGCCATTTGAGCAAACGTAGACAACAGGTTTTAATTATGCATGGCACATTATTGGCCCACTACGTGTACCAGCAAAACTTTCATAACTGATGCAATAAAAGAAATGTGGCAACATCAGTGAGGAGAAACTGCCATTTGAGCAAACGTAGACAACAGGTTTTAATTATGCATGGCACATTATTGGCCCACTACGTGTACCAGCAAAACTTTCATAACTGATGCAATAAAAGAAATGTGGCAACATCAGTGAGGAGAAACTGCCATTTGAGCAAACGTAGACAACAGGTTTTAATTATGCATGGCACATTATTGGCCCACTACGTGTACCAGCAAAACTTTCATAACTGATGCAATAAAAGAAATGTGGCAACATCAGTGAGGAGAAACTGCCATTTGAGCAAACGTAGACAACAGGTTTTAATTATGCATGGCACATTATTGGCCCACTACGTGTACCAGCAAAACTTTCATAACTGATGCAATAAAAGAAATGTGGCAACATCAGTGAGGAGAAACTGCCATTTGAGCAAACGTAGACAACAGGTTTTAATTATGCATGGCACATTATTGGCCCACTACGTGTACCAGCAAAACTTTCATAACTGATGCAATAAAAGAAATGTGGCAACATCAGTGAGGAGAAACTGCCATTTGAGCAAACGTAGACAACAGGTTTTAATTATGCATGGCACATTATTGGCCCACTACGTGTACCAGCAAAACTTTCATAACTGATGCAATAAAAGAAATGTGGCAACATCAGTGAGGAGAAACTGCCATTTGAGCAAACGTAGACAACAGGTTTTAATTATGCATGGCACATTATTGGCCCACTACGTGTACCAGCAAAACTTTCATAACTGATGCAATAAAAGAAATGTGGCAACATCAGTGAGGAGAAACTGCCATTTGAGCAAACGTAGACAACAGGTTTTAATTATGCATGGCACATTATTGGCCCACTACGTGTACCAGCAAAACTTTCATAACTGATGCAATAAAAGAAATGTGGCAACATCAGTGAGGAGAAACTGCCATTTGAGCAAACGTAGACAACAGGTTTTAATTATGCATGGCACATTATTGGCCCACTACGTGTACCAGCAAAACTTTCATAACTGATGCAATAAAAGAAATGTGGCAACATCAGTGAGGAGAAACTGCCATTTGAGCAAACGTAGACAACAGGTTTTAATTATGCATGGCACATTATTGGCCCACTACGTGTACCAGCAAAACTTTCATAACTGATGCAATAAAAGAAATGTGGCAACATCAGTGAGGAGAAACTGCCATTTGAGCAAACGTAGACAACAGGTTTTAATTATGCATGGCACATTATTGGCCCACTACGTGTACCAGCAAAACTTTCATAACTGATGCAATAAAAGAAATGTGGCAACATCAGTGAGGAGAAACTGCCATTTGAGCAAACGTAGACAACAGGTTTTAATTATGCATGGCACATTATTGGCCCACTACGTGTACCAGCAAAACTTTCATAACTGATGCAATAAAAGAAATGTGGCAACATCAGTGAGGAGAAACTGCCATTTGAGCAAACGTAGACAACAGGTTTTAATTATGCATGGCACATTATTGGCCCACTACGTGTACCAGCAAAACTTTCATAACTGATGCAATAAAAGAAATGTGGCAACATCAGTGAGGAGAAACTGCCATTTGAGCAAACGTAGACAACAGGTTTTAATTATGCATGGCACATTATTGGCCCACTACGTGTACCAGCAAAACTTTCATAACTGATGCAATAAAAGAAATGTGGCAACATCAGTGAGGAGAAACTGCCATTTGAGCAAACGTAGACAACAGGTTTTAATTATGCATGGCACATTATTGGCCCACTACGTGTACCAGCAAAACTTTCATAACTGATGCAATAAAAGAAATGTGGCAACATCAGTGAGGAGAAACTGCCATTTGAGCAAACGTAGACAACAGGTTTTAATTATGCATGGCACATTATTGGCCCACTACGTGTACCAGCAAAACTTTCATAACTGATGCAATAAAAGAAATGTGGCAACATCAGTGAGGAGAAACTGCCATTTGAGCAAACGTAGACAACAGGTTTTAATTATGCATGGCACATTATTGGCCCACTACGTGTACCAGCAAAACTTTCATAACTGATGCAATAAAAGAAATGTGGCAACATCAGTGAGGAGAAACTGCCATTTGAGCAAACGTAGACAACAGGTTTTAATTATGCATGGCACATTATTGGCCCACTACGTGTACCAGCAAAACTTTCATAACTGATGCAATAAAAGAAATGTGGCAACATCAGTGAGGAGAAACTGCCATTTGAGCAAACGTAGACAACAGGTTTTAATTATGCATGGCACATTATTGGCCCACTACGTGTACCAGCAAAACTTTCATAACTGATGCAATAAAAGAAATGTGGCAACATCAGTGAGGAGAAACTGCCATTTGAGCAAACGTAGACAACAGGTTTTAATTATGCATGGCACATTATTGGCCCACTACGTGTACCAGCAAAACTTTCATAACTGATGCAATAAAAGAAATGTGGCAACATCAGTGAGGAGAAACTGCCATTTGAGCAAACGTAGACAACAGGTTTTAATTATGCATGGCACATTATTGGCCCACTACGTGTACCAGCAAAACTTTCATAACTGATGCAATAAAAGAAATGTGGCAACATCAGTGAGGAGAAACTGCCATTTGAGCAAACGTAGACAACAGGTTTTAATTATGCATGGCACATTATTGGCCCACTACGTGTACCAGCAAAACTTTCATAACTGATGCAATAAAAGAAATGTGGCAACATCAGTGAGGAGAAACTGCCATTTGAGCAAACGTAGACAACAGGTTTTAATTATGCATGGCACATTATTGGCCCACTACGTGTACCAGCAAAACTTTCATAACTGATGCAATAAAAGAAATGTGGCAACATCAGTGAGGAGAAACTGCCATTTGAGCAAACGTAGACAACAGGTTTTAATTATGCATGGCACATTATTGGCCCACTACGTGTACCAGCAAAACTTTCATAACTGATGCAATAAAAGAAATGTGGCAACATCAGTGAGGAGAAACTGCCATTTGAGCAAACGTAGACAACAGGTTTTAATTATGCATGGCACATTATTGGCCCACTACGTGTACCAGCAAAACTTTCATAACTGATGCAATAAAAGAAATGTGGCAACATCAGTGAGGAGAAACTGCCATTTGAGCAAACGTAGACAACAGGTTTTAATTATGCATGGCACATTATTGGCCCACTACGTGTACCAGCAAAACTTTCATAACTGATGCAATAAAAGAAATGTGGCAACATCAGTGAGGAGAAACTGCCATTTGAGCAAACGTAGACAACAGGTTTTAATTATGCATGGCACATTATTGGCCCACTACGTGTACCAGCAAAACTTTCATAACTGATGCAATAAAAGAAATGTGGCAACATCAGTGAGGAGAAACTGCCATTTGAGCAAACGTAGACAACAGGTTTTAATTATGCATGGCACATTATTGGCCCACTACGTGTACAGCAAAACTTTCATAACTGATGCAATAAAAGAAATGTGGCAACATCAGTGAGGAGAAACTGCCATTTGAGCAAACGTAGACAACAGGTTTTAATTATGCATGGCACATTATTGGCCCACTACGTGTACCAGCAAAACTTTCATAACTGATGCAATAAAAGAAATGTGGCAACATCAGTGAGGAGAAACTGCCATTTGAGCAAACGTAGACAACAGGTTTTAATTATGCATGGCACATTATTGGCCCACTACGTGTATCAGCAAAACTTTCATAACTGATGCAATAAAAGAAATGTGGCAACATCAGTGAGGAGAAACTGCCATTTGAGCAAACGTAGACAACAGGTTTTAATTATGCATGGCACATTATTGGCCCACTACGTGTACAGCAAAACTTTCATAACTGATGCAATAAAAGAAATGTGGCAACATCAGTGAGGAGAAACTGCCATTTGAGCAAACGTAGACAACAGGTTTTAATTATGCATGGCACATTATTGGCCCACTACGTGTACCAGCAAAACTTTCATAACTGATGCAATAAAAGAAATGTGGCAACATCAGTGAGGAGAAACTGCCATTTGAGCAAACGTAGACAACAGGTTTTAATTATGCATGGCACATTATTGGCCCACTACGTGTACCAGCAAAACTTTCATAACTGATGCAATAAAAGAAATGTGGCAACATCAGTGAGGAGAAACTGCCATTTGAGCAAACGTAGACAACAGGTTTTAATTATGCATGGCACATTATTGGCCCACTACGTGTACCAGCAAAACTTTCATAACTGATGCAATAAAAGAAATGTGGCAACATCAGTGAGGAGAAACTGCCATTTGAGCAAACGTAGACAACAGGTTTTAATTATGCATGGCACATTATTGGCCCACTACGTGTACCAGCAAAACTTTCATAACTGATGCAATAAAAGAAATGTGGCAACATCAGTGAGGAGAAACTGCCATTTGAGCAAACGTAGACAACAGGTTTTAATTATGCATGGCACATTATTGGCCCACTACGTGTACCAGCAAAACTTTCATAACTGATGCAATAAAAGAAATGTGGCAACATCAGTGAGGAGAAACTGCCATTTGAGCAAACGTAGACAACAGGTTTTAATTATGCATGGCACATTATTGGCCCACTACGTGTACCAGCAAAACTTTCATAACTGATGCAATAAAAGAAATGTGGCAACATCAGTGAGGAGAAACTGCCATTTGAGCAAACGTAGACAACAGGTTTTAATTATGCATGGCACATTATTGGCCCACTACGTGTACCAGCAAAACTTTCATAACTGATGCAATAAAAGAAATGTGGCAACATCAGTGAGGAGAAACTGCCATTTGAGTTAATGTAGGCAACATGTTAAGTAGACAAAAGGCTTCTGCATATTAAAAAAAAAAATAATGAAAAGGTTTTGGTTCAGATGGGTACCTATTTAAAACTGAAAAACAAACTTAATCTTCCAACTGGTTGACAATGATTATAATATATTAGTTTGTCGTAACAAGTCGGTTTGTTTTACAGCATATCAACCTCAGTGGGTCATTTAATACCGACAAAGTTTTGAAATAAATTCATTCTTAATGGATTTTTTTATAAACACATTTTTTTATTCAACCTATAGATGGGACCCTAACAGGGTCATTCCCAGGACATGAAGACCCTCAGCCACCACCTTCTAGTACCCATAGGATGAAAAGGATTGGGACAATCATATAGGTGTTAGGGGTTGATATGACCAGCTGATTGATCAGAGGGGCCTCTCCGACCACCTGTCTAGCCTAAGTAAGGGCCAAAGTGGAATGTTACATGTTATGGACTGCTCATCCACCAAGATTCTGTCCTCAAGCATCATGGGTTGCCACCCATAGCCAACAGGTATCCCCATTGGGGGAGGGGGGTTCTTAACCCTCTGCAGAGGTGCAGTCAGTGTATTCTAAAGCCCCAGCTGACAGGGCTGTTCTGGCTACTGGCTGGGAATCAAATATCCTGAAGAAATAATGAACTATATAATAATGAACCTTCTTTTTGAACTTGTGAACCTTCTTGTTGTAATTTGGAGCCTTTACAGAACTCTGAACGCAACCCTTTATTCAATCCATGAGGATTGATTCTTCTCAGTCCACTAACCATGACTGGGTACAAGTGTTAAGCTGTGTTAATTACCCTATGCTACTGTCAGCCTTGACCAGGATTGAACCTACAGCCTACAGATAATTGTCACTTAGAACTGTCTTAACTCAATGACTATATCCACTACGCCATGTGTGCAAATGTTGAAAATGTTAGAAATCATTTAAAAAAAAATTTTTTTTTTTAAAGAAGAAAAGAAAAAACACGAGAAATGAAGAAAGAAAGAAAGAAAAAGAAGAAAAGTAAGGTAATAGAAAGAAAAATCAAAGAAAAAAGAAAGACACAAAATCATTCAATTATTATTTTTCTTATTTCATTCACTTACCACTCGCGGTTGCAATAAAGCCGGTAAGAAATAACCAATAAAATAGGGTCGCCGGAATATACTGAAAAAAAAAAAAAAAAAAATCTTTTTAAAGGTTGAAGATAAAAATAAATAATTAGATATAAACAAAAATACTTTTTAATAAATGAAATTAACTCTTTGCCTACTTTAAACTGCTCACAGCAGCTCTCCCACTTGGTCAGAATATCAAATAGGCAAAAACTGTTAGTAACTAGGCACCGTTGACTCCATGTCCACGCTACCTTAACTTAGATATAAATGCTCTATTAATGATATTGAGCACTGTTTACTTACAAATATAATACATACATACATACATACATATATATATATATATATATATATATATATATATATATGTGACGGAGAATGAGAAAGGAAAAAGAGCAAGACATTGTCTTGCCTGCCGGGATCGAACTCGCGTCCTTCCGCATGCAAAAACAAATGCGATTTGGGCACTGGACAGACGCGAGGTTCGACTGATGTGCCCGGATGTTTGGGTAAATATGTCCATAAATAACAAGCGAGTCGAACACTGGGCAGTCAGCAGCAGCAGAAGCAGTTGACGATGAATGACCCAGTAAAGAAATGGATTTTAGTACAACAGAAACAAAACTAAATAGGAATTGCGATTTGGAACTGTTAAAGATTATTTCGACTACAACGACGGATTTTCTAGCTGCTAGACGAAGACGAAGAATGTGTTGACCAAAAGAATGTCTGGCTTGTGAGAAGACGGTGAACTCGCTTGTTTTTGGTCCCCCCTCAGCAGGAACTTCTTGATTCGAATATCTATTTCCCGCCATATATTTCCCCACCTTCTATAATATATATATATATATATATATATATATATAGTGCAATTTTATTACAAGTTTATGTAGAAGCCCAATTACCATCAAATTGGAAGACAAAGGTAGCAAGCAAGCTGTAACTCAAATACAGATCTTGCATTAGCACAGTACAGAGTGGTGGGTTATTTATCTAACCACCATAGACCCAGTAAAGTCAGCAGCCAATCAGAACTCAGGGAATGGTATCACCCATACACAAATATGGAATATTCCTAAGTGCCATATATACTAGCTGAACGCGCATAGCATAATGGTTAGAGTCATAGGAAATGAACTTGTCAACCCGAGTTCAAATCCTGAACAAGGCTGTTTGCATTTCACATAGCGCTAATACCCTTGGGAAAGGTATGAATCCAACTACACTCCCTCTAGCTATGGGTAAATAGTAGGGCAGACTGGGCTTTTCAACCTTGGTTAGGCAATCACTCTAGGAGAAGGAAAACTCTAAATTCAAATCTGTTAAACACCACTTAAGAAATTGACCTTGTGTCAAATCTTGCTCATGCGGAGGTGTTAATAAATCTATTATTATACTAAAAGGTGAATTAATCAACTTTTGCTTCCTTTTTTATTATTTAGTTTAATGACATGAAAAATTTTACTAAATTATTCCTTAATTTCAGGATTGAATTATGTTTGAAAAAAAATCTCTTAATTGGTTCTAATTAGTCGTAATTTTCAATTAAGTCAAAAACCAACTAATCTCTTACTTTACTTTGTGTCTATCTCTTTCTTCCCCTCTATGTATCTCGACTACCTCTTCATTATATAATGTTAGTTTCTCTGGATAGTAGAGAGAGAGAGAGAGACGGGAGAATTTGAAATGTATTTCTATGTTAAATTTCACAACCAGCAACCAATAGATTAAATGAGGTCAAACATTCCCCTTCTTAGAAAGCTAATCAAATGATTTTAAGGTTTCATCCAGGCACATTTTAAAAAAATTTTTATTTTATTCGCTTTGCTAACTCCCTTTTCCCTAATCTCAGTTATCTACCCAGAGCTGAATGGGTGACCCAATGGGTCACGTTTTGCCTAGTGTGTGTGTATATATATATATATATATGTGTGTGTGTGTGTGTGTGTGTGTGTGAAAATGGAAAAGAAATTGAATCCGACAATATGAGGAAAAAAATGAGTAAAGAAAAGAAATGTAGATGGATAAAATGAATTTAATCGATATCACATTAATCGATATCACTTACACATGTGTTTCGGTCAGTTTATGTGTGTGAAAATATTTCGCACACATAGAAGAAACGACCTTCATCAGAGTGAACGTTTATTTTGAAATAAATAAACGTTCACTCTGATGAAGGTCATTTCTTCTATGTGTGCGAAATATTTTCACACACATAAACTGACCGAAACACATGTGTAAGTGATATCGATTAATGTGATATCGATTAAATTCATTTTATCCATCTACATTTCTTTTCTTTACTCATTATTTTCCTCATTATATATATATATATATATATATATATATAATATATATATATATACTAGCTGCTTGGGCACCTCACATAGTGTAATGGTTAGCAAACTAGATTCCCATACCTTTATTTGTGAGTTTGATTCTCATTGGATGTCCCATACTTCTGGCCTTGTGCCACATCTAAGTTAAGCTTAGTAAATAACTATATACTATAATTGGCAGACAAAGGTAGCAAAGCAAGCTGTAACCTAATACGGTTCCTGCATTGCCACAAGAACAGTACAGAGTGGTGGATTATTTATCTAAACACCATAGCCGCACTAAAGTCAGCAGCCAATCAGGACTCGGGGAATGGTGTTGTGGGGTTATTTTCGTATTTGCCTGGAGAGTTGTCTGCCTATTTAGTTTCGCTGGTTCCCACTAGGGGCCTCGGGTGTATTTAAGCGGCTGATTTGAACTTCTCTCTCTCTTTGCCTGCCGACCTACGAGACCACATGGGTTAGACACGGTCTACCCCTTCTCGTTGGGGCTTTGGCACCCCCTTACATTACTGTAAGTGATTTTTACAGCATGGTCTATTCCTATTCTCATGTCTGTTGCTTTTATGTTTATCCCTTTTACATGTAACTTTATATTACTTATGTATGTATGTTTATGTACACGTCTATGTATTATGTACCCTGTTAATGCTTGTGCTGTTATATAAAATGTTTTGTCCTTCAACCTTTGTCGGAGTTTGTTTGCGTTCCAACGAGTTATGACTTTGTCATAACCTTTGAATCTTACAGTGTGATTCATATGAAAATGTGGAATATTCCTCAGTGCCATATATACCAGCTGTTTCATGTCAGCTTCACTCAGACTTAGCTGGTCACTTCAATAGCAGACTCACACTTACTGACTGACTCACTTTGACAGTTTATATCCTTTTTTTTTTCTAGAATCAGAAATACTCACGTTGCTTCCATGACATTGGCAGGAACTTTACCAGATGCTGCAAAAACTGCAACTGCTTTTGCGACATCTTCATCAGCTTGTTTTGTTTTCTACAAATAAGGAAAGAGAAAATAAATTAACAGCAAATGAAAATTACTCACACAATGTTTAAAAGCATTATCAGATCTGAAGTTACTTAGGAAAAAATAGGGATACACAGGAAAACAGAAATTATATAGATGGATATATAAATCAGGTTGGTATACGTGTATATATGTAATATTGTAAAAAATTGAAAAAACACAAGTTTATAAACGGATGATATTTATTTTGCCTATGCTGCAGTGTTTCGATCTGTTGATCTTCAAATGTGAGATAGAAAAAAATCTATTTAAAATTGTTGATGAAGGCAGCGTTCCTAGATTTAAAAAACCCAAAAAAACAACAGAGGCTCTGTAACATTGTCCCTTTTTTCTGGACACTAAAACGATATCGTTTTGTTTTCCACAAATAAGGAAAGAGAAAATAAATTAACAGCAAATGAAAATTACTCACACAATGTTTAAAAGCATTATCAGATCTGAAGTTACTTAGGAAAAAATAGGGATACACAGGAAAACAGAAATTATATAGATGGATATATAAATCGGGTTGGTATATATATATATATGAGTCTGAAAAGGTGGAATGAAAACATCACACAATGCTGTTAAAGAGAAAACAAGTTATAATATAATCATAGCTGATACTGATCAGTATTTCGATTTTACAAAAATCATCATCAGAGCTCATTCACTCCGTGGTGTTTGGGTCGGAGAAAAATGTCAAATCAGTTCACAAAAACAAGAAAACCTTAATTCTGCAAAAACGAACAAAAGTTGTTACATTATTCACCAATATGGGCATTCGCGCCATATTTTTATTGGTCATGCCGATATGTATATCTTTTTTGTCAATATGTATATCTTTTTTGTGAACTGATTTGACATTTTTCTCCGACCCAAACACCACGGAGTGAATGAGCTCTGATGATGATTTTTGTAAAATCGAAATACTGATCAGTATCAGCTATGATTATATTATAAATTGTTTTCTCTTTAACAGCATTGTGTGATGTTTTCATTCCACCTTTTCATACTCATACTGTCGGATTCATTTCCTTTCTTTTTACTTTATATATATATGTGTGTGTGTAATATTGTAAAAAATTGAAAAAACACAAGTTTATAAACGAGTGATATTTATTTTGCCTATGCTGCAGTGTTTCGATCTGTTTTTTATAGTTGATTTTCAAATTTGAGAGAGAAAAAAAATCTATTTAAAATTGTTGATGAATGCAGCGTTCCTAGATTTAAAATAAAAATTTTTAAAACCCAAAAAAACAACAGAGGCTCACAGACTTCTTATCTTCAATAATAATTTATTTTTCCTCAAACTAACAAAAGTCTTGATAAAGATCTATCGAAACAGACCAAAATACTGCAGTGTAGGTGAAATAAACAGTATTCGTTTATGAAACTTGTGTTTTTTCAATTTTTTTACAATATTACATACTGTTGGATTCACTTAGACTTTTTCTCCACACACACACACACACATATATATATATATATATACATACACAGACAATCCCACACAAAAACCCCTAGTACCGTCTCATTCATTCATTCACACCACATCATCATGAGCTGACCCACTCCCCCTCTCAATCACAACCACAAGACACTCATCAGTAAGATGAATCCTTCAAATCGTACAAGAACTCAGCTTGTGTCCTGAAGAAGGTCTGATAGATCAAAATGTTATAGCATCGACATCACCACCAGTAATAAACTTCCATCCAGTGTTTGTCTACTTTTCTCCACACCTATATATATATATATATATATATATATATTACACTTATTTTAATTATATTTTAATTGGTTTGTACATCAAATCATTCATAGGATTGATTTTAATATGTTGGAGAATAAAACAATAATATTAGAGATCAATAAGACTAAGTAATTATTTATTAAATCCGGTTTTATTAAAACCAGTATACAAATTAACCACACCATATATTATGTAAACCTTTATTTCTTAGGGATATATAAGACACATTGCAGGATTATAAATGCACTAATAACATGGGCTGTTTTGAGGCAAATCTAACTCGGATTTCCATACAGACATCGTTAATAAATAAGATATATTCTATGTATTAATGATTTTGACTATAAATTAAATAGTCATTGATAAACTTACACAATTCCTGAGGGTATTGTGATGTAAGCAGTGACAGTTTCGGTTACAGACAGAGACTAAATTTCTATTATAATAAGATAGGTAGGTTTGGTTTCTTTTTTAATGGCATATCAATATTTGTTACATAATCTATGTGGTTGCATAAGATTATTGTCAATCCCCTGTAATTCTGAGGGGATGACCCTTTTCATACCATGGCCGGGTCCTTCTATGGAAAATTACAGAAGCCTGCCAAAATACATGAAGTCACATGGGACCTGTTCGGTTCCCAGTTTTCAGTTAGACGTCAGGCAGAGAAGTCAGCCATTTTAGGTCCTGCCTAAAACTGGAACTCACGCGCACTATGTGAGTCAGATATTTAGTTACATGAAATGTATAGTTAAGGAAATAAAAGTTTGTATAAGTAATATGAGACTTTGATGAGTTGTGGTGCACCTGAGCACTGTACACAATAAATTACATTACATTATTATCATATGTTCTTGTGGTTGATGAATGTCTTGGTAACAAGACTAAGAAATAAATCAGGACAACCAGCCAGCAGGAACATAGCAACAGAAAACCAGACCTTAGGAGATCCGAGACGATAGACCAGACCAAGTCAAGATGTTAGAAGATATACCAAAGACGATCAGAATACTAAAGATGGCCAAGAAATAGAATTAAAGAAAGAGGTATGCAACATTATAATTATTTAGTACCAATGAAGAGGCTATGCAACATATTCAGGGGTTATTTAATACCAATGCCACTCTTTTAGAAAAACCCTAGTGATACTATTTAACCATAGCAGGAAAGATGAGAGGGTTCATACCTTTCCCAAGGGTATTAGTTTGAAAGTGAACATAATAGTGTGAAATGAATTTGAAGTCACTTACTACGATGTTACAGTCCAACACATTAACTACTATGCCACAGGGACTCCTCTCCATAGAGATCGATATAAATAGAGATATATAAAGATAGATAGAGCAAAAGTAAAGTTGGGGGAGTGGCTTATAGTCGGTATCAGCCAGATAGTGAAAGAGTCTATCCCCTTTACACTAGCACTAGACCCAGGAGATTGTTTTTGCATCTGAGGTGATGCACCACACCTACCATCAGATCCAAGCTGTGCTACTCATGTGCCAAGTTGGCGAGTGTCGGTATCAAACCCGGAACCTTGTGGTTCTTACGTGGATACTCTATCAACAGAGCTAAAGCAGCCATATATATATATATATATATATATATATATATATATATGAATAGATTGTGGTACGAGCAAAATTTGAAAATGGTTTTAAGAAGCGTGTGCATTGTGAGATGTTATAATAAATACAATTTCACAAATTTTGTTTTTCTTCTGAAACAACAATAATATTGTTGATAATAACTCTGCCTGTTCTCACAACTTTGCTACGTAATACATTTTTTTTTTTTTTTTTTTTTTTTTTTTTTTTACTTCCACATCTGCTGATTTACACATTATTCCTCGTACAAACATTAGTGTCACGGTATGCTTCTCTGATGAGACGTGACCGAAAAAAAAAGATATCTTTTTCAGAAGAAAAACAAAATTTGTGAAATTGTATTTATTATAACATCTCACAATGCACACGCTTCTTAAAACCATTTTCAAATATATATATATACACACACTAGACAAAACACGACACATTGAGTCACCCATTCAGCTTTGGGTAGTAATTGAGATTAGGGAAAAGGGAGTTAGCAAATTGAATAAATTTTTTTTAAAAAACAAAAAAAAAAAACCGCCCAGACAAAACCGTAAAATCATTTTGTAGGCTTTCTAAGGGAATCTTTGACCTCGTTTTGATCAACAGGTTGCTGGTTGTGAAATTTAACTGAAATAAATTTCAAATTCTTCCGGCTCTCTCCCTCTCAACTCTCCAGAGAAACCAACATTATCTAACAAGGAGGTAGTCAAGAGATACATAGAGGGGAAGAAAGAGATAGACAGAGAGTAAAGTAAGAGATTGGTCGGTTTTTGACTTAATTGCAAATTACAACTAATTAGAACCAATTAAAACAGAATTTTTTTAAAACATAATTCAATTCTAAAAGTAAGGAATAATTTAGTATAATTTTCATGTTATTAAACTAAACAATAAAAAGCCTTTAGGGAGCAAAAGTTGATTAACTTAGCTTTAGTATAATAATAGAGTATAGATAGATATATATATGCACACACACACACACACACACACACACACACACAGATAGAGACAAGCCCATATTTTATATAAGATCAGAAAGATTAAAAAGGTAAAAAAAAGACTACTAACCATTTTTTTATCTATTATTTCATCTGCCGCATTAGAAAATACTGATGACATGGAAATTGGTTGCTGAAAATAAAAAATTTGTACTGACATTAGTACATTATTCTATGTACCATACATGAGCCTTTGATGAGTTGTGGTGCCCCTGGGCACTGCATACATTATTATTATTATTATTATTATTATTATCATCATCATTAAAAAAATAAAAAAGAACACACTCCGGGCAGTGTAAAAATTAATTTTTGAAAGATATTGCCTGACGGGTAAAAATTCAATGTTAGAGACTTTGTACCATAAATAAGTAAAATCATCAAATTCATTAAAGTAAAAAAAAAAAAAAAAAAAAAAACAATTTGAAATGGAAACTTAGTTCTGATAACTCTAAATCAGTAGTTTTAACCATTTTAGTACCATGCCCCACTTTTTTTATCACAAATTTCTTCATGTCCCCCACCCGTTAATTGATTAGTATGATATTGTTATATCAGTTTTGAAGAAGTATAACATAAAAAATTGTATCTTTCAAATAAAACTAAATGGTTTAACTTCAAATTTAATCAAATAAAATCCATTTTATAATGTGTATAATTGTGGGGGAGGGCAACAGATGAAGAACTGCAAAGTTAAACAAGTCAGAAGCCATGCATATAGCTGGCGCCAGATGCACGATAACATTAGTGGGTGAACACTTGACTAGATTGCACAAGTTGTTGTGCTCAGCTAGGTTGTAATTACAATTTTACCCTATAAATTTATAATTTTTACCTATATAGGGTAAAATAAAAAAAATATTGATATTACTATATTTTTTATATTGCCTCCCTATTATTATTGAATGGCCCCACGTTGGGAAACACTGCTCTAAATATTTATTAAAATAAAACAAACTATATATAAATAAATATAATACAAGCTATGTATTTATTAATACTTGTTATATAAACCAATTAGGACCATCAAAGGTTGCTTGCTCAAATTTCTATGTTATGACGATTTAGGGTAATGAGAGGTAAGAAGTGACGTAGTTTCGGTTACAAGCAAATTGAGACCGAATCTCCACTATTAATAGATTATTATAATCCAGATTCTTGATGTAAGGGAGATAACTCTGAAATGCTCATTAAAATCCTTCACTTTCCCTGGACATAATTATCATGTACAGCTGTTACAACGAAAATCCAAGACAAGCTGTCAAGTCCTTTTCAAAATTGTATCTTACCTTAAGATCTAAAAGTCGAGTTTTGGCCAAAGTAGAATATTCAGCAAAAATTGGTTTACACAGAGCTGGGATGAAAGGAGGCTTCATTAAATGAGCCTAGAATGGAAAATAACAGACAATATAAAAATCAATGAAACTGTTTGAACAACATATCATATATACTACAAAAAAAAAAAAAAAAAAAAAAAAAAAAACACCCCCTGGGCGATGTAAAAATTAATTTTTGAGAAATGTTGCCTGAAGGGGTTGGAGTTAAAAATTCAATGCCAGAGAGTTTGTACCATAAGTAAAATAATCAAATTTGTTAACAGTAAAAAAAAGATAAAACAATTTTAAATAGAAATTTAGTACTGATAAATTTAAATATACATTAGAATAAAACAAATATATATATATATATATATATATATATATATACCAGGCATGTATCTATTAAAATTTCTTTAACAAAAAAGACAATGTTGCATGCTCACATTTGGAGTGTATATAATACAAGGTTGTTCTTTATTCTATGTATTAATGATGTTGGGTAATGTGACATAAGCAGTGACATAGTTTTTGTAACAGACAAATAGAGACTGAATCTCCTTTATTAATAGATATTTACCATCCCCTCTGCACAAGCAGAATGTGCCACAAGATCAATTTCTTAAGCGGAGTTTAACAGATTTGAATTCAGAGTTTTCCTTCTCCTAGAGTGGTTACCTAGCCACGGTTAAAAAGCCCAGTCTGCACTACTATTTATCCATAGCTGGAGGAAGATTAGTTGGATGCATACCTTTCCCAAAGGTATTAGTGCAATGTGAAATGCAAACTGCTTTGTCCAGGATTTGAACTCGGGTCGACAATGTAATGTATTCAGTGTTCTGGGTAAAGAAAGGGTTTGCGGAGGATGTTAATGGAAAAAAAAGTTTGATTTAAAATCAGAGAGTAAAAATTACACTAAATCTTTTTTCCATTTTGTATGGAAATAAACAAACACAAAAGACAATTTTTAAGAACCTTTTTGTAAATAATTTTATTAATTATTCTGACATTATGACGACAGAAAAAGACATGACCTTGATTCTGTCAAAACATTAAAATTGACCTAAAATCAAGGTACGAACTAAAGGAATCTTAATTGTGAAAATGTTCTTGTCAGCGACTTTATAATACTAACAACAACCAACCAAATTCGAACACATTTTGGAATTTTCTGGAAACTCAGAATTAAAAGATTACTTAAGTCTGGATAAATATAGATTCAACAGTTAGATGGGGTCAGGGCCACGACAGTGACAGAGTCGGGGTTATCATGGCAGACCAGAGATCGAGTAAGACGCCAGATGACAACAGATGGGGTTAAGTCACACATAGACAGGGCTAGAATTGACTCAACAAAAGCTGACTGATAAAGATACCTCTCTATCTTTTGCATTCCTGTCCGAGAAATAAATTTCTTAGTAAAAGAAATTACGGTGTATATTGCATTTTGTCACTAAGAAAAAAACAACTTATGAATGAAACAGCATCTGACTCAAACAAGATGCTATATCAACAATCCTGCTCTGTAATAATTATAAAAACAACACTTGCTCAACCAAGAAAGATAATTTGTTTGTGTAAATAAATTGAGTAGCCCCTACCATGACGAAAAGCTGAGTGTGTGACATGCGCTTTGAAACCCTCCCAGGATAGTAGCAGCAAGCTATATTCTTGACTGACCATTCCCAGAGAAAAAAAAGGAAGGAATTGTTTCAATGGTTACCAAATTTTATAGACAAAACTGCAGATTGTTAATTTTTAAGCAGAGTTTAACAGGTTTGAATTCAGAGTTTTCCTTCTCCTAGACTAGTTGCCATACCACGGTTAAAGATCCTAGTCTGCCCTACTATTTATCCAGCATGAAACAACGGATGTCTCCTTCTATGGGTAAGTACTAGGGCAGACTGAGATATAGCACATATATGATAAAAAAAAGTTGGGGCTTGCCATAAGGGCAAGAGGGTTCGGACAATCATATAGGTGCTGGGGCTTAATGTGACCAGCTAATTGATCAGAGGGAGCCTCTTTAACCATGTGTCCAGCCTACTAAGTACGAGCCAAAATGGAGTGTTACATGTGATGGACTGCTCAGCCACCAGGGTTCCATCCTTAAGCATCATGGGTCACAACCCATGGCCAACAGGTGACGCCCACTGCAGAGGTGCAGTCAGTGTATTCTAATGACCAGGTAAAAGGACTGTGTAGATGAATGAGTAAGCCAGTCTCAATACTTTCTGAACAAAACGGTTTTATTTTGGTTATGGTGAAAAAAAACAACTTTTTTTTTCTTCTTTTTTTTTCAAAATAAGAATTTGCTGAGTTCATTCTTAGAAAATAAAATTGTTGATCAGGCAGAATACTGGAAATACAAGTTCTTAAAAATCAGTATTGTATTTGTAGATATCTGCCTCGATATATAAACAAGTCTAGAAGAAAAACTGAATCCAAAACTATCAGTAATCCACTAAAAAACATTCACCTTGTGTTGCATCCTTACTAATGATGGAAATTAACAGGTTTGAAATTTTCCTTCTCTTAGACTGGTTGCCATATCACAGTTAAAGAGCCCAGTCTGCCCTACTATTTATCCATAACTGGAGGAAAATAATTGGAAGCATATCTTTCCCAAGGGTATTAGCATTATGTGAAATGCAAGCAGTCTTGTCCAGGATTTGAACTCATGTCACAGTGTCCATTTCTCACTACAATAACCATAAGACAACAGGTGCCTCGCTCTATGGGTAAAGTAGTAGGAGAGACCAAGATCTTTAACATTAATATATAAACCAATCTAGGAGAAAGAAAACTCAATTCAAAACTAACAGTAAATAAAGTCAATGGAGTGGCCTCTGGTAGGTATCACTAGCACTAGACGTCTGAGGTGGAGCGACACACCAACCATCAGCTCCCCACTTTACTGCGATAAATCCCTGTGCTACACATACACTGAGTTGGTGAGGGCTGGTATTGAACCGGGAACCTTGTGGTTCCGAGCCAGATGATCTACCGACTGAATTAAACCAGTCAATGGACCTTGTGATGCATCCTTCCCAGTGGCACAGGGGTTGGGTAAACTCAAAATCTGTTTCATTTTCAAAAGCTTTACACAAGGAACTAAAAGTAAATTCTATTTTCATAAAAATTAACTTAGGGTCTGGGCAATCATATATATTTACCAACCCCTCCGCACGAGCAGGATGCGACACAAGGTCAATTTCTTAAGCGGAGTTCAACAGGTTTGGATTCAGAGTTTTCCTTCTCCTAGACCGGTTGCCTAACCAAGGTTAAAGAGCCCAGTCTGCCCTACTATTTACCCATAGCTGGAAGGAGAGTAGGATTCATACCTTTCCCAAGGGTATTAGCGCTAAGTGAAATGTAATTAGCACGTCCAGGATTTGAACTCGTTGCGACAAGTCCATTTCCCATGACTTTAACCATTACACCATGTGCTTCCTATTCAGGGCAATCATATAAGTACTAGGGCTTGAAATGACCAGCTGATAGATTGGAGGTGCCTCTCCGACCACCTGACTAGCCTAAGTAAATACTTAAGGGGAATGTTGCATGTCGTGGACTGCTCATCCACCAGGATTCTATCCTTAAGTATCATGGGTTGCCACCCACGGCCAACAGATGGCCACATTGGGGAGAGGTTTTTTTTATCCTTCTGCAGAGGTGCAGTCGGTGTATTCTAAAGCCCCAGCTGACAAGGATCAAGAGAAAGAAAACTTAATTCAAAACTGTAGAAGTTATCCTCCAGATATAGAAACAATGATACTCACCATCGCAGTGGGGTTCTAACTACCGTCGAGTTAGCAAACGAGAACAACAGGCAAGCTGTAACTTAATACAGTCCTTACATGCTGCTGGAATAATGCAAAGTGGTGGCTGAAGAGTGGGTACTTATCCCTGTTCTTACTAACCCTGAAATCCAACAGCCAATCAGAACTCAGGAAATGAACTTGCCCGAGTTCATAATGGAACAATCTAAAGCTCCATATAAGCCACCTACCAAACTCTAGTTTTAGTCTTGCATTCATCTTGTAACAGAGTTGAATACTTTACACAAAATCCAACAAAAACTAGCAGTACTCCACTAAAAAATTTACCTTGTGTTGCATTTTTCTCAGTGTTGTTGGGGTTGGGTTAACTCAAAATCCCAGTTTTTCTGTGTCGCAGGGGTTGGGTTAACTCAAAATCCCAGTTTTTCTGTGTCGCAGGGGTTGGGTTAACTCAAAATCCCAGTTTTATTTTCCATAGCTTTATTCAAGCAACTAAAACTAAATTTTGTTTTTGTAGAAATTAACTTTTGACTCACCTTAAGATGGACGGCAGACTCATAAGGTACAAGATCTGATAAAAATTTCATGAGAAAAGTGAAAGATTTTCTCGTGTTGGCCACCGACTTAATTGGACTACTAAAAGTGATCTGAAATACAAATGGAAACAATAAAATATTTATTATTAACTAAAAGTGGTTATCCAGCATTGCCGGGTAGAGGGGGGTGTGTGTGCAAAAAAGTTAGTCTCGCAGATCCATCATTACTGAATCAGGAGTTGGATCCTCACAGTATGCTTTATTAAAATCTCTATGTATAAGAGACCTTGTGTCAGGGAAAAAAAGTGCACAGACATTCTGAAAGAAAGATTAATGTCTCCTATTTAAAATATTAAGTGCAAAAAAAAAAAAAAAAAAAAAAAAAAAAAAAAAAAAATTCTATCCTGTTACTATTTAAATTTTATTTTTCAATTATCTTCTCGAATATAAATTAAATCTTCATTATTTTTGCTCAAAAAGCAAGATCTGGTGATAGAGAATGTATATATATATATATATATATATATATATATATATATATATATATTAATATTAATAAGTCATTCACAGACAAGTGTTTTGGCGTTTCATGCCTCTTCAGTGTGGCTAGACACAACTATCCTTGGCTAGGGTCGAACTCAGACTGACCACTTGGTAGTCGGATATCTTATTCCCTCGCCCACTGACAGCTGATGTGGGGACTGGTGTTTTTAAACTATAAGTACATAGGTTTGTTTATGTATTTTACGGTCACTGAGAGATCAAATTTCCAGGGAAACGATCATTGCTTATTTGCTAATTGATGACAAAGTAAATATATATATATATATATATATATATATATATATATATATATATATATATATATTTACTTTGTCATCAATTAGCAAATAAGCAATGATCGTTTCCCTGGAAATTTGATCTCTCATATATATATATATATATATATATATGAAATTTAACATTTTGAAAAAACATATGATGTTTGTTATGTGATTGCTGACAGATCTATTTCGACCAAATCGATAAGTTGGTTTTCATCAAAGAGCGACATAGACGGGAAGAAAGATATCTGTTAAAAAGACTGTTTACAAAAAACAAACGGATATCTTTCTTCCTGTCTATGTCGCTCTTTGATGAAGACCAACTTATCGATTTGGTCGAAACAGATCTGTCAGCAATCACATAACAAACATCATATGTTTTTTCAAAATGTTAAATTTCATACTGTCGGATTAATTTCTATCTATTTGTTCATATATATATATATATATATATATACTTTGTCATCATTTGTTTTATTTTCTTAGTTTCCGCTGGACATACATACACACAACTGGCCATTATATATGTATTAATTAATTAATATAATGTAATATGTAATAGAAATAATCAATAAACTAATTAATTACAATGGCCTGCAATGTTTTCAAGGTCAAATATATAATAGCTGATATTAAGGCAGTTTTTATGCTGAATCCAAAAATCATACCCATTTTTTTCTAATTTTTAAGATACAAGCTCCTACTTGAAATGTAGAGAACAGTATTATAGCTGTGACAAGTAGAGTCCAGACTTTTGAATAAGTGTTATATTATATACAACTTATTGTGAAGTATCTTAAAAACCAGACCTGACTAAACATAATGAATGGTATTTTTGAATTCAGTATAAACTCGCAATCCTATATCACTTGATAAACCTTTGACCTTCAGGAAACAATTTTTTTAATGCAGGCCAGTGTAATCAATGACTTGTTTGATATATTTCTTTATTAATATTTTTAGTTCTTAATTTAAAAAATGACAATTTTCTTGCTTTGTATTTCTCCATTGGGGAGTCTTATCCCTCTACAGAGGTGCTGTCTGTGTATTCTAAAGCCGAGCTGACAGGGCTATGTGACAAGTAGAGTCCACAGAATTTTTGATAAGTGTTATTATGTACAACTTATTGTGAAGTATCTTAAAAACCAGACCCGACTAAACACAATGTACTGTATTTTTGAATTCAGCATAAAATGGCGATCATATATCACTTGATAAACCTTTGACCTTTTGGAAAAAACTTTTTCAACACAGGCCAGGATTAATCAATATAATGTAATATTAATTATATGCGACTAGCAGGATCTGTGGATATACCACAGTATAATTTAATTATTACAACATTTGATTAAAAGAGATTAGTGTTATCGCTTCCACATGCTCACCTACTTTATTTTATTTTTTCTGTGTAGCATGGCCTTTTACTTCCCTTTCTTTCTTATGAAAACGGAATGGTCCATTATTTAGCTAAGATGACGACACTCATAAGAAATAAGAATTCAGCAGATATGCAATACCATATAATCAGGATTTACATTTTGTATTTCATCTTGGATGATTTGGAAGAAATTTTTAATTTTACTAGGTACCACCAAACCGTTTAGGCCATCGTGAATAAAACGGAAATATCGACCTCGTAAAAAATGATAGACCTCGTAAAAAATATTTCCCCTAATATATTTTAGAAAAAAACTATTTCAGATGTACTTACATCCAATGGTAAACATTTATGGAAATTTTCGGGAAAATCGAACCCTTAATTGATTTTTCATAGAATTTAAAAACAATCCTCTTATCGTAACTTGTTTTTAGCTACGTTAAATTTCAGTTGATTTAACAGTGCAAAAATGAAAATATTGTTTTTCAATCATAATTTTCATTATTTTTGTAAGCTGATAAAAAATTAAAAAAATCATCAGGAGTTTGTTTAATGTTTTTTCTTTCGAATGGAAAAAACTTTTCAAGTAAATATTAATTTTTCTGCAAGTTTCATTGTGTTAAATGTAGGAGGGGGGTAAATTGCACAGGGTCAAATTGGTGGTACCTAAATTTTACTTACATTTGGAATATCATTTATCATTTGAATAAAGGATCCAATGAGACCTGTAAATAGTGTAAATCTTTCTGTTTCAACATTATGTAGATGATATCTTTTAGCAGAAATCTTAATTACCTCTCTGTTTTCTTTAATACTTATCAGTGTCCACAACAATATTACATATTCTTATTTAACTTTCAAAACATCTCATCTTCAGATACTGGTCAAATTGTTATTCTAATTATTTTCCAACATAATTAAATAAATTTTCAATAAGCCTCCAGTTCTATCTCTCAATTGTACCATGAGCAGACCTGGAGTATAGTACGCCATGGGTGAGGCTGCGTGTACTGAATCAACCAATCAACATGCTCAAATAACTGGTTGCCTAACTATTTAAAGGCCTTGGTGGACAGGCGTTCAGTTGCTCATGCTTAACACGGACAAAGATTCTGCTTAACACAGACAAACAGACAAGGATCATAGGATTCTACATACACGGACCAATGGACAAACATTATAGGATTCTACTTAACAGATCAAACTTAATGCCACAAGGGATCTCCACTGTAAAGTGCTCTCCCTGGCCACACGAATCCTAACGGGTTATGGGCCCAGGAACACAAGGATTATTTTTTTAAATAAGAGATTTCTCACCCATGGTGTACTATACTCCAGGTTTGCTCATGATACAATTGAGAGATAGAACTGGAGGCCAATTGAAAATTTATCTAATTATCTTGGAAAATAATTAGAATAACAATTTTTTTTTTAAGTCATCTAAGTACAAAATTGATTGGATCATCTTCAAACCTCTGAATTGTCATTAAGACTCAAGACTTTCAGGATTCTGTTCATCTTATTGCAAAATTTTCAATACTGTTTCAACTGACAAGGATTCTGCTTAACACTGACAAATACAAGGATCATAGGATTCTAGATACACAAACCAACGGACAAGCATTATAGGATATTACTTAACATGGATAAAAATTAATGCAACAAGGGATCATTATTGTAAAGTGCTCTCACCTGCAGTCTAAAAATGGCCATATGAATTGTAACATACCTTTTAAAAAACTAAGAGAAAAGGATAATTTCTTACCTCAAACCAATCTGAATAAGTACCAAATACATAAGGTCCTTCATAGCAACCTTGCCGAGCAAACAAAAAGGCAATTACAGTACTATCTATTTCAGCACAGTCTATTCCATATTTCAAGGTCTCGTTGATATAATCTAAAAATAGATAGGAAATTTTAAAAAAATGATATAACAAAAAAAAAAAAAAAAAAAAAAAAAAAGAGAGGAGTAATATTAAGTCAAAAGTTTGGCAATATTTTGGTAACATGATCAGATCTAGATGCTTTTGTTGAATTTGTGAAGGTAACAAATCACACTGGACTGTGAGATGCCTAGGTGACAAATCACACTGGACTGTGAGATGCCTAAGTGACAAATCACACTGGACTGTGAGATGCCTAAGTGACAAATCACACTGGACTGTGAGCACACTGGACTGTGAGACGCCTAGGTGACAAGTCACACTGGACTGTGAGACGCCTAGGTGACAAGTCACACTGGACTGTGAGACGCCTAGGTGACAAGTCACACTGGACTGTGAGACGCCTAGGTGACAAATCACACTGGACTGTGAGATGCCTAGGTGACAAATCACACTGGACTGTGAGATGCCTACCTAACCTTGCAAAAATAGATAAGAAAATAAAAACATAAATTCAACTTTACAATCATATTTTATAAGATTAAGTTGGTGCAGAACTAATTGCATTTTTTAACCATCTGTTACATAATTATTAGATTCTTAATATTTATGTACAGTAGTGTAGAAATCAAAATGGCTGTTATAAGTTGCAGCCCACGGCCTTGAAGGATGAGTGACAAGGCTTGACCTCAGTCCTAACCTTCCGGTGGATACTGTGAGAATTGGTGGAGAAGACCCTCTTCCGATTTAGATTAGAAATAGATTTTGGTCAGTCGGTCAGAAACCATGACAATCTACGCAGGTAGTCTGGTGGGGGATTTCGAGAATAAAATATGATCAAAGTAAATCGAAGTCTTGTGTTATTATCTAAAAACTACCAATGACACAGGGCTTCTGATAAAGAGAAATCCCCAATGGAAGACCAGACACGAAGTCCCCAAGAGAAGTCCAGACACTAGAAGAGACCTAGAAGAACTTAACATATCAAAGACGTCAGAAGAAGAATAGAAGTAAGTAAAGAAGTAATGAAAAGGGTATACAACACATCAACTTTAACTCTTAACGTCCTATATCGCCTCATTCCACCCAGCTGTAAGTCACATTTATTTACCTAATCCACCCCAAACGTTAGCCTTTGTTTAAATGTAATATTAAACATATTTAGCAGTCTTTGATTTACAGGAAATAACAGGTAACTTTAAATGAAAAGGCCATTTTAGCCATTAATAAATCCTTATAGAAATGAAGTTCTGGACTTAGAAAATTCTCAACAGGATGTTAAGTTTTAATCAAGTCATCTAGTTGGGTGGGGGTTGTAGAATACACCAACTGCCCCCCCCCCCTGTTGAGACGTAAAATCCCTCCCCCCAAATCTTATTTAAATAATGACATCATTGATTGACATTCACAAACAATGATGTCAATATTTGAATGAGATCCTTAAAAGTTCTTTAATGCCTGTTTGATCAAAAGTCAAACTATTAAAAATAATTTCCCAGGTTGGGTCATTACTATAATCGGATACACAGGGAACACCTGAGAAAGGCCGGAGGATACAGCGGTGGAAACATTGTGTTTATATATAACACAATAAAGATGAGGACAACAGTCCAAAACATCAAAATTATTCAATACTAAAATCACTAAAAACAACTGCACTTCGTAGTATATATTAACAGAAAAGATAGTCTAAATGGTTCTCAACCAGGGGCCATATGACTCATTGATCCAGAAATAAATCCTTGCGACACAATTTCATATGAGGATTATTTTACAAAAGATTTTCCGGTTAACGGACCTAAATTCCACCATCATATGTCACCCCGCTGAAAGAAAAAAAAATACCAAAAATCAGGGAATTAACCGAATTTAATGAAATTTTCAGTGTTGATATATTAATGAATAAAAGATATAATGCACCAGTTATTTCGTTTAAAAACTTGTACATTTTTTCAGGTCAGTTAACTTTGAACCACGTATCTTTGAGAATCTGTGTTACGCCTCAATGATACGTGGTTCAAAGTTAACTGACCTGAAAAAATGTAAATGTTTCTAAATAAAATAACTGGTGCATTATATTTTTTTATTCATTAATATATCAGCACTGAAAATTTTATTAAATTCGGTTAATTCCCTAATTTTTGGAATTTTTTTTCTTTCGGTGGGGTGACATACGTTAGTGGAATTTAGGTCCGTTAACCAGATTTTCCAGCCACTAATTTTTTAGAACCAATAAAAAGGTCACAGTAATTGAAATTTATACAACTTTATCTAAATAATCTCCCCTGACCCCCGTCAATTGGAGCTATGGAATATGCATCTCTGCAGAGGTGGAAAGACCCTCACCTAACCCCAATGGGACCACCAGTTGGCCATGGCTGGCTACTTGTACTGCCCAAGGACAGGATCCTGGTGGCTGAGCAGTGGATACTAAGTGATGTAACATGCAATACTCCACAATATCACACAAGTTCCATAGGCAAAGTTTGATTTGGTTTGTTTTGTTTTACGGCATATCAACCTCAGTGGGTCATTTAATGCCAATAAAGTTTTGAAATAAATCAATTCTTAATGGATAATACAATTTTTTTATAAATACATTTTTCTATTTAACCCATAGATGGGACCCTAACAGGTACTACCACTCCGGGTCAGAGTGGACCAGGGAGCAATGGTGATGAAGGGGTGCTCCACATTCCCCAAACCTCCAAAACTGGAACCTCACCATCAGATAGAGTTTAACGTCATTCCCAGGAAATGTAGACCTGCAGCCACCGCCTTCTAGCACCCATATGATAAAAAGGGTTTGGGGCTTGCCATAAGAGCAATAGGGCAAAGTTTGAATTTAAAGTTTTCGAAAATCATAGTTTTGTAATTTAGTATTAATTGTAAATTGTAAGGAAAAAAAACAAAAAACAATTTTTTGGAGAACTGAAAAAAGAATAAAAAATATGAATATGTTATAAACCAAGACACAGTAGCTTTACAATTTCTTTATGGGAAAAATGTAACAACACATTTGCATT
>CM042162.1:23803172-23805672 GCA_023376005.1 Doryteuthis pealeii | reverse complement strand
GATGAGTTGTGGTGCACCTGAGCACTGTACACAATAAATTTCATTATTAAATAACAACAGTGTTAATACTTAATGCATTACCTGTTTAAAGAGTGCCTTTTTAAGGGGAGATAACTTGCTGTATGTCCACTGATCCTGTTTCTTAATTGCATCTGATACTAAAAGAGAGAAAAAACATTTGATAAGTACATTAAATCCAATTTAATTTTACTAAATTTTATGCTAAGCAAAATATCCAAGATCATCATGATTAACAAGTACAGTTTAGCCTAGTTGATTGGTTTTCGGTATGTCAACCCTTGTTGGGTTATTTTATGCCCAAGTTGGGGCCATTTTAGCTCTGTCAGTAGAGCATTGGGTAATTTATGAGGAAGTGCGTCCCGGTCTCCTGCCTCAGAAATTGCTACCCGGTGATTATTAAGATAACGTCCCCAGCTATGTCGTCTCGGTGGTGTTACTTGAAAGAAAACAACCAACTTAGGGCGTTAAATGTATTTTAGGAGGGGGGGGGCTTCTCTTTTTTGTCGTCATTCTTATTTATTTATCATAATTTGTTTAGAAATTTATTTATAGAAATTTGTCGTAATAGAAATTTTCATAATTCTTGTCATAATTCTTGTTTATTTATAGAAATTGTCATAATTCTTGTTTATTTATAGAAATTTGTCATAATTCATTTAGATATGAAGATGGATATCTATCTATCTACCTCAATTTGTTCATATATATATATCCACCACCATCTCCATTTGTTCATATCAAAAAAGAGAAGCCCCCCCACCAAAAAAAAATACATTTAACGCCCTAAGTTGGTTATTTTCTTTCAAGTAACATCGCCGAGACGACATATCTGGGGATGTTATTTTAGTAGTCACCAGGTAGCAATTTCTGAGGCAGGAGACCGGGACGCACTTCCACATAAATTACCGAGCATTGATTACAAATCACAAGGTTCTGGGTTTGATACCAGTCTTCATCAACTCACCACATGAGTAGCACAGCTTGGGTAATCTGATCTATGCAGTAAAGCATTTGGGAGATTTTGGTAGGTGTGGCATTCAACCTCAGCTACACATGCACACACACACACACGCACATTTATACATATACACACACATTATATACATTTTCCAACTCCTCCGCACAAGCAGGATGTGACACAAGGTCAATTTCTTAAGTAGAGTTTAACAGGTTTGAATTCAGAGTTTTCCTTCTCCTAGACTGGTTACCTAGCCAAGGTTAAAGAGCCCAGTCTGCCCTACTATTTACCCATTACTGAAGGTAGAGTAGTAGGATGCATACCTTTCCCAAAGGGTATTAGTGCTCTGAGAAATGTAAACAGCCTCGTCCAGGATTTGAACTCGAGTCAATGAGTCCATTTCATAGGACTCTAACCATTACAACCAACACACACACACACACACACACACACACACAGATGCTGATAGGTATGCGTGTCCTGCATCCCTGACACACAAAAATCTAAAAGGACGCAGTAAAATTATATCCATGTGTCCCAGTGTTTTTCTTTTTTCTTCCCTCACCATTTCAAGCTAATTGTAAATACATTTCAATAGTTTCTTAGAAACGAATTACACAGGATAGGTTACAAGGTAGAATTAGACGGCTTTAGTTGGGGCTCATGAATTTTACCGGGGACTCAATTCAAAGCAAATATATGCATCCAGGATGCACTAAATCAAAAAGCTATCAGCATCACTGTATATATATATATATATATAAATATAATATATATATATATATATATATATATATGTGTGTGTGTGTGTGTGTGTGTGTGTGTGTGTGTTTTATTGAACTCAATGGACAATTCTTTGTCTGACGAGTTTTTGCCGATCCTTTCAAACTGTCTGGCCATCTTTTAATATCCAGGTGGAAATTGGTGTAAGAATCCACCAAAGGTTTTACCAAGAGCGATTTCTGCACTCCTTAGTGCCATCATCAGGTGTGAAACTGGTAAATGATTCCATTGTTTCTTTTTAAACAAACAGTAGCAGCAGGAATTAGTAGGGGGGGGGGCTCACAAGTTTATAAGAATGTTATGGGGAATGGTGGGAGGAGAATTGAGTTCAAAACATGTTTAAAAGAAAAAATGCTGCCAAAATATACATACACACACCATTATATATTATATATTAATATATATATATATTTATATAATATATGTGTGTGTGTGTGTGTGTAGTAAAGAAAAAGGAAAAAGTGGACAAAAAAGAGGCAAATTCAAACAAGTAGATATAGGAGAATATTATTGTCCTGCATTGAGTTGGACTTCATCAGTCATTTATTAAAGCACCAGTGCAACATACATTTGTATTTATAGAAGAGAAAGTGAGGGGGGGGGGGAGTTTGGTGATGAATCAGAGGGAAGGGGGAATTTGTGGAGATTTGATTGGTCAAAGGAAATCCATCATGGATGGAGAGGGAGAAAAGATCAATTATTTGTCACCTTTCTTCATCTCTCTTCTTCCCTCCCTTT
>CM042162.1:23786623-23803072 GCA_023376005.1 Doryteuthis pealeii | reverse complement strand
AGCCAAGGTAAAGAGCCAGTCTGCCCTACTATTTACCCATTACTGAAGTAGAGTAGTAGGATGCATACCTTTCCCAAAGGGTATTAGTGCTCTGAGAAATGTAAACAGCCTCGTCCAGGATTTGAACTCGAGTCAATGAGTCCATTTCATAGGACTCTAACCATTACAACCAACACACACACACACACACACACACACACACAGATGCTGATAGGTATGCGTGTCCTGCATCCCTGACACACAAAAATCTAAAAGGACGCAGTAAAATTATATCCATGTGTCCCAGTGTTTTTCTTTTTTCTTCCCTCACCATTTCAAGCTAATTGTAAATACATTTCAATAGTTTCTTAGAAACGAATTACACAGGATAGGTTACAAGGTAGGAATTAGACGGCTTTAGTTGGGGCTCGTGAATTTTACCGGGGACTCAATTCAAAGCAAATATATGCATCCCAGGATGCACTAAATCAAAAAGCTATCAGCATCACTGTATATATATATATATATATATATATATATATATATATATATATATATATATGTGTGTGTGTGTGTGTGTGTGTGTGTGTGTGTGTGTTTTATTGAACTCAATGGACAATTCTTGTCTGACGAGTTTTTGCTCGATCCTTTCAAACTGTCTGGCCATCTTTTTAATATCCGGGTGGAAATGGTGTAAGAATCCACCAAAGGTTTTACAAAGAGCGATTTCTGCACTCCTTAGTGCCATCATCAGGTGTGAAACTGGTAAGATGATTCCATTGTTTCTTTTTAAACAAACAGTAGCAGCAGGAATTAGTAGAAGGGGGGGGGCTCACAAGTTTATAAGAATGTTATGGGGAATGGTGGGAGGAGAATTGAGTTCAACAAAACATGTTTAAAAGAAAAAATGCTGCCAAAATATACTTATTTTAATATATATATATATATATGTGTGTGTGTGTGTGTGTGTGTGTAAAGGAAAAAGGAAAAAGTGGACAAAAAGAGCAAACTCAAACAAGTAGATATAGGAGATATATTTTGTCCTGCATTGAGTTGGACTTCATCAGTCATTTATTAAAGCACCAGTGCAACATACATTTGTATTTATAGAAGAGAAAGTGAGGGGGGGGGGTTGGTGATGAAGTCAGGAGGAAGGGGGAATTTGTGAGGATTTGATTGGTCAAAGGAAATCCATCATGGATGGAGAGGGAGAAAAGATCAATATTTTGTCCACCTTTTTCCTTTACCACATTCTGTCAGATTTACTCCAAACCCTCCTATGCTCTCTCTCACACACACACACACACACACACTATTACAACTTTGAAATGTTATTAGTTTCTTTTGTATTATGATAAAATTGTCTCACCTGTGAAACTTGGTTTATAACCAAGCAAAAATGTCAGTTGTTGGACACAAGTTTTATGCAATGCATTTCGGTTTATCAATCTATATTCTGTAGCAAGTTCAATTGGAAGCAGAGAAATTGTTTCATTTTCATTTATTTCAGAAATACCTGAAAAACATTTTGAAAGACTCATTTATTATAATTACAAGCAAATATATACACCCTCTAGGTGCAAGTATTTAAGTTTTAATGTAATAAAATATTATATTAAATTAGAAAGGTTAATGAAACTAAATAAGAAGGCTGATAAAAAGATTTCAAACAGAGGGGGGTATAATCAGAAAATAGAACAACTAAAACTTACTCTTCCATCAATCCAGTCTTTCATTGCTAAAATTTCCTATTTTAACTATTTAGTTAAATTAGAAAGTAAAGAATAAAATTACAGTTATTTATTCTTGTTAATGAATTTTCTTTAAAGATTTATCCCCGAGATTTTTGGTCAAATTCATTAAGATGAAACCAAACATTTAGAAATCAATAATACTAAACACATATTTATTAAAATCAAATTTGTAATATCAATATGCAAATTAGTCTTCCTGTTCACACTGTAAACTGCTATTTTGTTGTATATATAAATACAATTGCAGGTTATTAGTGTGTAGATAAGGCCAACAGTAATAATAATGTAAAAGAATTTTATTAATAATTAAGGTTTGAATAAGAACAAAATCTTGGAGAATGTGACGTAATTAACAAAGGGAAATGTGAATTGAGAGGAGTGATATAATTTTAGTTACAGACAGACTGTAGCAAGATTGAATTTGGCAAGGACTACTAATGGAAGGGGGAGGAAGAAAGAAATAAGTGAGAGAGTAAAGGTTTTAAAAAGAGTAAAGAACACAAAACAATTTGACCGGGGCGTGACCCCCGAATGGAGAATTGAGTGTCAACCGGAAGTTTTGGGTGTTGACCGGAACAAGAAGTCACGTGGTGACGTGGAACGACGAAGAAAAATACCAGCCTCTTTTTGCTTCCCGACGTTGTAGGGTACGGACCGGGCCACTGGACCCTAGTATGGGGTCACAGTAACTAGCAGTGTTCTCTCTCTCTGCCTTTCCTCTTCTCAGACACAGCTCACGAGACGAGCCGAAAATAAAAGTTAGCAGCTTGTGACGATATATTTCTCGCGTTGTACTTTTTTATCGACAAGATGACCACCACGTGCAGAACGCCTTTTTAGTACCGTCACGTTACGTATATACGTTTGGGTACTGTGAAAAAACCACAAGGTTACAGACAAACAATCTTCATTATAATAAGATTTCTTTAAAAAATGAATTTAAAAAAAAAAAAAAAAAAAAAAAAATTTATTTCATCTTAGTTGCAGGAACTATCACAACTTATCACACCACAATTTAACAGAAGTTAGTAAAAACAAAAAGTACGGATTCAAATTAAAAGTTAAGTGAAACTCAACTTGCTTAATCTTCGTTTCCATAAAGTAAGAAACAATACTAATCACAAAAAAAAGAAAAAGAAAGATCTAAATCTTCTGTTAAAAAAGCCATATCATAAACACATCGCTTGTGTATTTACTTTTCATACTGTCGTGTAGAAGAAGTCACTATAAGAGGAATAGAAACCTACTTCTAAACAAAACAAAAAATCTAAAGAATATCCGTTTGATGTAGGGGCATGGTACTTGCCTGTCAGCTTGACAGTTGGGTTTCGAATCACGCACAAGGCGGACTTCTTATATATATAAGTAAAAAATAACAGAAGATTTAGATTTTTAGCTTTATAGCCTATTTCAGGGAGCCTAGAGAAATCGTCTAGTACCTTCCATCCTCAGATGCAAAATGAGGATTTCTTTATTATTCTTAGATCAGTTGAAAACAGTGGTTGTCTATGACCCACAGTTAAATTACCTTCAAGTGTGGTCCACACAAAGGAACACAGGATTAAAAAAAAAATTTTTTAAAACCGACTTGAGATTGATAAAGAAATCCTCATTTTGCATCTGAGGATGGGAGGTACTAGTCGATATCTCTAGGCTCCCTGAAATAAGCTATATTGCAAAAAATCTAATGACTTTACTTACTTTTTACTTTTTTTTTTTTTTTTTTTTTTTTTTTTTAAAAAGGTCCCACTTACTTGATATCAAAAGGTCAAGGACATTTTGTGCTTCCTGAAAAAAAAAAAAAAAATTATATAAGCCAAGATTAAAGAATTTTCAATTTATCAAAAATGTTATCATTGATATAAAAATTCTCTATGATAGTTATCAAAATTTATGTTGTTAAAATTAAAATTAAAATCAAAAATATGAAGAATTTTCAGAAAAGCCCATGACGTCACGGTTGCTGCTTCGTCCCAGAATTTGACCCTAGCGCTACTACACTGTCGTCCACACGTACGCCTTTGGGAGAAGGAAGGGCCTAGCTTACAGAGAGAAATGTGACGTCACGGATAGGGCAAGGGAAAATTTTCGCCTTTGAAACTTCAGTGTCGCAGCAGACGGCCACCTGTGAGCATCTTTGTAGCAATGCTACCTCACAGGTCGATAAATTCAACACGCCTTGAGGAATTAGAGTATAACTCCCTCAAGTATGAAAAAAGGATAAGCCGGCACTCACTCGAAATTCAACAACCAAGAACAATAAGGAAATTTGTAGCATACGCTACCTTATTGTAACACGAAATCTACATTCAAAGAACTCTCGACATTCAACTACGAAATCTATATTCAAAGAACTCTCGACATTCAACTACGAAACCTACATTCAAAGAACTCTCGACATTCAACTACGAAACCTACATTCAAAGAACTCTCGACAAATGAACATTCGTTACCAGGCTCAAAGATAAGTCCCCGCAAAACCATCGTTTTTTGCAAACCCTTACATCTAAATCTCTATCTATTAGTTACTACGCCACCCTCTATCAAATTGACATTATTCCTTCTTTCTTCTATCTATTTTATTTGTTACATTAAAATTGTTAAACTTTAGTATTTGTTATCGTGTTTTTCTTTCATTCAGCATCCGATTTGAATTTGTGTATTTTCCCGCCCCCTTGAAATTATCTTCCCTTTGTACTTGAAAGGTTTATTCGCTTGTATATCGGAACTAGGAAATTTTCCCCGGTATATTTACAAAGCGAATTTACCCGTACTCTGGAGTTAGAAGATATCCCCCATGTTAGTATTGGTGCTTCACGGCGCTAATCCCGATACAGTAGTTGATTTGAGAACTGGTTGGTTGATTTGTTTTATGGCATACTAACCCTTTCCGGGTCATTTAATGCCGATTCAAGTAATAGTTGTTTCCTATAAGTCTAACATAAACAAAGGGGAACTACTCTTGACTGATAGATTATTTATTTATTTTCCCATTAAACTAACCCTAAACCCTAACCCTGTCTTCTTTTTTCCTAGTAGATCAATAAATAATTTATCAGTCAAGAGTGGTTCCCCTTTGTTTATGTTAGACTTATAGGAAATAACCCAAGTAATTTTGATACCAGATTGTTTATAGTACCTGCTGTTGCCTAAATGGTCATCCATCTAAGTATTGATAAGGCTCATTCTTAAGAGAACAGGAGTGATACAATTTAACCCATACCTGGTGGGATAAGAGTGTTCATACCTTTCCCAAGGGTATTAGTCTAAAAGTGCATATACTAGTGGGACTTTCCAAACACACTAATATGTTAGATTTTTTCCTTTTTACAAAAATTATAATTACTGAAAGAATTTGTAAAAAAAGAATGGTTTGCTTTGGTTTCTTTTTTTAATGGCATATCAACTTTTGTGGGCTATTTAATGCCATAGCTGGTGGGGGGGGATGAGTGAGTTCACACCTTTCCCAAGGATATTAGTCCAAAAGTGAACATAATAATATGACTGGAGTTCAAACTCACAACAATGTGTCACAGAGCAGCATATTAATCTATCCCATAGGGACTCAACCCCCCCCCCTTTTGTGGGCTATTTAATGCCATAGCTGGTGGGGTGGGGATGAGAGAGTTCACACCTTTCCCAAGGATATTAGTCCAAAAGTGAACATAATAATATGACTGGAGTTCAAACTCACAACAATGTGTCACAGAGCAGCATATTAATCTATCCCATAGGGACTCAACCCCCCCCCCTTTTGTGGGCTATTTAATGCCATAGCTGGTGGGGTGGGGATGAGAGAGTTCACACCTTTCCCAAGGATATTAGTCCAAAAGTGAACATAATAATATGACTGGAGTTCAAACTCACAACAATGTGTTACAGAGCAGCACATTAATCTCTATCCCATAGGGATTCGACCCCCACCCCCACTACTACAGATGTATAAAACAAAAACTTTTTGGTTCTAGATAAGGCTTGCCTTATTCATTTTAATTGCATTTTAAGGGATAGGTTTCTTAGCTTAATGATATTTTAATGGCTTGTTTCATGGCATTTTAAGCATTTTGCTTATTTTTTTAATGGCATATCAACTTTCATTGGTTATTTACTGCCAAAGCCATCCTTCTAGAAGAACAGTAGTGATACAATTTAAACAATAGCTAGGGGGAGGAGAGAGTTCATACCTTTCCCAGGGGTATTAGTCTAAAAGTAATTTTTAATCATGCAATTGGAGTTTGAACTCGCTTACTATAATGTTGCAATCCATAGCTAGGGGGGGGGAGAGAGAGTTCATATCTATCCCCAAGGTTATTAGTGTGGTTGGTTGGATTTTATGGCATGTGAACCTTTGTTGGGTTATTTTATGCTGAAGACATTTTGTTTTATTCATTCTTGTTGGGTATTCATTTTTTTTTTTTTTCACAAATTCTTTTAATACTCATTTTTTTTAAATCTATTTAGATGGGACGTATTAGTCTGAAAGTGAACATAATAGAAAATGACTGAAGTAAAAATGAATCTTAAAAGCTTTTTAAAATTATTTGTATGTGTTAACATTAAAAAAAAATATATAGGTAATACCATGTCAAATCATCCCGACTATGCTTCAGTTCTGAGAAAATATCAAACTATCTTTTTGGTACTGTAGCGTTAGTTTCGTATTTGCCTGGGAGAGTTGTCTGCCCGGTTTAGTTTGCTGGTGCCCGCTAGGGGCTAGAGTATTTAAGCGGCTGGTTCAAAAGGCTTCTTCCTCTTTTCCTGTTCCTGATACTACGAGACACATGGATTAGTTAAGGTCTATCCCGTCTCGTTGGGGCGTTCCCCCCCCCCACTTACATTACTGTAAGTCATTCACAGCATGGACTATCCCTAGTCTCATGTCTGTGGCATTTATATGTTATCTTTTTACCTATGTAATGTGTATCTATCTTTTTACCTATGTACTTTGTATCTCGTCATATCCATGTGCTGTACATACATTAAATGTTTTGTCTGTTAACCTTCGTCGGAGTCATGTATCTTTCTACATATAAGTTTGAACCTGACTTACAGTACAAACAATGTTCAATATATGTGAAATAATATGTAAATTCCACCCCTACACACCACCATGGATTCGACCACCTAGAACATCAGTACTTACTTTTCTTCTCAGACTTTTTGTCTGAGATTTCTCTTAAAACTATTGTCATTTTTTTTATCAGTCTCAGTGTCCCCACTTTTAGAGCATTAAATTTTTCAAGAAACATTTTCTCATAAAAACAGCATTTTCTCTTAAAACATAGCTACCTAAAGATATAATAACTGGTTTAATTTCATGGTGGTCATACAATTATCTTAAACTTTATTGCCTAATATTTTGGACAAACACCCACCCATATACATATGGCTGGACTTAACACATTCTATTTTTCCCATATTGTTATCTCAGTCAGTAGAGCATTCGGCTAGAAACCACAAGGTTCCTAGTTCGATACTGGCCCTCGCCAACTCAGCGAATGAGTAGCACAAGGATCTGTGCGGTAAAGTGAGGAGCTGATGGTAGGTGTGGCGCTCCACCTCAGATGCTAAAATGATCTCCTTGGTCTCGCGCTATTGAAAAGGGGATAGACTCCCTCACTGTCTGGCCGCCCTGACGACTTTACTTTGTCACAATCTGATATTAGTTTGAAATTGAATGTAATATAACCCGTCGGTCCTCCCGCGCTGAAGGGCTCACAGAATCTCCGAAATTGGCCGTCAAGATCGGATTTTCTGCATCAACCACGGATTGCAGGGTATCTATATTTGCTGGAAATCTAGCCGAATGCCCCACGTTGTGCTAAGATCTCAAACGACTAGAAATCTGCTATAGAAACTGATTTCCGAGATTAATGGCGGCTGATTGGTCATATGAAAAAAAAGAATAACGAAACCTTTTCTTTTTAAAAAAATCAACAACATTTATATTCGAAAATATAAGAATACAAATAATTACTTCTCAAGGTTGGTGGGAGTGATGTGCCCGTAATTAAATACTTCTGGTCTTCTGCAAAGTATTGTGCAAAACAGTTCGTAAGTTGACTAAGTTTTCAACATGGTCTTAGCTGAAGTCAGTTACTCTCGGCTCTCAGTATTGCGTTAATCTTGTCAGCTAGCCCGATTCTCAAGCGATCACAACTTCATCTGCCCGTTTGGCCTCATCTGCCCATTCGGCCTCCTCTGCTCCTCAAGCCAAAAACGTCCGAGTTAAATAATACCCCGACCGGAACAATTTTATTTCCGGTCGGCATGAAAACATTGGGAATTTTTTCTGCTCCACCCACCCAAGAAGGGTAACCGCCTTCCTCTTGTTCAACGAGCCAATCAAATTTACTTCCGCCCACCAATCTGGGTACCATCTCTTCCGGCCACTTGAATGTGTTTTTTTAAATACATTCGACCCTTTTTTTTTTTTTTAATGTCGATTTCCAACAAGAGTTTATCTCAATTCTCCAGCAATAGGGAAACATAAAAACAATAGATTCTCTTTAATCCTGGTTTCTTCATGTTCCGGTAATCTATAAAACAAGATTTATCTTTTCCCATGAGACTCAAGTCTGATCACATCAAAGGACTCGTCTAGGGACGGCTTCTCTCACTTCTGGAGTTCCGACCTACTTGAGATTTACTACTGATATGGTCTGCCACCATCCGCCTTGACTCCCCGGTCGAGGTCATTTCAGGATCGCCCATCTGTTTTAAATCTACGTCCGAAGTCGGCCAGCGAGTTATATTTCCGTTTTTTTTCTTTCTTTCTTCTTCTATCTTCCAAACCTGAATCAGGTCACAGTAATAGAATGACTGGAGTAGAAAAGAATCTTAAAAGCATTTTTTTTTAAAATCATTTGTAGGTCTCATTTAAAAAGAAAATCCATCAATTTACCTTTTGTATTGAAAAGGACAACTGTTTGGTATTGAGGGGAAAGGCTCCATTGATGAGGGCACCAACAATCACTGGAAGAGAAATTTAAAAAAAAAACATAGAAATAATGGTTGGTTGGTTGGTTGGTTGGATTTTACAGCATGTCAACCTTTATTGGGTTATTTTATGCCAAAGACATCTTGTTTCACTCATTCTTGATGGGTATGCAAACATTTTTTTAATTCAATCTTTTCAAACACCTTCTCAAAATTCGTTTTTTTCTATTTAACCCATAGATGGGACCCTAACAAGTATAACACCAGAGTGGTGTTAAGGAGTGACTGGCGATATATCATTAGATAGTTAAAAAAAAAAAAAAAAAAAAAAAAAACAATTTTGGATATAAAAATAACAATTGTTTTTAGAGTCGTACAAGCGACTTAGATTAGAGCACAAGTCAGTGGTGGGGTAAAGTCAACATTAGATAAGAAAAATTTACCCGAATAATTTTGAACAAATAAAATTCTAATGGCAGAAATAGGTTGATATAAAGCAAATTACTGTTTCATACAAATGTTGTCATATTGTCATTTACGTGAAGACTACAAAAGATAAGAAAATTTATTACTCGAGCAGGGGAGATTTTAAAGGCTAAAAATTTGGTTGATATAAAACAAATGTCTGGTTTATACAACTGCTGTCATCTTCATATCTATTGTCGTTCTTGTGAGGACTGCATAGGATAAGAGAATTTACTCAACAAAGACATTTTAAAGATTAAATCTTAAAAGTGTTGATTTAGTAAGAATAATAATTTGGCGGGTAATCTCCGTGACCAATTTCTGGGAATTATCATAGCAACTGACAGATAAGTCTGGCACAAGACCATTTATACAACAACAAAAATATTATCAGGTGCCTCACCAATCAGGAAACTAGGGCGGAGACTTGTTGCCCCCACTCCAAGATGTGTAACCCAAGGCCATGATTTCGATTGGCCGTCCAATCAAATGCGACCGCGTGGGTGGGTTTTTGTACACCCCCCTGATGTTTACACTGTAGGGCCATTGGTCCGGCGTTTCTATTGGCTGGCCAATCAGAGCCCTGGATTCAGGGGTTTAGAACCCATAAAAGTCCCAAAAGGGTTCCAGGCAGATTGGAGAGCTGGTTCTTGACCAGATTGGACAACTGCTTCCATAGCAGATTGATATTTCCGTCTCATAGCCCTTGTCACCGTCTTTGCTTTGTCATCTTGTTACTCAAAGTCCTGAATTTGAATCAGAACTCAACATATATCGCCAGTCAGTCCACAAAAATTCCGACTCAACTTCAACACCCCTTTGTGGTTGTACATGATTTTTATCACTGTATAATTAATAAAGGTCGTTTATTGTTAAAACAATTCAACAAGTCGAATTTATTTTTCCCCTCTATTTTTTTTTCTTTTTTCATTCCAGAAAATGTAAATAAAACAGTTTTTGGTATAATTACGAATAAACAAATAAACTTAGATTTTTCTTTCATGTTTTCCTTCTATTATATGTGTGTGTGTGTGTGTGTGTGTGTGATGCCTAGATCAAGATAATGATAACAGGATAAATTTCAAACCTATGACTTCAAAAATTTTGATAATTTTATGAAAAATCTTATTATAATGGAGATTGTGGGTTTGTCTGTCTGTAACCGAAACTATATCACTACTCAATTCACAATTCCCTTTGTTATTTACACACATTCTCCATGATTTTATTTTTTATTTAAACCTCAATTATTAGTAAAATTGTTTTACACCATTAAGACTGTTGACCATATCTACATACTAATGACATGCAATTATATTTATATATTCAACGAAATAGTGGTTTACAATGTGAATGGGAAGGCTAATTTGCATATTGATCTTAAAAAATTTGATTTTAATAAATATATGCTTAGTATTATTGATTTCTAATTGTTTGGTTTTATCTTAATAAATATGAGCAAAAATCTCGGGAATAAATCTTAACAGAAATCTATTAACATAAAGAAATAACTGTAATTTTATTCTTTTCTTCCTATTTTAACTAAATAGTTAAATTAGGGAAATTTACCACTGAAAGACGGGAGTAAGGGAAAATGGTGGAACAGTTAGTTTCAAAGTTGTTCTATTTTCCGATTATACCCCCTCTGTTCCAAATATTTTAATCTGAATTCTTATTCAGTTTCATTAGCCTTTCTAATTTAACATGATATTTTATTATATTAAAACTTAAATACTTGCACCCGGAGGGTACATATATTTGCTAGTATTCTCAAATTCACTTAATCCAATATAAGAGAGATAATTAAGCAAATAAAAAAAAAATAAAAAACCTGCCTTGTTTTGGACGGGTAATTGAAAAAAATAAAAAAAATAAAAAATGAAAGGGAAGTGGTTAAAAAATAAAGATCTTACCTTTCACAATATCTTTCCTCTTTTCCAATGTCTGCGGATCGGAAGAGCGGCATAGTCTAAGAATAGCCGTTGAAAGAACTTGACAAACCAATAAATCTGCTGCCTTGCTGAAATAGAGATTATAAATTTACAATCATTACTTTTTTAGGAGGTGTGTTTAGCATAATGGTTATTGTTGTAGGAAATGGAATCAGTGATCAGAGTTCAAATCCTGGATGAGGCTGTTTACATTTCACTTCATGCTAATATTCTCTTATGGACTTCAACACATGGACACACCAGTGTTGGAAGACCAGCAAAAATAGCTTTGTGTGGAAGCTAGACATTGAATGACCCTTTCTATTGAATAGAAATAAATTTACAATCATTTCTTTTTAGGAGGTAAGCTTAGCAGTATGGTTATTATTGTATGAAATGGAATCATTGATTATGTTATATACCCACTTCTGCTGGGTATATATATATATATATATATATATATATATATATATAGTTTTTTTTGTTGTTTTTTTTTTTTGTTTTTTCCGTAGTTAGGATCTTTCCATGTGTGGTTTAACCAAGCTGATGCAGGTAGACCATAAGGAGAGCTCAATGTGCCTAATACCAGTGAGTAAAAGGACAGAGCAAGATATTTAGTAAATGAAGAAAAACTCTAAACTTGCTTCATTACAATAATTTATTTCAACCGTATTAATACGGCATCTTCAGGTAATCACAAGAACATGACTCTTACATGTTCTTGTGATTACCTGAAGATGCGTATTAATACGGTTGAAATAATTATTGTAATGAAGCAAGTTTAGAGTTTTTTCTTCATTTACTATATATATATACTAGAAAATATGTGACCCGCTGGGTCACCATTGTGCTCGGTTTAGATTGTTGGAAAAAAAAAATCACAAAAAGTCTCTGACTGCTGGATTTTTTACTATAAAACTATGCTGTGAGCTCTCCCTTCTCCCTTAACTGACATATACGGGGAATGGAAGAGAGTCATATATAATCCAAGACAGGGATTGGTTGGTTGTTGACTTAATTGCTAATTACGCCTAATTAAAAACCAATTAAACTGAATCTTTTTTTCAAACACTGGGTAGTGCTAAAACCAAGAAATATCTCAGTATAAATATTTGTGTCCATAACATAAATAGAAAAAAATCCTTTAGCTGGTGAAGGTTGATAAACTCAGCTTTAGTATGATAATAGATATACATATGGTAAAGAATTTGTTTCTATTCTTCTCATGAGGACATCCATGGTTATGCCCCATATTTAATCTTTACTTACTTTTTGTGTAACTGGCTGTCATTTCTTATTCTCTTCTATTTCTTGTAGTCTGTAGCAATCATCATGGCTTCTTCTAACTGGTCTTTTGTTGACTGGTCTAGTTCTGCTCTAAGTGTTTCTTCAAGATGCTGCCCTGATTTTGCCAAGATTGCCATTAGTTCTTAGAGGTATATATTTTTGTGATCACATTTTTATTAATTTCAACAACAGACCTTTTACAACTGTGCGGGAGAGTGAAGCCGGTCCATGCTTAAAATTATGACATCTCATGGCTTAACTGACTCTAAGCTAACTGCACTTTTTCCATTCCCAGCGTTTTTCGTGACCGTAAGGGGTCTGGTCACATCGAGGTTACGAAACATCAATCGCCCAATGGCTTAGATCTGAATTCAACAACCCCCTGGATTCAAAATCTGTCTCTACACTGACCATCTAAAATCAAATATACAACATTAAGAGTTCAAATCCTGGATGAGGCTGTTTACATTTCACTTCACATTAATGTTCTCTTATGGACTTCAACATGGACACACCAGTGTTGGAAGACCAGCAAAAATGGTTTTGTGTGAACCTAGACATTATTATATACATTATATATATTATTATTATATATTATTAATATATTATATATATATTATATATATTATTAATGTCTAGTGTTCACCAAAACCATTTTTGCTGGTCTTCCAACACTGGTGTGTCCATGTGTTGAAGTCCATAAGAGAACATTATGTGAAGTGAAATGTAAACAGCCTCATCCGGATTTGAACTCTTATTGTTGTATATTTGATTTTTAGATGGTCAGTGTAGAGACAGATTTTGAATCCAGGGGGTTGTTTGAATTCAGATCTAAGCATTGGGCGATTGATGTTTCGTAACGCTCGATGTGACCAGACCCTTACGGTCACGAAAACGCTGGGGAATGGAAGTGCGTTAGCTTAGAGTCAGTTAAGGCCATGAGATGTCATAATTTAAGCATGGACGCGGCTTCACTCTCCGCACAGTTTGTAAAAGGTCTGTTGTTGAAATTAATAAAAATGTGATCACAAAAATATATACCTCTAAGAACTAATGGCAATCTTGCAAAATCAGGGCAGCATCTTGAAAGAAAACTTAGAGCAGAACTAGACGCAGTCAACAAAAGACCAGTTTAGAAGAAGCCATGATGATTGCTTACAGACTACAAGAAATAGAAGAGAATAAGAATGACAGCAGTTCACAAAAAAGTAAGTAAAGATTAAATATGGGGGCATAACCATGGATGTCCTCATGAGAAGATAGAAACAAATTCTTTACCATATGTATATCTATTATCATACTAAAGCTGAGTTTATCAACCTTAGCAGTAAAGGATTTTTTTCTATTTATGTTATGGACACAATATTTATACTGAGATATTTCTTGGTTTTTAGCACTACCCAGTGTTTGAAAAAAGATTCAGTTTTAATTGGTTTTAATTAGGCGTAATTAGCATTAAGTCACAACCAACCAATCCTGTCTTGGATTATATATGACTCTCTTACATTCCCCGTATATGTCAGTTAAGGGAGAAGGGAGAGCTCACCAGCATAGTTTTATTAGTAAAAATCCAGCAGTCAGAGACTTTTTGTGATTTTTTTTTTTCCAACAATCTAAACCGAGCACAATGGGTGACCCAGCGGGTCACATATTTTCTAGTATATATATAATAGTAAATGAAGAAAAAACTCTAAACTTGCTTCATTAACAAATAATTTATTTCAACCCGTATTAATACGGCATCTTCAGGTAATCACAGAACATGTAAGAGTATGTTCTTGTGATTACTGAAGATGCCGTATTAATACGGTTGAATATAAATTATTGTAATGAGCAAGTTTAGAGTTTTTTCTTCATTTTACTAAATATCTTTGCTCTGTCCTTTTTACCTCACTGGTATTAGGCAGGATTGAGCTCTCCTTATGGTCTACCTGCATCAGCTTGGTTAAACAACATGGAAAGATCCTAACTACGGAAAAAACAAAAAAAAAAAACAACAAAAAAAACTATATATATATATTATATATATATATATATATATACCCAGCAGAAGTGGGTATATAACATAATAATGATTACATTTCATACAATAATAAACCATACTGCTAAGCTTACCTCCTAAAAAAGAATGATTGTAAATTATTTCTATTCATAGAAAGGGTCATTCAATGTCTAGCTTCCACAAAGCTATTTTTTGCTGGTCTTTCCAACACTGGTGTGTCCATGTGTTGAAGTCCATAAGAGAATATTAGCATGAAGTGAAATGTAAACAGCTCATCCAGGATTTGAACTCTGATCACTGATTCCATTTCCTACAACAATAACCATTATGGCTAACACACCTCCTAAAAAAGTAATGATTGTAATTTAATAATCTCTATTTCAGCAAGGCAGCAGATTTATTGGTTTGTCAGTCTTTCAACGGCTATTCTTAGACTATGCCGCTCTTCGATCCGCAGACATTGGAAGAGGAAAGATATTGTGAAAGGTAAGATCTTTATTTTTTAACACTTCCTTTCATTTTTTATTTTTTTTATTTTTTTCAATTACCCGTCAAAACAAGGCAGGTTTTTTATTTTTTTTTTTATTTGCTTAATTATCTCTCTTATATTGGATTAAGTGAATTTGAGAATACTAGCAATATATGTACCCTCCGGGTGCAAGTATTTAAGTTTTTAATATAATAAAATATCATGTTAAATTAGAAAGGCTAATGAACTGAATAAGAATTCAGATTAAAATATTTGGAACAGAGGGGGTATAATCGGAAAATAGAACAACTTTGAAACTAACTGTTCACATTTTCCCCTTCTCCGTCTTTCAGTGGTAAATTTCCCTAATTTAACTATTTAGTTAAAATAGGAAGAAAAGAATAAAATTACAGTTATTTCTTTATGTTAATAGATTTCTGTAAGATTTATTCCGAGATTTTTGCTATATTTATTAAGATAAAACAAACATTAGAAATCAATATACTAAGCATATATTTATTAATATCAATATGCAAATTAGCCTTCATTCACATGTAAACTGCAATTTTGTTGTAATATATAATACAATTGCATGTTATTAGTATGTAGATAGGGTCACATATTTAACTCTGGTTTTTGACTGGGGGGTCAGTTGGCTTCAGCCCTAGACCATACAAGCTAAAAATCGTTGATCCAGGAGGCCATCCTCCAGGCACACCTGCCCTTGATTTAAAGAGGCAGGGCTGGGTTTATTACCCAGTGCCCCCATTGAGGGGGAATGTTGACGGGATCAATGCATTTTTTGCACCCGCCACCCATGAGCTTCAGTTTTGAGGGTGGTCCATATTAATAGGGCTTGGTGCCTAACCTGTAACATGGGTATGTGGTAAATATTAAGTATGAAGATATGGTTACAGTATTAATAATTTAAGATAATTTTATTAATAATTGAGGGTTTTAAATAAAGATAAAATCATGGAGAATGTGACGTAAATAACTAAGGGATTGTGACTTGAGTAGTGATATAGTTTGGTTAACACAGACACATACACAATCTCATTATGATAAGATATATAAGTTATTAAACAAATCCTACTACAATTTACCATTTGTACATGACTTATTATATCTCCACCAAAACCAGCGCATATGACCCACCCACAACCTCTTTCAACACCTAACACTTGTCGCATCATTAACAGAACCTTACTAGCTACACACCCATCAGAAAAAAGAAAAATAACTCCTACTACAACTTAAATGCTTCCTACTAACACCAACAATTGGACCACTCCCTATTCACAACCTCCTAACTCACAGTATAAAAAATTTTCAGCCGTTGACACAAGAACTTAATCCAACATCCTGAAGTGAAGAATAATTAAAGTTCCAATTACTGTTGAACTGGAAGACAAGGCAAAAAACGGTTGTAACTTAAATACAAACCGAATAGTCACAAAGTCTACTGTAGAATGACAGGATATATATAAACTTCACAATGTCATTCAAATCAGCAGTCAGCAGCCAATCAGAACTCAAGGAATGGAATGACCAAATCACCAAATTCATGAATGGGTCATTCTGGATTTCTATATATACCAACTGTCTTGGACACTGCTTAAG
>CM042162.1:23746590-23786523 GCA_023376005.1 Doryteuthis pealeii | reverse complement strand
ATGTACAGAGCAGCACATTAATCTCTATCCCATAGGGATTCGACCCCCCACCCACTACTACAGATGTATAAAACAAAAACTTTTTGGTTCTAGATAAGGCTTGCCTTATTCATTTTAATTGCATTTTAAGGATAGGTTTCTTAGCTTAATGATATTTTAATGGCTTGTTTCATGGCATTTTAAGCATTTTGCTTATTTTTTTAATGGCATATCAACTTTCATTGGTTATTTACTGCCAAAGCCATCCTTCTAGAAGAAACAGTAGTGATACAATTTAAACAATAGCTAGGGGGAGAGAGAGTTCATACCTTTCCCAGGGGTATTAGTCTAAAAGTAATTTTTAATCATGCAATTGGAGTTTGAACTCGCTTACTATAATGTTGCAATCCATAGCTAGGGGGGGAGAGAGTTCATATCTATCCCCAAGGTTATTAGTGTGGTTGTTGGATTTTATGCATGTGAACCTTTGTTGGGTTATTTTATGCTTATTCATTCTTGTTGGGTATTCATTTTTTTTTTTTTTCACAAATTCTTTTAATACTCATTTTTTAAAAATCTATTTAGATGGGACGTATTAGTCTGAAAGTGAACATAATAGAAAATGACTGAAGTAAAAAATGAATCTTAAAAGCTTTTTAAAATTTATTGTATGTGTTAACATTAAAAAAAAAATATATAGGTAATACCATGTCAAATCATCACCGACTATGCTCAGTTCTGAGAAAATATCAAACTATCTTTTTGGTACTGTAGGTTAGTTCGTATTTGCCTGGGAGAGTTGTCTGCCCGGTTTAGTTTGCTGGTGCCCGCTAGGGGAGATAGTATTTAAGCGGCTGGTTCAAAAGGCTTCTTCCTCTTTTCCTGTTCCTGATACTACGAGACACATGGGTTAGTTAAGGTCTATCCCATCTCGTTGGGGCGTTCCCCCCCCCCACTTACATTACTGTAAGTTCTTCACAGCATGGACTATCCCTAGTCTCATGTCTGTGGCATTTATATGTTATCTTTTTACCTATGTACTTTGTATCTCGTCATATCCATGTGCTGTACATACATTAAATGTTTTGTCTGTTAACCTTCGTCGGAGTCATGTATCTTTCTACATATAAGTTTGAACCTGACTTACAGTACAAACAATGTTCAATATATGTGAAATAATATGTAAATTCCACCCCTACACACCACCATGGATTCGACCACCTAGAACATCAGTACTTACTTTTCTTCTCAGACTTTTTGTCTGAGATTTCTCTTAAAACTATTGTCATTTTTTTTATCAGTCTCAGTGTCCCCACTTTTAGAGCATTAAATTTTTCAAGAAACATTTTCTCATAAAAACAGCATTTTCTCTTAAAACATAGCTACCTAAAGATATAATAACTGGTTTAATTTCATGGTGGTCATACAATTATCTTAAACTTTATTGCCTAATATTTTGGACAAACACCCACTCATATACATATGGCTGGACTTAACACATTCTATTTTTCCCATATTGTTATCTCAGTCAGTAGAGCATTCGGCTAGAAACCACAAGGTTCCTAGTTCGATACTGGCCCTCGCCAACTCAGCGAATGAGTAGCACAAGGATCTGTGCGGTAAAGTGAGGAGCTGATGGTAGGTGTGGCGCTCCACCTCAGATGCTAAAATGATCTCCTTGGTCTCGCGCTATTGAAAAGGGGATAGACTCCCTCACTGTCTGGCCGCCCTGACGACTTTACTTTGTCACAATCTGATATTAGTTTGAAATTGAATGTAATAGAATGACTGGAGTAGAAAAGAATCTTAAAAGCATTTTTTTTTTAAATCATTTGTAGGTCTCATTTAAAAAGAAAATCCATCAATTTACCTTTTGTATTGAAAAGGACAACTGTTTGGTATTGAGGGGAAAGGCTCCATTGATGAGGGCACCAACAATCACTGGAAGAGAAATTTAAAAAAAAAAACATAGAAATAATGGTTGGTTGGTTGGTTGGTTGGTTGGTTGGTTGGATTTTACAGCATGTCAACCTTTATTGGGTTATTTTATGCCAAAGACATCTTGTTTCACTCATTCTTGATGGGTATGCAAACATTTTTTTAATTCAATCTTTTCAAACACCTTCTCAAAATTCGTTTTTTTCTATTTAACCCATAGATGGGACCCTAACAAGTATAACACCAGAGTGGTGTTAAGGAGTGACTGGCGATATATCATTAGATAGTTGAAAAAAAAAAAAAAAAAAAAAAAAACAATTTTGGATATAAAAATAACAATTGTTTTTAGAGTCGTACAAGCGACTTAGATCAGAGTACAAGTCAGTGGTGGGGTAAAGTCAACACTAGATAAGAAAAATTTACCCGAATAATTTTGAACAAATAAAATTCTAATGGCAGAAATAGGTTGATATAAAGCAAATTACTGTTTCATACAAATGTTGTCATATTGTCATTTACGTGAAGACTACAAAAGATAAGAAAATTTATTACTCGAGCAGGGGAGATTTTAAAGGCTAAAAATTTGGTTGATATAAAACAAATGTCTGGTTTATACAACTGTCATCTTCATATCTATTGTCGTTCTTGTGAGGACTGCATAGGATAAGAGAATTTACTCAACAAAGACATTTTAAAGATTAAATCTTAAAAGTGTTGATTTAGTAAGAATAATAATTTGGCGGGTAATCTCCGTGACCAATTTCTGGGAATTATCATAGCAACTGACAGATAAGTCTGGCACAAGACCATTTATACAACAACAAAAATATTATCAGGTGCCTCACCAATCAGGAAACTAGGGCGGAGACTTGTTGCCCCCACTCCAAGATGTGTAACCCAAGGCCATGATTTCGATTGGCCGTCCAATCAAATGCGACCGCGTGGGTTTTTGTACACCCCCCTGATGTTTACACTGTAGGGCCATTGGTCCGGCGTTTCTATTGGCTGGCCAATCAGAGCCCTGGATTCAGGGGTTTAGAACCCATAAAAGTCCCAAAAGGGTTCCAGGCAGATTGGAGAGCTGGTTCTTGACCAGATTGGACAACTGCTTCCATAGCAGATTGATATTTCCGTCTCATAGCCCTTGTCACCGTCTTTGCTTTGTCATCTTGTTACTCAAAGTCCTGAATTTGAATCAGAACTCAACATATATCGCCAGTCAGTCCACAAAATTCCGACTCAACTTCAACACCCCTTTGTGGTTGTACATGATTTTTATCACTGTATAATTAATAAAGGTCGTTTTATTGTTAAAACAATTCAACAAGTCGAATTTATTTTTCCCCTCTATTTTTTTTTCTTTTTCATTCCAGAAAATGTAAATAAAACAGTTTTTGGTATAATTACGAATAAAACAAATAAACTTAGATTTTTCTTTCATGTTTTCCTTCTATTATATGTGTGTGTGTGTGTGTGTGTGTGTGTGATGCCTAGATCAAGATAATGATAACAGGATAAATTTCAAACCTATGACTTCAAAAATTTTGATAATTTTATGAAAAATCTTATTATAATGGAGATTGTGGGTTTGTCTGTCTGTAACCGAAACTATATCACTACTCAATTCACAATTCCCTTTGTTATTTACACACATTCTCCATGATTTTATTTTTTATTTAAACCTCAATTATTAGTAAAATTGTTTTACACCATTAAGACTGTTGACCATATCTACATACTAATGACATGCAATTATATTTTATATATTCAACGAAATAGTGGTTTACAATGTGAATGGGAAGGCTAATTTGCATATTGATCTTAAAAAATTTGATTTTAATAAATATATGCTTAGTATTATTGATTTCTAATTGTTTGGTTTTATCTTAATAAATATGAGCAAAAATCTCGGGAATAAATCTTAACAGAAATCTATTAACATAAAGAAATAACTGTAATTTTATTCTTTTCTTCCTATTTTAACTAAATAGTTAAATTAGGGAAATTTACCACTGAAAGACGGGAGTAAGGGAAAATGGTGGAACAGTTAGTTTCAAAGTTGTTCTATTTTCCGATTATACCCCCTCTGTTCCAAATATTTTAATCTGAATTCTTATTCAGTTTCATTAGCCTTTCTAATTTAACATGATATTTTATTATATTAAAACTTAAATACTTGCACCCGGAGGGTACATATATTTGCTAGTATTCTCAAATTCACTTAATCCAATATAAGAGAGATAATTAAGCAAATAAAAAAAAAAAATAAAAAACCTGCCTTGTTTTGGACGGGTAATTGAAAAAATAAAAAAAATAAAAAATGAAAGGGAAGTGGTTAAAAAATAAAGATCTTACCTTTCACAATATCTTTCCTCTTTCCAATGTCTGCGGATCGGAAGAGCGGCATAGTCTAAGAATAGCCGTTGAAAGAACTTGACAAACCAATAAATCTGCTGCCTTGCTGAAATAGAGATTATAAATTTACAATCATTACTTTTTTAGGAGGTGTGTTTAGCATAATGGTTATTGTTGTAGGAAATGGAATCAGTGATCAGAGTTCAAATCCTGGATGAGGCTGTTTACATTTCACTTCATGCTAATATTCTCTTATGGACTTCAACACATGGACACACCAGTGTTGGAAGACCAGCAAAAATAGCTTTGTGTGGAAGCTAGACATTGAATGACCCTTTCTATTGAATAGAAATAAATTTACAATCATTTCTTTTTTAGGAGGTAAGCTTAGCAGTATGGTTATTATTGTATGAAATGGAATCATTGATTATGTTATATACCCACTTCTGCTGGGTATATATATATATTATATATATATATATATATATAGTTTTTTTGTTGTTTTTTTTTTTTTTTTTTCCGTAGTTAGGATCTTTCCATGTGTGGTTTAACCAAGCTGATGCAGGTAGACCATAAGGAGAGCTCAATGTGCCTAATACCAGTGAGTAAAAGGACAGAGCAAGATATTTAGTAAATGAAGAAAAAACTCTAAACTTGCTTCATTACAATAATTTATTTCAACCGTATTAATACGGCATCTTCAGGTAATCACAAGAACATGACTCTTACATGTTCTTGTGATTACCTGAAGATGCCGTATTAATACGGTTGAAATAAATTATTGTAATGAAGCAAGTTTAGAGTTTTTTCTTCATTTACTATATATATATACTAGAAAATATGTGACCCGCTGGGTCACCCATTGTGCTCGGTTTAGATTGTTGGAAAAAAAAAAAAATCACAAAAAGTCTCTGACTGCTGGATTTTTTACTAATAAAACTATGCTGTGAGCTCTCCCTTCTCCCCTTAACTGACATATACGGGGAATGGAAGAGAGTCATATATAATCCAAGACAGGGATTGGTTGGTTGTTGACTTAATTGCTAATTACGCCTAATTAAAACCAATTAAACTGAATCTTTTTTCAAACACTGGGTAGTGCTAAAACCAAGAAATATCTCAGTATAAATATTGTGTCCATAACATAAATAGAAAAAAATCCTTTAGCTGGTGAAGGTTGATAAACTCAGCTTTAGTATGATAATAGATATACATATGGTAAAGAATTTGTTTCTATTCTTCTCATGAGGACATCCATGGTTATGCCCCCATATTTAATCTTTACTTACTTTTTGTGTAACTGGCTGTCATTTCTTATTCTCTTCTATTTCTTGTAGTCTGTAGCAATCATCATGGCTTCTTCTAACTGGTCTTTTGTTGACTGGTCTAGTTCTGCTCTAAGTGTTTCTTCAAGATGCTGCCCTGATTTTGCCAAGATTGCCATTAGTTCTTAGAGGTATATATTTTTGTGATCACATTTTTATTAATTTCAACAACAGACCTTTTACAACTGTGCGGGAGAGTGAAGCCGGTCCATGCTTAAATTATGACATCTCATGGCTTAACTGACTCTAAGCTAACTGCACTTTCCATTCCCAGCGTTTTCGTGACCGTAAGGGGTCTGGTCACATCGAGGTTACGAAACATCAATCGCCCAATGGCTTAGATCTGAATTCAACAACCCCCCTGGATTCAAAATCTGTCTCTACACTGACCATCTAAAAATCAAATATACAACAATTAAGAGTTCAAATCCTGGATGAGGCTGTTTACATTTCACTTCACATTAATGTTCTCTTATGGACTTCAACACATGGACACACCAGTGTTGGAAGACCAGCAAAAATGGTTTTGTGTGAACACTAGACATTAATAATATATATAATATATATATAATATATTAATAATATATAATAATAATATATATAATGTATATAATAATGTAATTATGTAATATAATATAATTGTATGTATGTATGCATGGCACCCATTTAAAAAAAAAAAAAAAAACATATCTTATAATGGAGATTCAGAGTCTGTCTGTAAGTGAAACTACATCACTGCTTATGTCACAATACCCTCAGGAATTGTGTAAGTTTATCAACAAGTATTTAATTTATAATCAAATTCATTAATACAATAGATCTTATCTATTAACAATGTCTCTATGAAAATCTGAGTAAGATTTGCCTCAAAACAGCCCATGTTATTAGTACATTTAAAAATTGTGCAAGGTGTCTGATATATCACCAAGAAATAAAGGTTTACATATAATATGTTGAGGTTAATTTGCATACTGGTTTTAACAAAACCGGGTTTAATGAATAATTACTTAATGTTATTGCTCTCTAATATTATTGTTTTATTCTCCAATGTATTAAAATCAATCCTATGAATGATTTTATGTGTAAACCAATTAAAATATAATTAAAAGTGTAGTCTTTTTTATTTAATATATTCATTACTTTAAAACTTGAATATTTATACCCGGAGGGCGCATATTCTTGCTAGTTTTGTTAAGAGAGATCAACAGGGATTTTATGGTGTGATTACATCTTATTATAATGGAGATTGTGTGTTTTTCTGTCTGTAACCGAAACTATATTACTACTCAAGTCACAATTCCCTTAATTATTTACATCACATTCTCCATGATTTTATTTTTATTTAAACCTCAATTATTAATAAAATTGTTTTACATTATTAATACAGTTAACCATATCTACATACTAACAACATGCAATTATATTTATATATACAACAAAATAGCGGTTTACAGTGTGAACGGGAAGGCTAATTTGCATATTGATATTAAAAATGTCATTTTAATAAATATGTGCTCAGTATTATTGATTCCTAATTGTTTGGTTTTATCTTAATGAATATGAACAAAAATCTCTTCAATGAATCTTAAATGAAATCCATTAACAAGAAAAAATAAGTGTCATTTTATTCTTTACTTCCTATTTTAACTAAATACTTAAATTAGAAAAAATAACAATGAAAGACGAGTGTGATGGAAGAGTAAGTTTTAGTTGTTCTATTTTTCGATTATACTCCCTCTGTTTCAAATCTTTTTATCTGCATTCTTATATAGTTTTATTAGCTTTTCTAATTTAATACGATATTTTATTACATTCAAACTTAAAATACTTGCATCCGGAGGGTGCATATATTTGCTAGTATATGTAAATAGAGAATTGCTTTATGAACATGGTTAAAAAAGAAGATGATTGTATCACAACCCACTATTATTATACTAGAATGGCTACCAAGCATTGCCTGGGTAGAGGGGGGATTTAAATAAACTTAGTCTCGCAGATCCATTATTACTTACGTTGGATTCCTTCTCCTAGATAGGTTGCCTAATGTAATGTAGTGCAGCTGCAGATGCACTTACAACTTTGCTAAGAAGACGTTTATGACAATGTCGACTTTCTGTATGGATGCAACGGTTAGGGTTTGTTTACCAACACAAACTTCTAGCGGCTGTGTTGGGTTGTGGGACGGCTACTGCTAAGGACTACTGTCTCTCGTGGTGGTCAGGGAATCTGTGTGGCCACTTGCTGTTATTCTGGGAGTGGAAGGGGCTTAAAAGGACCTGGTCATCATGATTAATTTATGTCAACAGATTATCTTTCTCTCTGGTTCTCACTTTGACTTGGGGTGAGATTGCTTACGGTTTTGTTTCTTACATTCATAAATCTTTGCAGAGGATGAAGTTTGTAGACACCAAAATTGATTTTTTTAAAAGATTTATTCTTTCAGCCAGGAATTCAAGAGAGAGAGAGAGAGAGAGAGAGAGAGAGAGAGAGATTTTCTCAATATCTTGAGTTTTTCTTTTTGTGTTCTTCATTACTTAATTCGTCCAATCCAAGTACCAGCTGCCAAGCCCAAAACTAACTCTGAACCATCCCATCCAAAGACTTAGACCCAACTCATTTGTCTGCCTCACAGGGCAGCTGTTTAAATGCTTTTCCGTTTGGAAGGTTCCAGGAGATTCTCGAAATTTCCGAACACATGTTCTTCTAATTTAATATTCTTGGTCACTCCTAAGCCACCAGGTTTCTAAAACCAAAAGGGACTAATTCATTTCAGTCGCCATTAAGTCTAGATATTTGGTGATTTACACAAAAGAAAACATAGGGTCTGGTTTGTCTATTTCTAGCCAGTAATAGGAAATTAATATCTCTCTCGGATCAACTTTTTTCTCATCATATTTTTTTTGAGACACCTGCTTATCCCTTTAACCCAAATACATTACAGTAACCAAGGTAAATGGGCCCAGTATTTCCTGCTATTTACCCATAGCTGGAGGGAGAATAGTTGGATTTTTGCATTTTCCAGGAGTATTAGCGCTATGGGAAATGAGAACGGCCTCGTTCAGGATTTAAACTCATCTCGATGTATCTATTTCCAACAACAGTAATCATTACACTACACACCACCATATTAATAGTGTATATATCCTGGGCAAAGATGTTTTTTTCAAGGTTGATGTGAGTATTTAGAAAATCACATTATCCAAAATCATCATAACAGAATAAATACACTCAACATTTTAGCTTGCAAACTTAGACAGTCCTCATTGTTTTTTAAAACAAGTTTTAATTAATACATGCCCGGTATTATATATTTATAGTTTGTTTTATTTCAATATATATTTAAAGTTATCAGAACTAAGTTTCCATTTCAAATTGTTTTATTTTTTACTCCTTTAATAAACTTGATGATTTTACTTATTTATGGTACAAACTCTCTGACATTGAATTTTTAACTTGCCCCCACCTCAGATAATATCTTTCAAAAATTAATTTTTACACTGCCCAGAGGGAGTTTTTTTTAAATAGTAATAATAATAATAAGTAATGTTAATAATACAAACATTACAGGTCTTACAATAAATCAATATTAGATGATATTAAGTAAACTAGCAAAATAAAAAACGCCCTCTGGGCGACGTAAAATAAATATTGCCTGAGGGGATGGGAGTTGAAAATTTAATATCAGAGAGTTTGTATCATATGTAAAGTAAAATCAAATTTATTAAAGGAGTAAAGAATAAAATAAATTTATTAAAGGAGTAAAAAAATTTGAAATGGAAACTTAGTTCTGATAACTTTAAATATATATTAAGATAAAAATAAAAACTATATATATATAGATAGATAGATAGATAGATAGATAGATAATACCAGGTATGTATTTATTAAAACTAGTTTTAAAAAACCCAATGAGGACTGTCTAACATTGCATGCTCAAATTTTGAGTGTATTCTATTTATGACGATTTTAAGCAGTGTTGTCAGAAATTCCAGGTGAATTATCTTCCCTTGCCACTAGGGTGACAAATCGCCAATTGGATATTGGCGCGAGAATCAAAACCCAGCACTTGTCTGTGGGCACTCGTCCGGGACGGACGTACTTATCAGGGAACCGTTAACAACGAGAGACGTAAAAACAAACGCTCTCACTCACTTAGCCCCAAAACAGGGTCCATTTATCAAGAACCTTACAACCAGATTCCATCTAAGGCCGCACACCAGCATACTACAGAAAAGCCGGTACGAACGCACACTGACCAAAGGAAAACTACCGAGACGAAGCGTCTTAACTACATTTCCCACCGACGAGAAGAAAACTGTTATCTCCAATACAACAAGAAATCCCTCTACAGATAAGTCTGGTAGCAAATACCATTAAATTTGCAACATTTTATGTAATTTTTATGTCAATACAGTGTCTGCATTTACTTTTGTGTTCCTTCTTTGTCCGACAATTTGCCTTCAACTACGGAGAAATAAGGGCTCCTTTGAATCCGTAAATACTCTTAGTGTGACATAAGCAGTGACATAGTTTTTGTTACAGACAAAAACCGTAAGCTAATCTCCATTATAAATAGATTAGATGGTGTCAATAATATAGATAATGAACTTACTGATGAAAATAAACGTCAAGAGTCATAATATTCTGGGTGTGTAGTCTCCATAAAACTTCTAAAGGAAGCTGAGAAATCTATAAAAAATAAAAATTAAAAAAATTGAATTATTCCTTTGAATTTTTGAGATGAGGCTTAATGATTTGGATTATTCGGACTATTGTCCTCATCTTTATTGTTATCAACACAACATCCATCTCGATGGATCAAATAAAGGGTTCAGTTCGAAGTTCTGTGAAGGTTTCCAATTATGATATGAAGGTTCCTTATGTTCAACAAAAAGGTTCCCACCAAGTTCAAAGAGAAGGTTCCCAGATTCCTAAGAGAAATTATAAGGGGTTATTTAAGGGTTCAAATTACAGCCAATCCTTCGAATTGAGCGATTCTTTTAACATCAATGCATCGAAATCTAAAAATTAATCGAAAATTTTTCAACACTATAATAGGTGATTAAAGTGCTCATATCTCCGCCAATTCTTAAAATTGATTTTTTTTTTTATTAATGAATTCTACGCATCGAAATCTACACCAAAGGATATTAAAAATGAGCATTGTCCAGGTTATTTAAGGGTTCAAATTACAGCCTTCGAATTAAGCGATTCTTTTAAAATCAATGCATTTTATGCATCAAAATCTATCAATTAAGCCGATTAAATCCATATCTAATATTTCAACGAAATTCAAAAATTTTTCAACACTATAATAGGTGATTAAAGTGCTCATATCTGACAATTCTTAAAGAAGAAGTCCGGAGGGCACATCAGCTGAAACGTTATGTAGATAACAATAAAGATGAGGACAATAGTCTGAATAATCCAAATAATATAAATTAAATCAAAATCATTAAAATATATATGAATTGCAAATACAAGGATGAGTTAGTAAGTTTTGCAAAATTTTAGTAACATGAAGTACAATTCAGCAGTTCTGGATGCTTTTGCCATAGCAGTGAAACTGATGAATCACATTGGACTGTTAAATGCTAAACTCGCCTGATACTCTCCTTGTGCTTTGGAGCACAATTTCAGAATCCAGTTTTAGGCCAACCTGACCTTGCCTGATTGATATTCAGAGTTGGGTTACCTTCTTTTGGATGATCTAATGCATTATAAGAGAACAGGTGTTAGATACGAATTAACACCTTGCAAATTCTTATGTTAACATAATAACATATAATATGTTATATAATAACATAATGTTATGTATTAACATTATTAACATAATAATATGTTATATAATAACATAACATATAATGTTAACATAACATTATATTCATAATTCTGTTAACAAATTCTTATGTTAACTTTGCTCAAGTACTGGCAATATATGCCATCAAGAGATTTTTTTTTTTTTTTTGAACATTTTTTCTTGAAAAAGTCATGGAGACAAGTTATAGGCCATGAAAGAGTAAATTTAGTTTTCAAAACTTTATATTTTATACTAGATTATATTCTTACATGCTGGGCTGAATCCTCTTGTCTTCTTTTTGGGTTGGCTTGGGTCTTCTCTTAATTTCTATGCCTGTCTTTTTGTTGGCTGAATCAGCCAATCAAAACGTCTAAACATGTATTTAATTTACTATTTAAAGGTGTTGATAAATTGTCCTACAATTGCTCACTGGAGCCACGGACTAGGAGACAAGGATTTTTATAGCTCTCTACTGCAAGACAAGATAATCTCTTTAACACGGATCAGCTGACAAGGATTAAAACAGATACTATATCTTTCTACTTCAAGAAAGGGTCAAATTTTATGCCACAAGGGATCTCCACAATAAAACTGCTTTCACCCACAGCCCTAAAATGGTCACACGAATCATACTAGATTATATTCTTGTATGTTGGGCTGAATCCTCTTTTTTGAAATTTTTCGTGGATAAGTCATGGAGAGAAGTTATATGCAATGAAAGAGTGAATTTAGTTTTCAAAACTTTATATTTTATACAAGACTAGCAGCGGCTACACGGCATCGCCTGGGTAGAGTGGGATTTTTTAAGTTAGTTCCGCAGATCCATTATTACTGAATCATGAGTTGAATCCCCATTTAAATCCCTATGTAAAAAAATAGACCTTGCATTGATCCAGCTACTCTGAAAAGAAATGTTAATGTCTCCTATCTAAAATATTAAATGAAAAAAAAAAAAAAAAAACAAACATTCTGTTATCATCTAAATTTTATTTTTTAATTATCTTCACAAATATAAATCAAATCTATATTATTTTTGCTCAAAAGCCAAGCCCCAGTGATATTTAATGTGTATATATATTTACTTTGTCATTAATTTTTTATCTTCAAAGTTTCCTCTGGACATATACATAACTGCCCTTTATATGTGTACAGATAGATTACATAGTTATATGCTGGGCTGAATCCTCTCGTCTTCTTTTTAGGTTGGCTTGGGTTTTGTCTTAATCTCTATGCCCATCTTTTTGTTGCTTCTTATTTTAATGAACACAAACACATGGTGGATTTTTGTCATCTCTATTCATCGAAAATCCCTAAGCAGACTCATGGAGAGGAAGCTTGCAGGAGAGACACTACTGGCGTCTGACTCCTTCGATCACCAGTTAACTCTGAATCTCTAACTAAGCCATTCTCATAACCAGACCAAACCAATCTATCAGAGAACTGCTAAAAAGGTCATTTAAAAATTACTACCTGTCTATCAAATTTTAGATTATTTTCCATGACTCATCTTCTAACAAACTGCCGGTTACTTTTAAATTCTACACTTTCCTTACATAATAAATACACAACCCATATTCATTAAGATGAAAAAGAAAATGGTTTATTTTCACATATTACACAATATAAATAATGTCACACAAAACAAAAAATGTAATGTTGGTTGTTATATTAATGTGTGGAGAATGATCATTAATTAGGACTGAGCCTATTCTAGTAGTGACCACCTCAGTTGATTTTTAAAAAAAATAATAAATACACTCGGTAGCAACTGAGAAGACATATGGATACAAATATAGACACTAAAACCACCAATCAAAATGCTGTAAATAGACTTGACCATTTCACAAAGTGGAATAGCCCAAGCTGCTATTTAAAGCATTTACCAAGTCTGGATTCTCAGAAGCTGATTCAACTTGCAACGGTTAAATACTGGTCAGTTTACACAAATCTCTACAGTTTTTTTTTTTTCGGGGGGGGGGGGGGGTGACAGTTTGAAAGTTGATTAGAGTGATAATCAAAAAATATGTAAGTTGAAAATGGAAGTGAATCCGACAGTATGTTGAAAGGAAAAAATAAACAAAGGAAAGAAAATGCTGAATGAATAAAATAGATTTTATTTTACTAACACGTGTTTCGGTCAGGAGTTTGTTCATGTACACATGTATTCTATTTATTATTATTTTAGATATAAAATAAAATAAAATAATAATAGAAAATATTTTTTTAAATAGATAAATGTTACCTACCTGTGAACAAATATACTTCAGGAAGAAATTTGTATCAAAAGATTCTTTCAGAGAATGTATCACTCCAATAATAATCTTCAGCATATTCTTGAAAAAATAAATAAAAATTAAAAAGATTACACATATTCATATATTTTATCAAGATTTTATGGAGGTGTGTGGTGTAATGGTTAGAGTCATAAGAAATGGACTTTTAAACCAGAGTTCAAATTCTGGATGAGGCTGTTTGCATTTCACATAGTGCTAGTAGCCTTGGGAAAAGTATAAATCCAACTACTCTCCCTCCAGCTATGGGTAAATAGTAGGGCAGACTGGGGTCTTTTTCACCTTGGCTAGGTAACCAGTCTAGAAGAAAAACTCTGAATTCAAACCTGGTAAACTCCACTTAAAAATTGACCTTGTGTCACATCCTACATGTGCGAAGAGGTTGGTATAATTATAATATATTATCAATATACATCTACCCTATTGTTGTAACCTGCTTAGCAAAATAATAACACAGTTAGTCCAGCTGACGTTAACCATGAGAAGTAATCACTTCCGCCTTTTATTCACAACTCAAAAAGATGGCTGAAACGGTGCTTCCATTTCTTAGTATACCACATCCCTCCCCACTTAGCTTGAAACTGCACATATTCTTAATGACACCGGAACTCCGGCAAGAACTCCAATCATCTGTAGCTCTGGAGATTCCTGAGCAGCAATTTCCCCAATTAAGGGGCTGGCACTGGGTCGTTTCCCTTTTGTGTCTGGTTTCATGTTGGTGCGCTGTCTTTTGGCTTTATTTTTAGCATTGTTCCTTCTTTCCTCTTCCATTTCTGAAAACGTGTTCTCGTGTGAGTTCTGGGATGTTCATCTTCCAAGCTGTCACCGGTTGTTGAGAGACTGCTATCTCTGTAGGGTGCAGGAAGCTGTGCAAAAGATGTTGAGTGCCCTGTAACTGTTTGACCCTGACTCCCTGGATTCCTCTGGACCTCTCACGACAGGTTCTGTTGGAATATTCCCGCGAATATGATCCACATGTCTTTTCCATAATCGGCCATCCTCTAATCGCACTCTAAAAGTCAGTGGACCAAGCTGCTCCTCTAAAACTCCGGACAGCCATTTTGGCCTACCTTGAAAATTCCCTACACTAACACTATCTCCAACATGGAACATCCTTTCACTACAATTTTTATCCGTTGTTCTTTTAGTATCATCTATTTTTGTGGTGACTTGGGTAGATAAATCTGGATACACAAGGTCTAGACGAGATCGAGGGTGACGGCCCATTAATAGCATTGCTGGTGATTGACCTGTTGTTGATTGCGGGAATAAACACAATAATCATGTTTCCAAATCTCCAGAAACTTTTTTAAGACCACTCTTAATGGTTTGCACTGCACGCTCAGCCAGACCATTTGAGGAGGGGTGGTATGGTGCACATTAATGCCATTTAGGGTACAGAACCTGGAAAATTCCTTACTAATAAAACTGCTAGCATTGTCAGATACGATCACATGTAGACTCCTATGTGTGGCAAATGTGCGTCTCAACATCCTTTCTGTTGCTGAAGAAGATGGTGATGACACAACATGTGCATCTATATATTTACTGTGGGCGTCGATAATCACTAGAATCCACTTGCCCTGGATAGGGCCCGCATAATCCATGTGCACTGAACCAAGGCCTCCCTGGCCATTCCCAGGGATGCAATGCACTGGCCTGAGGCATATTTGCACTATCTTGGCACATGGCACAGCTCCTCACACATAATTCAATATCTGCATCCATCTTAGGCCACCAAATGTGACTACAAGCAAGAGACTTCATCTGTGAAATTACTGGATGACTCGTGTAATTCTTTCATTAACGCATCTCGACACTTTGTTGGGATAATCACCTGTGATCCCCATAAAACACAACCCAGTTGTTCCGATAACTCATCTTTCCTGATTGTGTATGGTTGAAAGTCAAGAGATCCTTTTTCCGGCCATCCATGTAAGATCCATTTACGCACCTGTGATAACACGGGATCTCTTGTTGTGTAAAAAGCAACAGTTTTTTATGTGACTGGGGTTAAGTCTAAAGCTGACATAGAGAGTACTACTTCCTACGGACAAGGTAATGGCATAAAATAGTCCTCTATAGGTAGCCGACTCAGTCCATCTGCATTGGAAATTTTTGAACCAGGTTTGTATTCTAGTTGATAGTGATAACTTGCTAGAACCAATGCCCAATGTTACACTCTAGCACTTCCTGTTGGTGATATTGTATGGTCCTCTTTAAAAAGCCCAAGCAGTGGTTTATGATCTGTGATGATGGTAAATTCTTGACCATAAATATATTTATGGAATTTGGAAACTCCAAAAATGACTGCTAGTCCTTCACATTCTATGAGGGGGGGGGGGCTTTATATTTTAAATCCTAAGTAAAGTCATCATGGGCACTCCATGAGAAGGAAAACTTATTACACAAAAACCCACTAAGTGTATGGTAACCAACCATATACCTGATGTCCGGGAGATGGCAAATTCAGTGATAAAACAACATACGATCATAACAAGCACACAGTGCACCTGTATAGGCTATGTGGTTTTGATGGAGAGAGTGTGCTTTGCATCACACAAGCAACAAACCACTTAAAACAAATTATAGAAGATAATATATATAATATAGTATAATTTAATATTATAATGATAATATATATAAGATAATACTATATAATAATATATATAAGATAATACTATATAAGATGATATAGTATAATATAATAATATACACAAGATAATAGAATATAATATAATAATATAGTATAATATAATGATATAACATAATATAGTATAATATAATAACATAATATGGTATAGTATAATATTATACATGCACACAGACACGCACAATGAAAAAAAGGACTTACATTTTTATCATTACTAAGGAGATCTGGAGAGTCTTTTAATTTACCATATGTAGAAATCTCCAGCATTATTTTGGCACAGAAATCGGCTGCATTCATTCCAAGAGATCTCTTATTTTGTGATGCTTCATTTTGCAACCATTCAATGCATCCACTGACTGAAAGAAAGAAAAACAAGAAATTATATCTACCTGTTAGGGGAGATAAATCTTCCTTTTCAAACAATATCACTCTTTACTAGGCTTTCAGTCAATTGAATCATAGAATGACCATTATGCCTACATTGTAATGTCCTGTGCTAGCCAATTCAAAGGGTACGAGCCTTAAACAGGTTCAGTTTGATGACAGGACGCTAATGCAGAAGGAGAGTGTGACACTTTGTGATGGAGCAGATGGTACTTAACTATATGTGGTCATCTTGCAAGAAGTTCTCTTAAGTCAGCTGCTAGAATATCTATAAGTCTGACTGACTACTAATCACGTGGGACTTCACTTATTTTCTATCTATCAACTGCTCACTGGACAAGGCTCTCACTCCAACAGCCGGTCTGAAAACTGCTGTTGAGGCTCGAGCCAGCTGAATATATACAGGATTCTTCCCAACCCGACCCAGGTTATCAGACCACCACAAAAGTGGTACTAACTTTTCTTTTCAGACATTGTGACTGCAATTTCTACTAAAATTATAGTCATTACTTTTTTTACCAGTCTCAGTGTCCCTAATTTTCAGACCATCAAATTTTTTAAAACCCATTTTTCTTAAAACTAGCCACTTAAAGATATTGTCTCTAACTGGTTTAACTTCTTTTATGACTCCTAAACATCATCTCACTGATCCTTTGTCTCCTTAAGGACACACACTTACCCATACCCATACGCCTTGACCTAACACTTTCTATTTTTCTTCTTTTGTTTTTCTTTGACTGTATTCTCACTTAATCATTGTGTCACAAAATTAGGTTTTGGTTTGGGTTTGTTTTACGGCATATCAACCTCAGTGGGTCATTTAATGCCGATAAAGTTTTGAAATAAATCAATTCTTAATGGATAATACAATTTTTTTATAAATACATTTTTCTATTTAACCCATAGATGGGACCCTAACAGGTACTACCACTCCGGGCCAGAGTGGACCAGAGAGCAATGGTGATGAATGGTGATCATACGGGTGCTAGAATGCGGTGGCTGCGTGTCTACATGTCCTGGGAATGACGTTAAACTCTATCTGATGGTGAGGTTCCAGTTCTGGAGGTTTGGGGAATGTGGAATTCCCCAAACCTCCAGAACTGGAACTCACCATCAGATAGAGTTTAACGTCATTCCATGACATGTAGACCCGCAGCCACCGCCTTCTAGCACCCATATGATAAAAAGGGATTGGGGCTTGCCATAAGGGCAATAGGGTTGGGAAAATCATATAGGTGCTAGGGCTTGACGTGACCAGCTGATTGATCGGAGGGGGGCCTCTCCGACCGCCCGTCTAGCCCAAGATAGGGCCAAAGTGGAGTATTGCAAGTCATGAACTGCTCATCCACCTGGGCTCCATCCTTAAGCATCACGGGTTGCCACCCATGGCCAACAGGTGGTCCCATTGGGGGAGTCTTACCCCTCTGCAGAGGTGCAGTTGGTGCATTCTAACGCCCCAGCCGACAGGGCGGTAGGGTATTCCTAAGTGAAAAGTTACCATTGAATCATAGAATAACCATTATAAAGTAATTGACAGTAGCTCACCTTTCACTGACCCTAGTCAGTGATTTTTCATTGGCTCAAAGCAAATTGTGGGAAGGAAATTTAGATTTAGAGAGATTTTGGCAGGTTACTGATGGGAGCAGATGTAATGGTCATCTGTCCCCAAGTAAGCCATTTTCTCACCGAGACGGTTGAACCCTTTTGGGCTTTATAAAGACGTCTAAGAAAAAAGAAACCCAGTCTTGTGTTGATCATTAAAAACAAAAGGAATGAGCACAGACAACCCAGAAAAAAAGAAGCCCAAGTCAACCAGAGGAGGAGACCAGAGAAATCAACCCAAAAGAAGATGACCAGTCGGCAAAATAGAAGATGATGACTCTTAGAACCAGTTAAAGCCTAAAGTTATTAAAGGGCATATAACAACAGAATATCCTAGAGGACATTTTTTTTTCTTTCTTTTTTTTTCTCATTGGCTAAAGGAAAACCATGTGAAGGGAAATGAGTTGGCAAAATTTGGCGGTTCATCTATGGGAGCTGACACAATGGTTGTCTGTTTCCAAGTAAGCCATCTTCTCACTACGGTGGTTGAACTCTTTTGGGCTTTTGGGTTTAAATAAAATGTCTAAGAAAAATAAATCAAGTCCTGCATTCATCATTAAAACCAAAAGTAATGAACACAGACAAACCACGACTGGAGCCGAGAACAAAAGAAGCCCAAGTCAACAGAGAAAGAGACCATGGAAACCGACCCAAAGAAGATGGCCAGCCAGCGGAATAGAAAAAGACAAACCTTACAATCAGCCAAAAGGGCTATGCAACAGAAAGCACCGGTTACCACTAGATCCAAAAGTTAAGCAGCAATTAACTTATTCAAGACTTAAATGGGTGACCATTTAAGCAACAGTAGGTACTGTAAGTAAAATGAATATCAAAATGACTTGATTCGGCATTAAATAGCCCAAAATGGGTTGATATACCATAAAACAAAAACAACAATACTCTTTAGCAAAAGAGTAGTAAAAAAGCGACAGCAATGACAAAGCATGACCATCAAGCAAGAAAACAAGATGGCTGCATGAAGACCCACATGTGGACAATTAATTCAATTTTGTTTTACGGCATATCAACCTCAGTGGGTCATTTGATGCCGATAAAGTTTTGAAATAAATTCATTCTGAACAAATACTCAATTTTTTTTTTTAACACATTCTTCTATTTAACCCAGAGATGGGACCCTAATAGGTACTACCACTCCGGGTCAGACTGGACCTGGGAACAATAGTAATGAAGGGGTGCTCCACATTCTCCAAACCTCCAGAACTGGAACCTCACCATCAGCTGAAGTTTAACGTCATTCCCAGGACATGAAGACCCTCAGCCACCACTTTCTAGTACCCATATGATAAAAAGGGTTGGGGCTTGCATTAAAGGCAATAGGGTTGGGGTAAACATATAGGTGCTAGGGCTTGACATGACTAGGCAATTGATCGGGGGGGGGGGCCTCTCTGACCGCCTGTCTAGCCTAAGTAACGGTCTAAGTGGAGTGTTGCATTTCATGGACTGTTCATCCACCAGGATTCCATCCTTAAGCATCACGGGTCGCCACCCACAACCAACAGGTCGCCCCGTTAGAAGAGTTCTTAACCCTCTGCAGAGGTGCAGTTGGTGTATTCTAAAGCACCATCCATTCTTTTTCCGAGAAGAAGCTTGTAAACAATGGCAGCCATCTTTAATTCAACATAATTTTCACGGAGAAAACAACGCTTTTCAAATCCATTTTAGTGCATGTTTTTAACTCCAAAATATAAAATGTCTTTTTAGTAACAATTCAGTTCATTTCAAATAATGCTCAAGTACAATTTTATGGCAGGAATTTAGTCACTTAAAGTTCAAGATTACCCATATACATACACACATACATCCAGATATGATATAATATGAAATAACTAGCAGGACCTGTGGATATACCACAGTATGATATTTTAATTATTATGACATTTGATATGTTTACTTAAGAGCTATTGCAAAATGCTTCAATAAGTATAATCTTGATTTAATTCTCAATCATTTTTTTCTTTCTTTCCTTCTTTTCATCATCGATTGAAACAGATTAACATTATGGTTTTCACATTTCCACCCCCACTCTCTCTTACTCTTTTTCTTTCTAATCATATTTTTTCTGTGTAGCATGTCCTTTCTTTATAATAAAAATGGAATGGTCCATTATTTAGTTGAGGTGACGACACTTAGACGATCTCATTTTTAACCAGAGGGTGTTGCAAGATGATAACAGACAGAAGATTAAGGAACAACAGTATTATATAAAATAAACAGTTTATCATTTAAAAAAAAAAAGTAATTAATTTCTTAAAAATATTAAACATTTTATTTTATTTCAGTTTTCACACTCCCTCAGGAAGTATCTTTCAAAAATGTATCTCTCTCTTTAAGATCACAGACAAAAACATATTGTTATCAGATCAGCTCACAAACGCTTGCCTTCTCAATAACGAACTGCCGACTGCCAAAAAATTCAGCTTATATATAGCTCTATTCCACTCCCACCAACCCCCTCACTTCCTGTCTGCACTCTTATAAAAAGAGATTCAATTTTGGGCGCCACTTTCTTCCCAGCCAAAGGTAAGGAGAGTTTCATTTTTTTCTATCTCAAATTACACATATATAAGGAGTAATTTGTCAAGATTATATATATATATATATATATATATATATATATATATATAGAGAGAGAGAGAGAGAGAGAGAGGGGGAAAGTTACAGGCAGAATGTGAAGTAAGAAATGGGTGAGTTTTTTTTTTAATTGCAAATTATAACTAATATAATTAGAACCAAATAAAATAGATTTTTTTTCAAACAATCTCAAAACCAAGGAACATTTTGGAATGTATTTTGTGTCATTACACTAAATAGGAAAAAAGTCTTTAGCAAACAATCATTGATTCATGCAGCTTTAGTATAATGCTTGAATACAAAAATTCTTACTCTGGTTGTTTATTTCAACAGGTTTGTCACCTCCGGGATGATTTACATTAGCCATCTGAAAAAAAAAAAAAAAAGAAAAAAAAAAAAAAAAAAACAGGACAAAATCCATTATTAAGTGTTTACATGATATTATATTTTATATTATTTGGACTAGCAAATATATGCACCCTCCGGGTGCAAGTATTTAAGTTTTAATGTAATAAAATATTGTATCAAATTATAATGGCTAATGAAACTAAATAAGAATACAGATAAAAAGATTTGAAACAGAGGGAGTATAATAAAAGATTTGAAACAGAGGGAGTATAATAAAAGATTTAAAGCAGAGGGAGTATAATAAAAGATTTAAAACAGAGGGAGTATAATAAAAGATTTAAAACAGAGGGAGTATAATAAAAAATGGAACAACTGAAACTTACTCTTCCATTTTTTCTAATTTAAGTATTTAGTTATAAGAGGAAGTAAATAATAAAATGACAGTTATTTTTTCTTGTTAATGGATTTCATTTGAGATTCATTGAAGAGATTTTTGCTTATATTCATTAAAATAAACCAAACAGTTAGAAATCAATAATACTAAGCACATATTTATTAAATTCGATTTTTTAATATTAATATTTAAATTAGCCTTCCCATTCACTCTGTAAACCGCTATTTTGTTGTATATATAAATATAATTGCATGTTGTCAGTATGTAGACATAGTTAACAGTATTAATAATGTAAGACAATTTTATTAATAATTGAGGTTTAGATAAAAATAAAATCATGGAGAATGTGATGTCAATAACTAAGAGAATTGTGACTTGAGTAGGAATATAGTTTCGGTTACAGACAGAAAAACACACAATCTCCATTATAATAAGATTATTCAGACTATTGTTCTCATCTTATAATTATCTACACAACGATTTAGTTGATGTGCCCTTCAGGTATTTCTTGTCAGACTCTGGTAACCTTCTTGTTGTAATTGGGAGCCTTCATGGAACTTCAAACCTAACCCTTTATTTAATCCATTTTGGAGTTCAAAACTATTTGAATTATGCAAATATCCCCAATGGTTCAAAAGTTATGAGAATTTAAAACCCCAAAATTGGGGGTACAAAAGTAGATATGATTTTGTCCAAGAAATATGTCAAATCACGGACTAATTCAAAACAAGAAATTCAGTAATTTCTTTACCATTTCTTTATTTTTGGAGCAATTTTGATAAAAATTAGAATTCTTATGCTAAATTATATAACTTAAAAATACTTTTTAAAATATTTGCTATGTTGTATTACATACAAGAAACAGAACACCTATTTACATCAATTTTAAAAAATAAAGCCTCTCCAGGCAGCATGTGATTATCTGTTTTGTTAACGTTTTAATACTATATCGTAAGTTCGGTTTTTTTTTTCAAAAATTGAATATTTTATTGGAAAAAATTCATATTTTGTGTTTTCAGCTTTTCAAAGCAGAATACCATTTTAAATCATTGTAAAAATAATTCAATTAAAAAAAAAAAAAAAAAAGAACCTACAGAAATTACATATTTAGAAAGATTATTTTCTTTTCGTTCCAATCATATAAATATTTTTAAGATTGGATCAGAAAAACTTCAGAAACTGCGAATTAAACCGATTGAGGTGCAAATTTGTCAATGTCTACCGATTTCTGTGAAAGTGCTGGTAATGCTACTATATTCCAGCAGTTAGAAATATGCACATATTGATCAATGGACTAGCAGTATGTGAAAGGGGTACAAAAATGAAAAATGTTCTTGATGAAGATGGACAGTAAAATGTTTATGATCATAGCTATGTTCGTTTTACTGTTCAAAGAACAGAGGCAAAATAGTAAGAATGTTTTTTTGGGTCTGTCATGATTCTGTTCAAAAGACCTAATGGACAAGCCCATTCTCCAAGGAAGATAATAATGGTCTCCCTACATAGATATCTAGGGTTTTGAAGAATCTTACTCAAGCTCATTGCATTGAATTTTTTGAACCTTACAGTACCATTGATTTTTAGATGGTTAATGTAGAGACAGATTATGAATTCAGGGTTTTTGAAATAAATTTTAAAAATCTAAATTTAAAAAAACAGTTAGATGATTGATATTTAGTGACATCAAGTTGACCCCCCCCAACTCTCGGCCGCTGGAAGATTGTCGAAACAAAAGGTTCAGTTAGCTTAGAGTTAAGCCGCGAGACATTGTACTGTAAGCATGTCTGGCTTAGCTCCATGCGCAGTTGAGAGTTCTGGTTCTCACTTAATAAAAATGTGATCACAATTAAATATATGACTTGGTTGTCTCTATAAATTAAAGACAGCCTTGGCATAATCAGACCAGCATCTTGAAGAACCAGACCAGTCAACAGAATTTAGAAGAAATGCCCTAGCTACACAAGAAGCAGAAGAGAATAAGAAGATAGAAGATCCAGCTACTCCAAAAAGTAAAAGATTAAATACAAGGGCACAACCACGGATGCCCTCATGAGAAGAATAGAAACGTACTCTCCCTATATATATACCCAGCAGACAGAATGGGTATACAACAAATGTTGGATTCTCTGGGATATCTTCTTCAGGGTTATAATTTCTCTGTGTTGCATTTTTGTTTGTATTGATTACAACATAGATGTTGGGAGACAAAATATAATTCTCTCCCTTTTTATATTATGGGGGGGGGGCTTCCCACATCACTTGTCCTTTTTGGTCATGTGACATGATGAACCCCAGAATCTCCCTCTTTTACGAACGAACAGCATCTATGCACATGGTACCTGGTTTTGATCCCAGATCTCCTGAGAAATAGTAAGTGGTTTCCACCCCTTTGTTATTTAAACCTTTCTTCATGTTCCTCAAACATCTTGAGATGTTTTTGTAGTTTGGGACGGTAACTTGATTCCCTCTCTGTATGTTGTATAATCAAATGTTATTGTGGTGAACGAACTGACTTACCTCCGGTGAAACACATCTGCTTGGCTTGTCAGGTTTTGATAGAACCAACTAAGAATGCTGGCCACAATTGATGGCCGGTTTTATAGGGTGTGGTCTCATTCATGGCGTGAGTGTGGCAGCACCTATGCAAATTACGCCCACAGAGAACCATAGTTGTTATATCCAAAGATGTAGGAATAACAAATGATAACAAAAACAGTGAATTTGGATAGAATTCAACTGTATATAGTGTGTGTTCATTACATGCGGCCAAGTCCATGTCTGTTTTTTGTCTCCCTGCTTGTCAGTGAGTATAACCAGTGTAGAAACGTTAGGGAGATAAATCTCCCAAACAATAGTATAAAAGGAACTCATTGTGTCATTTGAACAGCGCAATTTTCGGTCCGAAGGATGACTGCTGTAATATTGTTGCAGGCGGAAAGACTTTGTTGGAAAGTGATTACCATGGTTGATTTCAAATAATCCCTTACAAAACAATTTCATTTCTCTGAATTTTGAGATGAGGCTTGATGATTAGTATTTATCTGCGTTATTTGGACTATTTATTGTTATTTGTACAACGTTTCGGCCGATATGCCCTCCGGCCTTCTTCAGGTATTTCTTGTCGGACTCAGGAAAAGAAGGTTCCTGAGTCTGACAAGAAATACCTGAAGAAGGCCGGAGGGCATATCGGCCGAAAAGTTGTACCAAAACAATTTCAGTTATATTGTATTAATTGACTTTTCTTTTTCCCTACCGAATATTCTGTGTTAGGTTTATCCTAACCCGCAGAGACATAGTTTGTATACACACTCCTTTCTTCATTATCCCCCCCTCCCCGATACATAACTTCGCACTCAGGTTAGTAAAGAAGCACAGAATGCATCTGCCCACTCTCAATTCTCAGTCATTGTAACTAACTTTCACCAAGAAGTCACCTGGTCACATGATTCGATCAACCAATCAGCACCCCACCCGGATCACCCTGGGATGAAAGCCTGTCAATACAAACTGTAGTGATTTTTCATGAGTATACTAAGTTAAATCTAAATCCTACACTACACTATACAAATGATAGGCTATGCCTATTCCTTATGTAAGACTTCAACCAATGTTAGACGTGGAATAAATGTGTTGAAAAGTAAGTAAAGTCGTCGGGGCGGCCTAAAGTCGGTATCAGCCAATCAGCGAGAGAGTCTATCCCCTTTTCACTAGCGCTAGACTAAGGAGATTGTTTTTGGCATCTGAGGTGGAGCGCCACACCTACCATCAGCTCCTTACTTTACCGCACAGATCCCTGTGCTATTCATACGCTGAGTTGGCAAGGACCGGGATCGAACTAGGAACCATGTGGTTTCTAGTCGAACGCTATACCGACTGAGCTAACCCGGCCCTTGAAAAGTAATGTAACTATTTTTGAATTAAATAAATGTTTCATTCATTGTTTATTTGTGTAATGGTAAATAAAATACAGATTCAGTTTAGACACTTTTTAAACATCACTTGTTGACATTCCTTGTATTTACAGGGTCACTAATTTTTTTTCTCCACTTAAAAAACACACGCAAAAATAAATGAATAAATAAAAAATAAAGCTAGATTTATTCGTATTGCAATGGATTAGTGAAAAAGATTTTTTTAAGCAAACTAAATATGAGGTTTTTTTTAGTTTTTTTTAAAAGTAACTTAAAATTTCAATTTCATACTTCGTTGTAAAAGATGTTCATGTTTTAGGAGGAATTTTTGGTGTGTGGGGATGTTTTTTGGGGGGGAGGGGGGTTTAATTCACAATACGAAAAAATACTTTTAAACTAAATGCGTTCAGATCTTCATAAAAAAATTAGTGTGGTAACAGAAATACTGGGGTGAATTAGTATCTCAGTCGTAAAGGAAGGAGACAAGGCAAATTATAAAGTTTATAATTTGGGTTAACAGTTTTATTTGAGGGTTAGTTACTAAAGTGTGTATAATTCTTGTGCAAATGTCTTTAAGTGTTTGCCAGAGAATTTCTACTGGCGGGATATATAAAAGTATATATAAAGGTTATACAAGAGATTTGTGTGCACTTATCTTGTTGTCTCGGTGTTGTCTGCTTGTTGGAGTTGACGTTTTTCTCTAGCGTGCCGACTCACGTCTTCTGCTAGTGCCTGCAGTATTGGTTCTGCTGATTCAGGGTTCTATCCTCAGGCCCTATTGTCCGGACTTCCGGGTGGGCAGATAACCCAATTTCCAACATTCTCCTAACTGACGGAGAAACAGGCAATGTTTGTTCATTGCATGTTTGATGTGTTATTTTATTGTTCGTTTTATTCTATCTTTAATTTTACAATTTTTAATTTTACAATTTTAATTTCCTAAGTTACTTGTCTCTTGCATAATTGTAACCATGCAATTAGTGGTTACTAAAATATTCCCTGTTTGATTTTTGTAACTCCACTTGTATGGAGGTTGTTAGGACAGTGTCCTTGTATGTGACTCCACTAAGTGTGGAGGTTTGTAGGACTATGTCCTTTCGGCATTATTATGGCCGAATATATGTTTTTTTTTTTGTAACTCCACTAGGTGTGGAGGTTTTTATTTGTGTAACTCCACTTTTTTTTTTTTTTTGAGTGTAACTCCACAAGTGTGGAGGTTTGTAGGACTATGTCCTTTCAGCATTATTATGGCCGAATATGTTTAATTTGTGTAACTCCACTAGGTGTGGAGGTTGGAAGGACAGTGTCCTTTCGGCATTATTATGGCCGCATATGTTTTTTATCTGTGTAACTCCACTAGGTGTGGAGGTTTTTATTTTTTTTTGAGTGTAACTCCACAGGTGTGGAGGTTTGTAGGACTATGTCCTTTCGGCATTATTATGGCCGAATATATTTTTTTTGTGTAACTCCACTAGGTGTGGAGGTTTTTTTTGTGTGTGTTGGAACCCCTGTATGTATTTTGTTTTGTTTTTAAAAAATGAACTTTGGGGTCCATGATTTATGCAGTTTTAAGTCTTGCTAGGACTAGTTTGGCCTTTATTTTTTCCAGTATGGAAGCAGTTTAAAGTCTTGGCCCTGGACTTTCTTGGCCTTGTAATTTAGCCAGTATGGAAGCAGTTTAAAGTCTTGGCCCTGGACTTTCTGTCAGATGCAGTTTTAGGTCTTACCCAGGACCCAGGTCTTCATTCGTTAAACGATTTCTCCCTCTCTGAGAGAGAAAATCGAGTCCTGAGGTTGGTTCAAGGGTCATTTAGCTTGGGTGTCTTGTTTTCAGATGCAGTTTTAGGTCTTACCCAGGACCCTGGTCTTCATTTGTTAAACGATTTCTCCCTCTCTGAGAGAGAAAATCGAGTCCTGAGTCGACTTGGGAAAGGTCGAGGATTTCTTCGATTTTCTCGGTTTCACTACTCAGGGCTTGCTTCCAATATTTTGTGGGGCAATGAGCATGTTCTGCGATCATTGTAAAGTAATTTAGAAGCGGTTTGGGTGGCTTATTAGCTACAAATTTTTGGTCAATGTGGACAAAATTGAGAGAATTTCCGAAAGGGGCAAGTCCTGTAGGCGTTAGCCATGCTTTCCCTCTAAGGCAATTCACAACCTTTAAGTCTTCCAAGTGTTCGATGACGTCCACACCTATCAACCCTGATATCCTAACCTTAGTATCGTTTTTATTGCTGAATAGTGCTAGTTTTTGGTTGCGCCTTTTCAGATTTTCCTGGATGGATTTCAGGTGTGGCATCTCGTAGGGGATATTAAATGCTTCGTCTACCAGTATGGGACGAGTTACTTCCCTTCCACCGGTCAGACCAACTTTTACTTGCATAGTTTTAAACTTTTTCCTGGAACAACTGTTGTAGGTGTTTAAGGGCAGTTCCACCTCTTTGATTTGTTCTTTGTTGGGTCTCAACCACTTGACTATATTATCCGAGAAGTAGGACCTCTGACTCCCTGTGTCAAGTAAACAATTTATGTGGCTTCTCCTGTTCCCTTTGGTAAGGGTAATAGGGACCACTGGCAGAAGATATTTTTCACAACCTTGTATTCCCATGCTGGTATACAAGGTGGTGTTTTTTTGTTTATCACATAGTCCTGTGATGTGTTTCCTTGAGTTGCATTTTTGACAGCTGAACCGAAGCCCTTTCTTTTTTCCGAAGCAGTCCTCTTCTTTGTGATTTGTTCCTGAGCATTTAGTGCATAGTCCTAATTTCTCACATTGTCTTATCCTTTCTTTATATGAAGTATATTCCTTGCAAGAATTCAGGTTGTGACCATTTGTTTTACACAGCCTGCAATACTTCTGGGAAAATGTTGAGAAATTTTGCAGTGCTGCCCTTTCCTCATTTAAATCCTCTTTTTTCTGGAATGATGATTTTGGTTTGTTCCAGCTTCTTCTGTCATAATGAGTGACTTCTTTGTTTTCTGTAGGGTATCTTGACATCAACAACGATCTTATAGATTCGTTGTAGTGCACGAAAATGTCGTTCAGAGTCGGATAGTTTTGACCAGCCTTTAAGGTGATTTCCCTTTTTAGTGGTGGGGGAAGTTTTTCGAAAATTATGTGAGTCATAATTTTGTTACCTTCACTGGGTTGTTTAAAGAAATCCAGCTCGTATGACCCCTTAAGTTCCGAAAGGTCAGCCCGAATTTCTGCCAAGAATTGGCGTATCTTGACATATTCCGGGTCGTATTTGGGTTTGTATGAAATTATTTGACTGAATATCTCATTTATTATAAGGTTTTCATTCAAAAATTCCTTCTTAAGCAGGTCAATAGCAACGTTGTAGTTGCCTTCTTCTAAGGTTAAATGAGATACCAATTGTAGTGCATAGTCTATAAGATAACCCTTTAATAAGTTTAATTTAATTTTATCCGACTCTACATGCATTACACAGTTCTGGAACTGAGCTAGAAAGTTTTTAAATTCAAACTTAGTGGGTTTTACCCCACTGAATTTTACGCACTCCATTTTAGGAAACATCATCATTGACTGGTCTCGGTGGCCCTTGCGTCCGCCGTCGTTGGGGGGCGGTTATCTTCTTCTTTGAGGGACTGTTCTAAATCCCCTATTCTAGCCCATGTTCTTATACGGAGCTTGTCGCTTTTCCACAATTGCTCCTTTAGTTCACTTTTTCCGGCATCCGCTGGGGTCTTCAAACTAATCTGTTTCATTTTTGCATATATCTCCTTGATCTTGCCGAATTCGGATCTTAGAGAATCCTTTTCCTCCGAAAGGGCACAACTATTCAAAGGTGTTTCCTCTAGCATTTCAATTTTTCTCAAGATATCCTCCTCTATCGATTCTTTGGCTTCGATATGAGGTTTCATCCCTTTCATGCTTTCTAATTCGGAAGTCATGTTGGATAATTTATTTACTTTTTTCTTTTATTTCAATAATACTTGTCCCGTTTAGTTAGTGTCCCTTTCCTTGGTAGTAGCAGTAGCCGTAGCCGTGGCAATGGCAGTGGCAGTGGGAGAAGCCCTTCTGTCAGTCGATGACGTCAGCTGAGGAGGTTGGCCTATGCTGTTTTACGGCGCGAAATTTGTTTAATGAAGAAGGACGTCGGACATTTGTTTTCTTTTCTTTTTCTCTGCCTACTTGTTGAAAAAAAAATTTTTTTTCTTTCTTTTTTCTTTCTCTTTTTCAGGCACAAAAGGGTTTGTTTTTTTTTTTTTAGGTTTCAAACGTTTTTGTTTGGACAGAAAAATATTTGATTCAACAGTTCGTGTATTTTTTTTTTTAACATAAAAAATTCAAGACTATTTTTGGTATAGCTTTTTTTTTTTTTTTTTAGAATAACATTCAAAGAAAAATTTTTTTTTTCTTTTCAAATTTTTCAGGCACAAGAGGGAGTTGTTAGTTTCAAAGTTTGAGACAATATTAATTTTTTTTTTTTTTTTTTTCAAAAACGTTTTTTGTTAGCAGACGTATTAATTTGTTTTCCGAACAGACAAGGTTTTAATTATGTTTCTCAATGCAGACAATTTTGGGTAAATCTTTTTTTTGTTAGTTTTTCCTGACACAAAAGGGTTTTGTTTTTACACAATAGCTTGAGACAATATTAAAAATTTGTTTTTTAAACAAAGTTTGAGCCAATATTAAAAAATTTGTTTTTTAAACAAAGTTTAAGACAATATTAAAATTTGTTTTGGGGTTCGCTTTCCGAACAAGAGTATTTTAAGGGCTCTTTAGTAAACCTCAAAATTTGTCTTTTTTTTTTTTTCGTCTAGACTGTTCTCGTCTTTCCTTTTAGGGATTATTCGCTCAGTAATACTTTTTTTTTGCAGTATTTGAAGAAATTCCTCTGGCAAAGTAACAGAAATACTGGGGTGAATTAGTATCTCAGTCGTAAAGGAAGGAGACAAGGCAAATTATAAAGTTTATAATTTGGGTTAACAGTTTTATTTGAGGGTTAGTTATTAAAGTGTGTATAATTCTTGTGCAAGTGTCTTTAAGTGTTGTCTGCCTGTTGGAGTTGACGTCTTTTTCTAGCGTGCCGACTCACGTCTTCTGCTAGTGCCTGCAGTATTGGTTCTGCTGATTCAGGGTTCTATCCTCAGGCCCTATTGTCCGGACTTCCGGGTGGGCAGATAACCCAATTTCCAACAATACATAGAAATAGCATTGAAATTCTACATAAAATTTTCCGGCAAAAGTAAACAAATCAATATCTGTTTTTGTTTTTTTTGGGGGGGGAGTTGCTCCCCACTCCCTCTACCTAGGCAATACTGGGTAGCCGCTTCTAGTGTTTAGATAAATGTTTTTAATAATTAGCTAAATACCAACAACGTTTCTCTATTTCACTCTCTCTCTCTCTCTCTCCCTATCTCTCTCTCTCTCTCTCTCTCATTATTTCACTCTCTCTATTTCCCACTCTCTCTCTCTATTTCACTCTTCCTTTCACCTCTCTCTTCCTCCACCATCTGCCTCCTCGTCCTCTCTCTCTCTCTTCCCCCTTCCTAGTCTCTCCGCCTTTCTCCCCCCGTCCCCCCCCGCAGTTCTCTCTATCTCTCTTTCCGTCAATGCACTCTCCTGTTTTTGGAGGTAAAAAAACGTATTTAGCGCAATGTTTTGAAAAGGAACTCAGAAAGTTGTAAACAAAATTTTATCATGGATGGTGTAATGAATCCTTGGTGTTTGGACGATAAAATATATAAAAGTCTTAATGATGTTTGTTTGCTCGCTGAAAGAATCGGGTTGCTCGAAAAGTAAGTTTTAAAATTTATACCATCATTTGTTATTAGTTATTTATGTTATGTTGTCAAGTAAAAATCTTAATAAACTTTTTTTTCTTGCGAACCAAAAAAAGTGTTGTTGTTGAAACAGTCACTGGTTTAACAGTGAAACTTTAAATTATTTTTTAGGTTAATTAAAAGATTTTGTGAACATATCAGTTTTTAAGAAAAAATATTATATGTAAAATTATGGAAATTATTGTGATTTTTTAAAAAGTTTGATAATAACGAAATTTTTGTAAACTGTAAGATTACAATTAAGTTAAATTGCAAAAATTAAAGGACAGCCATTAATTGAGTATAAATTTAAGATTGTTGCGTCGTGATACAGTTATTACACTTTTTTTCCCCAGAACTGCAAAAGTTTTAAGTTTTTTTTTCTTTCTTGTTTTCTTCTTATTGAAATAGAAATATACCGTTAAATATTCGGCAAAATTACCAGCGATAGTAATGTTCAATTATTTCAGTTTGACTTGGACAAGTTTACAATCTAAATTCTTAAAATAACAACGCTGAAGTTTACCCATCTCAGTTTTTAAGAAAAAAAATTTATATGTCAGATCATTGAAATTACTATGATTAATTAAAAAATAGATAATAAATTTTTAAAAACTTGAAGATGTTACAATTTAAATCTCAACCGGCAAATAAAATAAGATGCTTGCAAAATATTTTCGTTTTTAAGATGATGAGGATAATAATCTTCAAATATGCCGATATTGTAATTTGTTTTTAATTTCATGCCATACAAAAGTGAAATCATTTGTTATTAATGTCACATCATTAGAACTAAAGGAAAAATGGTAGACTGTGAATTGAGGGACATAAATTTTTACCAAACTCTACTTTAGTGGAATATGAAATGAAGTCCAATGTATATATTTTTAATTTCTCAACCGGGGTAATACCTTTAATAAAAAAATCAAACTCTAGGAAAAAAATAACTTAATACGTTAATTTATTTTATAAGTTTTGTTTTAATTAGCAACAGCAGTAATTGATGTATCAATTTAAAGTTGTTTGAGTAGTGATTCAGTTTTACACTTTTAAAAAAAAACCCAGTGTTATTATTTTAAGGGAATTGAGATTCTAAACTTATCAAGTTCATATACTAAATAAACTGAAAAATTACTATTCGCTGAGGTAAATTTTGCCATGTTACGGGCAGTTAAGCTCGGTCAGTAGAGCATCTGGCCTTCAGAACCACAAGGTTCTGGGTTCAATACCAACCCTGGCCAACTTAGCGTAGGAGAGTAGCCGCTTGAATTGTGCCGCAAAAGTGAAGGAGCTGATAGTAGGTGTGGCACCCCACCTCTGAAGCAGAAACAATCTCCCCTGGTCTCACGCTTGCAAAAAGTGGATAGACACCCTCGCTGTCTGGCTGATAACGACAATAGGCCACTCCGTCTACTTACTTTATTCAACGGTATTCTATTTCACAGTAACAATAAAAAACAAACTTAAAACAGTTCACTTTTGCAGTTTTTAATTTTTTTAGTTATTTATATATATATATATATATATATATATATATTTATATATATTATATATAATATATTTGGGAGACAATATAGAACTGTCTCCCTTTTTACATTAAAGAGGGGCTTTCCCACATCACATGACAGGACAAACTCTTTAATCTTCCTCTTTTATGTACATGACATTGGAAGCCATAGACATAGTCATTCGCTCCTCAGCATCTATACACATGGTGCCTGTCTTTGTTCCCACACCTCCTGAAAAATAGTAAGTGGTTTCCACCCCTTTGTTGTTTAAACCTTTCTTCATGTTCTTCAACGCCTTGTGACTTTTTTGTGGTTTAGGATGGGAACTCGGTTCCCTCTTTGTATGTTGTATGATTAAATGTTATCGTGTATTGACTTGTCTTTTTCCCTACCGAATATTCTGTGTTAGGTTACTCTCTTTTGGATAACATAATGCATTATAAGTGTAGCAGGTGACTACAGAGATTAAACTCACAACCTCCTGATCATGAATGGCAACTAGAAGTAAGATTATTGTCACCTTTGTTGTCTGAAGTGGGTTGGCTGCTAAGAGGTATAAATGCAGTTTCTCTCACGGGGAGGAATGACTGTTTTCAGCGGGGAGAGTTTGGCTGTCTGTACCAGTCTGATGACACTGTAACATGTGATGATATGAGGATACAAAGGATTTGTTTTCTTTAAAATTTCACGGAGTATTAGCTATGAATTGACGCCCCGTTAATTCTTATACGTTTATTCATTGTTAGTGTATCAATTATGGGTCTGGTTTAGCTCAGTTGGTGGAGCACCCGCCTAGAAATCTCAAGGTTCCTGGTTCAATACTGGTCCCTGTATGAGTAGCATAGATTGAGTAATCTGATCTGTGCAGTAAAGTAGGGATATGACGATAGGTGTGGCACTCCAACTCGGCATAAAAAAAAACAATCTCTCTGGTCTAGCGCTAGTGAAAAGGGGGATAGACTCCCTCGCTATCTGGCTGATACTGACAATAGGTTTGGTTGTTTGGGCATCTCAAACCTTGTTGGGTCATTTTATGCCGAAGTCGTTTGTTTTATTCACTTTCATGAGTACTCAAATTTTTTTAACTTTTTTTTTTTTAATACATTTTTGCAGACTCTCTTTTTTTTTTTTTTTTTAATTTACCCATAGATGGAAGCCTAACAGGTAGTACCACTCCACTGAAAAACAAGCCATTCCACCAACTTTACTTAGTATACCTTTATTAGTACCATTGATGTTTTGAACTATGGGTTACAATGTAACCCATTGAGTATGAGTATTTTTTTATAAACACATTTTACTATGTAAGTGTAGTGAGAGAGGAGACCTGCCTCATGCAACACGGTATGACAGAGAGGGTGGTGGGGGTGAAGACTTGCCGTATTCTCGAAGGAAGCGGGCTAGGCTTTGCCTAGCATGTAGGACTGACCTAGAGTCGAACCTGCTTCCTTCAGAATGTGAGAGCTGTGTATCTTTTGTGACTTGATGTTTTGAACTACGGGTTACAATGTAACCCATTGAGTATGAGTATTTTTTTAGGACTGACCTAGAGTCGAACCCGCTTCCTTCAGAATGTGAGAGCTGTGGACAATCGGTGAAGTAGGAAAGGGCATAGTGGCCCGGATGTGGGTGGTTCGCGCCTGCTGGCGAGTGTCGACGGCTGAACGGACAATTATGAGTGAGAAGCCCGGATGTGGTGAATTGGGGTGTACTTAAAGGACTGATTCTCAGAGACCAGGCAGAACGACTTGCAGTTGTGTTTTGTTGTCAAGACGAAGACATAGTTTGGATATTGGATTTTTGGAGCGAGATACAGTTGGAGAGCAGTGAATATATCTGCACCGTAGTTGCGTTTCCTATGTTGGACTGTCGATTGGAGCCTTGAGTCAGACTTGACTGTGACCCCCCCACCACACACACTGATTAGAGTAAGTTACATAGTAAATGTGTTTATAAAAGATTGAGTATCCATTAAGAATGAATTATTTCAAAAATTGTTGGTATTTAAATTGACCCACTGAGGTTGATATGCTGTTAAAACAAACCCAACCAATCTTATAATGTATTATAAAACACTGGTATTAGCTATGAATTAACCCCACCATTATTCAGTGTTAGTGTATTCTTTGTGACTGATGTTTTGAATTGAATTTCTTTGTAGAAGAATATTTGATGAAACAAAAACAAGTTTAGAAGAAAAGTTTCCATCATTGGAACTGATGAAATTTATTCAATCCGCAAACAACTCAATGGAACTTATTTGCAAGGTAGGAATGTTTTACTTTAGTTTAAAATTGTTTTTTTACCTTTTGAAAATATTTTTCTGTGATTTGAACTATTTGCTCTTGTATTAAATTCTCCATAAGCAGAACTATCCCTAAAAATAATTATTTTACTATCATTTGATTTTTCACTTGTATTTTTTTTTTTTTTTTTGACAGATAATATTTGAAACAAAACAAAGATTTCAAGATAAAGAATCTGCAGACATTCTTCATTCTGACCAAATCCGTAAGATTCATTTTTTTTCTTTCTCACTTTCTTCCTTATTGTACAATGAAAAACTAAATACAGTTAAATAAATACAAAAATATTTATATATATAGGTGAAGATATCCAATCGACTGGTAAGTTGGGGATGATTTGGGATCATCTACATCCTCTGTATATCCACAATGCATGTTCATGCAGATGCACACTTATAGATTTATACATGGATTATTTCAAATTGTTAAGAGTTCAGTGTAAGATGATTGATAAATTAATTATATACAGAGTAATATTTACACTTTCTTTCTTATTGAAAGTATATATATATATATATATATATATATATATATATAAAGGATATTAGTGTTTCCTTGATAGGATAGAGTTTCATCAGACCACCAAATTTATATATATATATATATATATATATATATATATATACACACATTTTTTTAAGTAGGAAGTACAGGTGGCATGATGGTAAAAACATTAAAGTTGAATATGAATTAAGAAACAGGAAAATCAAAACAGTAAATCAGGAATGTGAACTAGGGTTTGGCTTTGATGTTACTTTTAAAGATGACAATCAAACTTTGTCTATTATTTTGAGGACAAATGGAATGATTGGCTAGATGGTTAGAAATTTTATTTCAAGGGAGGCAAATGTTGTTTTAAAAAAAATATAAACCCTAATAAGACCTCGTGTAGAATATTGTAGTCAGGCATGGGCTCCATTATCTAGACATTGAGATTGGATGAGCGAGTGTGGCAGAGTAAAGTACATTACTTTCCATAACTTCTTGTTGAAGACCTGATTCTTGTAGAGCAAAACAAAAAATGCTACATTATAGAGAGATTTTTATTAACACAATAATGTTAAATAAAAAAATAATTCAAATTCTACTTAAGTAATTGACCTTGTGTCACATCTGTTTGTGCTGCAGGGTTGGTAAATAAAAGTGTGTGTGTTAAAGAAAAAAACTTAAAGATCGGTCATTTTAACGGTAATAGATCTTTTTTTTACCTATAAGTATATGTATAATCTATGAGTTTCATCAGATTGCCAAATTTTATTAAAAATGGTAAATAGAATTCATGAGAGTTTAGATCCATCTACCATTAGTATATGGATATAGATATTTACCAACTCAACACACAAGTAGGATGTGACACACGGTTCAGTTTCTTAAGTGGAGTTTGATAGGTTTGAATTCAGTTTTCCTTCTCCTAGATCCAGCCTCTCAGGATTTGAACACTGGTGACCTGTCCATTTCCTATGACTCTAACCATTATACCATGCACCTCCAGATGTATATATACCTATGAGTTTCATCAGACCACTAACTTTATTGAAATGTTGAACAGAATCATGGGAGTTAATTTATATTTTCTGAATATGCTCTGGTATCGCTTCCTATCATAGCATAAGAAATAGATCTATTACCGCTAAAATGACATTTATTTAAGCCTTTTTCTTGACCAAATATATTGCTCTATTCAAAAATATTGAAACTTGATCTCTGAACTTTGATCAGAACAACTTTAATATTCCGTTGTTAAAGAAGGTCCACCTTTGAATCATCAACTAACCTATTGATTTACTTATATATATATATATATATATATATATAACTTAGATTTACTTATTGATATATATATATATATAAATATGTCTCAATATGTCCCATCCTTCTTGTGGTGTTGGGGTAAATGCATACTTCTTAATTCACCTAATTAAGCCGAGAGAATGAGACCTAGTGATCACTGACAAGCACCTCTGATGTTTTAATGTGCAAAATGACTTCCTCAAAGAAAAATAATTTTTTTTTCCTTTCTTTCTTTCCCTCAGAACAAAGAATCACAGAGATTACCAATTTCACGGAACATTTAAAATCCTTGGTGCAAGAAAAAGAAACTCTGTTGACAGCTCTTCAAAGGCCACTTGTGGAAAATTCTATTAAATTGGAAGTCAAGTACCATGAGTAAGTTATGTTTTTTTTTTTTTTTTTTTTGTTTTTTTTTTTTTAAAGATTTCTCAGTGTTGGACTTTTTAGACATATTTACAACTACTATCAAAAATATGTGACCTTCATGTGCAAATAAATTAATTTAAAATAAATTAAAGTTGTTGGGGTGGCCTAAAGTCTGTATCAACCAAACAACGAGGGAGTCTATCTCCTTTTCACTAGTGCTAGATCAAGGAGATTGGTTTTAGCATCTGAGACAGAGCACCACACCTACCATCAGCTCCTCACTTTACCACACATATCCCTGTGCTACTCATACACTGAGTTGGCGAGGGCCGGTATCAAACCAGGAACTTTGAGGTTCCCAACCAGACACTCTACTGACTGAGCTAAACTGACCCTAAATTTTACTAAATAAAACATTAAATTAGAAAGACTAACGAAATGCCTATAAAAAGATTACACTTATTTTAATTTTATTCTAATTGATTTCTATATAAAATTATACATGATTATTGCTTTTAATAAATTTGAGTATAAAACAATAATATTAGAAATCAATAACCCCAAGTAATTATTTATTAAACACAGTTTTGTTAAAACCAGTATGCAAATTATCCACACCATATACTATATAAACCTTTATTTCTTATTCGTGTATAAAACACATTGTATTTGTTGTTGAACACATACAGAAGTTTATTTTGCACTTATTCTTTAATCTTTTTAATAATTATTTTTTGTCCCGCGCTAGGATACAGTCTTAATGTCACAGCCAACATGCATTTTCATGAACACACGCATGACAACATACACACACGTACAAAAAAAAACAAAACGCATTCACGTAAACATGCAACACGAGAATACAGTTATATAAAAAAATACCATTTTCAAAAAAAAATTAATTTAAAAAGAAATGCCATAACTAGACTACTTCAGTTCCAGTGATCTTTTGAAAAAGAGATATTATCTCGAAAATTCAAGAATTAAATACAGGTTAACACACAACATCATTGTTACCGTATTATTATTTTTTCTTTTCTTTACACCTGCATTGTGATAGCCTTCTAAATCAACCTCCTAACCAATATATACACAATGCTTCAAGCAAATTATAAAACTCAATTTTTTTTTTCTCCTTTAGACCAACCATGAAGATGTTTTCACAAGTTTCCAGTTTATTAAGGGAACTGGTGAAAAATTTAAACAACATAGAATGGTTGGTGAATGCTGACTTGGCTTCTCCTAATAAATTGGTAAGTTTTATTCTTTGCAACTGATTGATTTTTTATTTTATTTATTTATTTCTCATGAATTTAAACTTTAGTCAAATGAAATTTCAACCTGTTGGAATATTCTGATATATAAGGTGTCCTGCACAATACACCACCTGAATTTATAGACTGGGTGAGGTCATGTGGTTTATTCCTTCGCCAATCAACAGCCATATCTAAGGAGCAGCAAGGATTTCTGCTGGACAAATGCTCTTGCTTGAAGCCTAAAGGATGGCCCATAAAATCGTAACACAACCTCTTAACTCTTTTCACAAATCCACCTACACAATCCAAATCATTGCTGCATAGCCAATAGAAAACAGGCATTGTATTTATTTATTTTTTTTTTAAATTTATTTCTATTTATTTTGTGTGAATTTAACTCTTTATCTACCAGAGCACCCCAAACAGCCAGACTATCAAAATGCCAGACCGCTCAAAAACACCCAAGATCATCAGCTCTTAGAGTTAAAAATGAGAAATGAATTAAATGAATTCATTTCTATTCAGTAGTTAAGGATGAGCGATATGATATTAGCTTGCCAACCCTTTGGGACATGGTTATTGCAGATGGCAGTCATAGATAGAGGGTTTTTAACTTTGGTGAAATGAAATTTCAACCTCTTAGCTCTTCACATAAATACACCTACACAAGTCAAATCACTGCTGTGTAGCCTACAGAAAGCAACAGGCATTGGCCTCTATGTGAACTTAGATAAAACAGAGTTCATTTTTTTTTATTTCCACACTGGATGGCAAGACTTTGAAATTAGTAAACCAATTCCTAGATAGTAATATCTCTTCCACCAGAAAAGCAATGTGATGATTCTGGATGTTGTGTGGAAGACCTACCAGGTAATTGACTGATAGGACAAGTGTGTGAGAGAGTTATTGCGTGTTCAGCTGTCAATGGGATCTGATGATGAAGTAAACAACTTCTAAAGCGGGGGGGGTCCTCATGTCATTAAGCCACAGAATTTCACTTGATTATTATATAGTCATTTACCCAATCCATTTGCCACAGGTAGGATGTGATACAAGGCTGCAAGTATGGGGCATCCAGGTGAGGAGAACTTGCTTTTAGAGCATGATCTGCGACACTAGCTGCTAACCATTATCAACACAGATGGGGGCGTCTGTTGATTACGTCCAACTTAATACAACATTAATCATTCATTCTATGATCCAACCCTATTTTCCCCTATTGGCAAGCCCAACTCTTTTTATCACATATGTGCTTAAAAAGCGGTGGCTGACGGTCTATTGTTCCTTGCGTAGATGTTAAACTGTATTGATTGATGAGTTCCAGTTCTGGATCTTCTCTGTTTT
>CM042162.1:23739422-23746490 GCA_023376005.1 Doryteuthis pealeii | reverse complement strand
AGGACTGAGCCATTCTAGTAGTGACCACCTCAGTTATTTTTTTTTTAAAAATAAATACACTCGGTCAGCAACTGAGAAAGACATATGGATACAAAATATAGACACTAAAACCACCAATCAAAATGCTGGACATAGACTTGGAACCATTCACAAAGCTGGAATAGCCAAGCCTTGCTATTTAAAGCAATTTAACCAAGTCTGATTCTCAGAAGCTGATTCAACTTGGCAACGGTTTAAAATACTGGTCAGTTACAACAAATCTCTACAGTTTTGGTTTTTTTCGGAGGGGGGGGATGACAGTTTGAAGGTTGATTTAAGTGATAATCAAAAAATAGGTAAGTTGAAATGGTAACGTGAATCCGACAGTATGTTGAAAGGAAAAAATAAACAAAGGAAAGAAAAATGCCTGAATGGATAAAATAGATTGTATTGTTACTAACAACGTGTTTATGGCCGAGGGATTTGTTCATTGCTACACAGGTATTATATTCATATTATTTAAATATAAAGAATTAATATAATAGAAAATATTTGGTTTTTTAAAAATTAGATGATAATGTTACCTACCTCGTGAAACAAAGTATACTTCAGAGAAATTTTGTATCAAAAGATTCTTCAGAGAATGTATCACTCCAAGAATAATCCTTCAGCAATATTCTTGAAAAATAAAATAAAAATTAAAAAGATTACACAGTATTCATATATTTTATCAAGATTTATGGACGGTGGGTAGTGTTAATGGTTAGAGTTCGTAGAAATGGACTTTTAACCAGAGTTCAAATTCTGGATGAGGCTGTTTTGCATTTCACATAGTGCTAGTGCCTTGGGAAAAGTATAAAATCAAACTACTCTCCTCCAGCTATGGGTAAATAGTAGGCAGACTGGGGTCTTTTTCACCTTGGCTAGGTAACCAGTCTAGAAGAAAAACTCTGAATTCAAACCTGGTAAATTCCACTTAAAAAATTGATCTTGTGTCACATCCTACATGTGCGGAGAGGTTGGTAATATATATATATTATATATATATATATATATATATTATCAATATACATCTACATACTATGTTGTAACCTGCTTAGCAAATAATAACACAGTTAGTCCAGCTGACGTTAACCATGAGAAGTAATCACTTCGCCTTTTATTCACAACTCAAAAAGATGGTTGAAACGGTGCTTCCATTTCTTAGTATACCACATCCCTCCCACTTAGCCTTGAAACTGCACATATTCTTTAATGACACCGGAACTCCGGCAAGAACTCCAATCATCTGTAGCCTCTGGAGATTCCTGAGCAGCAATTTCCCCAATTAAGGGGCTGGCACTGGGTCGTTTCCCTTTTGTGTCTGGTTTCATGTTGGTGCGCTGTCTTTTGCTTTATTTTAGCATTGTTCCTTCTTTCCATTTCTGAAAACGTGTTCTCGTGTGAGTTCTGGGATGTTCATCTTCCAAGCTGTCACCGTTGTTGAGAGACTGCTTCTCTGTAGGGTGCAGGAAGCTGTGCAAAATGTTTGAGTGCCTGTAACTGTTTGACCCTGACTCCTGGATTCCTCTGGACCTCTCACGATAGGTTCTGTTGGAATATTCCCGCGAATATGATCCACATGTCTTTTCCATAATCGACCATCTCTCTAATCGTACTCTAAAAGTCAGTGGACCAAGCTGCTCCTCTAAACTCCGGACAGCATTTTGGCCTACCTTGAAAATTCCCTACACTAACACTATCTCCAACATGGAACATCCTTTCACTACAATTTTTATCCGTTGTTCTTTTAGTATCATCTATTTTTGTGGTGACTTGGGTAGATAAATCTGGATACACAAGGTCTAGACGAGATCGAGGGTGACGGCCCTTAATAGCATTGCTGGTGATTGACCTGTTGTTGATTGCGGGAATAAACACAATAATCATGTTTCCAAATCTCCAGAAACTTTTTTAAGACCACTCTTAATGGTTTGCACTGCACGCTCAGCAGTCCATTTGAGGAGGGGTGTATGGTGCACATTAATGCCATTTAGGGTACAGAACCTGGAAATTCCTTACTAATAAAATGCTAGCATTGTCAGATACGATCACATGTAGACTCCTATGTGTGGCAAATGTGCCGGGCTCACATCCTTTCTGTTGCTGAAGAAGATGGTGATGACACAACATGTGCATCTATATATTTACTGTGGGCGTCGATAATCACTAGAATCCACTTGCCCTGGATAGGGCCCGCATAATCCATGTGCACTGAACCAAGGCCTCCCTGGCCATTCCCAGGGATGCAATGCACTGGCCTGAGGCATATTGCACTATCTTGGCACATGGCACAGCTCCTCACACATAATTCAATATCTGCATCCATCTTAGGCCACCAAATGTGACTACAAGCAAGAGACTTCATCTGTGAAATTACTGGATGACTCGTGTAATTCTTTCATTAACGCATCTCGACACTTTGTTGGATAATCACCTGTGATCCCCATAAAACACAACCCAGTTGTTCCGATAACTCATCTTTCCTGATTGTTGTATGGTTGAAAGTCAAGAGATTTCCTTTTCGGCCATCCATGTAAGATCCATTTACGCACCTGTGATAACACGGGATCTCTTGTTGTGTAAAAAAAGCAACAGTTTTTTATGTGACTGGGGTTAAGTCTAAAGCTGACATAGAGAGTACTACTTTCCTACGGACAAGGTAATGGCATAAAAATAGTCCTCTATAGGTAGCCGACTTCAGTCCATCTGCATTGGAAATTTTTGAACCAGGTTGTATTCTAGTTGATAGTGATAACTTGCTAGAACCAATGCCCAATGTTACCACTCAGCACTTCCTGTTGGTGATATTGTATTGTCCTCTTAAAAAGCCCAAGCAGTGGTTATGATCTGTGATGATGGTAAATTCTTGACCATAAATATATTTATGGAATTTGGAACTCCAAAAATGACTGCTAGTCCTTCACATTCTATGAGGGGGGGGGCTTTATATTTTAAATCTAAGTAAAGTCATCATGGCACTCCATGAGAAGGAAACTTATTACACAAAAACCCACTAAGTGTATGGTAACCAACCATATACCTGATGTCGGGAGATGGCAATTCAGTGATAAAACAACATCGACATAACAAACACCTAACGTGCAGCACACAGTGCACCTGTATAGGCTATGTGGTTTTGATGGAGAGAGTGTGCTTTGCATCACACAAGCAACAAACCACTTAAAACAAATTATAGAAGATAATATATATAATATAGTATAATTTATATTATAATGATAATAAATAAGATAATACTATATAATAATATATATAAGATAATACTATATAAGATGATATAGTATAATATAATAATTACCAAGATAATAGAATATAATATAATAATATAGTATAATTAATGATATAACATAATATAGTATAATATAATAACATAATATGGTATAGTTATAATATATACATGCACACAGACACGCACAATGAAAAAAGGCTTACATTTTTATCATTACTAAGGAGATCTGGAGAGTCTTTTTAATTTACCATATGTAGAAATCTCCAGCATTATTTTGGCACAGAAATCGGCTGCATTCATTCCAAGAGATCTCTTATTTTGTGATGCTTCATTTTGCAACCATTCAATGCATCCACTGACTGAAAGAAAGAAAAACAAGAAATTATATCTACCTGTTAGGGGAGATAAATCTTCCTTTTCAAACAATATCACTCTTTACTAGGCTTTCAGTCAAGTCACGTTGAAATGTTACATAATTCGTGGGTTGCCTACGAATTATGTACTGTAATGTAAAAAAAAATATTAAAAAATCGTCGGGGTGGCCTAACATCAGTATTAGCCAGACAGCAAGGGAGTCTATCCCCTTTTCACTAGCGATAGAGCAAGGAGATTGTTTTGGCATCAGAGGTGTGGCACCACACCCACCATTACCTCCTCACTTTACTGCACAGATTCCAGTACTACTCATACGCTGAGTTGGCGAGGAACGGTATTGAATCTGGAAACCTTGTGGTTCCTAGTCAGACGTTCTACCGACTGAGCTAAACCGACCTTAAAGGAAATTCTTTATTTAGCAACTAAATTGGTGAGGGCCTGTAATGAACCAGGAACCTTGTGGTTGCTAGTCGGGCACTCTACCGACCCCATTGAATCATAGAATGACCATTATGCCTACATTGTAATGTCCTGTGCTAGCCAATTCAAAGGGTACGAGCCTTAAACAGGTTCAGTTTGATGACAGGACGCTAATGCAGAAGGAGAGTGTGACACTTTGTGATGGAGCAGATGGTACTTAACTATATGTCATCATCTTGCAAGAAGTTCTCTTAAGTCAGCTGCTAGAATATCTATAAGTCTGACAGACTACTAATCACGTGGGACTTCACTTATTTTCTATCTATCAACTGCTCACTGGACAAGGCTCTCACTCCAAACAGCGGTCTGAAAACTGCTGTTGAGGCTCGAGCCAGCTGAATATATACAGGATTCTTCCCAACCCGACCCAGGTTATCAGACCACCACAAAAGTGGTACTAACTTTTCTTTTCAGACATATGTGACTGCAATTTCTACTAAAATTATAGTCATTACTTTTTTACCAGTCCAGTGTCCTAATTTTCAGACCATCAACTTTTTTAAATCCATTTTTTTTAAAACTAGCCACTTAAAGATATTATCTCTAACTGGTTTAACTTTCTTTTATGACTCCTAAACATCATCTCACTGATCCTTTGTCTCCTTAAGGACACACCACTTACCCATACCCATACGCCTTGACCTAACACTTTCTATTTTCTTCTTTTGTTTTTCTTTGACTGTATTCTCACTTAATCATTGTGTCACAAAATTAGGTTTTGGTTTGGTTTGTTTTGTTTTACGGCATATCAACCACAGTGGGTCATTTAATGCCGATAAAGTTTTGAAATAAATCAATTCTTAATGGATAATACAATTTTTTTATAAATACATTTTTCTATTTAACCCATAGATGGGACCCTAACAGGTACTACCACTCAGGGCCAGAGTGGACCAGAGAGCAATGGTGATGAATGGTGATCATATGGGTGCTAGAATGCGGTGGCTGCGGGTCTACATGTCCTGGGAATGACGTTAAACTCTATCTGATGGTGAGGTTCCAGTTCTGGAGGTTTGGGGAATGTGGAATGATAAAAAGGGATTGGGGCTTGCCATAAGGGCAATAGGGTTGGGAAAATCATATAGGTGCTAGGGCTTGACGTGACCAGCTGATTGATTGGAGGGGCCTCTCCGACCGCCCGTCTAGCCCAAGATAGGGCCAAAGTGGAGTATTGCAAGTCATGAACTGCTCATCCACCTGGGCTCCATCTTAAGCATCACGGGTTGCCACCCATGGCCAACAGGTGGTCCCATTGGGGGAGTTCTACCCCTCTGCAGAGGTGCAGTTGGTGCATTCTAACGCCCCAGCCGACAGGGCGGTAGGGTATTCCTAAGTGAAAAGTTACCATTGAATCATAGAAAACCATTATAAAAGTAATTGACAGTAGCTCACCTTTCACTGACCTAGTCAGTGATTTTTCATTGGCTCAAAGCAAATTGTGGGAAGGAAATTTAGATTTAGAGAGATTTTGGCAGGTTACTGGATGGGAGCAGACGTAATGGTCATCTGTCCCAAGTAAGCATTTTCTCACCGAGACGGTTGAACCCTTTTGGACTTTTGGGCTTAATAAAGACGTCTAAGAAAAAAGAAACCCAGTCTTGTGTTCATCATTAAAAACAAAAGGAATGAGCACAGACAACCCAGAAAAAAAGAAGCCCGAGTCAACCAGAGGTGGAGACCAGAGAAATCAACCCAAAAGAAGATGACCAGTCGGCAAAATAGAAGATGATGACTCTTAGAACCAGTTAAAGCCTAAAGTTATTAAAGGGCATATAACAGAATGTCCTAGGAGGACATTTTTTTTTTTTTTTTCTTTCTCATTGGCTAAAGGAAAACAATGTGAAGGAAAATGAGTTGGCAAAATTTGGCGGTTCATCTATGGGAGCTGACACAATGGTTATCTGTTCCCAAGTCATTTAAGTTTGATTTAATTACTTTTCCATATGTTTGGAAAAAGGATGGTGTTGTATGTTTATTTTAATTTCTTTCCCTTAAATTTGGGAAGAGAAATGTATATGTGTATTTATTTAAAAATATAGAATTGTATTCTATAAGACCATGGAAATCGATCCAAAAGAAGATGGCCAGCCAGCGGAATAGAAAAAGACAAACCTTACAATCAGCCAAGGCCTTAAGTTATAAAAGGGCTATGCAACAGAAAGCACTGGTTACCACTAGATCCCAAAAGTTAAGCAGCAATTAACTTATTCAAGACTTAAATGGGTGACCATTTAAGCAACAGTAAGTACTGTAAGCAAAATGAAGATGATGACTCTTAGAACCAGTTAAAGCCTAAAGTTATTAAAGGGCATATAACAACAGAATGTCCTAGAGGACTTTTTTTTTCTTTCTTTTTTTTCTCATTGGCTAAAGGAAAACCATGTGAAGGGAAATGAGTTGGCAAAATTTGGCGGTTCATCTATGGGAGCTGACACAATGGTTGTCTGTTCCCAAGTAAGCCATCTTCTCACTACGGTGGTTGAACTCTTTTGGGCTTTTGGGTTTAAATAAAATGTCTAAGAAAAAATAAATCAAGTCCTGCATTCATCATTAAAACCAAAAGTAATGAACACAGACAAACCACGACTGGAGCCGAGAACAAAAGAAGCCCAAGTCAACCAGAGAAAGAGACCATGGAAACCGACCCAAAAGAAGATGGCCAGCCAGCGGAATAGAAAAAGACAAACCTTACAATCAGCCAAAAGGGCTATGCAACAGAAAGCACCGGTTACCACTAGATCCCAAAAGTTAAGCAGCAATTAACTTATTCAAGACTTAAATGGGTGACCATTTAAGCAACAGTAGGTACTGTAAGTAAAATGAATATCAAAATGACTTGATTCGGCATTAAATAGCCCAAAATGGGTTGATATGCCATAAAACAAAAACAACAATACTCTTTAGTAAAAGAGTAGTAAAAAAGCGACAGCAATGACAAAGCATGA
>CM042162.1:23516922-23731922 GCA_023376005.1 Doryteuthis pealeii | reverse complement strand
TTCAAAACTGTTTGAATTATGCAAATATCCCCAATGGTTCAAAAGTTATGAGAATTTAAAACCCCAAAATTGGGGGTACAAAAGTAGATATGATTTTGTCCAAGAAATATGTCAAATCACGGACTAATTCAAAACAAGAAATTCAGTAATTTCTTTACCATTTCTTTATTTTTGGAGCAATTTTGATAAAAATTAGAATTCTTATGCTAAATTATATAACTTAAAAATACTTTTTAAAATATTTGCTATGTTGTATTACATACAAGAAACAGAACACCTATTTACATCAATTTTAAAAAATAAAGCCTCTCCAGGCAGCATGTGATTATCTGTTTTGTTAACGTTTTAATACTATATCGTAAGTTCGGTTTTTTTTTTCAAAAATTGAATATTTTATTGGAAAAAAATTCATATTTTGTGTTTTCAGCTTTTCAAAGCAGAATACCATTTTAAATCATTGTAAAAATAATTCAATTCAAAAAAAAAAAAAAAGAACCTACAGAAATTACATATTTAGAAAGATTATTTTCTTTTCGTTCCAATCATATAAATATTTTTTAAGATTGGATCAGAAAAACTTCAGAAACTGCGAATTAAACCGATTGAGGTGCAAATTTGTCAATGTCTACCGATTTCTGTGAAAGTGCTGGTAATGCTACTATATTCCAGCAGTTAGAAATATGCACATATTGATCAATGGACTAGCAGTATGTGAAAGGGGTACAAAAATGAAAAATGTTCTTGATGAAGATGGACAGTAAAATGTTTATGATCATAGCTATGTTCGTTTTACTGTTCAAAGAACAGAGGCAAAATAGTAAGAATGTTTTTTTGGGTCTGTCATGATTCTGTTCAAAAGACCTAATGGACAAGCCCATTCTCCAAGGAAGATAATAATGGTCTCCCTACATAGATATCTAGGGTTTTGAAGAATCTTACTCAAGCTCATTGCATTGAATTTTTTGAACCTTACAGTACCATTGATTTTTAGATGGTTAATGTAGAGACAGATTATGAATTCAGGGTTTTTGAAATAAATTTAAAAAATCTAAATTTAAAAAAACAGTTAGATGATTGATATTTAGTGACATCAAGTTGACCCCTCCCCCCAACTCTCGGCCGCTGGAAGATTGTCGAAACAAAAGGTTCAGTTAGCTTAGAGTTAAGCCGCGAGACATTGTACTGTAAGCATGTCTGGCTTAGCTCCATGCGCAGTTGAGAGTTCTGGTTCTCACTTAATAAAAATGTGATCACAATTAAATATATGACTTGGTTGTCTCTATAAATTAAAGACAGCCTTGGCATAATCAGACCAGCATCTTGAAGAACCAGACCAGTCAACAGAATTTAGAAGAAATGCCCTAGCTACACAAGAAGCAGAAGAGAATAAGAAGATAGAAGATCCAGCTACTCCAAAAAGTAAAAGATTAAATACAAGGGCACAACCACGGATGCCCTCATGAGAAGAATAGAAACGTACTCTCCCTATATATATACCCAGCAGACAGAATGGGTATACAACAAATGTTGGGTTCTCTGGGGTATCTTCTTCAGGGTTATAATTTCTCTGTGTTGATTACAACATAGATGTTGGGAGACAAAATATAATTCTCTCCCTTTTTATATTATGGGGGGGGGGCTTCCCACATCACTTGTCCTTTTTGGTCATGTGACATGATGAACCCCAGAATCTCCCTCTTTTACGAACGAACAGCATCTATGCACATGGTACCTGGTTTTGATCCCAGATCTCCTGAGAAATAGTAAGTGGTTTCCACCCCTTTGTTATTTAAACCTTTCTTCATGTTCCTCAAACACCTTGAGATGTTTTTGTAGTTTGGGACGGTAACTTGATTCCCTCTCTGTATGTTGTATAATCAAATGTTATTGTGGTGAACGAACTGACTTACCTCCGGTGAAACACATCTGCTTGGCTTGTCAGGTTTTGATAGAACCAAACTAAAGAATGCTGGCCACAATTGATGGCCGGTTTTATAGGGTGTGGTCTCATTCATGGCGTGAGTGTGGCAGCACCTATGCAAATTACGCCCACAGAGAACCATAGTTGTTATATCCAAAGATGTAGGAATAACAAATGATAACAAAAACAGTGAATTTGGATAGAATTCAACTGTATATAGTGTGTGTTCATTACATGCGGCCAAGTCCATGTCTGTTTTTTGTCTCCCTGCTTGTCAGTGAGTATAACCAGTGTAGAAACGTTAGGGGAGATAAATCTCCCAAACAATAGTATAAAAGGAACTCATTGTGTCATTTGAACAGCAGCAATTTCGGTCCGAAGGATGACTGCTGTAATATTGTTGCAGGCGGAAAGACTTTGTTGGGAAAGTGATTACCATGGTTGATTTCAAATAATCCCTTACAAAACAATTTCATTTCTCTGAATGTTTGAGATGAGGCTTGATGATTAGTATTATCTGCGTTATTTGGACTATTTATTGTTATTTGTACAACGTTTCGGCCGATATGCCCTCCGGCCTTCTTCAGGTATTTCTTGTTGGACTCAGGAAAAGAAGGTTCCCGAGTCCGACAAGAAATACCTGAAGAAGGCCGGAGGGCATATCGGCCGAAACGTACCAAAACAATTTCAGTTATATTGTATTAATGGATTTTTTTTTCCCTACTGAATATTCTGTGTTAGGTTTATCCTAACCCGCAGAGACATAGTTTGTATACACACTCCTTTCTTCATTATCCCTCCCTCCCCGATACATAACTTCGCACTCAGGTTAATAAAGAAGCACAGAATGCATCTGCCCACTCAATTCTCAGTCATTGTAACTAACTTTCACCAAGAAGTCACCTGGTCACATGATTCGATCAACCAATCAGCACCCCACCCGGATCAACCTGGGATGAAAGCCTGTCAATACAAACTGTAGTGATTTTTCATGAGTATACATACTAAGTTAAATCTAAATCCTACACTACACTGCATTATACAAATGATAGGCTATGCCTATTCCTTATGTAAGACTTCAACCAATGTTAGACGTAGAATAAATGTGTTGAAAAGTAAGTAAAGTAAAGTCGTCGGGGCGGCCTAAAGTCGGTATCAGCCAATCAGCGAGAGAGTCTATCCCCTTTTCACTAGCGCTAGACTAAGGAGATTGTTTTTGGCATCTGAGGTGGAGCGCCACACCTACCATCGGCTCCTTACTTTACCGCACAGATCCCTGTGCTATTCATACGCTTGTTACATATTAATTGAATCCCTATTACTTTTTAAGGTAGTATAGAAATCCTTATGGCAATCAGTACAGCTGATGGCCTTGAGAGTGAGTGACAATGCTTGACCTCACTCTCACCTTGCGTTCTGGGATGATCGTGGGAATCGGAAGTGATAGAAATCCCCTTCCAGTTTAAGGTGTAAGCAACTTAGTCAGTTGCAGAGAGAGTTAGAGTTAGTCAGTTGAGAGTTAGGACTGAAGCTAGCAAGATGTGACTCTCCGCGCGCATTTGTCTGGTATTGGGGATCCAGAATAAACTAACATCAAAATTAAATCGAAGTCTTGTTGTTATTACTAAAAGCTAACAATGACACAAGGCTTCTGATAAGAAATGGTCCCCAGCAGAACCAGACACGGAATCCCCAGATAAGAAAGACCAGACGAGACCTGTAGAAGATATATAAGACCATTAGAAGATTAGAAGATTAGAAGATAGAAGACAGAAGACCAGAGTAAGACGTCACAGAAAAGGCACTACGTAACATTATATCGATTTGGTGCCTTGAGACCAGTCACGCCATCAAGACGTGATCAGATTCGAACCTGGACAACGTGCCACTAGACAGAGAAGAAAAGAAAGGCAGAAAAATGAAGCAAAGGAAAAAGAAAGAAAAAAAAAAAAAAAACGTGATAGAACTTAAAAAGAAAAACGTAAGTAACGAACGCACACACACACACACACATTGTTTTTTAGAAACAGACTATAGAAAAAGACAATAGAAAAAAAGAGTGAACTAATATTCAAAGATCTATCTAGATTTGTCACAAAAAAAAAAAAAAAAAAATTGAAGTTAAGATAGAATGTTGAAAAGAAAGAAAAAAAGAAGACAAAAGGGACATTGTGTTAAGTACTTTCAGAAAGAAAAAAAAAGAAATCCTACTTAAAGACTTGACTGGAGGAAAGAAGGAGAGACATTGTTTTAAGAAAAAAGAAGAGACAATTAATTTTTGTTGTATAAATTTTGAACTTTCCAGAAGTTTTTAGATTTGTTTAAAAAAAAATGCCATTGAAAATTGTTAGTAGATTGTTTAAATTGTTTAAAATATAGAGAGAAAAAGAGAGACAGTTTGTATGCTATGAAAAAAAAGGGAGAGACAGAGTGTATATGCCAAAGAAAGAGAAAAAGAGAAAGGGATATTTTGTTTTGATATGTATAAGTTGAAATTTTGTGAGGAAAGACAGAGAGAAAGGAAAAAAAAAAAATTTTTTTTGCTGTATGATTGAATTTGCCATTTAGGTCATTTGCCATAGTTTTGAATTGTTTTGAAGGTAGAAAAAAAAAAGAGAGTGTATGCTATCGAGAAAAAAGAGAGAGGACACTAAGAGGATACATTCCCCTCCAAGCAGTGAGAGTGGGAGATACTGAATGTATGTGCCAGAGGTAGAGAGAGAGACAACGGATGTGTCCCCCCCCCCCCCGAGGGTAATTGTTGCATTCAAGCCAGCAGTAATTGTTAAGAAATGCACGTGCGCCAGTTCCTGACCATGGTGGAAGATTTTTTTTTTAACCGGTGGAACACGTGGTGAATTTTAGAAAAAATTTCAGCCGCCATTTTGGAATTTTTTCTTTTTGATTTTTTTTCGTTTTTCGATTGAAGCTGTATTTTTTTTTTTTTGAGATTACCCATGCATTTATGTCATTTGTACTCATAATGTTATGATGGATTTAAATAATTTTGTAATTCTAGTGAGTTTTTATCCGCGCAAGGAGAAAGTTAATTTTTAAAGAAGTAATTTTGAAACTTTTAGTTGGGAATGTAATATTTTTTTTTATGTTAAATCACAATGCTGTTTTTCATTCGGATTGAAGGTCTGATTTTGGGTCAATTGTAGGAGATTTGCCTAAGTTGTATGTTTTTGGATCTTTTTGGACTCACGGTAATAAAGTAGTTTTTACAGAATAACTCACCAATTTCAGAGATCCTGTTTTTGGAAAATGTCCTAATTAGGCAATTCGATGGTTTTTCGAAAGGCGTGGAAGCCTACATTTTCCTGTGTTTTTTGGAGTTTTGAATATGTCAGAATAAGAGATAAATGGTGGTGCCCTGCTCCAAGAGGTTTTTCGTGTTTACTCTGCTCAGCACGATGTATATATGTATATATTTTTTTTCTGGGAATACGATTGTGGTCGATTTCTTCAAATTTTTGATCTTTGATTGATGTCTTTGATTTACTCAGGTTGTGGGTGAAGACATAAATTGTGATTTGAGAGATTAAGAATTTTCGTAGATAAACGGATAAATGAATAAACTCCAGAAAGAGCAAGTGCCTATTTTTTAGTTTGAATTTTAGAAGTACTAAGGTTGTTACCCTGATTAATGGGATAATTTTAAGAAGCTGGTGAATTATTTGAATTTTAGAGAAAAGTAAAATGGCGAATCTAATTGTAAAATCCTTGGGATTGATTTTGAGAGAAGAACCAACCTACCCCCCCTCCTTGTCTCTCATTGGCTGAAGGATGAATGGAAAATTTTTTTTTGAATGACCAGTCACGTAGACATGGCCGCCATCTTTGAAATGAATGTTTTTTGAGTCAAGCGGGTAATTTTCCCCACATGTCGGCCATTTTGAATGTTAAAATTTTTAGAAAAAAAAGTCAGACTTAAATTTAATCAGAGATTGTTGAAAAAAAGTAACTTAGTAATTTTAATGTTGATGAATTGTGGATTTTGTCACTGGTGATTTTTGAAAAAGAACTTTGGATTGATTTGTGAGAAAAGCCTTGGAGGCTGATTGACAATATTTTAAAAGAAAGAAATTAATAATTGATTTTGTACTTTGCATTTTTTGTCAGTGACCAGTAATATAATTCGGTTTTTGAATTTTTTCCGAAAGTTTGACATAGTTAAAAAGTTGATTTTAGTGAGATTTATGAGTGCCAAATTTTTATTGATAGTTTTGAAAATTTTTATTAGTGAATTTTGTGACCTTGCTGTAGTATGGATCGAGTTCTGGACTCATGCCTGACTATTTGGAGAAATTTTTTCCTGTGTTTTGGGAATCGGTGGAGATATGGTAATGAAAGTGGTCTATCGAGGGCCCACCATTCCACGTATTGAGATTCCCTGATGAGCGTCCCATGTGGTTACCGTAGTTACGGAAGGTTAATCCGCGCTTTTTGGGTTTTATTATTCCGACGGATTCGGAATGTTAGGGGTTCTGGAGAGCAGAATAAGAAGAAAGGCGAAGAGGCCGCCCCTGTTTTATGTGGATTGAATTTTTGGGGGAATTATGATTTTGGAATGGTCTCCAGAACGTTTTGGCTGAGAGGGATGTCTCGAGTCTGGATACGGATAGCATGGTCAATGAATAATTATATGTTAAGAACAGACAAGTACCTACTTTTTGTGTTGGAGGGTTCCTGGAGAATTTGTAAGCCACTGGCAGTGACCGAGTGTGGAATCAGGATAAAACAGTTTTCCCTCAAAGTGAAATTATTTGGCACAGTAATATATTTTTTGTGAAGAAAATTTAAAATACTTAATGGTATTGGTGTGTTGTGTCGTGTATCCTATATTAAGAACTTATGAGTAACGCATAGCCGTTGTAGATTTTTTATTGTTGCGCGATAAAATTGTTGTTGTTTTCTCCATGCATGTGATGTTTAATGTATTGTAGGACCATGTGTGCAATGTTTTTGAATCTTTTTTCGGTATCATTGTATTTTTGATGTAAATTGCCTTCCCAGTCTCCAGGTAAGTGACCTGTGGAGCGGAAAGCTGGTGAATTGGTCATTGGAATCCAGGCGAATGTATTGCTGGAGTGACCAGGGTCACGTTGGTTTGTGACCAGGATTTTGGGACCAAGACGTTGGTCCAGTTGTGTTTTTGATTTTTGTCAGGATATTGTAAATGGCCCTGCAGTGTTTTTTTGTTGAAAACTTGTTATCATGTAAAATTGATGTATGCATGGGGGAACCAGACAACCGCGCAGAAAGAGAGAATAGAATTCGAAGTAATCTAGAAAGTACCAGAATACGGTAGAGCCTCAAAATGGAGAGGCAAGTAAAAAGTAAATTCATAATTAATTATGAATTTAAAATGTATGATTATGAGGATGTTACATATTAATTGAATCTCTATTACTTTTTAAGGTAGTATAGAAATCCTTATGGCAATCAGTACAGCTGATGGCCTTGAGAGTGAGTGACAATGCTTGACCTCACTCTCACCTTGCGTTCTGGGATGATCGTGGGAATCGGAAGTGATAGAAATCCCCTTCCAGTTTTAAGGTGTAAGCAACTTAGTCAGTTGCAGAGAGAGTTAGAGTTAGTCAGTTGAGAGTTAGGACTGAAGCTAGCAAGATGTGACTCTCCGCGCGCATTTGTCTGGTATTGGGATCCAGAATAAACTAACATCAAAATTAAATCGAAGTCTTGTTGTTATTACTAAAAGCTAACAATGACACAAGGCTTCTGATAAGAAATGGTCCCCAGCAGAACCAGACACGGAATCCCCAGATAAGAAAGACCAGACGAGACCTGTAGAAGATATATAAGACCATTAGAAGATAGAAGATTAGACGATCAGAAGACGGCCGGAAGAATAGAAGACCAGAGTAAGAAGCAGTAAGAAAGTACGTAACAAATATATCTATTGGGTACTGTGACGAACGGCTACGTTACACGCTGAGTTGGCGAGGACCGGGATCGAACTAGGAACATTGTGGTTTCTAGCCGAACGCTATACCGACCTGAGCTAACCCGGCCCTTGAAAAGTAATGAAACTATTTTTGAATTAAATAAATGTTTCATTCATTGTTTATTTGTGTAATGGTAAATAAAATACAGATTCAGTTTAGACACTTTTTAAACATCACTTGTTGACATTCCTTGTATTTACAGGGTCACTAATTTTTTTTCTCCACTTAAAAAACACACGCAAAAATAAATGAATAAATAAAAATAAAGCTAGATTTATTCGTATTGCAATGGATTAGTGAAAAAGATTTTTTTAAGCAAACTAAATATGAGTTTTTTTTTAGTTTTTTTTTAAAGTAACTTAAAATTTCAATTTCATACTTCGTTGTAATGTAAAAGATGTTCATGTTTTAGGAGGAATTTTGGTGTGTGGGGATGTTTTTTTGGGGAGGGGGGTTAATTCACAATACGAAAAAATACTTTTAAACTAAATGCGTTCAGATCTTCATAAAAAAAAAATTAGTGTGGGGAGGGGTCTGATAATTCGGATTTTTTTTCTTTCTTAAAGGCAATTAATCCGGCACACCCATCAAGCGTTTTAAATAATGCTTGCTTCTTTGGGTGGGGGGAGCCACAAACGGGACCTTTTCGCTAATTTTGAAAAAAAAAAAAAAAAAAAAAAAAAAAAACTACACACACACACACATATATATATATTAAATGCGAATAATCTTTATAGGATTTGACAAACACTAATTTCTTTTCTCCCCCCCTCAATACAGAAACATCGGTAATAAAGGACTATTTGCTCGTAAATTCCTACCATAAAATAAACTGAACCCCCATTTTTATCTCAGTGTTTTTGCAATAAATGTTTTATTTTTCTTGCACCCGTTATGTTACAATACTAAATATATTTTATTTATCTATTTTAATATTCTTTTCAATGTGCATATTCTAAAAGTTTTTATTTTGTGAGAATGTTTAGTTTACAATTTAGGCCTAAATTGGATCCTCCTTTTATGACCGTAATTTTGTTTTTTCGTCAACGATGATTAAAATCTGATGTTTTTATTTTAGAGTACCAAAGCCAAAAAGAAAAGAAATAACAACAACAAAAGGTAATATTCAACTTTTTACTCGTAAATTCCTACAATAAAATTAGGCTTGGGCATTTTATAATAGGAATTTACGAGTAAAAAGTTGAAGTGTGAAAACGAACCCCCACTTTAAAACTAAGCATTCTCACAAAATAAAAGCTTTTAGAATATACACATTGAAGTGAATATTAAAATAAATAAAGAAAATATATTTAGTATTGTAACATAACGGGTGCAAGAAAAATAAAACATTATTGCAAAAACACGGACATAAAATGGGGGTTCAGTTTATTTTATGGTAGGAATTTACGAGCAAATAGTTCTTTATTACCGAAACATCTACATTTTTTCAACGTGTAGCTCTGTGTTAAAACGAAAATACAATAAAATTCAAAACCAAAATGTTGGTACTCACAATTTGTTCAATGGTGCTGCCAACATTCTGGTGATAAGATATCATTTGATACGTTGCATTTTCCAGTGACCCACTACCACAAGACGAGACTGCTTCTGCTTTCTCACGACGATTCACTGGGCAAAAAATTAATTAATACAATGCACATATTATATAGAAAAAATAATACAAATTATTTTTAGCAGTCACGCTGCATCAAAATGAATAAAGGCGGATTTCACACACGCAACACGAGATTAAACTAGAGAATCAATTTTTTTAAATTTTTTTAAAGAAAAATTACACACCTAAGTAAGTAAGAACCTTTTTTTCTTAGCCTCATATTGATATATTATAATTGAAAATTTCAATTCATGGTAAAATCCTAATTTTAAGTTTATTTTAAAAAATAAAAAGACTATCCATTTTTTTAGAGTAATTTTTTAAAAATATTTTATTGAAATATAAAATCCAGCGCAAATATTATTATTATATATTATTATTTCATTATCTCACTCCTTGTGAGTTTTTCACGCTAACGTAAGCTGATGATCTTTCCCTGGAGTCTGAGTGACAACAAGTCTCATCAGGTCTCTAGGACTCTTCTGGGTATTCTAATCGATAACAGCAATGCAGTAGTCTGGATGGTCTCAATTCTTCCTCTGATTTCAAATTCCCCCAGTTTTTTTTGTTGTTGTTGTTTTCCAAAGCTTTTGGGACCGTTCCAAATGCACCAACTAAAATTGGTATCACTTTCATATTTCACAGCTTTTTCAATTCTCTGGCAAGATCCAGGTATTTGTCTATCTTTTTGTTAAAAAATACCTGGACATTGCTAGAGATTATTATTAATCTTATACAATTTATTATTAATTATAACTAGCAAATATATGCACCCTCCGGGTGCAAGTATTTAAGTTTTAATGTAATAAAATATTGTATTAAATTAGAAAGGCTAATGAAACTAAATAAGAATACTGATAAAAAGATTTGAAACAGAGGGAGTATAGTAAAAGATTTGAAACAGAGGGAGTATAATAAAAAGAACAACTGAAACTTACTCTTCCATCACTCTCGTCTTTCATGGTTATTTATTCTAATTTAAGTATTTAGTTAAAATAGGAAGTAAAGAATAAAATGACAGTTATTTTATCTTGTTAATGGATTTCATTTAAGATTCATTGAAGAGATTTTTGCTTATATTCATTAAAATAAAACCAAACAGTTAGAAATCAATAATTCTAAGCACATATTTATTAAATTCGATTTTTTAATATTAATATGCAAATTAGCCTTCCCGTTCACTCTGTAAACCGCTATTTTGTTGTATATATAAATATAATTGCATGTTGTCAGTATGTAGACATAGTTAACAGTATTAATAATATAAGACAATTTTATTAATAATTGAGGTTTAGATAAAAATAAAATCATGGAGAATGTGATGTCAATAACTAAGAGAATTGAGACTTGAGTAGGAATATAGTTTCGGTTACAGACAAACAAACAAACCCACAATCTCCATTATAATTAGATAAGATATCATGCACTCTATTGCAGTAGGTTCCAGCTTAGTACGCTCTGTTGATCTATTTTTTTCTGGAAAATAAAACTTGTTTTTTTTGTTTTTTTTTATTTGACTTGTTAAATAATTTGGGCATTTAAAAAAAAAAAAGAAAAATGAACGTTTTTGAACAATGAATGAACTTATTTCAGAATTCAGATGAAAACAAGTTTATTTTCCCCGAAGAAGGAAAAAAAAAAAAAAAAAAAAGATCAAAAAGGGGCGTACGAGGCTGGTTCCTACTGCTAATTTGAAAACCAAAAGGAGTATTCCTTAAAAAAACAAAAGGCGTAGTCGTAGACCATCCGCCTCAGAACCACAAGGTTCCAGGTTCGATTCCGACCTCGTCAACTCAGCGCATTGAGTAGCATGGCTCGGATATGTGCAGTAAAATTGAGAACTGATAGTAGACGTGGCACTGTCTCAGACATGAAAAAAAATTCCCTTTTCTAGCGCTAGTGATAAGGGGATAGATTCCCTCTCGCTGCTCCGCTGATACCGACAATAGGCCACTACGTTAACTTTACTTTTATTGAAATGTATTGACTCGGTTAGTTTCGTTTTTTCATATTTATCCTTCATCACGGCTGGTCGTTCACGAGTTCGTACTTTTATTTCTGACACCATTGTTTCAGCCTCGGAGCTGTATGATCACCAGATTGTTTTGTTTTTTTTTTCCTTCTTTTTCTTTTTAATTACTTTTGGACAATATCTTGATATGCCACAGTATATTTTGATTATTACAACGTTTGATGTGTTTACTTAGCTATACCAAAAGTATAGGAATCTTGATTTAACTTTTTTCTTTTTCATCATTTCATTGTGGGGATTAAAATAAAATTAAAATAGAATAAATTTTTTTTTAAAATAAACTCCCATGAGCTTTCACCGGAAGAACTCTCCGTGCATGTGCGAGAAAAAGAACCAACTTCCGAGCCCCGAAGATAATCCCTTGGCATTAGAGTTTAGGGCTTAACTGTGTGTAGTCGCTACCACGGGCGACTATGACCGGGAATAAAGCCTAAGTCATAAAACCACCATCTGTCTCTGACCTTTCGTTCCTTGAATTCCTTCCTTTTCAGTGCAACCACCAAATAAGATGGGGTTAAAAGCAAAACCCTAAGAGCACGCGCCAAAAATATCCAGCTACTTTTAAACCTCAAAACACCAAAACCTCTTGTAACCCCATATGTTCGATTCCAACAGATTAGCGTTAGCACTTCAGCGCGCTCACTCCCTCTATCTTTCCCCTATTTTTTTCTGTGTAGCATGTCCTTTTTCTTTCTTAATAATAAAAACGGAATGGTCCATTATTTAGCTGGGGGTTGGGGGATGACGACACTCATTAGAAATAAGAATTCGGTAGATAAGTGACACCAGATAATCAAAATTACATGACATGATGGACGATTTAGACGGTCTCATTTTTAACCAAAGGGTGTTGCGAGATGATAACGGTCGGAAGATTAATGAACAAGAGTATTGTGACTTATATTGAATGATACGCCATTTTGCGTCATCATCATCATCATATTTGATTTTTCTAGATTTCATGTATAACAAAAATAATAGGTATACCCTTTTTGTCGTCTGCTACAAATGTTAAAAACGAATTAAAATTAATTAAATCTATCATTTAAGGTAAAACTTTTGTCTAAATCGATATAGTAACATAATGACCATCATTAAAAAAAGTAAAATATCATTACATATGCAGTTTATTTTTAATACATTTAAAGGGATTTGTTTTGGTCTATTTCGACGCGATCCGCCATTCTGTCTCATTTTCAATGGTTTTAGGCGCTTGTTTACAATTTTAATGTAACATACGCGATTGAAAAAAAAAAATTTACCAAAAATCAGGTAATTATCAGATTTTAATGAAATTTTCAGTATTGATTTATCAATTAATGAATTTTATAATGCATCAGTTATTTTTATTGATGATAAAAGACCGAAGTTATGAATAGAAACAAAAAAAATTTTACGGTGGCTATTCTATGAGAAAATAAGTACTGAAAATCGAAAAATAAAATGTAAAAAAATAATAGATAATTAATTTTTTTGGAGATTTCTTTTTTACTCATTTCGATTATTTAATTGGCTATTATCTTATAAAAGAAAAAATTAAATATCGATATTTTTTCTGGTTAAAAAGGGGGGGGGGTTACATTTTCAATCGAGTTTTTCTTCAAAAAGTATACTTTGATGCAATGAAATAAGGTTTTCATTAAATAGATATTTATTTCTAGTATCTAAAAATATAACTTAACATCAGATTTTTCACATTTTAAATGAATTTTATACATTAATTTTTCATACCAAAAATACTAAATTAAAGTTTTCAAATAAAATAACTGATGCATTATAAAATTCATTAATTGTTAAATCAATACTGAAAATTTCATTAAAATTGGATAATTACCTGATTTTTGGTAAATTTTTTTGCAATCGCGAATGTTACAGTAAAATTGTAAGCAAGCACTGAAAACCATCGAAAAAGAGACAGAATGGTGGATCGCGTTGAAATTGACCAAAACAAATCGTTTAAAATTTATTAAAAATATGTAATGATTTTTTTTTTTTTTTTTTATGATGGTCATTATTACTACTTATCATTTTAGACAAAAGTTCGACCTTAAATAATAGATTTAATCAATTTTAATTCGTTTTTAAAAACCTAGCAGACGATTTTTGGGGGTATGCCTACCGTACAGGGTTGTTACAAAGAAAAACAGTTAATTCAAAGATCAAATTATCCGACTGGGAAAAATTACATCGTTATCTTAAAAAAATTAATAAACCTATCAGTAAACCTATTACATGCGAAAAGGTAACTTTCAGGCCGCAATTTAGACAGAAAAAATACATATTACCCTCTTACGATTATATATCTATCTACATATGGTTGACTGTAACGGACATACTTTTTTAGTCAAAATTTACTATTAAAATGAATAAAATCTTTAAAAACTTTAATATTAAAATTTACTATTAAAATGAATAAAATCTTTAAAAACTTTAATATTAAAATTTACTATAAAAATGAATAAAAACTTGAAAAAATTTAATATTAAAATTTCACAGTGAAATTGACTTTTAAAAAATGTCTTCGGTTTTGGTATTAATTTTTAAAATCGAAAATGAAATGAAATTTTGAATATTTTTTCTAAGAGAAAAACTGATAAAATAATCAATATATACTTACTTTTTATTCTAATAGGTCAAAAAGTTGAAAAAAAATTATTTTTTTTTACGCTAAGAAAAACAAACAATAGTTACTGATGTCAGTTTTGCACTTCCGTATATTCTAAGAATCACACATTACTATTTAACAATAAAAATTACAAATTCTTTTAAAAATATCAATATAGCGTGGATCGGATCAATTTTTAATTCACCTGAATCCTAAAATTCATATATTTAAATATCCGTGAAAAATCGATTTTTTCACGCAGAAAAAAAAAAATTTAAATTATTTCACGCAGAAAAAAAAAATTTAAACACACGAAAGATTGAAAATCTCTTAAAAATTAATTTCTTAAAAATTTTTTTTTCTGACAACCTAATAGAATATAGTACATACCAATTAAAAAAGCAACAAAAATTTATCAAATAATAATATTATGACATTTTTTTGTACATTTTATTTCCGATTTCATTAATTTTTCCTAAAAAATATACTGCGTTGTATGTTATACAATTTCTTTGATATAGTTAGTCAGACTTATCTTTAGCGAAAAAAAAGTAAAAGTTTTCTGACGGGTCATTTTTTTAATCTCATAATATAAAATAGGGGGGGGGGGATAGACCTCGTAAAAAAATATTTCCCCTAATATATTTTAGGAAAAAAAAATATTTCAGATGTATTTACATCCAAAGGTAAACATTTATGGAAATTTTCGTGAAAATCAGACTATTAATTGATTTTTCATAGAATTTAAAAAATAAAAAAAATCTTATCGTAACTTGTTTTTAGCTACGTTAAATTTCAGTTGATTTAACAGTGCAAAAATGAAAACATTGTTTTTCAATCATAATTTTCATTATTTCCATAAGGTGAAAAGAATTTTAAAAATCATCAGGAGTTTAATGTTTTTTTCTTTCGAATGGAAAAATTTTTCTCAAGAAAATATTAATTTTTCTGCAAGTTTCATTGTGTTAAATATGGGGGGGGGGTAAATTTCACAGGGTATAATTGGTGGTACCTACTGTAGTGTATATCTTATAGTATAATATTATATTTGATTTTTAGTGTCTCTTGTCAATCTACAGGGTGGTCTGAAAGTCTTGTCACCCCTCTTTTTTATTTTAGAGGTAAACTAAATTACATAATACAACTAGAAATTCGAGAAAATTTCATTTTTAAAAGATATTTCGCTAGAGATAAATTAACTACACGGCTTATTAAAACAAAACAAAAAAGTAATGAAAGTTAAAAGTTTTTACTTTAAATAATTTTCAGGGTTGAAGACTTTCGGGCTACCCTATATACAATAAACGCGATTCGTTAAACTCTACTCATAAAATAACCCTAGATGGGTTGAAATGCCATGAAAATAAATCAATTAACCATTATCACATACAAGAGAGAAAGAGAGTCTACGGTAAACACAAGGACCAACTTAGAACGTCTTTCAATATGTACACTTCCTGAGCAGGTCACTCTGGACAGCTACCAAATAAATAATTAATAAAATATAAAAGTATGTAAAAAAAATTTTAAAATTCGAGATTTTTAAAAATATTTTTTCGGGAAATATAAACAAAACAAAAAAAAAGTCTTCGACACCGGGAAATACGGCAACACCGGACCAATTTAACAAGAGAAGAGACTATCCTTAAAATAAAATAAAAATGGAATAATTGTGCCAATATAAAATTTAATTTTTTGCTACAGAACTGAGAAATAATAGAACTAATGTAGATAGTTAAATTCAGACTGTTGAAATCAGTAGTTTCAAATGTCAGGTCTCTAAAAAAGAAGAAAAAAAAGAATAACAATTCTTTTAAAGTTCCGGCGAACTCTCGAGAAAAATAATATATACAGCTGAAAATGAATCAGCATTAAATTACGTTTTTATGAATTAAATTAAGAATAAAAAAAATACGCTATCATTGGTAACAAAACAACAGATATTACTGCGTAACTATTGTTTGTTTTGTTCCTTAATTAATAAATAATAAAATGTTTACATTGGACACATTGTTTACTTTTATATTAAAATACACAATGGAAGAAAATAAACTTACAAAGTAATTGACGTAACGAATTTCCTTCTTCTTTACGTTCCATTTTATACTGTTCGCATCAAAATAAATGAATCTGAAGTAGCAGACAACCCTTGAATAACTGTATCGATCAGTAAAAAAACAAACCGGACAAGCAGCTTAAAATTCGGAATTATTACCGCTCAAACTATTTCTAACACGTGGTTTTAAAGTTATCTCCCTTCGCTACAGTAGTTTAGAGTTACTTCCCTTTAATATATTTGCATAAAAAGCACGTAGTTTTTATTGTGTAAAGCAGGGCTTCCCAAAATCGTCCATATAAACTTCTAGGTATTCCGGATGTCCTATCTACCGTGTCAAATTTACCCAATCTAAATTTAACACAATGAAACTTGAATAAAGGTTAATATTAGCTAGCGGCAAAAATTGCCAAGGGAGGTAATTTTTTTTTTTTAATTTCTTAATTTTAAAACAATTACCAAAAATCAGGGAATTGTCCAATTTTAATGAAATTTTCACCAAATTATTTTCCCACGACTTAATTTTAAGGGATTAGTTTATTTTATGGAAGAAACTTGAAAAAAAACAAACTTTTTTTTATCAATTCAGAATGTGTGGGGGGGGGGGGTGACCTTTAACCATTTGAAGAAAAAAAGTCCCAGTCTCTAATGTTTACATTTCTTGAAAGATCATAACCTGAAGAATATATAGAAAAATAAAAAAATAAAAAATATAAATTCAATAACCTAAAAGTGATTTTAAAATTTAAAATTCATTTTCTTAAAACTCAAAAAATAAATAATGTAGCAAGTTTTTTTTGTTTTTTTTTCGTAGTATTATAAAATATAGTTTTCTTTAAATTGATGTAAAAAAAAAAAATTATATCTTAAGTTAAACTGAGTTTTGTACTACCTTAAAAAATTCAAGGTCAAATTATTATGTCAAGGAACATTACGGACTAACTAGCAATTTTAACCAAAGATAGCCCAGAATTTTATCTTTGAAAAAATCTAAGTTAAAAAAAATCCGAATCACTGGGAGGATATTTTAAAAGAATTAAAACGATTTTTTTAAATCGTCAATTTAAAGTATGGAAGCCTAAAAAAAGCCAAATTATCTCCCTTTCTGACCACGGACTTTACAGTGTGATTTGTGAACGAATTCAACGCATTTCCCAAGTTATTATAATTCATTCATTAAAGGATGACTTTATTTCCAAAAGTACATTGTTCTTTTATTTATTTATTAAAAAAATTTTTTTTTACATTCCTTTCAAAAATAGTAAACTTGAAATTAATACCTAATCTAATTAAAAGAAAAAAAAATTATTGAACACTGAAATTAAACTGAATGTTCTTAAAAATATATTTTACACGAGTATTTTTATTGTAGATATTGTTATATTAACACTAAGTAAACATTTTTGTAGTTATATTAATAAAAAAAAGCAACCACAAACAAATAACACTTAAAGTTTTGTTAGACACGTGAAATTTTGGCAGTTTTCGTGTAAATTTTCATTCGCATTAACAGGAATTATTGGCAAATGAATTCTCTTTTTGTTTATGAAATTATTCGCTATTGAAATTTTTTAATTAAGATAAGTTTATAGTAAAATTTACATACGATGATGGAATTTAAATTGTTTACAAGTCGCGTGTTTAAGTTTTCACTTTCCCTTCGCGTGGCTGGATATTTTTGGAAAAATATTTTTAAGAGAAGGTTTCTCCTTGCAAATGAAGACATTTATTTTTGGTTAAAATTTATATTTTTATGATTAAAAGAACTTGTGAAAATTGTCAAGTGGTAAAAAGTGCTAAAAAAAATTTCGGCGGACCTGAACACCCCCATCTAAAATTTTTATTTTTAATTTTTTTTTTTTCTTCCATGGATTATTATCGATTACACACCAATCTATCAGATTGTAAAACAAAATTCTAAAACGTTCGTTATTTTTCGAGTTTTCATGGGTGCTCAGTTCCCCGTATAAGTTTATCGTAAATCGATCCCCCATATCGGAACCGCTTAAAAAAAATTTTCTTTGTAATTTATTTTCTTTTTCTTCAATGGATTATTATCGATTACACACCAATCTATCAGATTGTAAAAAAAATTCTAAAAAGTTATTTAGTTTTTTAGTTTTCAGGGGTGCTCATTTCCCCGTATAAGTTTATAGTAAATCGATTCCCCATATCGGAACCGCTCTACCTTAATAGTTGGGCTGAATTTGCACAAAGGTGTCAACATTAAGGTGACACAGAAAAAACAGAACCCACAAATTTTGTAATAAAGCTGTTAATTTTAACTAGAGGGGTTTGGGGTTAGGGTTAGGGGTTGGTGTTGGGGTTTAAGGTTTTTTTTTTCCCATTCTTGTGCTTCCTGTTATTGACGCTTTTGAAAATAAAAAATAAATAAAGCTTCGTAACGTCTGTAGTAAATTATTCAGTGAAGAAATCATGGAAAATGTAGCATTAAAATTATCAACAAATTGAATTTTGTTGTTAATTAATGATTAAAAAGTAAAGGTAAAAGAAAAGAAAAGTAAATAAAAACCAAAAAAGATTTACGTGTTTGTTTTTTTCTTAAGACTTAAAAAAATCATAGCGCTTCTTTCTTAAAATAAAAAATAAATCTTTATTAAACTTTGTTTTGTTTTTTTTAGTTTTTTTTTATTTATCATAATTGACGCAATACTTTTAAAATTCACTATTCAACAATCTTTTACTTTAAAAAAGCAGATTTGACATCCGGATATTTCAAACATACGAAATAGTATCACTATAAATAAATAAAGGCCTCCATATTTAATATTTTCTACCGTATTCAAAAATGAAGAGCTCCAATTTCTTAAAATAGGAATTATCTCCCTTACACCCCAGTTTTTGCCGGTGGCTAGTTAATATCATCTTCAAAATTTTTGGACCATTCAAAAGAAGAAACATTAAAGAAACTCCTGATGATTTTTTTTTAAATTTCAGCTTACGGAAATAATTAAAATTATGAACGAAAACAATGTTTACATTTTCGCACCATTAAATCAATTGAAATTTAACGTAGCCAAACACAAGTTATAACAACCGGCTTTTATCTTTTAATTTATAAATCCTCAACTAACAGTCAAATTTTCACGAAAATTTCGGTAATCATTCACCTGTTGATAAAATTATGTTTAAAATACGTTTTTCCGAAAAACATATTAGGGGAAATATTTTTACGAGGTACTATTTTATTTATTGGAAATTTTATCTTTTAAAACAAGTAAAAAAAAACATTTGTGTATATTGCATGCCTTTTTTTCCCTTTTGGTCTGTCTCTCAGTGTCTCGTTTCGTGTTTTGCTGTGAAAACGAAGGAGGGGGGCTCCTGTGGCTGGCGCCTAGTCTGGACCTTTTTTGATCACGTGTACCCCGAGATCTGCCTATGGAGGCTATTAACACTAATATGGCGTAAAGGTAGAGTTGCCAATCAGTCGAAGTATTGTGAAGAGATATGGATACCAAATGAAGAAAACTTTACTAATATCGAATTAGTAATCCCTATTATACCTGGAGTGCAAGTTTTTCTTCGGTATACTGTCCCGACGTTTGGCGACATACCTAAATATATCGACACATCCGTCCAAAAGAGTGTAATCTCAGGCATGCCAGGATGCATTGAGTACACAGGTGTCGTGACACAGTTATTAAAAGACGCTAAAAAGTGCAAAAAAGACTTATTAGTTATATGGCTAGTCTTAAGAAATATATATAGGTCAATCCTACACAAGCTAGTGGAGGAGGCATAAAATAAACACCATAAAATAAACACCATGTCCCCAGCAAGATTAAGGACCTAATCTTGAGCTACTGCAGTAATTTCAAAGTAAGAATCGGGACTGAAATCAGCATGTCAAATTGGCATACGTTGGAGAGAGAGAGAGAGAGAGGAATCATTACAGGTTGTACTCTGTCGGTGACCCTTTTCGCGTTAGTCATGAACATGATTATTAAATCTGCCGAGAAAGAATGCAGAGGCGCATTGACGAAAACAAGAGTAAGACAGCCACCCATTAGAGCCTACGTGGACGACATGACAATCACTGCTTCTTCTATAATTGGAGGAATGTGACTGTTAAAACATCTTGAAGAACTCATCTTATGGGCGAGGATGAGATTCAATCCAAACGAAGCCAAGATCACTAAGTTTGAAGCAAGGCAAGGTAACCGGAAAAACACAGTTTACAATATCCAAGGAGACTATCTCAACTTTTAATGAGAAGTCAGTTAAAAGTTTGGGGAAAATTCGACTGTACACTAAAGGATACTGCGGCAATCCGAGAAACCATTGGGGATCTCCAAACCTGGCTTAGTTAGGTGGATAAATATGGATTACCCAGTCGCTTCAAAACGTGGATTTACCAACACACCATTCTGTCGAGAGTCCTGTGGCCGCTTGCAATCTACGAATTTTCAATGTCAACAGTAGAATGCATATAGAGGAATATCAGTGGGAATCTACGGAGGTGGCTTGGATTACCTATATGTCTTAGTGTTGCCTGCCCTATATGGGAAATCCAATGTGCTACAACTTTCCTTCAACGGTCTAATAGAAGAGTACATTGTGGTCACGACAAGAACAGAAATGCATTATAAAGACTCTAGTGACTCAAAAGTAAGTGAGGTGGGTCCGATCAGGCAGGAAATGGAGTACCACAGAGGAACTAAAAGTAGCAGAACGGTTGCGACAAAAAACGCTCGTAGGCGCAGTTGCTAAAGGTCGGACAAGTTTAGGTTATTTTCCCAGGCCACGAATAGAGTCAATGAGGGGGGGGGGAGAACGAGGCCACCTTATACAAGAAGAAATTCGTAAGGGGATAGAAGAAAGAAAGATAAGAAAGATGGTCGGCCTAAACCAACAAGGGGCCGAGACAAGGTGGGAGAGCATCATAAAGCGGAAAATGGCATGCTAATTGTAACAGATTAAAATTCTTGGTACCGTCAGTTTATGACGTGTTACCGAGCCCCACGTCGAGAAAAGACTTGGGGTGCAAAATATCGCTTTCATATCGCATTAACTTTTCGGGAAAAACTCCTTCAAACAGCTAGGGAGTTCATAAGTAGCACAGGTCGGGTTTTCATCAGGCACCGCTTAACGTTTTTTGGGGGACAGGAGGTCAGGACGCATTTATGTGATATGCACCAAAATATTGGCTCATTTTCAATGTAAAAACGAATTAAAATTATTTAAATCCATTATTCAAGGTCATATTTTTGTTTTAGTCGAAAAGTAGTAACATAATGGGCATCTGTAAAAAAAGATAAATATCTAATTTTTTAATACACTTTTAAACAATTAAATTTGCCCTCAAAGGCGTTTTTATTGTTTAAGTTAATGACACTAAAAAACTGTCGCGCAATTTTTTTAAAGAAAAATCATAGCTGAAGCCGAGTCTTTTTTTTATTTGCTTCGAGTAATTTTTTATAGTCTGCTGTAAGTAAATGAGAACAATCGTTAGTAAAAATAAATAAATGAATAAATAAATAAAAAATTGAATATATAAAAATTCGGAAAACATGTCTGAGTTAACATGATTATTAAACTTACTTTTTTTTTTAAATAGATTAGATAAATATTTAGGTGAAAATACTCATGTTGAGGTAGTTACTGAGTTTTTCCAGATATTTAAAGATTATGGAATTTTATTCAAATGAGCAAACATTGACTCCTCCCACCCTTGTATAGATAAAAGGATATGAAAACACAAAATGCTGTTAAAATGAAAATATTTTATATTATATTCATAGCTAATATTGAACAATATTTCGATTTATAAAAATCATCTTCAGAGCTTGTTTTTAAACTGGACTCATCGAGAGAGAAGCAGAAAATAATTTAAATTCAAAACGAAAAACACTGACGTTCCAAAAAGCGTGCAAGTCATGCGATCGTTTCGTCATCAACACATCCGCCACGCGTTGCCAAGCCAACAACATAACTGTATATCTTTAGTGTAACAGTTTTTGAAATTCTTTTTTTCAACCCGTTCATGGTCAGCCTGCAACGGATTTTTTCAGAAAAGAAATATTCTTTCAACTATTAAAAAAAAAAAAAAAAAAATTTTTAATGTAAAAAATATGAATGGTGTTTATTGGGATAATGTGAAATTTAAATTTGTTAGGAAGTATATGTCGGAAATGGTTATGTGAAGGGGATTTTATGATTTCTGAGTACAAGTGTCGCTAAATAAGGGGATATGTTTAAAAAAAAAAAAAAGCCTTGTCTTTGGGGGATGGTTTGCTGTGTGAGAATAATGCAAGATTCCATAATTCTGCGTAGTGTTCTATTGTGTATGTGAGTTAATATATATATATATATATATATATATATATATATATATATATATATGGGAGAAATGTGAGGAGGTTAATCCGACAGTATGTGGAGAAAGGTAGACAAACACGGTATGTTATGGAAACTGGATGTTTATTGTCGACGATGATGGTGAGACAGGAGGTCGTCAGTAGGAGGAGGGGTGGTTGGGGGTGGGTAGTGGATTTTCTTCTCTCTAGATGGGGAGTGTCAGAATGGTAATGGTACCGCAGGTGTTAGTCCAGTATATATTAGATTGTAAGGATTGGTTAAGAATATATGTGTGTGTGTGTGTCTGTTTATTTTTTTATATATACTAGCAAATATATGCACCCTCTGGGTGCAAGTATTTAAGTTTTAATGTAATGAAATATCGTATTAAATTAATAATAAGGCAGATAAAAAGATATGTAACAGAGTGGGGGTATAATAGAAAAATAGAAATGAAACTTACTCTTCCATCACCCCTGTCTTTCATTGCTGAATTTTACTTATTGAACTATTTAGTTAAATTAGGAAATAAAGAATAAAATGACAGTTATTTTTTCTTTTTAATGGATTTAATTTAAGATTCATTGAAGAGATTTTTGCTTATATTCATTAAAATAAAACCAAACAATTAGAAATCACATATTTAATAAAATCACATTTTTAATATCAATATGCAAATTAGCCTTCCCATTCACACTGTAAACCGCTATTTTTTGTATATATAAATACAATTGCATGTTATTAGTATGTAGATATGGACAACACTAATAAAAAGGTGAAGCAATTTTATTAATAATTGAGGTTTAAATATAAATGTGACTTGAGTAGTAACATAGTTTCGGTTACAGACAGAAAAACACACAATCTCCATTATAATAAGATATATATGTATTGGGGAACTGGATTTATCATTAAGTTATAGTTTGTGGCTGGTATGTTTGTGTTAGGTTTTTTTTTGGGGTTTTTTTTTGTAAAAGGGGGAGATGGTAAGATTTGTTGACCTCCTGTTTCACCATTTTGAAAATGTCCATCATTGAAGCAAGAACTATATCCTAGTCCTAAAGAAGGTCTAACAGACCGAAACGTTGCATCGTCGACAATAAACATCCAGTTTCTATAACATACCGTGTTTGTCTACCTTTCTCCATATCTATCTTCTATTATTATACTAAAGTTGAGTGAATCAACCTTTGACTCCAGTCAAAGACCATCAGTTAATGCTGATGTGAAAACTCAAAAGGAGTAGAAAACAAAAATGGGAAGAAAAACAATTATATGGACGCTTCAAACGACAAATAGATGAGGTTGCACATGAAAAGACTTGGACATGGTTAAAAAAGGGAAACCTCAAAAGAGAAACAGAATCACTTATAATTGCTGCACAAAATAATGCCATAAGGACAAACTACATCAAAGCGAAAATTGATAAGACCCAACAAAATAGTAAATGTAGACTTTGCGGTAATAGAGATGAGACTGTTAACCATATACTCTACGAATGTAGCAAACTAGCACAACGAGAATACAAAACTAGACACGACAGGGTTGGGAAGGTGATCCACTGGGAATTATGCAAAAAATTAAATTTTGACCACACAACAAAATGGTATATGCATAAACCAGAATCTGTTCTTGAGAACGAAACGCACAAAATTCTCTGGGACTTTGAGATAAAAACGGATCACCTTATCCCAGCAAGAAGGCCAGACCTAGTATTGATAAACAAAAAAGAAAGAACTTGTCAACTGGTGGATTTTGCAGTGCCAGCAGATCACAGGGTGAAGTTATAGGAAAATGAAAAAATGGACAAATCGAAAAAATGTCAATCCCTGAATAGGTCGAAATGTACATTCAGGGATTGCCATTTTCTCGATTTGTTTAGCCTTACATTTGAACATATATGCCCGCCTAAATTCATTAATTATTAACTAATTAATTTTCAAAAATTAGGTATGACTTCAGTTAAGCACATATCCTCCATATATATATATATATATATATATATATATATATATATATATATATATATATATATACGTTTAAATATATATACGTTTAAAATCTAATGATTTAAATATAAATATATACGTTTAAATACGTGTAAATATATATATATATATATATACGTTTAAAATCTAATGATTTAAAAACTACCGACTTAATTTGTTGCAGTAGCGCGAATCTTCAGACCCTGACGATTCACGCTACTGCAAGAAACTTAAGTCGGTAGTTTTTAAACCATTAGATTTTAAACGTATATTTAGCTCTTCATAATGAGCACTTTTTAATCGGTTTTAGGAAAATATCCTAAAGTAAATAAGATTTTAAACTTATTTGCTTGTTGGATTTAATGGTAACTGCGATATATGCGATATATATATATATATATATATATATATATATATATAATATATATATATATATATATAATATATATATATATATATATGTCTGAACTTGCAAATCAATCGGAAAATTAAAACATATTACAAGGAGAACCAGAAAAAAACAGAACCCAAATTATTTATTAATTTTCCCATTAAACTAAACCTAAACCTCAACCATAACCCTAACTCTAAACCCCTAATATATATATATATATATATATATATATATATATATATATATATATATATATTCTGTTTTTCTTGTTTTTTATTCTTATTTCCAATGCTTTAAAAAAAATAAAAAAACAACGTTCACAAGAACATAACACATAAGTATATATATATATATATATATATATATATATATATATATACTGTAGTGTGAGATGGTCACTATTTCAGCTTTTGCTGGAATGGTGTACCAAAGGCAGTATTAATTGTGCTCAATATAAAATAGAGCTGTTATATAATATAATAAGATAAATATATAGGTTTTACATATCTATTGGGTCCCAATAAATAGATATGTAAAACCTATATATTTATCTATATATATATATATATATATATATATATATTATATATATATATATATATATATATATATATATTTATAATTACAAAGTCGCTCCTACCATTGGTTTCTGAATAATACTTTTTTGGGTGTTATTCGTCTTCAGAGGCGTTTGACTTTTGAAAAAAATTTGGACAGTTTTTAAAACCTATATATATATATATATATATATATATATATATATATATATATATATATATATATATATATATTCTACATTCTACAATGTGTTCCTGCAGATAAAATTGCACTTGTTCTTGATGAAAGAAATTAAGTGGAAACAAATCTCTTATTTCAAGTACATATGTAATGTGTTTTTTGTGAATAAAGATAAACAACGTGTAAACAAAACACTTATTCGATTCTGTAACAGGACCTTCTATTTTAATGCCACTTCTTTTTGAAAACATTCTAAAAAATATATATATAAATATATAAAAAAAACAATTTTGTTTTGAGCCGCAGTTTATATCCAACATCTGACCCATTCACTTGCCTTTTCAACAAACGTTGTCTTAAACATGGCAAATCAAATAAGAACCATATTATTTGCATTTCTTCTCGTACACCTGACTTGCGTTGATGCTCTTGGTAAAAACAGTAGGTAATATAATTTCATTCTGTAAGTTTTTCACCTGCATTAGTTGGTAGTAGTATCCCGTCCATTAGTTTTCTTCCATTTCTCCTTATTATGACTAACATGACACGTTATTATTATTATTATGGGACGGTTTATATTTATGATTGTTTTGGTTGGGGTTCCTATCAATGTTAATCGGACCAAAATAACTGGGAAACACAAAGAAACACCTCCATTACCCTAAGTTTACACAAAAATCGGCTGCTAAAATTAGCTATTTTTTAAAAACGAATTAAATTTAATTAAATCGATTATTTAAGGTCAAACTTTTGTCTAAATCGATAAGTAGTAACATAATGACCATCAATAAAAAAGCAAAATAATATTGCACATTTAATTCATTTTTAATACATTTAAAACGATTTTTTCGTTCAATTTCGATCGCGTTCGGCCATAAACGCTCTTTATAAATGGCGTATTTACAAAATTCATGTAACATTAGGGATTTTTTTTAAATTACCAAAAATCAGGGAATTATCTGATTTTAATGAAATTTTCAGTATTGATTTATCAATTAATGAATTTTATAATGCATCAGTTATTTTATTTCAAAACTTTAATTAAGTATTTTTGCTATGAAAAATTAATATATAAAATTCATTTAAAATTTGAAAATCTTGATGTTAATTTTAAAATGTAATATTTTTAGATTCTAGAAATAAATATCTATTTAATTACCCTAGGTACCACCAATTTGACCCTGTGAAATTTACCCCCCCCCCTTTATTTAACACAATGAAACTTACAGAAAATTTAATATTTTCTTGAAAAAATTTTTTCCATTCTAAAGAGAAAACATAATATAAACTCCTGATGATTTTTTTTTTAAATTTTCAGCATACGGAAATAATGAAAATTATGATTGAAAAACAATGTTTTCATTTTTGCATTGTTAAATCAACTGAAATTTAACGTAGCTAAAAACAAGTTACGATAAGAGGATTTTTTAAAAATTCTATGAAAAATCAATAATCTGATTTTCACGAAAATTTCCATAAATGTTTACCATTGGATGTAAATACATCTGAAATATTTTTCTTTCTAAAATATATTAGGGGAAATATTTTTTTACGAGGTCTATTCCCCCCCCCCCTATTTTATTTTATGAGATAAAAGAAAATGACGCGTCAGAATTTTTTTTTTTTCTTTTTTTCTATAAATATAAGAGTCTGAATATCTATATCAATGAAATTGTATGAATGTACGAGGTTTAGTTTTTTGAGGAAAAATTAATGAAATCGGAAATAAAAAGTGCAAAAAAATGTCATAATATTAATATTTAAAAACTTTTTTTTGCTTTTGTAATTGGTATGTACTATATTCTATTAAATTGTCAAAAAAATTTTTTTTTTTAAGAAATTAATTTTTAAGAGATTTTCAATCTTTTGAGTGATTAAATATTTTTATTTTCTGCGTGAAATAAATTAAATTTTTTTTTCCTGCGTCAAAAACTCGAATTTTTCACGGATATTTAAAAATATGAATTTTATAATTCAGGTGAACTAAACATTGGTCCGATACGAGCTCGATTAATATTTTTAAAAGAATTTGTAATTTTTATTGTTGAATAGTAATGTATGATCCTTAGAATATACGGAAGAGCATAGCTGCCATATTTGTTTTACAAAGAGACGAGACGCTTCTAAGTAACCGAAGTTTGTTCCTGTTAGGCTGACAGTGTTAGCGTGAAAAAAAAAAATTTTATTTAACTTTTTTTCAATAATTAAAATAAAAAGTAAGTATAATAGATTATTTTATCAGTTTTTCTCTTAGAAAAAATATTCAAATTTTCATTCCATACTTTTACTGGTTACTCGTAAAAGGGAAATAATTAGTAACTTTTCTGTCTATATTACGTTCTGAAAATTACCCTTTCGTATGTAATACGGACAGGTTTGTTTATTTTTTAAGATAACGATGTAATTTTTCCCAATCGGATAATTTGATCTTTGAATTAACTATTTTTCTTTGTAACAACCCTGTGCGATCTTTTTTTTACGAGATTTTTTATAAACAAAGTTCGGAAATATCGATTTCCGAATTATTCAAGATGGCCTAAGCTCAAGAAATCAACAGAACATCCGGGCTTTTATTTATTTGTCTATGTTGTCTTTTATCTTATTCGATCATTTTTTTATTGATTCTTTTTTCTTTCCTTCTTTCTTTCTTTTCTTGTTTTTCTTTCTTGTTTTCTTTCTTTCTTTCTCTTCCTGTTTTTTCTTTGTTTTTCTTTCTTTTATTTTTCTTTCTATTCGAAAGTTTTTTTCTTTCTTTCTTTCTTTTTATAACTCTTTTTTTTTTTTTTTTCTTTCTTTCTTTCTTTCTTTCTTTCTATTTATTTATTTATTGATAAAAAAAAACAGTAAGTATTATAATTTAATTCTGTAAGTATTTCACATGCATTAGTTGGTAGTAGTATCTCGTCCATTAGTTTTCTTTCCCCTCCCCTTTTTATCATTAACATGGCACGTTATTATTATTATTGGACGGTCCAAGTATTTATTCCTTTGAGATTTCTGCTGCTGAGCTTGGTTTCTAGGAGTTTTCTTGTTCTCCTGGGGTATTCTTTTTTAACTTTTCCTTTCATCTCTGTTTCCTTGATATTATCTGCTTCTAAAATTACTGAGTATTTGTAACTTTCTTTTTCTCCAAATTATTATTATTATTTGCTCCTTTTGAGTTTTCACATCAGTGTTAGCTGATGGTCTTTCACTGGAGTCTGAGTGACAGCAAGTCTCCTCAGGTCTCCAGGACTCTTCTGAGTATTCTGGCAGATTGCAGAATTGCAGTGTTCTGAATGGTTTCAATCCTTCCTCTGATATCCAAACTTTCCAAACCCTTTTCTAATCCTTTTGGGACTGTTCCAAGTGCACCAACTACAATTGGTATAACTTTCACTTTCATATTCCATAGCTTTTTCAGTTCTCTGGCAAGGTCCAGATATTTGTCAATTTTTTCATTTTCCTTTAACTTCACCCTGTGATCCGCTGGCACTGCAAAATCCACCAGTTGACAAGTTCTTTCTTTTTGTTAATCAACACTAGGTCTGGTCTTCTTGCTGGGATAAGGTGATCCGTTTTAATTTCAAAGTCCCAGAGAATTTTGTGCGTTTCGTTCTCAAGAACAGATTCTGGTTTATGCATATACCATTTTGTTGTGTGGTCAAAATTTAATTTTTTGCATAATTCCCAGTGGATCACCTTCCCAACCCAGTCGTGTCTAGTTTTGTATTCTCGTTGTGCTAGTTTGCTACATTCGCAGAGTATATGGTTAACAGTCTCATCTCTATTACCGCAAAGTCTACATTTACTATTTTGTTGGGTCTTATCAATTTTCGCTTTGATGTAGTTTGTCCTTATGGCATTATTTTGTGCAGCAATTATAAGTGATTCTGTTTCTCTTTTGAGGTTTCCCTTTCTTAACCATGTCCAAGTCTTTCCATGTGCAACCTCATCTATTTGTCGTTTGAAGCGTCCATATAATTGTTTTTCTTCCCATTTTTGTTTTCTAGTCTTTGTCGTTTTTCTGTTGGTCCATCTGCCGTTTCTACTATTGTTGGTCGCCATAAGTAATTTGTCTTTGCTCTTCCTTGTGTAATCTTCAAGTTGTTGGATTGTGGTTTCTACGCATTCCTCTATGTTGGCAAGACCTCTTCCCCCTTCCTTTCTTGACACTATTATTATTATTATTATTATTATTATTATTATTATTATTATTATTATTATTATTATTATTATTCACTCTTTTTGAGTTTTTCACATCAGCATTAGCTGATGGCCTTTCACTGGAGTCTGAGTGACAACAAGTCTCCTCAGGTCTCCAGGACTCTTCTGAGTATTCTGGCAGATTGCAGCAGTGCAGTATTCTGGATGGTCTCGATTCTCCCTCTGATTTCCAGATTTTCCAAACTTTTTCCAATCTTTTTGGGACCGTTCCAAGTGCACCAACTACAATTGGTATAACTTTGACTTTCATATTCGATAACTTTTTCAGTTTTCTGGCAAGGTCCATATATTTGTCCATTTTTTTCATTTTCCTTCAGCTTCACCCTGTGATCTGCTGGAACTGCAAAATCCACCAGTTGACAAGTTTTCTTTTTTGTTAATCAACACTAGGTTTGGTCTTCTTGCTGGGATAAGGTGATCCGTTTTTATCTCAAAGTCTCAGAGAATTCTATGCGTTTCGTTCTCAAGAACAGATTCTGGTTTATGCATATACCATTTTTGTTGTGGTCAAAATTTCTTGCACAGTTCCCAGTGGATCACCTTTCCAACCCAGTCGTGCTTAGTTTTGTACTCCCGTTGTGCTAGTTTGCTTCATTCGCATAGTACATGGTTTACAGTCTCATCTGTGTCACCGCATAGTCTACATTTATTATTTTGTTGGGTCTTATCAATTTTTGCTTTGATGTAGTTTGTCCTTGTGGCTATTATTATTATTATTATTATTATTATTATTATTATTATTATTATTATTCACTCCTCTTGAGTTCATCCCATCAGCGTTAGCTGATGGTATTTCACTGGACAACAAGTCTCCTCAGGTCTCCAAGATTCTTCTGAGTATTCTGGCAGATTGCAGCAGTGCAGTATTCTGGATGGTCTCAATTCTTCCTCAGATTTCCAGATTTTCCAGTCTTTTTTTCCAAACTTTTTGGTACCGTTCCAAGTGCACCAACCACAATTGGTATAACTTTGACTTTCATATTTCATAACTTTTTCAGTTCTCTGGCAAGGTCAAGGTGTTTGTCCATCTTTTCGTTTTCCTTCATCTTCACCCTGTGATCTGCTGGAACTGCAAAATCCACCAGTTGACAAGTTATTTCTTTTTTGTTAATCAACACTAGGTCTGATCTTCTTGCTGGGATAAGGTGATCCGTTTTTATCTCAAAGTCCCAGAGTTCTATTATTATTATTATTATTATTATTATTATTATTATTATTATTATTATTATTATTATTGTTCACTCCTTTTGAGTTTTCACACCAGTGTTAGCTGATGGTATTTCACTGGAGTCTGAGTGACAGCAAGTCTCCTCAGGTCACCAGGACTCTTCTGAGTATTCTGGCAGATTGCAGCAGTGCAGTGTTCTGAATGGTTTCAATCTTTCCTTTGATATCCAAACTTTCCAAACCCTTTTCTAATCCTTTTGGGACTGTTCCAAGTGCACCAACCACAATTGGTATCACTTATTATTATTATTATTATTATTATTATTATTATTATTATTATTATTATTATTATTGATTTTGAATCTTCAGCTTTACTTTTGATTTCTTTCAATCCTTCACATTTTTCTCACCGCTACTGGTACTCTTCTATTGAGTATCACAGCTGGCACTGCATCTGGCTTAAGTTGTAGGGCCGTAACTTCCGGTAAATTATTTTTTTTTTAATTGAAATAGATCGCTAAGTAGAACAGCCTATTCTAGTAGTGACCACTCCAAGCGGAGATTTAAGAGTTTTGAATTCAGAGTTTTCCTTCTCATAGACTGGTTGCCTAACTAAGTTTAAAGAGCACAGTCTGTCCTACTATTTGCCCATAGCTGGGGGGAGAATAGTTGAATTCATACCTTTCCCAAGGGTATTAGCGCTATGTGAACTGTGGCTTCGTCCATGAACTTAACTCGGGTCAACGGTAGTTTGCTAAACTGCCCATCGAATACTTGCTTGTAATTTTTTTCTAATGTTGATTGCTAAAACACGGTAGAAAATTTCCTGTTTTATCTCTACTAGAGCCATTTGGGTACTTGCTAATATGCCCATTAGAGATTGACAGTCATCTTCGTTTTTGAAAACAACGAACTCCACTGATAGGTATGTTCAATTTCCCGCGGTTTCTACTAAGGCGGATCACAGGAAATTCTTCTAAAAATCATCTAAAATAAAATAACTATCCGATTTTAATAAAACTTTCGGTATATGAAGTAATAAAAGACGAACTTTTATTGTAAATAAATGTTTACTAAAATGAAAAGGTTAATAATTTTTTTCGTTAGTTTTTGTTTCGTGCATTGATCCCGCGTACAAAGATCTTTGTAATTTTTTTTTTTTTTTTTTTTTTTTTATAAAAATAAATTTTACATTTTTGGAAAGATAATTCAATGACGGAACATAATAAAAAAAAAATCGCTACTAGACCAGGTTTGGTAATAGGGCGTCTTAAACATTTGAAACTTAAATCTCGTAAATAAGAAAAAAATATGTATCATTTTTTTTTTCTAAATTGTTAGATTATTTTCTCAAGAATTTTATATTAACGAACTCCACTGAATATGTTCTGCGCGTCTTTGGATTCTTTACATTTTTTCGGCATACTCCTAGAGGTATCATTAGGGATTTGTTCCACATAGTCAGAACTCCGTTGTACGGCTTTATTTCGCAAGCAAATTCTGCAGGGATTGTGTTGATGGTTGCTCCAGTGTCAATCTGGAAGACTATTTCCTGTTTGTCAAGGAGCATCAAACACTTAGCTCCCTTCCTCTGCTTTTTTCCGCTTTTTACTTGAAGTTGTGGTGAGCGGGAAGTTAACGCTTTGAAAGCAGAAATGGAATGACGAAAATAAACGCTTTGCGCATGAATATCGGCGCAGCTAGAGAGAAAAATAGAAATTTTAAAAATGATAATTTTCAACCAATCAGATGCGTTTTTTTTTTTTGTTTTTTTTTTTCTTCCAAAAGACCGATTTGGGGCCGAGGTATTTGCTATAAATAATAGACTTTTCGAAGAACAAGCCAAAGAGAAAGAAGCAACATGACTGGATAGTTCACGCTTATCGTTTTATGAAATATTTCCCTACGGCTTATAATCTCTCTCTCTCTCTCTCTCTCTCTCTCTCTCTCTCTCTCTCTCTCTCTCTCTCTCTCTCTCTCTCTCTCTCTCTCTCTCTCTTATATATTAACTTGACTGCTGATTTGATTTTGAACATTACCCTTTCTTTCCCAGTTGGAGTCAATTCAACGCCTTCTCATTATTTTATTACATGAACATTTAAAAAAGCATATTATGCAGGACTTTGATCAGTATTCTTGATTATTATAATGTTTTGTTTCAATACACGCATTACTTGTTGAATTTATGACTTCTTTGTTTTTTTGTCTTAATATATGTGACCTTATGGTGTGTGGATTGTAATTACCCCATATATATATATATATATATATATATATATATATATATATATATATATGTATAAGAGAGTTTTATAATTTGCTTGAAGCATTGTGTATATATTGGTTATATATATATATATATATATATATATGTGTGTGTGTGTGTGTGTGTGTGTGTGTGTGTGTGTATAATTAAAGAAATAACAAAAGTCTTAGAGATCCTGCATTATAGACTATTTCAGGGAGCTTAGACAAAAATGTCTAATTCTCCCGACCCATCTGATGAGTCGGGAGAATTAGACATTTTTGTCTAAGCTCCCTGAAATAGTCTATAATGCAGGATCTCTAAGTCTTTTGTCATTTCTTTAATTATAAATTTGCTCTGTGACTCTAAAAATAAGAGCACACATTGAGCTCTCAAACTGCGACAAGTTGTTTTAAAAAAACCTATGTCGTAAGGAAGATTTCTTCTCTGGACTTTTGGATTTTATATATATATATATATATATATATATATATATATATATATATATCCCATCAACCCTAACACCATAAAGTCATCGCATTCGCCTAGTAGGTGTATTCATCGTCCTTATCCTCTGATGATGTGTTAAGTTGATGCATATGTGTATTTATAAATACTAGCAAATATATGCACCCTCCGGGTGCAAGTATTTAAGTTTTAATGTAATAAAATATTGTATTAAATTAGAAAGGCTAATGAAACTAAATAAGAATACAGATAAAAAGATTTGAAACAGAAGGGGGTATAATAAAAGATTTGAAACAGAGGGAGTATAATAAAAAATAGAACAACTGAAACTTACTCTTCCATCACTCTCGTCTTTCATTGTTATTTTTTCTAATTGAAGTATTTAGTTATAAGAGGAAGTAAAGAATAAAATTACAGTTATTTTATCTTGTTAATGGATTTCATTTAAGATTCATTGAAGAGATTTTTGCTTATATTCATTAAAATAAAACCAAACAGTTAGAAATCAATAATACTAAGCACATATTTATCAAATTCGATTTTTTAATATCAATATGTAAATTAGCCGTCCCGTTCACTCTGTAAACCGCTATTTTGTTGTATATATAAATATAATTGCATGTTGTCAGTATGTAGACATAGTTAACAGTATTAATAATGTAAGACAATTTTATTAATAATTGAGGTTTAAATAAAAATAAAATCATGGAGAATGTGATGTCAATAACTAAGAGAATTGTGACTTGTGAAATATAGTTTCGGTTACAGACAGGAAAACACACAATCTCCATTATAATAAGAAATAAAATAAGTATGTATGAAAATAGAGAATACTAATCAATCTAGATAGTGGTATCTCATAACATTTTAACATTAATTTGACTAAATAAGGGGAAATTTATTTTATTGAAAATGTGTATATATACAGGGAGTTCGGGAGAAATTTGACAGTTTCATAAGGAAAACGAAAAAGTGTTTGGTAACTACAAAATTTAATGGATTGTAAAGAAATTCAACAGGCACGGAAATTACACTACTGCCAACAAGTTTCACACAAAATAACCGCCATTCGCGTCGATCACAGCCTCAGTCCTGCTCCGGAACCTGGAGCAAGCTGATGTTACAATTTCCCTGGGAAGGATATCAAAAACTACCTTAATTCTGTCGATTAACTAGGAGCACTACAATTACTTCTCTTTGATGTGTTATTTAGGAGCTCTTCTGTCCTTGTTAAGGTACTTTGACTCAAAGTGGTTCTTCTCCCTACAATTAATGACATAGCAGTTGTCGATGACTATGTTGCATAGTTCTCTTCCTCATCTGATCCTAAATCTTGTGACTATTTTCTGTTTCCTAAAATCAAAATCCAGCTTCATGATTGTCATTTGAAAACTTGAGAATATGAAACAGATTCGTGAGAAACCAACTGATGGCGGTGTTAATTAAAAATTTCCAACAGTTTCCGTGGGTCGGGGGTACTACGTCTTTGTCAGTGTATTGCTCCCGAGGGGAGAAATTTCAAGGAGATGGAGTTGAATTTTAATTAAGTTGATATTTTTTTTTAAATAATCAGCCTCATTACTTAATAAACCAACCTTGTAAATATGTTGTAATGTGGATATAAACAGCACGCATGGTAGATATGAATACGATTAGAATAATTTAATAGATTTGTTTGGTTTGTTTTGTTTTACGGCATATCAACCTCAGTGGGTCATCAACGCCCGGTTTCGACTGGGGGTCCGGTGAGCTTCGGCTGCTGGACCGGTGATGGTAAAATAATAGCGTCGATCCCAGGGGGCCATCCCCCCAAGCAACACCTGCCCCCTCGATTTAAAGGGGCAAGGCTGGGTTTATCGCCTGAGGCGCCCCCTTGAGGGGGAATGCCGACGGGATCGACGCAATTTTTCACCCGCCACTCCATGAGTCTCGGCTTGTGGGTGGTCCCACATAAATAGGGCCTTGTGCCTGACCCGTACAAGTGGGATACGTGGAAAATATCAACCTCAGTGGGTCATTTAATGCCGATAAAGATTTTAACTAAAGTAATTCTTAATGGATACTCAATTTTGTTTATAAACTCATGTTTTTCTATTTAACCCATAGATGAGACCCTAACAGGTAATACCACTCCGGGTCAGAGTTGACCTGGGAGCAATGGTGATGAAGGGGTGCGCCACATTCCCCAACAAGCGTTGCATATTTTGCCATAGGCTGGGCATTTGTTGCGTATAGATGCGTGTAAATAGTATCGGAAATCTGATAGAGAATTATCTTCCCCTGCCGCTAGAGGGCGAATCGCCAATACGATGTTGGCGCCAGAATCAAACCCCGGCACTTGTCTGTAGGCCGTCGACCTGGACGGGGGCGTTTTTTAACCAGCATACTTTCTAAGGCTGTCTCATAGCATACTACTGAAGGTCGTTTCGACAGCATACTTATCAGAAGGCTGAGGACCTAAATAGTCAATTTTAGAAAGGCCCCATTCACCGTCATTTAAAAGAACAGTTACCCAGGCGAGAAGCTTCTAAAAGAGCATCCCCTACTTTTACTTATCGGACGAGAACCGACAAAACGGCCGCGTCTCTACAGAACTCTACAACCACGGCGACCAGAATTCCCTTTCTAGAGCCACTTCTCCAACGAACATTATTTCCCCTCACAGATAAGTCTTGTAGCAAATGCCATCCAAATTTGCAACAATATTTCCGTACTTTTTGATAATACATGTGTCTGTATTTTATATTCGTGTTTGTTTCCTTCTTTCGTCCGAACAATAACCACTAACGGGGAATAAGGGCTCCAACGAAAACCCGTAAATATCTTAATAGCCACAGAATAGGCATTCTTTTTTTTCTTTTTTCAGGCTTGTTCCTTAGCTCTGTAGGCTTTATATACTTTCACTACATTGTCGCGGAAACGATAAGGACGTCGACCCCGCGAACAAAAAAAAAAATAAAGAAAAAGAAAAAAAGAATCGAATGATACAACTAAGCAAAGGAGGACAAACAAGGAGATTTAGTTAAACAAAATACGGAAATCTTTATTTACCGCATAACTACAGTTGAAGGGTTTGTTCATTGGTTCGATCGTCGATATCACAGGCCGGGAAGATGTTAGTCATCCATGAAGGCTGGAAATATGCTGGAAACAGCACCGCAGGCTGGGTAAGTGAGGCCGGCAATTTGAAAGTGAGTTGTTTAGTGAAGTAGCAAAAATAATTGGTTTTTATAGACTACGTACAACAGCTTATCATCCGCAATGTAATGGTTTGATTAAGAGAACGCACAGAACCATTAAAACTGCTATTATAGCACGAAAAGAGTCCTGGCTCTCAGCTCTTCCAATAGTACTTCTAGGGATTCGCAGTATGCCCAACAGCTCAGATTTTTCTCCTTTTTATGCTGTTACAGGCACACAATGTTTGCTACCTCAGCTGCTAATAGATAGCACAAGCGAGGAGGCTGCAACGCAAAATTTCACAAGAGATTTACATAAGACCATGTCACAATTTGATATGAGACACTTCACCAAAAGAACTACTAAATCTGCAAAATCTTATGTACCAGAAAAACTTCAAACTTGTGATAAAGTTTGGATTAGAGTGGATCGTGTTCGAAGACCATTAGAGGCACCCTATTCAGGTCCCTACACAGTCCTTCAGCGAACACCGAAATATTTTCTGGTTAAGATGAATAATGATATGGATACCCAAGTTTCTGTGGACAGGTTAAAACCATATATAGAAGTACAAAAACAAATAGTAGAGAAACAAGTGGAAGAAAAGATCAATAGGAACGAAACGCCTAGTGATTCAGAGCAGGAAATAAATGCTAGGAATAAAAGAGAAGATTCTCCCATGATAAATGCAAAATCTCGTTCAGGTCGAACAGTGTCCTGGAAGAAACATAACGAGTACTACTATTATTAGTACACTCTGTTCTAAAGGGGGAACTTCTGTAATGGTTGAAACAATGGCGCTTGGCTAGTGTTCTAAAAATAGAAAAATGTAGACACACTGGCACCAAGAATTTAAATTTGGGCGGTAAAATAAGGACCATTTCTTTTAGATGGGAATATGAGAGGTAGCAGTAAGAGGTAGATAATAATAGGAGTAGGAGGTAGATGTAGTAGTAATTGTAAGGAGTCACTGAAAGGGACACGTGGGAGAAGTCAGTTGACGACGAGACGCGAGAAGAGACAGACCAGCTTCCACGAGAGTCACTGGTAAGCCTCAGTTCAGCCTTCAGCTCCTGGATCCACACAAAGGTTTAAGAGGTTATAACCAAGCTTAGTACAACTTGATGTAAAAGCATAATTTTTCTCAAACCAAAAATAAAACCTCATTTAAATCAACAGTTTGTATTTTCTGTTAATAATTCCACAAAGAAGAAATACAACAGGTTTGTTCATTGGTTCGATCGTCGATATCACAGGCCGGGAAGATGTTGGTCATCCATGAAGGCTGGAAATATGCTGGAAACTGCATCGCAGGCTGGGTAGGTGACGTTGGTGGTCAAACGACAGGTCTTTCAGACGACTAGAAATGTGCAGGTATAGCACTGCAGGTCGAAAGGTTGACGTTAATCGTTGTTGACGTAGGGGTCTTCAGGTAGCTAAGAGATAAGTAGAATGAGCCAATGTGAAGATGCAGAAAAACGACCCGACGTTGAAGGTAGTGGTTTTTGCCCTAAAAGGACAAGTAGGGGCTACTTGAGCTAAGCTGAGCTAGAGGCAGGGAAAACCGTGGCAGAGCTGAGGCAAGGCCCTCTAAGATATTTTAGAAGGCGCTGGCTGAGGGCAGGAGACCGTGACCGAACTGGAGCAGAGGCAGGGAACCGTTGCAGGAAAGGTCCCAGCAGGCAGCAGACAGGGGACTGTAGCAATATATATGCACACTCGCCTCTTGGGCGGGGTCCAGTGGCTTCGGTTCTGGACCGTGGCTACAATTAACAGCGTTGATCCCAGGGGGTTATCTCCCCAGGCAATACCTGCTCCCTCGATTTAAAGGGACAGGACTGGGTTTATTGTCGGATGCCTGAGGCACCCCCTTGAGGGGGCAATGCCGACGGGATCAACGCATTTTTTGCACCCGCCACCCATGAGTCTCGGCTTGTGGATGATTGCACATTAATAGGGCCTTGTGCCTAACCCTTACACATGGGGTACGTGGTAAATACAGTATACTTTCATTAGCCGAGCCTCTTCTAACCCCATGTTTTAACTGTGGAGGCCTTTTCAGCTGCCCTGCAAATGTGTACACTTTTCTCTAGGGTGAGGTTCTAGAGTTTCAGGAAATCTTGTTCGGTATTTCGATTTCGGACGTCTTCCACAATTTGCTCCCTTAGCATTGAGTCACTTCATTTGATAAATTGCAGGTCATTGAGAAGATTCTTACGTAATTACAGAATGTGTCGAAAACTTGGTAAAAAAGAACTATTTGCTCGTAAATTCCTACCATAAAATAAACTGAACCCTCATTTTATGTCCGTGTTTTTGCAATTAATATTTTATTTTTCTTGCACCCGTTATTTTACAATACTAAATATATTTTATTTATTTATTTTAATATTCACTTCAATGTGTATATTCTAAAAGTTTTTATTTTGTGAGAATGTTTAATTTTAAAGTGGGGGCTCGTTTTACAATTTAAGCATAAATTAGATCCTCCTTTTATGACCGTAATTTTGTTTTTTCGTTGACGATGATTAAAATCTGACGTTTTTATTTTAGAGTACGGAAACCAAAAAGAAAAGAAATAACAACAACAAAAGGTAATATTCAACTTTTTACTCGTAAATTCCTACCATAAAATTAGGCTTGGGCATATTATGGTAGGAATTTACGAGTAAAAAGTTGAAGTGTAAAAACACGGACATAAAATGAGGGTTCAGTTTTTTATATGATAGGAATTTACGAGCAAATAGTTCTTTTTTACCGAAAACTTCACCCTCCTTTAGTTTTCTTTGACGAAAAACAAACCTCTCATAAGTCTCATTGAAAAATTCCGCCAGTGTATTCCTCTATGGCCTGCAGTATATCTTGTACATGTATAGAACATAGAATAATGTACTAATGTCAGGAAAATGAATAGCATACAGTAATAATATACATGTATATGTACAGTATTCAAGTGCACCACAACTCATCAAAAGCTCAGGTTTAGTACATAAAATAATGTACTAATGTCAGGAAAATGAATAGCGTACAGTAATAATATACATGTATGTGTGCGTATGCGTGCATATGTGTATGAAGGGGGGGGGATATCAGGTATAGTTTTGTCGAATTACAGGAAGCATTGAGGTTTTGAAAGATACAGTGTTTTGGCAGCCTACAACAGATGCAGATAGTTTATTCCATGTCTCAGCAACTCTGAGCGGGAAAATGTTTCTGAAAGTCATGTGAGCTATGCTGTTTTCTGGCTTTGTATGCATGCCCACGTGTGGAAATCAAAAATGTGCTCAAGGACGCTGTTGGTAAGATGGTTAATGACCTTATGTATGAGTGAGTTGCCAGACGCTGCTTCGAGAATAAGTCTTAGCGGACTAAGTCTCCAATAACAGAAGTACTGGGGTGAATTAGTATCTCAGTCGTAAAGGAAGGAGACAAGGCAAATTATAGAGTTTATAAATGGGTTAACAGTTTATTTGGGGTTTAGTTATTAATGTGTGTATACAATTCTTGTGCAAATGTCTTTAAGAGTAGTGTAATTGTCTTTCAGAGTTGCCAGAGGAATTTCTCCTGGCGGGGATATATTTATAGGTAATACAAGGGATTCAAATACACTTATCTTAATTATATTAATCTTTGCAATGTCTCTAGGTTGTCCGGTAAAGTCGCGGTAGTTCTATTCTTCTGCTAGTATCAGCTAGTACTGCCCCTGTTGCCTGTCGGGTCTGTTCTATGTGCTTGTATCAGCTAGTTCTGCTCCCTTTGCCTGTCGGGCCTGTTCTGTCGAGTCAGAGTTCTTACCTCTGTCCCCTATTGTCCGGGCTTCCGGTGCGGGCAGATAACCCAATTTCCGATACCAATAAGCACCCTAAATTAGACCAGTACTCAAAAGGACAGTTTTCCTTGGCACCACAAGCTTCCGCTTATGGGCTTACGCTTATTTGCGAACAAACTAACAGACGATATTTTGACAATAGAATTTCACTGTAAGATATTTTTAAAATGCTAAAATTTAATATTTACAAAGAATATTAAGATTTAGCATTTTTTAAATTTTATTTATAATTTTTAATTTTAATCAGAGGTTTATGGAGATTTTGCATTATGGAGATTTTGCACTTACGACGAATTAAATAAATAGTTAGCTCATGTTTATAAACAAACCTGGAAGCAGGCTGTGGTTATATCAGTGCTGCTATATGGCTGCACCACTTGGACCCTAACGAAGCGCCTTGAGAATAAGCTAGATGGAAACTGCACAAGAATGCTGCGTGCAGTCTTGAACAAGTCGTGGAAACAGCACCCCACAAGAAAGCAGCTGTATGGCCACCTGCCCCCATTTCACAAACCATCCGAGTGAGACGGACAAGGCACGTTGGACACTGCTGGGGGAGTAAAGGCGAGCTCATGAGCAACGTTCTCCTGTGGAAACCAACCCATGGTCATGCTAATGTGGGTCGCGCACCAAGGACCTACATTGACCAACTCTGCGAGGATACTGGATGCTGCACAGAGGACCTCCCTGGGACAATGAATGATAGGGAAGGTTGGCGAGACATTTTCATGGATATCCGTGCTAATTGCGCGACATGATGATGATGATGATGATGATGATGATGATATACAAACCAGACACGTTTATATATTAAAATTGTTTTTGATTTTTTTTTTAATTTGTTATTTCATGCTGCTGCTGCTGCTGCTGCTGTTAGCATATGTGAGAAATTAGTTTGGCACTAACGATAAATTAATATTGTTATTGTTGTTATTCTTAATAAATAAATACTAAATATATATATAATCAAGTTTTATCATTTTTTAAAGATATTACAGTGAAATTCTAATATAAAAAATGTCTGTTGGTTTGTTTACAAATAAGCGTAAAACCGTAAGTGGAAGCTTGCGGTACCAAGCAAAACTGTCCTTTTGAAGACTGGTATGATTTGGGGTGCTTCTTGGGGACTTGGTCCACTTTAGTTACTGTCATGAAAGTTCTTTAGACTGATACTTTTAGGTGTGCAGTCAACTATGGCCAGGCCGCTATTGTGTTGTCTGGAGATCCTTTTTATTAACTCTCTTTTCTCTAACTCTTTCTCCCCCTTCTTCTCTAATTCTATTGGTTAATTTCTATCCTTCTGTTGGGTCAGTGAAATACTTTGATTCCTGTGTGTGGGGTTAAGTGAGGGAGAGTCTTTCTGTGATTGGATGTAACAATCACATGACGGGCCCAGAAGTTTTGGCGCAAAATACCAAAAATCACCAGATAGATTCCGGACCAGTTCCAGGGTGCAGGTCGACCAGAAATTATCCCCAAGAAACCAATAAATCAGAAAATACCAGATATCCTCTCCATCACACTGGTAAGTCTCTCAAACTTGACTCTATACACAGGAAGGATTTAATATTGTTAGTGATTGTTTTGTTCTTAAATAAATTGTTAGAATTTAATTAAATTGTAATTCCTTTATTTGTTGCTGTTAGTCTTAAATGCTTCCGCTTACGGCTTTACGCTTATTTGTAAACAATAGGTACCACCAAAATACGGCACGTGATCTGTTTAGGCCATATTGAAGGAAGAAACATAAATATTTTTTAACTTTTTTAAAAAAATCTCGCAAAAATGAAATAACGAACATAAAGAGTTGTTACAAAGAAAAACAGTTAATTCAAAGATCAATTTATCCGACAGTGGAAAAATTGATCACCGCTATCTTGAAAAATAACTAAAACAGTCCAGTTTTTTACAACAGGGTCAATTTCGTATATTGATATATTTTTAACAGAATTCTGTATTCACAGTTCTTTTACTAAAAAGTTCTCGCGTTGGAACTTATAAAAATTATCTGATATAATTATTCAGACTCTTGTCTTTATAGAAAAAAGTAAAAATCGTTTTTTGTCGGTTCATTTTTTCATTTTTCATAAAATAAAATGGGGGTGGAGGTAGACCTCGTAAAAAAAAGTATTTGCCCTAATATATTTAAAAAAATTATTTCTGACATATTTTCATTAAAAGGTAAGCAATTTTTGAAATTTCCGTGAAAATCGGACCATTAATTTTTTTTTCATAGATTTTTTTTAAAAGCCTCTAGTCATAACTTGATTTTGGCTACGTTAAATTTCAATTGATTTAACGTTGCAAAAATGTAAACATTGTTTTTCGTTCATAATTTTCATTATTTCCGTAAGCTGAATTAAAAAAAAATCATCAGGCGTTTTTTTTTAATGTTTCTTCTTTCGAATGGACAAAAAATTTTCAAGGTAATATTACCCTTTATGCAAGTTTCATTGTATTAAATATAGGGGGTGGTAAATTTCACAGGGAAAATTGGTGGTACGTAGTATAAACAAACCATAATAACGATAATTGTAAATTGTTAATTTACATCCCTAAAGGGTCCGTTAACAGTAGGTTTTTTTTAAAGCTGAGAGTTGGCATCGGTTAGACTGACTTAGGTCTATTTTTAGAATTTATGAAATGTGCTTTTTTACTGATAGGAAATTTTAGAAAACGATTTTTTTTACTATTTCTCTGAATGTTTGAGATGAGGCTTGATGATTAGTATTATCTGCGTTATTCGGACTATTGTCCCCATCTTCATTGTTATTTGTACAACGTTTCGGCCGATATGCTCCCCGGTCGGTAGTTAGGTTAAGATAGTTCTAAGTGATAGTTATCTCTGGATTCCGGGTTCAATCCTGATTAGAGGCAGTAACATAGAAAAATAATTAACACAACTCCTACCCTAGCTATGGTTAGAGGAATGAGAACAGGATACCCCCGTGGACTAAATAAAGGGTTAGGTTCAAAGTTCTTTGATGGCTCCCGATTACGATAAGAAAGTTCCCGAGTTCGAAAAGAAGGTTCCCGAGTCCGAGAAGGTTCCCGAGTCCGAGAAGGTTCCCGAGTCCGACAAGAAATACCTGAAGAAGGCCGGAGGGCATATCGGCCGAAACGTTGTACAAATAACACTGAAGATGGGGACAATAATCCGAATAACGCAGATAATACTAACGATTTTTTAAATATATTTTTGGTAAAAACTTATGAACCATTACAATACAATTGAAATAAATGTTACAATGAAATTAATGAAGATATAAGAATTTAACAGGGTGTAATGATTCAAAGTGATATATACTTGAAGATAAAACTCCGACAAGGGTTGGTAGACAAAACATTTAATATGGTACAGCACATGGATAAACAGGGTACATAATACATAGGTGTACATAAACATACATACAAAAGTAGAGATAAAGACACATTCATGAATGGTAAAAAGATAAACATAAAAGCCACATACATGAGACTAGGAATAGTCCATGCTGTGTGACTCACTTACAGTAATGTAAGGGGGGCCAAAGCCCCAAAAGGAGGGGGGTAAACCAGAGTCTAACCCATGTGTCTCGTAGGTCGAGGAACAGGAAAAGAGAAAGAGACGTTCAAACCAGCCGATTAAATATAAACGGCCCCTAGCGGGAACCAGCGAACCGAACGGGGAGACAACTCCCCAGGCAAAATACGAAAGTGACGCCACAAAAGCTTCAAAAGTTCAAAAGTTTCTCACATTCCTATAATGCATTAGGTTACCCAAAAGAGGGTAACCCAACACAGAATATACGGTAGAGAAAAGACAAGTCAATTTATACTAGATGACAACATCTCATTATAATGGAGAATCGGTGTCTGTATGTCTGTAACCGAAACTACATCACTGCATACGCCACAATACCCTCAGAAATTGCCTAAGTTTATCAATGAGTATTCAGTATAGTCAAAATCATTAATATATAGAATTAGATTTGCCTCAAAACAGCCCATGTTTATGTACGTTTAAAATCTTGCAATGGGTCTTATATATCACTAAGAAATAATGGTTTGCATAATATATGGTGTAGTTAATTTGCATACTGGTTTTAACAAAACCAGGCTTAATAAATAATTACTTGGTGTTATTGATCTCGAATATTATTGTTTTATTCTCCAACACATTAAAATCAATCCTACGAATGATTTTATATAGAATCCAATTAAAATATAATTAAGATAAGTGGAATCTTTTTATGTGCATTCTTATTTAATTTTGTTATTCTTTCTAATTTGATATATTTCATTACATGAAAACTTAAATACTTATGTCCGGAGGGTGCATATTCTTGATAGTGCTTATAAGTGAAAAAAAAAAAAGTAAAAGTAAAGTCGACGGGGCGGCCTAAAGTCGGTATCAGCCTGTCAGCGAGAGAGTCTATCCCCTTTTCAATAGCGCTAGACCAAGGAGATTGTTTTTAGCATCTGAGGTGGAGCGCCACACCTACCATCAGCTCCTTACGTTACCGCACAGATCCCTGTGCTACTCATACGCTGAGTTGGCGGGGACCGGTATCGAACTAGGAACCTTGTGGTTTCTAGCCGAACGCTCTACCGACTGAGCTAACCCGGCCCCTTTGTTTTCATATTGTTAATTTGTTGCATTTTATTATTTTCTTTAAACAGATATAGACTGGATTTTCCCCCAAAGAGTAAAGAAATTATCAATGTACTGATCAATAAATATTTCCAAGCCGCCTACATTTACACGAAATGGGTAAGATGTCTTATACTTTTTTTCCGTTCTTATTTCTATTTTTTTTTTTTTACTTTTCAAGAATCTGTTAGAAAACCCTCCTAAATAATTTAATTTATCAACTTTAATAATTTACGGTTTATTATTAGCGAAATACAACAACACGGCGGCCATTGATAATAATAATTAAGATACTATATAATTTTAAGATTAAAAGATACTACATATTATTATTATTATTATTATTATTATTATTATTATTATTATTATTATTATTATCTTTAAATCGTAAATGATTACTATTATTACTATTAAACGTAAAATTAAAAACGTTAAAAAACGTAATTAATTGATTTAATAAGCTGTGGCGAGCTGGAAGTTCATACTTCGACAGACAGAGGTCGAATGACAAAAATAAGTAGTTTGCGCAGGTGGATCGCGCAACCTAGTAAAAAAATAAAATTCAAAATAAAAGTCGTAAAATTCAACCAATCAGAGGCGTTTCCGCCTAATAAGAAAAATTATCGAATGAAGCTATTCGGAGCCTACCTGATTACTATAAAGTCTCAGACTTTTTCATTTTCAAGCAGAAAGATTTTGCCTGCCAAAGAGAATCCTTGTCACTTGTTTTAAGAAATTTTAATGCAGAAGGTACGAACTATCTATCCATCTTTCTCTCTTTAAATAATCATCGCTTTTAAGAGACAATCTAAATACAGCCTGACTGATGATTATTTGGACGTACAAACTTTAACGTTCTTTCTCATTGTGTGAATTGTAAAATATTTTATTACATTTTACATTTGAACTTTAAAAAAAGAACTTTGGCGGAACCTCGCCCAGTATTCGATGCTACCTTTTTGTATACATTTTGTTAATACAATGTTGTTTGTTTAATCAAGAGTTTTGTCTTCTATGCCATTGTGCTTGATTTATTTATGGTCTTTAAATGTTTGAACACTTTTATTGAATATTGACATCAAACTGCCCTACCTATCACTATAAAGCTATATTTAGAATTTTTCAAGAAATAATGGCTATTAGAGTAATCTCCCCTGATAATTGCAGAACAACAATGGCCGCCATGTTGTTGTATTTCGCTAATGATAAACTGTAAATTATTAAAGTTGATAGATTCAATAAAACTGCATGTTTTAACACAAAAATAACATAATTCGTATCCTTAGTAATTTCTAAATTCCTTAAATTCTATGCACACACCAAACTTTTCCGTTTCACTTTTCCGACCTATTTCAACACTCAGCCCTTTTTTCACCTATCTTAATAAAAAAAGAAGAGTTCTCGTCTTTATGAATACGCGGTTATCTCCCTTACACTCCCTTTTCTGCCCATGGCTATATATATATATATATATATATATATATATATATATATATTTGTTCATCTCTGTCTTTTGTGATTCGATTTCAGGAAGCCGCGTTGTTTGAAATAAAGCCTACTTCACCAAAATTGAAAAAATTTTTCCGAACCGAAGCTGAGGAAAAACGAAATCTGGCTCTCCAATTATTTGACTACCAGGAATTTAGAGATTCTAAAGTCCAAATAAATTCTCCTTCGGTAAGTGACATCTACTATAACCAACCGTTGAGATTATTTCCCTTACAACTGTTGTCCTTTAGGTATGTATGTATGTATGTATGTATGTATGTATCTATCTATCTATCTATCTATCTATCAATCTGTCTCGTGGTTTATATCTATCTATCTATCTATCTCAGCCTGTTCATATCTATCTATCTATCTCGAGGCGCATCTATCTATCTAGCTATCTATCTATCTATCTATCTATCTCAGCCTGTTCATATCTATCTATCTATCTATCTATCTATCTCGAGGCGCATCTATCTATCTATCTATCTATCTCAGCCTGTTCATATCTATCTATCTCGATGCGCATATCTATATATCTATTTATCTCAGCCTCTTCCTATCTATCTATCTATCTATCTATCTATCTATCTATCTTATCTGTGGTAATAAAAGTATTTATAAACTGTGAAAAATTCTCCAAGCTGAACAAAAAGTTCCTTCCACATCTCCAGAGAAATTGCCTCGGCTTGTATCTCTCACTGGTCGAACCATTCCAACCAATAGGGTTGACAGGGTGCTTACTAAGAGAGATTACTCATGACTCCGAGGTTGTGAGTTCAATATCTGTACTGTTCATTCCGCTTATGTTTTATATGTGCACCCACTTAGCATTGCAAGGTAATTCATTTCACCTCTCGCTACACTCCTCATCATTGTAACGTAAAGCCCACATGGCTATGATCATCAAACTCAAGACTTTTCCGTTTTGTACCTCTTTCATATACTGCTTGTTAATATAATTATATGTGCATATTTTATATGTTGGGACACGTTTGTGCATTCATGTCAATATTTCTTGTATATGTATAAAGTATGTACTAGCAGGACCAGTGGATATACCACAGTAGGATAATTTAATCATTACAAAGTTTGGTAGGTTTACTTAAGAGCTATTGCTAAAAGTTCAATATGTAAAAAGTATAATAAACTTGATTTCTCTCTCTTAATCTTTCTTAAAATGGGGGTTAAAATATTTACATTGATATGCCGATAAAAATCAGGGGTAAAATATCTATTGCCAACAAAAAAAAGGGACACAAACACGACTCGGAAAATGCCTAAGTTGGGTCGGAAATTCGCCTGATGCTGGCTCGCAAAAGCAATGCGTAAATTAATAAAGGAGGCCGGGACGACATAAGATCAAAATTGCCAAAATATATACCGTAATTCATAATTTTAATATTACAAATAAAACAAACATGTAACTTCTTTTCTTTCTTTTCTTTTTTTTTCTTTTTTTCAATTCATTTCAATTTTACGTTGGGCATTTAAGCGAAGCAAGACCATTTGGAAGGATTCATTTTTATAATTGGAATGGAAAAAGTAAGAAATATGCGATTAAGCGACACCAGCTAATCTGGACTTACATTTTTTTGCTTTGCATCTTGAACAATTTGAACGGTCTCATTTGTAACCAGAGGGTGTTGCAGGATGATAACGGACGGAAGATTTAGGTTTGGTTTGTTTTGTTTTACGGCATATCAACCTCAGTGGGTCATTTAATGCCAATAAAATGTTGAAATAAATCAATTCTTAATGGATAATACAATTTTTTTATAAATACATTTTTCTATTTAACCCATAGATGGGACCCTAACAGGTACTACCACTCTGGGTCAGAGTGGACCAGGGAGCAATGGTGATGAATGGGGTGCTCCACATTCCCCAAACCTCCAAAACTGGAACCTCACCATCAGATAGAGTTTAACGCCATTCCTAGGACATGTAGACCCGCAGCCACCGCCTTCTAGCACCCATATGATAAAAAAGGGGTTGGGGCTTGCCATAAAGGCAATAGGGTTGGGAAAATCATATAGGTGCTAGGGCTTGACGTGACCAGCCGATTGATCGGAGGGGGCCTCTCCGACCGCCCGTCTAGCCCAAGATAGGGCCAAAGTGGAGTATTGCATGTCATGAACTGCTCATCCACCTGGGCTCTACCCTTAAGCATCACGGGTCGCCACCCACGGCCAACAGGTGGCCCCATTGGGGGAGTCTTACCCCTCTGCAGAGGTGCAGTCGGTGCATTCTAACGCCCCAGCCGACAGGGCGGACGGAAGATTTAGGAACATGAGTATTAATATATAGATAAACAAACAGTCTATCATCAAAAATAACAAGATAGAATAATGTTGTCTTTTATTTTGACAGGCAATATTTAAGGGAATTATTTTTTTAAATCAAAATAATTTTTTAGTGGGCAATATTTAAGGGAATCTTATTAACAAACATTTCTTTCTTTTTTTTTTTCCTTCTTTTTTTTGTGGGGGTGGGAATAACATTATTTTCTTTTCTTCCTTAATTTAATCAAAAAGGCAAAATTCGATATTTAGATTAAATGTTTCTATATACGTAAATGAGCTTATCTCATCTTTCCGTTTATTCAGTGATAGTATATCATGGATATACTAATGCCAATATTGGGCCTTGTTGAGCGGAGACTCGACCAAATATTATCCCTAGCTCATCAACGAATACTTACAGTAAACTCATATTGTAGCATAGTCACGGTACCACAAAAGGCTTATGTAGTATTGTAGTAAGCTGGTCAGCTAATAGGTCACACACTGGCATCAAAATTCAACATAGGTAGTGGGTTAAAAAAATTACACACGAAAGAATAGTGGGTTGCAGATAGGCATAAGGGGTTGCTTATTACTCGCTCGCTGCATGGGGTCTTTTCAGTGAAAGAGAGGAAGAGTAGATTAATATTTTCTATCATAAATTCCATTCATTACCCCTTACTCGCAACTTACCGTCAGTTAAAACACTCACCCATAGCGGAGCACGAAAAGTCGACGTGGGTCTCTGTTGTGATGTTAGTCCCAACAGTAAAAAGAAGTCAAGTCGAGATAGGGTAAAATAAGACAAGTGTATTTACAATCAATGGTACATGTACGACTAGCTTGTCGTTAACGGGAACAGTTCTACCTTTCCACTCGGTGTCTCACTATTTATAGTGAGAACCGGTGCATGTTCTCCACTGTAGGAACGGCCGGTACAACAGTCTCATTGTGAGACACCAGCGAAAGTGAATGAATCCCCATATACCGCTTGTGGTCCCGGGTGGGAAAAGGGACATATCCATTTCCGCTCTTTTGCAGAAAATCTGGGACTTCCGTTTTTTTTATCTAGTTCAGGTGTCATTAACCGATCACTGGCTGACATATATTGAGTGCTTAGAATCTTAGTCCTCTAAAAACTTTCTTTACGTTTTTTCCTTTTTTCTTATTTTTTTTCTTCTCTTTTTCTTTACCCGGAAACATGATTACCGTTTTCTTTTCAGTTTAAATTTGTTATAAACAGTTTAAGTATGTTATAATATGTGCTAAAATATTTTTCTTTAAAGTCACATAAACTAATGACTCTAAAAAGTATTATGGATATACTCGACAATGCTTTCGAACTGGAAGGGACCTTGAAGTCGAATATTCAACAAATGTACGACGATGCATGGTCAAAAGGCGATTATGAGGTTTGTCAATTTCTATTCTTTTTTCTTATGCTTAATTTAAGTTCAACCAAGACGTTCAACTACCCTACGGACTTATTATAATGTTGTATATTGATAAACACCGTCATTTTTTGGACAGTTAGTGTAGAGTTACACCTGTATTTATCATTGGCCATGGGTTACACCCACACATTTATTGTGTTTACCTCGGCCATGGGTTACACCCACACATTTATTGTGTTTATCGTTGGCCATGAGTTACACCCACACATTTATTGTGTTTATCGTTGGCCATGGGTTACACCCACACATTTATTGTGTTTATCATTGCCCATGGGTTACACCCAAACATTTATTGTGTTTATCCTCGGCCATGGGTTACACCCTCACATTTATTGTGTTTACCTCGGCCATGGGTTACACCCACATATTTATTGTGTTTATCATTGCCCATGGGTTACACCCATACATTTATTGTGTTTATCCTCGGCCATGGGTTACACCCACACAATTATTGTGTTTATCCTCGGCCATGGGTTACACCCACACATTTATTGTGTTTATCATTACCCATGGGTTACACCCACAAATTCATTGAGTTTATTAATGGCCATGAGTTACACCCACACATTTATTGTGTTTATCATTGGCCATGGGTTACACCCACACATTTAATGTGTTTATTATTGGTCATGGGTTACACGCAGGCATTTAATGTGTTTATCATTGGCCATGTGTTACACCCACAGAATTATTGTGTTTAACATTGGCCATGCGTTACACCCAACACATTTATTGTGTTTATCATTACCCATGGGATACACACACAAAATTTTTTGTTTATTATTGGTCATGGGTTACACGCAGGCATTTAATGTGTTTATCATTGGCCATGGGTTACACCCACACATTTATTGTGTTTAACGTTGGCCATGGATTACACCCACACATTTATTGTGTTTATCATTGGACATGGATTACACCTACACATTTCTTGTGTTTTTGCATCGGGTATCACACCCAAGCACTTTCTGTCTTCCAGTAGCCTCTTCGTTGATTTTTATCTACGACCGGATGTCAACTTCATCCATCGAGGTCACCGCCGGTCAAGGTAATATATTACACAATGATGTATAATTTAACTATCGGATGAATTACTTAACAGAATTTTATCTATTTGCATGTATTTACCAACCCTATATACGAACAGGGTGCGGCACAAGGCCTTTTTTGTGGAGTTTAAATTTTTTGTGGAGTTTAAATTCAAATTCGCCTATGGTGTAATTAGTTATCGTCGTAGGTAATGGACACGGCAACACGAGTTCAAATCCTGGACGAAGCTGTTTGCATTTCACATAGCGCTAATACCATTGTGAAAAGTATGCATCCAACTATTCTCTCTCCAGTTTTGGGTAAATAGAAAGGCAGACTGGGCTCTTTAACCTTGGCATGGCAACCAGTCTAGAAGGAAAACTTTTAATTCAAACCTGTTAAACCCCACTAATAAAATAGACCGCGTGTCACATCCTGTTAAGGCGTTGAGGTTGGTAAGTATATAATATTTACCCATAGCTGGAGGGAAAGTAATTGGATTCATACTTTTCCCACAGGGGTAAACGCTATGTGAAATGTAACCAGCCTCGTCCATGATTTGAGCTTGTGTCATTGTGTCCATTTCCCATGACAACAACCATTATACAACGGGCACCTCTTTTACAATGATGTATAATTGTGTTTAAATAAAATATAATTTTATTTTTTCTTTCTTTTCTTTTTCAGCTTGCTCACCATCTGTTTAGTCATTTGGAGAGGCAGACATTAAACATGAAGAAAATTGCTAAATTAGGAAACCCATGAGAAATTATGCCTACCCAATTACAGAAGAAACTTTTTGTCTACCAAATTACTGAGTAAACTTTTTGTCTAGCCAATTACTGAATAAACTTTTTGTCTACCCAATTACTGAGTAAACTTTTTGTCTAGCCAATTACTAAATGAACTTATTGTCTACTTAATTACAGAATAAACTTTTTGTCTACCTAATTACAGAAGAAACCTTTTGTCTACCAAATTACTGAATAAACTTTTTGTCTACCCAATTACTGAATAAACGGTTTGTCTACCAAATTACTGAATAAACTTTTTGTCTACTTAATTACTGAATAAACTTTTTGTCTACCAAATTACCGAATAAACTTTTTGTCTACTTAATTACTGAATAAACTTTTTGTCTACCAAATTACCGAATAAACTTTTTGTCTACTTAATTACTGTATAAACTTTTTGTCTATCAAATTACTGAATAAACTTTTTGTCTACCAAATTACTGAATAAACATTTTGTCTAGCCAATTACTGAATAAACTTTTTGTCTACTTAATTACTGAATAAATTTTTGTCTACCAAATTACTGAATAAACTTTAGGTCTACCAAATTACTGAATAAACTTTTTGTCTAGCCAATTACTGAATAAACGTTTTGTCTACCAAATTACTGAGTAAAATTTTTGTCTACCAAATTACTGAATAAACTTTTGTCTAGCCAATTACTGAATAAACTTTTTGTCTAGCCAATTACTGAATAAACTTTTTGTCTACCAAATTACTGAATAAACTTTTCGTCTACCAAATTACTGAATAAACTTTTTGTCTAGCCAATTACTGAATAACCTTTTTTTCTACCAAATTACTGAGTAAACTTTTTGTCTACCAAATTACTGAATAAACTTTTTGTCTACCAAATTACTGAATAAACTTTTTGTCTAGCCAATTACTGAATAAACTTTTTGTCTACCAAATTACTGAATAAACTTTTCTGCCAATTACTGAATAAACGTTTTGTCTACCAAATTACTGAATAACTTTTTGTCTACCAATTACTGAATAAATAAACTTTTTGTCTACCAAATTACTGAATAAACTTTTTGTCTACCAAATTACTGAATAAACTTTTTGTCTAACCAATTACCGAATAAACTTTTTGTCTACCAAATTACTGAATAAACTTTGAATAAACTTTTGTCTACCAAATTACTGAATAAACTTTTTGTCTAACCAATTACCGAATAAACTTTTTGTCTACCAAATTACTGAATAAACGTTTTGTCTACCAAATTACTGAATAAACTTTTTGTCTACCAAATTACTGAATAAACTTTTTGTCTAGCCAATTACTGAATAAACGTTTTGTCTACCAAATTACTGAATGAGCTTTTTGTCTAGCCAATTACTGAATAAACGCTTTGTCTACCAAATTACTGAATAATCTTTTTGTCTGCCAAATTACTGACTAAACTTTTTGTCTAACCAATTACCGAATAAACTTTTTGTCTACCAAATTACTGAATAAACTTTTTGTCTAGCCAATTACTGAATAAACGTTTTTGTCTACCAAATTACTGAATAAACTTTTTGTCTAGCCAATTACTGAATAAACTTTTTGTCTACCAAATTACTGAATAAACTTTTTGTCAAGTCAATTACTGAATAAACGTTTTGTCTACCAAATTACTGAATAAACTTTTTGTCTACCAAATTACTGAATAAACTTTTTGTCTAGCCAATTACTGAATAAACGTTTTGTCTACCAAATTACTGAATGAGCTTTTGTCTAGCCAATTACTGAATAAACGTTTTGTCTACCAAATTACTGAATGAGCTTTTTGTCTAGCCAATTACTGAATAAACTTTTTGTCTAGCCAATTACTGAATAAACGTTTTGTCTACCAAATTACTGAATGAGCTTTTTGTCTAGCCAATTACTGAATAAACTTTTTGTCTAGCCAATTACTGAATAAACTTTTTGTCTACCAAATTACTGAATAAACTTTTTGTCTAGCCAATTACTGAATAAACGTTTTGTCTACTTGATTACTGAATAAACTTTTTGTCTACCAAATTACTGAATAAACGTTTTGTCTACCAAATTAGTGAATAAACTTTTTGTCTACCAAATTACTGAATAAACTTTTTGTCGACGAAATTACGGAATAAACGTTTTGTCTACCCAATTACTGAATGAACTTTTTGTCTACCAAATTACCGAATAAACTTTTTGTCTACCAAATTACCGAATAAACTTTTTGTCTACCAAATTACTGAATAAATTTTTTATCTACTTATTTACTGAATAAACTTTTTGTCTACCCAATTACCAAAGGAACTTTTTGTCTACCCAATTACCAGTTATAACTGTCTATGAGGTTGTCATAGCAACATAATTAGGAACACCAATTATTATAAAACTTTAAAAAGTGGGAATAAAAAATGCTCAACATTTTGTTCATGACCTAAACTTAGTTTCATTTAGTTTAAGAGTTGAGTTAAAGAATTTTAGAAAATAACTATTGTTTGCTTGGTGGTGAGAAAGATGTTTTCGATTTAGTGTCTCAACATTAGATCTAGTTTAGTTTCATACCTTTTGAGACACCATTGGAGGTGGGGGTACACCCTCTACAGAGGATACAGTCAATCCTTTAGGATTATAGTTGGTGGTGAGGAGGATGTTTTCGATTTAGTGTCTCAACATCAGATCTAGTTTAGTTTCATACCTTTTGAGACAGCATTTGAGGTGGGTGTACACCCTTTACAGAGGATATAGTCAATCCTTTAGGATTATAGTTGGTGGTGAGGAAGAAGTTTTCCATTTAGTGTCTCAACATCAGATCTAGTTTAGTTTCATACCTTTTGAGACACCATTTGAGGTGGGGGTACAGCCTTTACAGAGGATATAGTCAATCCTTTAGGATTATAGTTGGTGGTGAGGAAGTTTTTTCCATTTAGTGTCTCAACATCAGATCTAGTTTAGTTTCATACCTTTTGAGACACCATTTGAGGTGGGGGTACACCCTTTACAGAGGATATAGTCAATCCTTTAGGATTATAGTTGGTGGTGAGAAAGATGTTTTCCATTTAGTGTCTCAACATCGGATATAGTTTAGTTTCATACCTTTTGAGACACCATTTGAGGTGGGTGTACACCCTTTACAGAGGATATAGTCAATCCTTTAGGATTATAGTTGGTGGTGAGGAAGATGTTTTCCATTTAGTGTCTCAACATCAGATCTAGTTTAGTTTCATACCTTTTGAGACACCATTTGAGGTGGGTGTACACCCTTTACAGAGGATATAGTCAATCCTTTAGGATTATAGTTGGTGGTGAGGAAGATGTTTTCGATTTAGTGTCTCAACATCAGATCTAGTTTAGTTTCATACCTTTTGAGACACCATTTGAGGTGGGTGTACACCCTTTACAGAGGATACAGTCAATCCTTTAGGATTATAGTTGGTGGTGAGAAAGATGTTTTCCATTTAGTGTCTCAACATCAGATCTAGTTTAGTTTCATACCTTTTGAGACACCATTTGAGGTGGGTGTACACCCTTTACAGAGGATATAGTCAATCCTTTAGGATTATAGTTGGTGGTGAGAAAGTTGTTTTCGATTTAGTGTCTCAACATCAGATCTAGTTTAGTTTCATACCTTTTGAGACACCATTTGAGGTGGGTGTACACCCTCTACAGAGGATACAGTCAATCCTTTAGGATTATAGTTGGTGGTGAGGAAGATGTTTTCGATTTAGTGTCTCAACATCAGATCTAGTTTAGTTTCATACCTTTTGAGACACCATTTGAGGTGGGTGTACACCCTTTACAGAGGATATAGTCAATCCTTTAGGATTATAGTTGGTGGTGAGGAAGATGTTTTCGATTTAGTGTCTCAACATCAGATCTAGTTGAGTTTCATACCTTTTGAGACACCATTTGAGGTGGGGGTACACCCTTTAGAGAGGATATAGTCAATCCTTTAGGATTATAGTTGGTGGTGAGAAAGAGGTTTTCGATTTAGTGTCTCAACATCAGATCTAGTTGAGTTTCATACCTTTTGAGACACCATTTGAGGTGGGTGTACACCCTTTACAGAGGATATAGTCAATCCTTTAGGATTATAGTTGGTGGTGAGAAAGAGGTTTTCGATTTAGTGTCTCAACATCAGATCTAGTTTAGTTTCATACCTTTTGAGACACCATTTGAGGTGGGGGTACACCCTTTACAGAGGATATAGTCAATCCTTTAGGATTATAGTTGGTGGTGAGAAAGATGTTTTCCATTTAGTGTCTCAACATCGGATATAGTTTAGTTTCATACCTTTTGAGACACCATTTGAGGTGGGTGTACACCCTTTACAGAGGATATAGTCAATCCTTTAGGATTATAGTTGGTGGTGAGGAAGATGTTTTCGATTTAGTGTCTCAACATCAGATCTAGTTTATTTTCATACCTTTTGAGACACCATTTGAGGTGGGTGTACACCCTTTACAGAGGATATAGTCAATCCTTTAGGATTATAGTTGGTGGTGAGGAAGATGTTTTCCATTTAGTGTCTCAACATCAGATTTAGTTTAGTTTCATACCTTTTGAGACACCATTTGAGGTGGGTGTACACCCTTTACAGAGGATATAGTCAATCCTTTAGGATTATAGTTGGTGGTGAGGAAGATGTTTTCCATTTAGTGTCTCAACGTCAGATCTAGTTTAGTTTCATACCTTTTGAGACACCATTTGAGGTGGGGGTACACCCTTTACAGAGGATACAGTCAATCCTTTAGGATTATAGTTGGTGGTGAGAAAGATGTTTTCGATTTAGTGTCTCAACATCAGATCTAGTTTAATTTCATACCTTTTGAGACACCATTTGAGGTGGGTGTACACCCTTTACAGAGGATACAGTCAATCCTTTAGTGTGACCTGATTCAGGTTTGGAAGATAGAAAAAGAAAGAAAGAAAAATCGGAAGTTAAAATCTTCCGATCGTTTGGGTCAGAATTACAGGGCCGCGATCGAAATATGACCTGATCTAGGTTTTGAAATTAGAAGAAAGAAAGAAAAAAAAACGGAAATATAACTCGCTGGCCGACTTCGGCCGTAGATTTAAAACAGATGGGCGATCCTGAAATGACCTCGACCGGGGAGTCAAGGCGGATGGTGGCAGACCATATCAGTAGTAGAATCTCAAGTAGGTCGGAACTCCCAGAAGTGAGAGAAGCCGTCCCTAGACGAGTCCTTTGATGTGATCAGACTTGAGTCTCATGGGAAAAGATAAATCTTGTTTTATAGATTACCGGAACATGAAGAAACCAGGATTAAAGAGAATCTATTGTTTTTATGTTTCCCTATGGCTGGAGAATTGAGATAACTTGTTAAAAATCGAAATTAAAGAAAGTCGAATGTATTTAAAAAACATTCAAGTGGCCGGAAGAGATGGCACCCAGATTGGTGAGCGGAAGTAAATTTGATTGGCTCGTTGAACAAGAGGAAGGCGGTTACCCTTCTTGGGTGGGTGGAGCAGAAAAATTCCCAATGTTTTCATGCCGACCGGAAATAAAATTGTTCCGGTCGGAGTATTATTTAACTCAGACGTTTTTGGCTTGAGGAGCAGAAGAGGCCGAATGGGCAGATGAGGCCAAACGGGCAGATGAAGTTGTGATCGCTTGAGAATCGGACTAGCTGACAAGATTAACGCAATACGGAGAGCCGAGAGTAACTGACTTCAGCTAAGACCATTTTGAAAACTTAGTCAACTTACGAACTGTTTTGCACAATACTTTGCAGAAGACCAGAAGTATTTAATTACGGGCACATCACTCCCACGAACCTTGAGAAGTAATTATTTGTATTCTTATATTTTCGAATATAAATGTTGTTGATTTTTTTAAAAAGAAAAGATTCGTTATTCTTTTTTGTGTGTGACCAATCGGACGCCATTAATCTCGGAAATCAGTTTCTATAGCGGATTTCTAGTCGTTTGAGATCTTAGCACAACGTGGGGCATTCGGCTAGATTTCCAGCAAATATAGATGGCCTGCAATCCGTGGTTGATGCAGAAAATCCGATCTTGACGGCCAATTTCGGAGATTCTGTGAGCCCTTTAGCTCGGGAGCGACCGACGGGTTATATTAGGATTATAGTTGGTGGTGAGAAAGATGTTTTCCATTTAGTGTCTCAACATCAGATCTAGTTTAGTTTCATACCTTTTGAGACACCATTTGAGGTGGGTGTACACCCTTTACAGAGGATATAGTCAATCCTTTAGGATTATAGTTGGTGGTGAGGAAGATGTTTTCGATTTAGTGTCTCAACATCAGATCTAGTTTAGTTTCATACCTTTTGAGACACCATTTGAGGTGGGGGTACAGCCTTTACAGAGGATACAGTCAATCCTTTAGGATTATAGTTGGTGGTGAGAAAGATGTTTTCGATTTAGTGTCTCAACATCAAATCTAGTTTAATTTCATACCTTTTGAGACACCATTTGAGGTGGGTGTACACCCTTTACAGAGGATACAGTCAATCCTTTAGGATTATAGTTGGTGGTGAGGAAGATGTTTTCGATTTAGTGTCTCACCATCAGATCTAGTTTAAGTTCATACCTTTTGAGACACCATTTGAGGTGGGGGTACATTCTTTACAGAGGATACAGTCAATCCTTTAGGATTATAGTTGGTGGTGAGAAAGATGTTTTCGATTTAGTGTCTCAACATCAGATCTAGTTTAGTTTCATACCTTTTGAGACACCATTTGAGGTGGGGGTACACCCTTTACAGAGGATACAGTCAATCCTTTAGGATTATAGTTGGTGGTGAGAAAGATGCTTTCGATTTAGTGTCACAACATCAGATCTAGTTTAATTTCATACGTTTTGAGACACCATTTGAGGTGGGGGTACACCCTTTACAGAGGATACAGTCAATCCTTTAGGATTATAGTTGGTGGTGAGGAAGATGTTTTCGATTTAGTGTCTCAACATCAGATCTAGTTTAGTTTCATACCTTTTGAGACACCATTTGAGGTGGGTGTACACCCTTTACAGAGGATATAGTCAATCCTTTAGTATTATAGTTGGTGGTGAGGAAGATGTTTTCGATTTAGTGTCTCAACATCAGATCTAGTTTAGTTTCATACCTTTTGAGACACCATTTGAGGTGGGTGTACACCCTTTACAGAGGATATAGTCAATCCTTTAGGATTATAGTTGGTGGTGAGGAAGATGTTTTCCATTTAGTGTCTCAACATCAGATCTAGTTTAGTTTCATACCTTTTGAGACACCATTTGAGGTGGGTGTACACCCTTTACAGAGGATATAGTCAATCCTTTAGGATTATAGTTGGTGGTGAGGAAGATGTTTTCCATTTAGTGTCTCAACATCAGATCTAGTTTAGTTTCATACCTTTTGAGACACCATTTGAGGTGGGTGTACACCCTTTACAGAGGATATAGTCAATCCTTTAGGATTATAGTTGGTGGTGAGGAAGATGTTTTCGATTTAGTGTCTCAACATCAGATCTAGTTTAGTTTCATACCTTTTGAGACACCATTTGAGGTGGGTGTACATCCTTTACAGAGGATATAGTCAATCCTTTAGGATTATAGTTGGTGGTGAGGAAGATGTTTTCCATTTAGTGTCTCAACATCAGATCTAGTTTAGTTTCATACCTTTTGAGACACCATTTGAGGTGGGTGTACACCCTTTACAGAGGATATAGTCAATCCTTTAGGATTATAGTTGGTGGTGAGGAAGATGTTTTCCATTTAGTGTCTCAACATCAGATCTAGTTTAATTTCATACCTTTTGAGACACCATTTGAGGTGGGGGTACACCCTTTACAGAGGATATAGTCAATCCTTTAGGATTATAGTTGGTGGTGAGGAAGATGTTTTCCATTTAGTGTCTCAACATCAGATCTAGTTTAGTTTCATACCTTTTGAGACACCACTTGAGGTGGGTGTACACCCTTTACAGAGGATATAGTCAATCCTTTAGGATTATAGTTGGTGGTGAGGAAGATGTTTTCGATTTAGTGTCTCAACATCAGATCTAGTTTAGTTTCATACCTTTTGAGACACCATTTGAGGTGGGTGTACACCCTTTACAGAGGATATAGTCAATCCTTTAGGATTATAGTTGGTGGTGAGGAAGATGTTTTCCATTTAGTGTCTCAACATCAGATCTAGTTTAGTTTCATACCTTTTGAGACACCATTTGAGGTGGGTGTACACCCTTTACAGAGGATATAGTCAATCCTTTAGGATTATAGTTGGTGGTGAGGAAGATGTTTTCCATTTAGTGTCTCAACATCAGATCTAGTTTAGTTTCATACCTTTTGAGACACCATTTGAGGTGGGTGTACACCCTTTACAGAGGATATAGTCAATCCTTTAGGATTATAGTTGGTGGTGAGGAAGATGTTTTCCATTTAGTGTCTCAACATCAGATCTAGTTTAGTTTCATACCTTTTGAGACACCATTTGAGGTGGGTGTACACCCTTTACAGAGGATATAGTCAATCCTTTAGGATTATAGTTGGTGGTGAGGAAGATGTTTTCCATTTAGTGTCTCAACATCAGATCTAGTTTAGTTTCATACCTTTTGAGACACCATTTGAGGTGGGTGTACACCCTTTACAGAGGATATAGTCAATCCTTTAGTATTATAGTTGGTGGTGAGGAAGATGTTTTCGATTTAGTGTCTCAACATCAGATCTAGTTTAGTTTCATACCTTTTGAGACACCATTTGAGGTGGGTGTACACCCTTTACAGAGGATATAGTCAATCCTTTAGGATTATAGTTGGTGGTGAGGAAGATGTTTTCCATTTAGTGTCTCAACATCAGATCTAGTTTAGTTTCATACCTTTTGAGACACCATTTGAGGTGGGTGTACACCCTTTACAGAGGATATAGTCAATCCTTTAGGATTATAGTTGGTGGTGAGGAAGATGTTTTCCATTTAGTGTCTCAACATCAGATCTAGTTTAATTTCATACCTTTTGAGACACCATTTGAGGTGGGGGTACACCCTTTACAGAGGATATAGTCAATCCTTTAGGATTATAGTTGGTGGTGAGGAAGATGTTTTCCATTTAGTGTCTCAACATCAGATCTAGTTTAGTTTCATACCTTTTGAGACACCATTTGAGGTGGGTGTACACCCTTTACAGAGGATATAGTCAATCCTTTAGGATTATAGTTGGTGGTGAGGAAGATGTTTTCGATTTAGTGTCTCAACATCAGATCTAGTTTAGTTTCATACCTTTTGAGACACCATTTGAGGTGGGTGTACACCCTTTACAGAGGATATAGTCAATCCTTTAGGATTATAGTTGGTGGTGAGGAAGATGTTTTCGATTTAGTGTCTCAACATCAGATCTAGTTCAGTTTCATACCTTTTGAGACACCATTTGAGGTGGGTGTACACCCTTTACAGAGGATATAGTCAATCCTTTAGGATTATAGTTGGTGGTGAGGAAGATGTTTTCCATTTAGTGTCTCAACATCAGATCTAGTTTAGTTTCATACCTTTTGAGACACCATTTGAGGTGGGTGTACACCCTTTACAGAGGATATAGTCAATCCTTTAGGATTATAGTTGGTGGTGAGGAAGATGTTTTCGATTTAGTGTCTCAACATCAGATCTAGTTTAGTTTCATACCTTTTGAGACACCATTTGAGGTGGGTGTACACCCTTTACAGAGGATATAGTCAATCCTTTAGGATTATAGTTGGTGGTGAGGAAGATGTTTTCGATTTAGTGTCTCAACATCAGATCTAGTTCAGTTTCATACCTTTTGAGACACCATTTGAGGTGGGTGTACACCCTTTACAGAGGATATAGTCAATCCTTTAGGATTATAGTTGGTGGTGAGAAAGATGTTTTCGATTTAGTGTCTCAACATCAGATCTAGTTTAGTTTCATACCTTTTGAGACACCATTTGAGGTGGGTGTACACCCTTTACAGAGGATATAGTCAATCCTTTAGGATTATAGTTGGTGGTGAGGAAGATGTTTTCCATTTAGTGTCTCAACATCAGATCTAGTTTAGTTTCATACCTTTTGAGACACCATTTGAGGTGGGGGTACACCCTTTACAGAGGATACAGTCAATCCTTTAGGGTTATTGTTGGCGGGTCTTAGAATATATCAACAGGGCGGTTGAACATTTTAGTTGAAAGATTAAGCTTAAGAAAAAAGATTAAAAATAAACAAACCTCATAATCACCGCTGTTCAATACTGCTTCGTACATTCCTTGAATAGTCGGAGTGACCTATTGTCGGTATTAGCCAGATATCGAGGTAGTCTATCCCCTTTTCGCTAGCGCAAGACCAGTGATGATTGTTTTTGTTGGGATGGAGCGCCACACCTACCGTCAACATTAGCAATATTAACATTAGCATATCCATGATATACTAACACTGAACAAAACGGAATGAAACCTAAAATAAATGCAATTACATATACCAAGACCATTTAATTATTATTATTTTTATTCGCGAAATAGATCACTAATTAGGCCTGTGCCTATTCTATTAATGACCACCCCAAGCAGAGTTTTAACAGGCTGGAATTCAAAGTTTTCCTTCTCCTAGAATGGTTGCCTAACCAAGGTTAAAGTGCCCAGTCTACCCTACTATTTACCCATAGCTGGAGGGAGAATACTTGGATTCATACCTTTCCCAAGGGTATTAATGCTACGTGAATTGTAGTTTCGTCCAGGATTTGAACTGGGGTCGATGAGTCCATTTCCTAAGACTATAACCATGAGACTACGCGCCTCCAACTTTTACCCTTTTATATACACAGTGATGGAATCATCCTAACGAAATTCTTGAGACACTCACCTTGCTCTATGAGAAATAGTTGCATTGTCCCCTGACAGTTGCATTGTGGAAGTTAGGACCGGAAATAGAACGTCCCTTACGACGCACATGGATTGGGACATTAGGTAGCTAGTCATACCCAATTTGGGCTCTTGAGTCACTTTGAGGATAGAATAATTTCTCTACTTTGTCCGTGATGCTTAAGGATGGAATCCTGGTGGATGTGCAGTACATGACTTGCAACACTCTACTTTTGCCCTTACTTAGGCTTGACGGGCGGTCGGAGAGGCCTCTTCGATCACTTGGCTGGTCACATCAAGCTCTATAACTATTATGATTGCCCCAACCCTATTGCTCATGGAAAGCCCCAGCCCTTTTTATCATATTGGTGCTAGAAGGTCATGGCTGAGGGTCTTCATGTCTTGGGTATGACGTTAAACTTCATCTGATGGTGAGGTTCCAGTTCTGGAAGTCTGAGGAGTGTGGAGCACCCCTTCATCACCATTGCTCCCAGGTCCACTCTGACTCGGAGTGGTTGTACCTGTTAAGGTCCCATCTATGGGGGTAAATAGAAAAATATGTTTAAAGCTAATTGAGTACCCGTTAAGAATGAATAAACAAAAACATCTTCGGCATAAAATAACCCAATGAGTTTTACAAGCCGTAAAACACAACCAATCAACCAACAAACCTTTTTCTACACACAAATCAATCAATAAATGTTAGTATTATTTTCACGCTGATCAATAATTGATATATATCTTTACTCTATAAACTTATCCCTTAAACTGATTCCCAATCCACTTAACAATAAATATGACCATCCCTCACAACTTACCGCTTGGCATAAAATAACCCTGGGTTGGTTGACATGCAGTTAAAATCAATCAATCAATCAATCAATTGTGTTTAAGAAAACCTTGTTAATTCCAACAACATGTTCTTGAATTCAGTAGAACACGGTTAAATCGAACTTAAGGGACCTTAATTCCACCATCGTATGTCACCCCGACGAAAAAATGCCAAAAATCAGGGAATTAACCGAATTTAATGAAATTTTCAGTGTTGATATATTAATGAATAAAAGAAATAATGCACCAGTTATCTTATTAAAAAAAAAAAAACGTTTACATTTTTTCAGGTCAGTTAACATTGAACCACGTATCTTTGAGGCGTAACACAGATTCTCCAAGATACGTGGTTCAAAGTCAACTAAATGAATAAGTACTATTTGGATTATTCGGACCATTGCCCTTGTAGCATTGGTTTCGTATTTGCCTGGTGGAGTTGTCTGCCCGATTTAGTTTGCTGGTGCCCGCTAGAGGGCTATAGTATTTAAGGGCCAGGTTCAAACCCTTTCGGCCTCTTTTCCTGTTTCAGTAACTACGAGCCACATGGGGTAGATTTTATCTAACACCTCTCGTTGGGGCTCCGCCCCCCTTACATTACTGTAAGTTCTTTACAGTATGGACTATCTCTAGTCTCATGTCTGTACTTTTATATGTTACCTTGTACCATTCATGAATGTGTCTTTATCTTTATTTATGTACTCCTTGTTTATGTACCCTTTTACCTATGTACGTTGTATCTTGTCATATCCATGGGCTGTATATATTAAATGTTTTGTCTGTTAACCTTCGTCGGAGTCATGTGTATCAAAGTATGTATAACTTTGAACCCACGTTACAGGACCATTGCCCTCATTTTTATTGTTATCTACACTACGTTTTGGTCAAAGTGCCCTCCAGCCTTTTTTGGGTATTTCTTGTCGGACTCGGGAACTTTCTTGAACTCGGGAACTTTCTCTTCGAACCTTCAGGGACCTTCTTGTCGAACTCCGGAGTCTTCATGTCGTAATCGGGAGCCTTTACGGAACTTCAAACCTAACCTTTTATTCAATCCTCGGGGGTAGACTGTTCTCATTCCGTTAACCATGACCAGGTACAAATTTTAAACTGTGTTAATTATTCTATGTTACTGTCGTTCTTGGCCAGGATTGAACCTGCAGTCCAGAGATAACCATCACTTAGTACTAAATAAGGTACAGCAACAAAGATAGTAGGGAAATGCACAAGTAAAAATTACCATGTTTATCACATGCAACGAATTAAGCAACATATTTACCAATTGGACACATGGTCGAGTGGATTAGGCAGTTGGGTTAAAAGACAGTTCTAAGTGACAGTTATCTCTGGTTCCCGAGTTCAATCCTGAGTGAAAGCAGTTAGAAAAATAATTAATTAGCACAACTCCTACCCCAGCTATGGTTGGCGGAATGAGGACGGGATGCCCCCGTGGAATAAATAAAGGGTTAGGTTCAAAGTTCCGTGATGGCTCCCGAATACGACAAGAAAGTTCCCGAGTTCGAAAAGAAGGTTCCCGAGTCCGAGAAGGTTCCTGAGTCCGACAAGAAATACATGAAGAAGGCCGGAGGGTATATCGGCTGAAACGTTGTACAAATAACAATGAAGATGGGGACAATAGTCCGAATAGCGCTAGTGATACTAGTCTTCAAGCCTCATCTCAAACATTCAGAGAAATAACATATTTACATTGTACAAAGACTTACTCATATGCAACATGAGTATTGGAAAAAAAGGGATTAATTATCTGCCCTTGGCAGTAAGGAGCCAATCAACGCACAATAGTAGATTGGCGCTCAAGTTGACTCCTTTTAGAATCACTTGTAGCGCTGACCATTCCTGCATGAAGACGTTTTCTCCAGAAACTCCCAGAACCAAGATGGACTTCAGCAGATTAGTCTGGCCGCAACGCCATTAAGTTTGCAACTCTTGTATTTTTTTAATATATGTTTGTACTTTCATATTGTTTGTTGAGTCTTCTTGATCCGAATTTGAACACCTATCTTTTAATGTGGGAACTATATGGGACCCAGTAAAAAAGACCATAAGAGTTCTTCCTGACATAAAGGGGTTTCTTAGTTCCGGTGGTGTAGTGCTTCCTCACTAAGGGGTTTGTTTTGCTGTCCCTTAGCGGCTGGCATGACAGACAGAGAGCTTGTTAACTTGTGGGGATTAAAATTTTTAAAAAAATTTTAAATAACAGTCTCCCATGAGTCCTCAAAGAGGAAGAACCTTCTGAGCATGTGCAGGAAAAAGGACCCACTTCCTACCACGAAGATAATCTCTCTGTCAGTCAGACTCGAACCTCAACTGGGGATCAGTCAATATTACCGGACAGGAAGAAATTTCCTCTCTACGAGGTAGCTATGAACCATGAATAAAGCCTGAATCCTAAAAACTACCTTTTGTCTTTGTCTCTTCCTTTTTTCCTTCCTTTAATTCCTAAGGTGAGGAGCTGATGGTAGGTCTCCGTCTTAGACGCCAAGGCAATCTCCTTGGTCTAGCGCTAGTGAAAAGGGGATATAATCTCTCGCTGTCTGACTGATACCGACTTTAAATCTGCCCAACGAACGACATATAATGGCTAGGTGATCAATACGTACCACCAATTTTCCCTGTAAAATTTATCCCCCCCCCCCCACACACACACACCTATATTTAAGACTATGAAATTTGCATAAAGATTAATATTATCTTGAAAAAATTTGGTCCATTCGAAAGGAGAAATATTTAAAAAAAAAAAAAAAACTCCTGATGATTTTTTTAAAATGTCAGCTTACGGAAATAATGAAAATTGTGAACGAAAAACAAGGTTTCCATTTTCGTACTGTTAAATCAATTGAAATTTAAATTAGCCAAAAACAAGTTATGACTAGAGGCTTTTTTAAAAATTCTATGAAAAATCAATTAATGGTCTGATTTTCACGAAAATTTCCAGAATTACTTAACTTTTGATGAAAATATGTCTTTTTCCTTAAGTTTTTTCCTTAAATATATTACGAGAAATATTTTTTTACGAGGTCTACCCCCCCACCCCACCTATTCTATTTTATGAAATATGAAAAAATGAACCAACAAAAAACGATTTTTTACTTTTTTTCTATGATGAGTCTAATTAATTATATCAGAAGATTTTTATAAGTTTCTATGCGAGAACGTTTTAGCAAAAGAACCATGAATACAGAATTCTGCTAAAAAAAATATCAATAAAGAAACTGCCTCTGTTGTAAAAAAAAAAAAAACCCCGACTGTTTTACTTATTTTTCAAGATAACCGTGAGTAATTTTTCCCCAATCGGATAATTTGACCTTTGAATTAACTGTTTTTCTTCGTAACAACTCTTTATGTTCGTTATTTCTTTTTTGGTTGTATCTAGTGATCTAACCATTTTTTAATGAAGTGTTGAAATATTTCAATACGAAAATGATGTATGAAAAAAAAAAACTGATTCGGGTAATCGGTTTCCCAAATGCAAAACTGCAAATAAAGTCTTTCCGCCTGCAAGTCTTCAACCACGTTCCATAAGCGTCTCGCATGCGAATAATAGGAATGGTCTCTCTCAACCTTCGCAGCGTACGGCGTTAATAAAGCAGGCGGTCGTCCTTCATCCGGGTGCAACCCTGTCGGCTGGGGCGCCAGAATATACCAACTACAACTCTGCATAGGGGTAAGACTATCTTCAATGGGGCCACCTGTTGGCCGTAGGTGGGGACACGTGATACCCTTAAGTATCACGTGTTCCCAGGTGGCTGAGTAGTCCATGATATGGAACACTCAACTTTGGCTCTTACTTTGGCTAGACGATCGGCCGAAGAGGCCCCCTCCGATCAATCGGCTGGGCAAGTCAAGCCCTAGCACCTATATGATTGCCCCAATCCTATTGCCCATATGGCAATCCCCAACCATTTTATTATATATGTGCTAGAAGGCGGTGGTTGAGAGTCTTCATGTCCTAGGAATGACGTTAAACTGATGGTGGGATTCCAGTTCTAGGGGTTTGGGGAATGTGGAGCACCCCTTCATCACCATTGCTCCCTGGTCCACTATGACCCAGAGTGGTAGTACCTGTTAGAGTCCCATCTATAGGTTAAATAGAAAAACATGAGTTATTAAAAAAATTGAGTATCCATTAAGAATTAATTTATTTCAAACCTTTGTTGGCAGTAAATGACCCACTGAGGTTGATATGCCGTAAAATAAAACAAGCCAAAACAAACCAACCTTCATCCGGTTGCCTGCATTCGCAGCTTCCTGCATCCTGGTTCTTCACGCAACGAATCAACCCAACTGCCACCCACATAAATTTTCAATGCCGAACATGCACCCGGGACATCTCGCAAATAGCAGTCAGACACGCCATTAAACGCAGATGCTTCGAATCGGGTGAATGTCTCTCGTCACATAAAGTTAACCTTTAATTTGCAAATAAAAAAAGAAATAAAGTCACAGTGGTCTATTATCGGTATCAGCCGGACAGCGAGAGATTTTATCCTTTTCCCTAAACGCTAGACAAGAGAAATTGTTATTATGTCTAAGGTGGAGCGCTACACCTACCACCAGCTCCCCAATTTACTGCACAGGTCGAAGCTGTGCTGCTCGTGTGCTGAGTTGGCAAAGGCCAGTATCGAACCCGGAACCTTGTGGTTCCTAGGCGCATCGCAAGTTAATAACAACAATTTAATTGACGGCTGATTTGACCTCGTTGACCTATGAGCGTTGCTTTCTGATTAGTAGAATGTTACGAAATCAATAGGGGTTGGCGGAAAACTTAATATTAGACAGAGTCAACTGGGTGATCGACTAAAACAGACATGAGGCGTCTGTTACATAATTCTTCTCTGAGCGACATAATGTTGGGTCTTTGGCAAAACAAAAATAAAGACGTCGAAACTATGCCTTTGAGTTTATTACTAAAAATTAACAGTCGGTGAACGCGAAGATGTATAACCTCAGAAACACCTTAGCCAACCCAAAGATAAGCTAAAAAGACGAGAATAACGGACACGACCCAAACCGGGTTGCTAGAAGACTGAGAAGAAATACGCAAGTTAGAAAAAATAATAAAATTAAGAATAAGAATACGACTATCCAACACTTCAGGTAAATGAAAATTGTCCTACAGATACAGGGACAAATTAGTATACTTCAAATACCAATATAGAATACTTATATATACAGCAATTTTATGCATCCTCCGGGTGCAAGCTTTTAAGTTTTGATATAATAAAATATTATGTTAAATTAGAAAGGCTAATAAAACTGAATAAGAATGCAGATAAAAAGATTTGGAACAGAGTGGGTATTATCGAAAAATAGAACAACTTTGAAACTAACTCTTCCATCATTTTCTATTACTCCCGTATTTCATTGGTAAATTTTCCTGATTTAACTATTCAGTTAAAATAGGAAGTAAAGAATAAAATTACAGTTATTTCTTCTTGTTAATGTATTTCTTTTAAGATTTATACCCGAGATTTTTGCTCATATTTAATAAGATAAAACCAAACAATTAGAAATCAATAATACTAAGCATATATTTATTAAAATCAATTTTTTAAGATCAATATGCAAATTAGCCTTCCCATTCACACTGTAATCCGCTATTTTGTTGTATATATAAATACAATTGCATGTTATTAGTATGTATATATGTTCAACAGTATTAATAATGTAAAGCAATTTTATTAATCATTGAGGTTTAAATAAAAATAAAATCATGGAGTATGTGATGTAAATAACAAAGGGAATTGTAACTTGTATAGTAATATAGTTTCGGTTACAGACAGACAAACTCACAATCTCCATTATAATAAGAAGATATATATATATATATATAATATATATATATATATATATATATATATATATTAGCTGAGGTACCCGGTCCATGACCGGGGTGAAATGATTTTAAGAACGACAGATCTCAAGATAGTTGTTAGAGAGGAAAATAATTTAGAAAATTCTCATTAAATTAAGAAATAAAGTCGCTAAGAAATCATACATTGCAATGTTTGTTTATTTTACTAAAATATTAAAGGCGTCTCTTTGTGGCCTAAGGATTTAAAAAAAAAGCTAGTTTCACAGATCCGTTACTACTGAATAGCGAGTTCTATTCTAGTTAGAAGCCCAACACTTGGGAACTTTAGTCACATCTAACCTGTGGGGGACGATTAGGGGAAATAAGGAATACATCCCATTTAGGTGTAACATCCTACTCACGGCGAACGTGCTGGGTAATAAAAATATACATTTTTTCGTCATTCACTTTTATAGTACTTTAAATAAAGGTAGCCATTGTCCTGAAAGATTTTCACGATTTTTTTTTTTTTAGTTACCAAAAATTAAGCTTATTCTTACAATTATTACTGAATTAAAAAAATCTACTCCTGTTTAAAGGAGGAATTGGAATATTTAAACATCGTACGTCTTAAGGATATTTTTTTACTTATAAAGAACTGTGGCAAGTCCCGGAAATTGATTAATTTTAATTATCAAATTATATCTTTTCACCAGTAAAAATCAAAAACTAAATTTGTACTTTTCCTCATTATAAACATTTTAAATTATATTTAAGATTTTATTTCAAAAGGACAATTTCTGAAGATTAACTCAACTCCTAATCTAAGATCCATTACTGCTGAGTTGTAAATTTCTTCCTCACTGGAAGCCCCACACTTGCGAACTTTTGTCAAATTCTACCTATGTTGAACGATACGGGTAAATAAGGAATGCACCCCATATCAGTGTAACGGTCGGCAAGATAGTCTCGCAGATTTATTACTACTAAATTACGAGTTCAAGCCACGCTGCAACCTTGTGTCACATCCTACCCATAGCAAACGTGTTGGGTAAATAAGGATTGTGGTGCAATTGTTATTTTTTATTTTCGTTGTATTCCACCTTATTTTGTGACCTCGTGTCACATCCTAGACATGATGACTGTTTGGAAAAGAGCATCCTATCGGAATGTAATGGTGAGAAAAATTCTCGCCGATCCATTTCTATTGAATAATGAATTTGATCCTTCCTTGATTCCCCATAATTTGTGATCGTGTGACACATCCTACCAATGGTGAACAGTTTGTGTAAGAAATAAGGACATCCCAACTATGTAATTGTTAGCAAGCTAGTCTCGCATATGCATTACTACTGAATAGCGAGGTCGATCCTCAGTGGACGCATTATACTTGCGACGTTATTTCACATTCTTTCCGTGGCGAACGGTAAAAGTATTTACGGATTCGAAGGAGCTTTTATTTCTCCGTAGTTGAAGGCAAATTGTCGGACAAAGAAGGAACAACACAAAAGTAAATGCAGACAATGTATTAACATAAAAATTACATAAAATGTTGCAAATTTATTGGTATTTGCTACCAGACTCATCTGTGGAGGGATTTCTTGTAGTACTGGAGATAACACAGTTTTGTTCTCGTCGGTGGGAAATGTAGTTAAGACGCTTCGTCTCGGTAGTTGTTTTTCCTTTGGTCAGTGTGCGTTCGTACCGGCCTTTCTGTAGTATGCTGGTACGCGGCCTTAGACGGAATCTGGTTGTAAGGTTCTCGTGATAAATGTACCCTGTTTTGGGGCTTGGTAATGAGAGCTTGGTCTGTGAGAGAACGTTAGTTTTACGTCTCTCCTCCAGTAACAGTTCCCTGATAAGTAGGCCCTGATTTTGGGCTAAGTGAGAGAGCGTGTCTTCTGACGTCTCTCCCCAGTAACAGATCCTTGATAAGTACGTCCGTCCCGGACGAGGGCCCACAGACTAGTGCCGGAGTTTTGATTCTCGCGCCAATATCCCATTGGCGATTTGTCCCCCTAGTGGCAGGGAAAGATAATTCACATAGAATTTCTGACAACGGGTTAGGTAAATACCTACCCCAAACTCTAAGTGGTTTGAACCAATTTTATTTTTCTGGTTGAGTTACAATATAAGAAAATGTATTGGATTCATTTTTCTTTTTTATGCTATAACATTTACTTCAAATAAAGGTATTCATTGGTCGGAAAAATTTTCATGATTGAAGTTTTTTTAGTTTTTATTTTCTTAAAACTACTAATGAATTAAAAAAGACTGTTGGAATGTGGAATTGGAATATTAAAATCGTAGATCTGAATATTTATTTTACTCATTAAAAACGGTGGGAAGTCCTGAAAATCGATTAATTCTAATTATATCATTTCATCGGTAAAAATTCAAAACTAAATTTGTACTTTTCCTCATGAACAAAATTATATTTGTGATTGTTCTAGACAGGGTTAGTATCAAGCGTATGGTGGCAAGGAAAAACAAACACAGATTTTATGTTTTCTAAATTGTATTGTAGCGTTAGTTTCGTATTTGCCTGGGGGAGTTGTCTGCCCGGTTTAGTTTGCTGGTGCCCGCTAGGGGATATAGTATTTAAGCGGCTGGTTCAAAACGCTTCTCGCTCTTTTCCTGCTCCAGTAACCACGAGACACATGGGGTAGATTTTGGTCTAACCCTTCTCGTTAGGGCCTCGCCCCCCTTACATTACTGTAAGTGAATTAACACAGCATGGACTATCCCTAGTCTCATGTCTGTGGCTTTTATATGTTATCTTGTACCATTCATGAATGTGTATTTATCTTTTTACCTATGTACTTTGTATCTCGTCATATCCATGTGCTGTACTATATTAAATGTTTTGTCTGTCAACCTTCGTCGGAGTCATGTATCCAATATATATAACTTTGAACCTTTCTTACAGTATTAACAAAAAGGAACATGAAAGGCGACGAAAAGCTGAAAGTGAATTTTAGAGAGAGAGAGTCTGATTTTGGTGATAGTTGCGATGTATAGTGATGAAGTCAGTGTATGGTCCAGTGGCCGAGGCAGTTGTAGTGGGGTGGTAACATGGGCAGAATTTTGTGTTTTGGTATTCTGAAGTCGATAGCGAGTTTGTATCGTGTATGAAAGTTGGCGTATTCTTATTGTTGAATGATGTGGAATTGTTCGTCTGTTTGACTGCCGGTCGGTCAGATTTAGGGTATAGGTAGGTGAGGGTATATGTCGGCCGTCTTGTCATGTGCTCACTGCTGTCGCTGGTGGTGTCTGTGTTATCGGTTCTTCAAAGTCGATTTATATAGGCTTGGGTGATCCGAAATCGGATCACACAAGCCTTTTTTTATTTTCGCGATAAACGGTTCGTTATAACGAACCGTTTCTCGCGAAGCACACACACGTGTAGTCGACTGCAATTAATCAACATTTTGATTAATCTGTGGATTTAACCCTGAAGATCCTTATGGTGAAACACGAGTAGGTTATCATATATATATATATATATATATATATATATATATATATATATACTAGGTAAAATATAAGGAATGAAAGAACAAAACTCAGACAAAAATGTGTAGTATATTTCGCAGGAGTATTTGAACTCAGCTTCTTCAGCTTTTATTGAATTATTCAGATCATACAAGTGTTTTATAGAATGGGGAAGTGGGTAAGTTTTGTGGCGAGGGAAAGATTTGATTGGTCATAGGGGACATCTTTGGGAAAGGTTAGAAGGAAATCAGATGGGAAGAGTTGAGGGAGGTAGGTAGAAAAAGTTTGAAATATACTACACATTTTTTACCTTATTCTGTCGGATTCATTCCAACTCCCTTTTCCTCATATATATATAATATATATATATATATATATATATATTATATATATATATATTATATTATATTATATTATATTGTGTCGTATCACTGGTATATCAACTAGTATATATATTAGAATTAAAAGAAAACTCTATTTGTAAAAAAAAAAAAACAAGAAATGAGTGGGTGAGCAAAAATAAAATTCACTTGGTTTTGTATTTTGTAAAAGAATGTTAGATGCAGAAATTACTACTACCCATATGTCTAAAAGACAGTGTTACCTTCCTTCCTCCACCTCAGGTGATGGAAGAAATATACATACATACGTATTTCAACTGTGACCCCATAATCCTAAATTACACTTGCCCCAAGACGTTGCTAGGATAACGACTGAGAATGGATTTTCGCGCGAAAACGCGAGGCCAACACACAGTTGATGAAATCATCCCGAGAGACGAGGACGTGTGGCGATCTATTCCGTAAATCTGAGAAGTGTATCGAAGAACAGGAGAAAGAAAGTAAAGACATTTGTCGTAAAAGAACAGTTAATTCATTTGGAAGGTAAAGAACGACTCATCGTTGAAAAGAGAAATAATAATTTTAACAGAGAGACATTGTTGCGGTTTGCAGCGTCGCAGTGAGTTAAAGAAAACGTTCAAGATTTTGTATTCTGTAAATCCTTATTGTTTGTCACGTATTTCGAATATTGTTAATATGGTTGATATGTTCAATTGCTCGTCCATTCATTTGATAACATGAATCATACATTCACTTTACCCCTCTTATTACATGTATATCTGTATGTATGTATTTATCTTTTAATGATAATTTGTATTTAAGTATAAATAAATGTTTATGTGTTTAATTGAAATCCTGTTCGCTCTTCGTCATTCAACATTGTTGTCGTTCATCAGTCTCTCATCCTTTTCACTGGAGCAGAGAGAAAAGTTTTGAATCCCATCCCTTTTGTATAATTTATTTTTACACTTGGGACCTTTTGCATATTTTTTTGTTTTGTTTTTTTGTTATTATTTGTTGCGTAGGTGCACTGGTCGTCCCTAACGAGTGTGCGTACATAACAGAATATATATATATATATATATATATATATATATATATATATGTGTGTGTGTGTGTGTGTGTGTGTGTGTGTGTGTGTGTGAAAATAAAATGGAAATTAATCCGACAGTATGAATATGATATAATGAAAAAACAAAAGATGTTTACAACTGAATAGGCTCATTAGGAGAGAAGTGTGCAAAACCGTTTCGGGGCCAATCTCTCGACGGTTTAAAAAGCAACACCGGTCCATCCTCACTAATATGAGGACCCTTCGCATTATAATGCATCGACCGCACGTGGGTCGGTCATCAACAAAAATAAGATGGGAAAATGACCGTTAGTAAAACAGAACGCTGCTAGTCAAACGTTGGAATTATGCGAAGGGTCCTCATATTTTATATACACTTAAAAGTGGGCTACTTATTTTACAGTTGGATTGTATTACAATAATTTTGATATTTTTATACACTTTTTATACATATTTACACTTTTCGATAACTCTACATCAGACTTTTTTGAGTCTTATTTTATAACTATAATGCTTCTGGTTATTTTTAAAATTAAAAATAAGATTCATTTTATTTTTAAATAAAATTCATATTATTTTTAATATAGACAGCGCATTTTTTTGATTAATTCCAACGTTTGACTAGCAGCGTTCTGTTTTACTAACGGTCATTTTCCCGTCTTATTTTTGTTGATGACCGACCCACGTGCGGTCGATGCATTATAATGCGAAGGGTCCTCATATTAGTGAGGATGGACCGGTGTTGCTTTTTAAACCGTCGAGAGATTGGCCCCGAAACGGTTTTGCACACTTCTCTCCTAATGAGCCTATTCAGTTGTAAACATCTTTTGTTTTTTCATTATATCATATTCATATATATATATATATATATATATATATATATATATATATATATATATATATAAATGTTGTTCTGGTTCCAACGGGAGAAAATTCAATATTTATAAAAAAAAAAAAAAGGAAGGTCCGCAAAATGTATTTTGTTCTCAGAAACTTTTTTAAAATTCTTTTTGTTTTACATATGCAACACGTGTTTCAGATCTTCTGGTATCTTCTTCAGGCTTTGATTGATAATATGAAAATGAATTTTTACATGCATGTGTATATATATACATACACATGAGTATTTCACCTCCTCTTCCTGTTTTTGTGGGAGTGGAATGGAATTTCATTTTTAACATTAGTCTTTTAAACAGGTGTTTTTGTTTTTTGGGTGGTTTACTAATAAAGTCATTAGCTGAATTTTTATAGCTTTTTTATAACATTTTTAAGTTTATATATATATATTATATATATATATATATATATATATATATATTGGCAACGTGTTTTCTTTTATGCATGTTTTGTTGAACTCGACAGACATGTCGTGTGTGATGAGTTCCTATAAACTTGTGAGTCTCTCCTCCTGCTTATTCCTACTGCTACTCTGTTTAAAAAGAACCACGGAAACAACTGATGATGGCACTAGGTAGTGCTGAAAGTACTAGTGTAAGAACCTTTAGTGGATTCATCCACCAATTCCACCCCGACATAAAAAAAGATAGCCAGACAATTGTAAAGGATCAAAAAGAAACTCGTCAGACAGGAAATGTCTGTAGAGTTCAACAATATATATATATATATTTTGTGTGTGTGTGTGTGTGTGTGTGTGTGTGTGTGTAAATCACCAGGTTACTTGGTTTTAGGAATGATTCTAAGGTGGGCCTTTTTTAACAACGGAATGTTCGAGTTGGTCTGGTCCAATTGAGAGTTCAATGTACGATAATTTAGGAATTATATAAAGAGAAATGTAAAAGAAAAAAGCTTAAATAACCGTCATATTTTCAGGTATATTTGTATCCATGTCTGAAGAAGCACATATGTATGTAGTACATTTGGATAGGTCGATTTGCCCAGAAATATCCCCGCCCTGTCGGCTGGGGCGTTAGAATACACCGACTGCACCTCTGCAGAGGGGTAAGACGCCCCCAATGGGGCCACCTGTTGGCCGTGGATGGCGACCCGTGATGCTTAAGGATAGAGCCCAAGTGGATGAGCAATTCATGACATGCAATACTCCACTTTGGCTCTATCTTGTGCTAGACGGGCGGTCGGAGAGGCCCCCTCCGATCAATCGGCTGGTCACGTCAAGCCCTAGCACCTATATGATTTTCCCAACCCTATTGCCTTTATGGCAAGCCCCAACCTCTTTTTATCATATGGGTGCTAGAAGGCGGTGACTGAGGGTCTACGTGTCCTGGGAATGACGTTAAACTCTATCTGATGGTGAGGTTCCAGTTTTGGAGGTTTGGGGAATGTGGAGCACCCCATTCATCACCATTGCTCCCTGGTCCACTCTGACCCGGAGTGGTAGTACCTGTTAGGGTCCCATCTATGGGTTAAATAGAAAAATGTATTTATAAAAAAAGTGTATTATCCATTAAGAATTGATTTATTTCAAAACTTTATCGGCATTAAATGACCCACTGAGGTTGATATGCCGTAAAACAAAACAAACAAAAAAAACATGTTTTTTTTTGGGGGGGGGGGCAATTTTTAAAAATCTTATCACTGCTGGGGTTTAATTAATGATATTGTGGTGGACCGGAAGTTCTTACTACTAAGAACAAAAGTCAAATGACAAAAATTATTAGTTTGCGCATGGGATTGCGCACCCTAGTAAAAGAAGAAAATTAAAATAAAAATTTGTACATTTTCAACCAATCAGAGACGTTCGCGCCTAAAAGGAAATCTATCAAATAGACCCTTTTTGGAGCCTACCCTCGGACTATAAAAAAACAACTTTTCGGATCCCAACCAGAAAGAAATTATTCGTCTAACTAAATCCACGTCACTTTAAAGTAAGACAAAGCACATTCACTTATAAGAATGTATGAACTAATATCTATCTATCTATCTCTCTTTATCAACCTTTTATGAGAACAGCAGTATTACTTTCTACTGACTGTCGTGTGACTTTTAACTCTTACCCTTTCTTTCTCACTTCATAACTTATAACATATTTTCTTACATGTTAAAATGAACTTAAAAAAAAACAAAATAACATTTTGTACACAAAAGTACTGAAAGAACTTTGCTCGGTATTATGCGTTACCTTTTGTAAACTGTTTTCTCAATACAAATGGTTTGTTTTAATATTGAGTCTTGTTATTTATGCCATGTGCCTGCAGTAATTGAATGTTTTATGGTGTCTTTAAATGTTTGAATATTTTATTGATTATTGACCTCAAACTGGTGACCTTAATACAAAAACATCAAACAGCCCTTACATCCACCATAATATAAAAAGCATAGGAGGTATCGGTGATGGGGGCATATTTTCAGTTTGAATTCTAGTTAGAATATTTCATTCGTTTTATTTTAATAGAATAAAATAACATTTCCTGGTTTAAATATTGAAATTGCTAAATTTTCTAACGAATTTCTAGGTGCTTTTTTTGCATTTTAGCAGACGATCTTTGATGCTATTTCCTCAAATAATGGTGCAAGTAGGAGATCTAATTTTTGGTATCAGTATTTAGTATATCAACACACAACTTTCGCTGTTTGAGAGAACTTGATATCTTAAGAAAAGGGGAAAATAAACCTACCCTAATATACATTTAGATATCGGTGGAAATAGATCTATAACTGCAAATATGCCAAATATTTAAACCTTTTTCTTTACCATATATATATATATATATATATATATATATATATATATATATATATATATAAAAGATAAAAATTAGAGTAAAAGAAATGGTAGAATTTTGTTGTGGTTGGTTATCATTGATTGAACAGAAATCGATGTATAGTACATTTATTGACGTTTGTACACAGTCGGTGAGTTATCTGATACATTGTATCTCGCGCCAGGACTGGAAGTGAAGTGTCCAAATGTATTATTACGCTAATGGATTTACACAAATCAGTGTGCGTATAGAAGTAGTCCCTATGATACTGTTACAAACAGTTTTATTCAATAAATGCAGGTACAAGTTAATAGACTTCAATACCTTTATAGAATAGCATATATATATATATATGGAATATATATATATATATATATATATATATATATATATATATATATATATATATACATATACTAGCAAAAGTACCCGGTCCATGACTTAATTTTAATTCGTTTTTTAAATTGAAAATAGTCGCTTGATACCTAATAAGAATACACATTAGTAAAATGAAATCATTTTTGCTAAAATCATATGCTAAAATTATATGCTTAGAATAACAGCCCCAACCAACCCCTACTGTATACAAAGGAAAGACGATTTTTTTATTTCTGAAATAATTTAGAAATAAACAAAATCGTCTTTCTTTTTTTATACTGTAGGGGTTGGGTGGGACTGTTTTAACGGCAAGTTCACAACCTGTGGCGTGGGTTGGGATGGAAGTGTCTTTTAACGGTAGTGTTGTTTATTTCAGAATTCTTTATTTTCTTTTTCTTTTTTTTAGTGAGGCCTACAGATGGCATTGGTCTGTGTCGGCTGACTCCACTTCAAAGGTGCCGACGGTGGCTGGGGGTTGAAGATTATGTTAACGGTAGTTTTTGATTTTTTCTGTCTTGAAAGTTAAAAACTCGACTCGTGTCGACGGTAGTGGAGTGCGGGTGAAAGTATCTGTATACGATTTTTTTCTTAATTATTGAATTATATCGCATAATTATTAAAAATCAAAAAACAAATTTTGTGTGTTTCTTAGTTATAAGCATATTAAGTGGTATGCAAAATTTCAAATTTGAATGCCCTCTCGTTTGTGAGTTATAAGTCGATACGTACATACCAAACTTTCTTTTATATATATATATATATATATATATATATATATATATATATATATATATATATTGGCAGCATGTTTTCTTTTATGCATGTTTTGTTGAACTCGACAGACATTTCCCGTCTGATGAGTTCTTATAAACTTGTGAGTCCCTCCTCCTAGTTATATATATATATATATATATATATATATATATATATATATATATATATATTCATCAGTTCTAACCCAAAACAAAAAGAATACTCTACATACACACACAAAAAATCAAAAATTCGATTTACCTACAACTCGATACAATTTAAGAATTATCCAATTTATTCTTAGTTCAAATATTAAATCCTTTAGTAATCCTCCTTAGTAAATAATTTTCAAAATATTCTTTAACACATAAACCGCCTTCCAATAAAAATTCATTAGCTACAAGGTTTTTTTTTTTTTTTTACATCTGCCTTAACCGGCAAAATAACAATTACTATAAATCTCCCCAGTTCAATATCACTTACAATACCAATTCTAACATGACTGGTAAACCATTTGTATTTTTTTAAACATTAGTCAACTTTGAATACCTACACTCACATATTCATGCTAAAAAAAAAAGCAATATTTTTTCAAATTATTTATAATTGTCTAATATATATATATATATATATATATATATATATATATATATATATTAAAATGATATGAAAACACACATGTTGATTAACTGAATTTATTTCTACAACTTTGCATTGCAATATTTAGATTTTTATTTAAAAAAAAAAACTTCTTCAGAGCATATTGATAGGACGATAATTGTGACCGTTTTATGGTGTGATTGTTTTCTACCGGATTCACACACACACACACACACACACACACACATATATATATATGTACAACCACATTGATGAGAGGTGATACCTCGAAACACGTGTCTGTGGATTACTTTATATATATATATATATATATATATATATATATATATATATATATATATATATGAAACCCTCCTCACGAGCGACACAAGGTTGCCTAACCTAGATTAAAGTGTCCAATCTGTCCTACTATTCACCTATAGCTGGAAGGAGAATATTTGGATGCATACCTTTTCATTTTCCCTATGTGAAATATATAGAATGATACGTAAACGAAAAAGAGTCCATATCAGGATATTATTTATCAAATACAGACACAAAATAATAGATTTAGAATTCTTAAAATGCATAATAGAATATTGTATTAGTATAACATTTAGTTCTAAGACTAACAGCAACAAATCAATGAATTAAAACTTAGTTCAATTCTAACAATATATTAAAGAACAAATAAAACAATGAGTAACAATATAAAGTCCTTCCTGTGTATAGAGTTAAGTTTGAGGGACTTACCGGCGTGCTGGAGAAGATATCTGGTACCTTAGTGATTTCTTGGAGAGAATTTCAGGTCGACATGCACACGGGAGCTGGTCCGGGGTCTATCTGAGAATTATTATATTTTGCGCCAAAACTTCTGGGCTCCTTACGAGATTGGTATATCCAATCACAGAAAACCTCTCCCTCTCTTAACCCCCCCTACACACAGACGCACAGGAATGAACATTTTACTGACCCAACAATAAATATATGGGCTCTAGTGTCTAGATATAAAAATTGGAATGGAATAATGAGAATGGAGGGCATTCAACGAAGAGTGACAAAACTAATAAAAAGAGTAAACAATCATATTTACAGGGAGAGGTTAGAGAAATTAGAATTAATGGGGCCGGGTTAGCTCAGTCGGTAGAGCGTTCGGTTAGAAACCACAAGGTTCCTAGTTCGATACCGGTCCCCGCCAACTCAGCGTATGAGTAGCACAGGGATCTGTGCGGTAAAGTAAGGAGCTGATGGAAGGTGTGGCGCTCCACCTCAGATGCTAAAAACAATCTCCTTGGTCTAGCGCTATTGAAAAGGGGATAGACTCCCTCGCTGACTGGCTGATACCGACTTTAGGCCGCCCCGTCGACTTTACTTTACTTTACTAGAAAGAAGAATGAGAGGTGATAGTCAATTATCTAAGTCCTTTGACGATCCAACTGCTCGAGTATATACAATTTTAATGTGTTTTTTAATTGTTTTAATTTGACATTTTAAGTTTTAATTTGGACATTTTTAAGTTTGTCGGTGCATTGTATAGTATGGGGTTGTAAGAGGTTTTGGTGTTTTAAAGTTTAAAGGTAACTGGATATTCTTGGTGTGTGTTCTTAGGGTTTTCCCTTTTTAACCTCATCTCATTTGGTGGTCGCGCTGAAAAGGAAGGAATTCAAGGAACGAAAAAGAAAGAGACAAAGGCAGAAGGTGGTTTTATGACCTAGGCTTTATTGACTGGTCATAGTTGCCCGTGACAAGGGAATATCTCCCTGGCTAGTAGGAGCGACCAGACCTAGTTCAGGCCGAAACTTGAATGGCCAAGATATTCTCTCGGGGCCGGAAGTCGGTCCTTTTTCTCGTACATACGCGGAGGGGTTTTCTTTTCCCCGGTGAAGGCTCATGGGAGTTTGCTGTTTTAAAAAAAATGTATAATTTTAGTTTTATTTCAATCCCCACAATAGATTGTTCGAAAAAGAAACTGACAGTTTATAAAATGTACAAGTTGTATGTTCACAGCCATACCAGGGTTATATAGTGTCCGGCTACATTCAAGTATCTATTTTCCCGTCCTCCCACCTGGCTGGATTAGATAGTTTTGTGGCGTTACTTTCGTATTTGCCTGGAGAGTTGTCTGCCCGTTTAGTTCGCTGGTTCCCGCTAGGGGCCTTTGATATTTAAGCGGCTGATTTGAACGTCTCTCTCTTCGGCCACTGGACCGGTGAGGTGTTAAATTAATAGCATCGATCCCAGAGAGCCATCCCTCCAGGCAATACCTGCCCCTTTGGGGGCAGGGCTGGGTTTATTGCCCAGCGCCTGAGGCGCCCCCTTGAGGGGAATGCCGATAGGATCGACGCAATTTTTGTTCTCTCCCACCCATTAACTTCGGCTTGTGGGTGGGCCCACGTTAAAACGGAGCCTTGTGCCCACTCCATACAGGTGGGGTATGAGACAAATAAACTCTCTTTGCCCGCCGACCTACGAGACACCACTATGGGTTAGACTGTCTACACCCTTCTCGTTGGGGCTTCGGCCCTTAACACTGGCCACTCACTGCTAGTAAGTCTTGTATACGATATATGACTATCTTTTAGTCATGTATCCGTAACTATGTTTTTATGTACATTTAGGTATCTCTTTGATACCTAAATATCTTGTAGTTTACCATTCATGAATGTGTCATTATCTCTACTTTTGTATGTATGTTTATGTACACCTCTATGTATTATGTACCCTGTTTAATTCTTGTGCTATATACCTATTAAATGTTTTGTCTATCAACCTTTGTCGGAGTTTTATCTCAAGTATTATCACTTTGAATCATACAGTTTAAATAGTCTTTTTTAACGTGGGGAGCCACACACAAATCGAAGTTCATGCGGTGGCTAGTGCAAAAAAAATGCGTAATCCCTTTGGCATTCCCCTTTTAGAGCATCCCAGGCACAGGGCAATAAATCCAACCCTGTCCCTTTTAGACGAAGGGACAAGTGCTGGTTGGGGGTGGCGACAGCCACTTGGGACCACGCGATTAATTTTACCATCATTTAATGGTCTAGAAGCCGAAGTTTCCGAATGCTTGGTCGGTTAAATCTAAGTGTACACTTTTTAAATCCCATATGGCTGACCATTGGATAGCAGTATGGTAGGTGTGGCGCTCCACCTCAGATGCTAAATACAATCTCCTTGGTCTAGCGCTATTGAAAAGGGGATAGACTCCCTCGCTGACTGGCTGATACCGACATTAAGCCGCCCCGTCAACTTACTTTATTGATCGTTCAAAAAGATCCAGATCTTTTCGGCGTCTTTAACGACACATATAATCGTATTTTCACGAAATTTAAAATTTCATATTTAAAAACAATAATATAATAATAGAATGTAATTTATTTAAAATGTATTTAGTTTTAGGGATAACGGTTGGTTGGTTGGTTGGGTTTTATGACATGTCAACCCATTGAGCAATTTTATGCAGAAGACAATTTGTTTTATGTATACTCAATTTTTTTTTCAAACACATTTTTTTTTTATTTATTTAACCCAAAGATAGAATCCTGACAAGTTCTACTACTCTGGGTCAGAGTGAACCCGGGAGTAATGGCAATGAGGGGTACCCCAAACTCCCCAGAGCTCCAGAACTGGAACTTCACTATCAGATAGAGTTTAACGTCATACCCAGAACAATAAACCCTCAGCCACTGCCTTCTAGTACATATATGATAAAAAGGGTCGGAGCTTGCATTAAGGGCAATAGAGTTGGGACAATCCTATAGGTGTTAGGGCTTGACTTGATCAGCTGATTAATCAGGGGAGGCCTCTCCAACTATCCGCCTAGCCTAAGTAAAGACCAAAGTGGAGTGTTGCATGTCATGGACTGCTCATCCACCAGGGTTCCTTCCTTAAGCATCACGGGTCGCCATCTACGGCCAACAGGTGGCCACATGCGGGGGGTGGGGGTCTTACTCCTCTGCAAAGGTGCAGTCGGTATATTCTAAAGCCTCTGTCGACAGGGCTGTATATATGTTGTATATACAACATCAATTAATGTTGTCCTTTAATTATATAATGTATAGATTTAAAGTTGTAGCCTAGCGATTCGTCAATTAATGCTGTCGTTTAATCTTTATAAAAACTTATAATGGAATTAACATAGTAAATTGTATTTTCCTTAGAGTTTCATTTGTAGTTGAGAAATTAAAAATATATACATTGGACTTCATTTACTATTGTAAAAATTTACGCCCTTGAATTCACAGTCTACCTAATAAAAGAAAATGTACCGATCTATTTCATTTGAAACTTTTATTCTACAAATTAAGTTCTTTTGAAACTTATTTTGTTTGTGTAACAAGTAATAATATTTCCCGTTAAGCCATTCGTAGACTGAAAAAAACATTGTTTGTCTTCAGTATAACGCAATAAAATGGAAACTAATCACTTTCGTTCGTATTTAGAAGGGGAATAAATAATAAAAGTGGTCGTTTAATGGTTAAATGCTGACAAAGTTAAATATTTAAGAATAAAAATAGTAAAAGAAAGGGGGAAAAAAAGAAAAAGGAAAGTATGCGGAAGTGACGTTGTAAACCGGAAGTGGCACCAAGTCACTATGGCAGCATGGGTGTTAGCTGCGATGAAGCTCTAATTATTCTATTCTATATGTGTTTAACTTCCTTTACCCTCTCACGTCTACCCCAAGGCATTTTTTTTTGCTTCTTAAATAGCGAAGTATCAAGTAACTTGGTGATGTGGCAACCCTCTCCCCCTTTCTTCTTCTAAGCACTGAAAACGTCTTCCTCACTCTTACGACTGCTTTCTTTTACTTCAGTCCTAGCAGACACTAGTCACGTACATAGTACGATGGACCAGTGAAAAATTTAATTTTTTTGTTACTTTTCCCCGCAAAACAAAAAAAAAAAGACTTGAAACACGCACTTTTTAACCTTATTGCTGCATCTCTGTGTTGGCAAAAAAAAAAAAAAAAATGTTTGGCAAATTAATCCCCGCTTTTGTTATATTACTACTGGACATTTGTCTTATTTCTGCTAAAGGTGAGTATTTTTTAATTTGTAAACAACAGTAAACACTGACCGTTTAATTTTTTAAATTTTTATATATATTATATAGAGAGAGAGAGAGAGAAAATTAAACGATCAGTGTTTTGTTTATCTAATTAATTTTAATACATTTTAAATGAAGATCAGCGCACAAATTGGTGGTACCTAATATATTCTGCACAAAACTTTTCCTGTCGCAACTACTGAATGTTTTAATATTTAAAAAAATATACTTATGTTTATTATAAGAAATAATAAAATGACACTTATTTTTTGTAGTAAACAAATCTTTTAAAAACCACTGCTTGAAAAGAAAATACTTAATTTTACATTGATAATTGCGCGAATCACGTTATTTAAAACCTTTATTATCAACAATGAAGAATTATTTATTGTTTTATTAATTCATTTATAGTATTTCTTATAAACTTTTTATATTCCGTAGCTTAGAGCTAATATTTATTTAAAAAGATATATAAATGAAGCCGTACTATAAACATTTTCTAGCTTCGATTTCTATGTTAATGTTTGTTTTTGTTTTGTTTCTAAAATAACTTTAATCTTTCAGTTAACTTTGCAATGAAACTTTGTAGTATTTTTATTTATTTATTTTTAAAAGAATCTTTGCTTAGGATTTTCTTCAAACTCGTCAATAATATATTAGATTTCTACGAAGCTGTCTAAAGACATCAGACAAGATTCCAGAATTTTCTTGAATAAGGTCGGAATGGATTTTAGTTTTTAGGGTACTACTGATTGTCAACTGTCTATGTTATGTATCTAAATAATCACGTTTAATGATATATTTTTTTTAGGTATTAAATGAATAATTTTAACTATTTATTCCGTTTGAATTCATGGGTAATCGTCTGAAGATGACTTGTTTTAAGGAAATTAGAATGATAAATAAAAAATAAAATAGTGCCCGGGGTTACTGTGGTCTGAACGTTACACAATAACGATGAGGACAACAGTCCAAAATACCATAATTATTCAGATTATTTTAACATATTAGTTTTGTTTTTATGATCGAATAATTCTTAAATTTTCGTGCATACACAACACAAACAGAGGGATTCTAAAAACTATTTTCCCAGAATTTGTATTTCTTAAAACAAAAACAAAAACCGTTCACTCCTGTTATGATTTTAAAGATTCGAAACCCCCAAAAAACAAAAAGAAAAAAATCTTTTTGCTTGATTATAAACAAACACCTTGTAAATTTATCCAAATTTATTTTTTAACACTTTAATCTTTTTTTATTTTTTTTTTTTTTTATTTAGTAGAGGAAAAAAGTTAACCTTAAAAATTTCGGAGCATTATCGCCCCCGCCCTTGCAAAATGTCATTACTTTTTTACAATAATTGTGTTGGTATTTCCTTAATTATTTTTCTTTTTTTTCTTTCTTTAAAATGTATGGAATGGTTTTTACTGCCCAGGGGGATGGGGTAGTTGACCTCTTCTTTCACTTCCAGACAAACCTTCAATAAAATCGTTGTCGATCTTAAAGAATTCCGTCCCTAGCAAAATCCACCCCTTCCAACCGAATCTCTCATCTGCCCCAAGAACAACCTGCATGAAATACTTGGGTGGGATGAAATAAACTACCCCCAACTTTTGTTTTAATTTGTTGTGTGGATGTGGAAGAGGTAAAAAAAAAAAGAATATAAATCTTGACAATTTCTTTTGAAAATCATTTGTTTTAGGAATAACCCTATTTTGCTGACACTTAAAAAAAAATCGTCATTTTGTTAAGGCAAGCAATTTTCTTTCCTATAATTTTTTTTGAAACTTCTAGTATTCATAGACTACAAATTCAGATGGATTAATATTATTATTCTCTTGCTAAAATCCTAAAATATAATTAACTGATATTAAATAAATAATTAAGTTATTACCGATATTTAGTATTTTCTGTTTTCATAATGTAAGGCTTACATTAAAAGCTTAAGATCACATATTCATACTTATGTGTTTGTACTTTTTTTTATCTGACCAAATCTAAATTATTAGAATTGTCCAAACTTTTTAAATCCACATTTCTTGTTATTAGCATTTTTGCAAATAATTTCTTATCTGTTTTTCAATCATTGTATGTATGGTCTCTTAAAAGGTTATAGCATTTAAATATTTTTATGATGCTTAGATGCAAGCTTTGCTAATTTATCAAACTCTCCGCAAACCAAATGAAATTAGTTTTTGAAAACTTTTAAATTAGACATTCGGTTAAATTGTGATATTCTTTCTTTTGTTCCGCCACATCTAACACTCGTATATTAGAAATTCTGGGTAACAACTTTTTTCTCGCCTGTTGAAGAAAAAAATGTTTTCTGTTCTGTTTGAGAATGATGAATGACAGTTGGGTCAATATAAACTTTATATTTTTCCAAGTATCTTTAAAACTAAATGAAAGAAAAGTTACATTTTTTTTATTCATCGTCTTATTAATGTTTGAAAATTTATTTTAGTCTTCAGCTGTTAAGATATATATATATAAAGCAAAACTTGGTACGAAAAAGGTCGTCATTACACTTGTCAGTTGTAAAAATTTTGCTGACTTTGCAAAACGAAAACGTCTAGTGAATTAGTGATAGGAAAATTTTTTTTTTTTTAAAGAATAAAAAAAAGATCAACAAGTTTTGTAACGATTCTTTAAAGTTATAAATAGATTATTTACCAACCCGGAAACTTTCACTATGGAACATTTTTTTAATTTCTCAAAAGTTTTCCAAATAGTTAAGCAGTCTAGGGGTATGGCCAACATTTTAGTTTGATAGTACCTCCCTCTTTCTTTAAACTTTTATAAAGTCGACGGGGCGGCCTAAAGTCGGTATCAGCCTGTCAGCGAGAGAGTCTATCCCCTTTTCAATAGCGCTAGACCAAGGAGATTTTTAGCATCTGAGGTGGAGCGCCACACCTATCATCAGCTCCTTACTTTACTGCACAGATCCCTGTGCTACTCATACGCTGAGTTGGCGGGGACCGGTATCGAACTAGGACCTTGTGTTTTCTAACCGAACGCTCTACCGACTGAGCTGACCCGGCCCCATATATTTATTTATTTTTTCCTTAAGAGCACAACTTAAACTTGCATATATATTTTTTCTCTATGAATTATAATTATAACAATTAAATAAATCCCGGTAAGAAAAGCACATCTTCAAGAGAAGAAAATGTTGATAGATTTTAATTTGTATTCTTCTGTTTTAAAGATTGTAAAACAAAATAATTTTTACAGGAGATTAAAAAAAACAAAAAAAAACAAAAAAACAAACCCCAAACTATCCTCCTCTTCATAATACAACAAAAAATACGTTAAATTTCATTCATTCTTTTTTCTCAGAGTTTTGTTGAATTTTAATTCGGGGAGAGGGGTAAAAAATACGTAGAAATTTTAGCTATACCAGATACCTACTAAACACGGAATTAAAAAAAAATAAATAAAATAAATTAAAAATAGAATACAAATCTGTGACTATTAATTTGGGAATTTTTTTTTTTTTCTCCAAGTAATTTTCAGTTTTGATTTATTCAACATACCCTTTCTGCTAAAAATAGAAATATTTTTCTCAAATCTTTGGTATTGAAGATTATTAAGATTGACCTTGTGTCACAATACTACACGTGGCAGAGGGGTTGGGTAAATATATACTCTGTCGGTAGGGTTTCCAACTAGGAACCTAAAGGTTCCGGGTTCGATAATCAGCCCGCACCAACTGAGTACCACAGGGATCTGTGCGGTAAAGTGAGGAGCTGATGGTAGGTGAGGCGCTCCACCTCAGACCCCAAAATTATCTCCTTGGTCTAACACTAGTCAAAGGGGATAGACTCTTTCGCTGTCTGGCTGGTATCGATTTTAAACCACCCTGACGACTTTACGTTTTTTTTTACTTATTAATATTATTTTATTACTATTTTTCTGAATTTTTGAGATGAGGCTTGATAATGTGTATTATCTGAATTATTCGGACTATTGTCCTCATGTTTATTATTATCTGTACAACGTTTCGGCTGATGTGCCCTCTGGCCTTCAGGTATTTCTTGTTGGACTCTAGGGACCTTCTGTTCGAACTCTGGAACCTTTTTTTTTTTTTTTTTTTTTTTTCTTTTTAGTTAGTTCAGAGTTCTGTGAAGGCTCCCAATTATAATAAGAAGGTTCCCAAGTCTGACAAGAAATGCCTTAAGAAGGCCAAAAGGCCGATCATCCGAAACATTGAACAGATAACAATAAAGATGAGGACAATAGTCCAAATAATACATTTTATTTCTAGTTTTACTCAATTTAACTATAATTAGCCTTTAGAACAATCAAACCTTTTTAAAAAAGAATTCCCCTTATATATACTAGCAAATATATGCACCCTCTGGGTGCTAGTATTTAAGTTTTAATATAATAAAATATATTAAATTAGAAAGGCTGATGAAACTAAATAAGAATGCAGATAAAAAGATTTTGAACAGAGGGGGTATGATTGAAAAATAGAACAACTTTGAAACTAACTCTTCCATCATTTTACATTACTCCCGTCTGTCTTTGTTAAATTTTCCTAATTTAACTATTTAGTTAAGATAGAAAGTAAAGAATAATATTACAGTTATTTCTTCTTGTTAATGGATTTCTTTTAAGATTTATTCCTGAGATTTTTGCTCATATTCAATAAGATAAAACCAAACAATTAGAAATCAACAATACTAAGCATATATTTATTAAAATCAAATTTTTAATATCAAAATGCAAATTAGCCTTACCATTCACACTACAAACTGCTATTTTTTGTATATATAAATACAGTTGCATGTTATTAGTTTGTAGATATGGTCAACAGTCTTAATGATGTAAAACAATTTTATTAATAATTGGGTTTTAAATAAAAAATAAAGTCATGGAGAATGTGATGTAAATAATAAAGGGAATTGTGATTTGTATAGTAATATAGTTTCGGTTACAGACAGAAAAACTCACAATCTCCATTATAATAAGAATATATATATATATTAGCAGTGGTTACCCGGCATCACCTGGGTAGAGGGGGATTTTTTAAAGTTAGTCCTGCAGATCCATTATTACTGAATCGTGGGTTGAATCATTTAAATATGTCTATCTGAAATATTAAATGAGAAAAAATCCATGCTGTTATAATTTAAATTTTATTTTTTAATTATCTTCACGAATATAAATCAAATCTCTATTATTTTTGCTCAAAAACCAAGCTCTGGGGATATTTGATGTATATATATATTTACTTTATCGTTAATTGTTTTATTTTCAATATCGAATTAAAGGATAATAATTATTGTGTTTAACAATCGAACATTTGATTTTCTAAATAAAAACCAAAGGAAATCCATTTAAAATATGTCTACCCATTATATTTATAGTTTGGATTTGGCAATAAATATGGAAATTTACTTCTTATTCTCTTTCACAATTGTTTTTTTATTATTATTAATTCTTAGTTTTTTCTTTTAATTGTAAATTAAATAATAGGGTAGAATGGGTTCTTTAGCATCGATATAGCAACCAGTCTAGGAGAAGGAAAACTTTGAATTCAAACCTGTTAAACTCAAAATTGACCTTGTGTCACATCCTGCTTGTGCGGAGAGATTGGCTAATAAATACTAATTAGCTGACCATTGAATATCACTAACAAGTTTTTGATAAAATTGTAAAATTGTATTTTATTATAGATTTACCAACCAACCCCTCTAACATGATCAGGATGTGACACAATGTTATTTTTTAGTGGGGGACAACTGGTTTGAATTCAGTGTTTTCCTTCTCCAATACAGACTGTCGTTTCCTTCTTCTATACCGGTTGCATACTTGTAAATTTCACGGTTTTTGTGTTGGTTTTGGCAAAGATGGAATATCTTTCATCTAAAGTAGTGTGAATATAGTCAATGGAGCTTGGTAACTGTCAGTTTGAAAATAGCATAGACGAGAAACTGACAGTTACCATGCAGCCGTAACTTCATGTCATATATAAGGACTTGAATACATTTTCAGTGGTTTATAAAATTAACACGTTCAGTGCGATATGACCCACTGGTGAATTGTGCTATATTTTTTTGTAAAAGACCCACCAGTGGGTTCGTTCACATTTTGTTATGTTTTTACATACAAATAAGATATTGAGCACTGAATGATAATGTAAGACCCATTTGTTAGAAATTAATAAGTTTTTATTTAACATAGAGTAGAGGATTGATTTTTACAGTGACTTAAGAGCCCAACTTGTACGTGACCAACTAGGTTGTGTGTCATTGTGGAATGCCCACTTCCGGTCCTAGCTCCCACAATGCATCTGTCACAGGAGGTAAGTGTCCCCTACTGATCAAGGGTAGCAGCTCTATATATTTTTTGTTAGATTTGCTAGGAATTTTGACAGCTAAAGGTGAAAATTACCACAAAAGTTCATAATTACCAAGTTGTGTTCTTTAGCACACCTTATAATATATACCAAAATAATCCAAAAGTGACGATTTTACATCTTATGACAGGAGAAACCAACATCTATTAATAATATTGTTTTTTTTAAACAGGTTTTAATAAATACTTGATTGGTATTATATATCTATATATAGTTTGTTTTATTTTAATACATATTTAAAGTTTACATTTGCTTAAGTCTGGAGTCTTGGTGGATGAGCAGTCCATGACATGCAACACTCCACTTAGAACCTTACTTAGGCTAGACGGGCGGTTGGAGAGGCCCCCTCCGATCAATCGACTGGTCACGTCAAGCCATAGCACCTATATGATTTTCCCAACCCTATTGCCCTTATGGCAAGCCCCAACCCCTTTTTATCATATGGGTGCTAGAAGGCGGTGGCTGCAGGTCTACATGTCCTGGGAATGACGTTAAACTCTATCTGATGGTGAGGTTCCAGTTTTGGAGGTTTGGGGGAATGTGGAGCACCCCTTCATCACCATTGCTCCCTGGTCCACTCTGACCTGGAGTGGTAGTACCTGTTAGGGTCCCATCTATGGGTTAAATAGAAAAAATGTATTTATGAAAAAAATTGTATTATCCATTAAGAATTGATTTATTTCCAAACTTTATCGGCATTAAATGACCCACTGAGGTTGATATGCCGTAAAACAAACCAAACCAATCATTTTATTGAAGAATTTCTCTCACGATTCAAATTCCTTCATCAGGAAGGAAGCAAAACGTGACTTAATATTTTTTTTTCCTCCACAAATCCTGAAAATTGTTCACATGCCAAACACCCCCCCTTTTTTTCTTTTCATTAAATGACACTATTTTGCTGTATTGGGGAGGTCTGGGGGTGGGTTCTTAAAGGGTTGTCACTTAGATAGAGGTTGTCACTTGTTCTCTGCATCAGGAATGAAAGACTGGCACATTTTTCATTAAAAATAAACTGGATGTTACTTCTTCAGACGCATAAGGATATTAAAATATGTGGGGGATTTTTTTTCATTGATGGAGGAAAGAATTATTCTTCTATAAATTGTTGCCACCCCCTCCACAATGAACGAGGCAGTTTCAATTAGACCTTCATATATACTTATGAACTATTCTCATTTTCTTTAATCTCCTGCCTCTAGCCCCTGAATGAGTGTTCAAGCAATTGACCTCTGCCTGTCAGTCATGTCTGCCATTGCTGAGGTGGTGAGAGCTCATCACCTTACAATTTGCATATTTTCATTTTTAATAATCAACTGAAACTCAATATGCTAAGTTCTTTAGTACTACACTATTACATTAGTAATAACAAAGCAGGTGTAATTAGCTGAGGTGATGACACTCGTGAGAAATAAGAATTCAGCAGATAAGCAACACCAGATAATCAGGATTTACACTTTTTGCATTTCAACTTGGATGATTTGGATGGTCTCATTTTTAAGCAGAAGCTTTTGCAAGATGATAACGGTTGTACAATTAAGGAACATGTAGATTCTTTAAATATTTTGAATGTTGAAACTAGAGGAACTCCCTAAACATTTTAAGTGCAAAATGTTTACATTTTTACTTCACTCCAAGCACACTCAATGACCCGAATTAATTGCAAGTCAATTTAGTTGACCCGAAAATAAAACTAGAAAATAAATGTTTATTGCTAATAAAGTTGCTTTGCCTTTTTATTTAAAAATTTTTTTTTTTTTTTTTTTTTTTTTTTTTTTTCCCCCCTTCAATATTAGAATTGAATATGTAAGGGTGTGTGGATCTGTTGTATAAAATCATATTACTTTTTTTTTTTTTCTTTCAATTACAACAAATACTGAGAAAAATTTTTTACCTGGCTTTTTTTGTCTTTACGTTCTGTGTGTATGTATATTTGCATTTATAGTTTACGAATTCTGTTCTTGAGTTAATTGTACTAGCAAATATATGCACCCTCCGGGTGCAAGTATTTAAGTTTTAATGTAATGAAATATTATATTAAATTTAAAAGGCTAATGAAATTTAATAGGAATGCAGATAAAAAGATTTAAAACAGAGGTGGGTATAATCGAAAAATAGAACAACGAAAACTTACTCTACCATCACCCCCGTCTTTCATTGCTAAATTTTCCTAATTTAACTATCTAGTTAAATTAAGAAGTAAATAATAAAATTACAGTCATTTCGTATTGTTAATGGATTTCTTTTAAGATTTATCCCCAAGAGTTTTTGCTCATATTCATTAAGATAAAACCAAACAATTAGAAATACTAAGCACATATTTATTAAAATCAAATTTGTGAGTATCAATATGCAAATTAGCCTTCCCATTCACACTGTACACTGCTATTTTGTAGTATATATAAATACAATTGCATGTTATTAGTATGTAGATAAGGTCAACAGTATTAGTAATGTAAAACAATTTTATTAATAATTAAGGTTTAAATAAAAATAAAATTATGGAGAATGTGACGTAAATAACAAAGGGAATTGTGACTTGAGAAGTGATATAGTTTCGGTTACAGACAGAAAAACACACAATCTCCATTATAATAAGATTAGACAGTGGTTAATTAGTTGTTTTGTAATTTAATATACAGTTAATCTAGTACCTATTAGGGTCCTATCTATGGGTCAAATATTTGTTTAAAAATTCTTCATATTGCATAGGACTGTGTGTAAAAAAAAAAAATAAAAAAAAAACTCTTTAAGAAATAATTACCAAAAAATGTAAATATGAATACAATTCCTTAAATTCTAGGCATAAGATAACCCTAGATGGGTTTACAGGCCATTAAAAATCAATTTATTTGGGAGTGAATGGAAATTAAATTTAGCTACAAGGGATGCATCAAGTAGTTACTTGCTAAGCTTAATTTAGATGTGGCACAAGGCCAGAAGTATTGGGTGACCACTTAAGCAACAGCAGGTACTGTAAGCAACATGAGTCCTTTATCTAAAATCACTTGATTTGGCATTAAATAACCCCAAAAGAGTTGATATGCTGTAAAACAAAACACCTAAACCAAACAACCAATGCCATGAAGAATTGATCCCACTAACAATCGCCTGCTAATCCAGCACACCACACAAGGTTCCCTAAGGGGTTGTTTTTGTTACTGTATTCATCCTGGGTCAATTGAGCCGGCTCCATCCAACAAGTTCACCGTATCTCGAATATACAATATAGTGAATTTATGAAAAGAGAAAGAAAGGAATATGAAATTCACAAGCAATTCCCAAACCCTACATGCATATCCCAGTCAGGGGAAGCGATGCCCTAGTTTGCTACAAATTTTCAACAGACACAGTGACAAGTATGCCAAAAGCTGCTGATTCCTGACGATAATTGAGATACCCGTGGCATTTTCACCAGTGCCCCTTTAGCTGTGTTGTGATCCTAATACAATCAAAAAGTTTCTAAAGTAAATGCAATTTTTTTTTCTTATCTGGATGGCAGTAAACTTTTTCTCTTTTTTTCTCTTTTTTTTTTTTTTGGGGGGGGGGGAAACGACTAAAACGATTACTAAGTAGTGATGAAATGAACTCTAGAGTTGAGATGTAAGAAAAGTGGTCTTTTCATGATTGAAAAAAAAACAAAAAAAAGAAAACCATTAAAAGATAGTTTGGGATATGAGATTCCTTGCTTAATTTTAATAGTTTAATACTTTTAGCTCAGTTGGTAGAGCATCTGCCTAGGAACTATAAAGTTCTAGGTTCAATACCAGCCCTCACAAACTCAGCACATGAATAACACAGCTTGGATCTATGTAGTAAAGTGGGGAGCTGATCGTAGGTGTAGCGCTCCCCCTCAGAAGCAAAAAAAATCTCCTCGGTCCCGTGTCAGTTAAAAGAGGATAGACTCTCTTGCAGTCTGGCTGATACTGACAATAGGCTGATTTTACTACTGGGAAGCCCAAAGGTTCTAGGTTCAATACCAATACTCAGCACATGATTAGCACAGCTTAGATCTGTGTGGTAAAGTGGGGAGCTGAAGGCAAGTGTGGTGCTCCACTTCAGATGCCCAATCTCCCTGGTCCAGCACAAGTGAAAAGAGGATAGACTCCCCTGCTGTCTGCCTTATACTGACAATAGGCCACTTTGCTGACTTTACTAATGGGAACCACAGTGGTTCTAGGTTCAATACGAATACTCAGCTTGGATATGTACAGTGAAGTGAGAAACTGAAGGCAGGTGTGGTGCTCCATTTTAGGTGCCCCCTCAAAAAAAAATCTCCCTGGTTTAGCGCTAGTGAAAGGAGGATAGACTCCCTCAGCACAGCTTGGATATATACAGTGAAGTGAGGATAGACTCCCTCAGCACAGCTTGGATATATCCAGTGAAGTGAGGAACTGAAGGCAGGTGTGGTGCTCCATTTTAGGTGCCCCCTCAAAAAAAAAATCTCCCTGGTTTAGCGCTAGTGAAAGGAGGATAGACTCCCTCAGCACAGCTTGGATATGTACAGTGAAGTGAGGAACTGAAGGCAGGTGTGGTGCTCCACTTTAGGTGCCCCCCCCAAAAAAATCTCCCTGGTTTAGCGCTAGTGAAAGGAGGATAGACTCCCTCGCTGTCCAGCTGATACCGGCAATATGTCACTCTGCTGATTTTACTACTACTACAACTACATAAAGAAAAAAAAGAAAATAAGGAATCTTAGCATTTACAGGAGACAAAGAAAGTGCCAACGTGGGTTTTTATCTTTTAAAAATGGTGGCTTTTTGAAATCTAGCAGATGTTATGGCAGATAGGGTGGGGGTAGGTAAAGTTGAATAGCAGTAACTTGCTAGTCTTTCAATTCAAAGAAAGGGTAGGGATTGTGTTAATTCAAATGGAGAGTGGCTGATGACTACCATGACTTGTTTATTAAGAATGGTAATAAAAAAAAAAAAAGAATTCCTGATTTCTAAGTTTGTTAGTATAAGTAATGAACTTAAAGATCTGAGTAAGTATTGACAAGTGTCTACTTAAAATTGTTGATATGTACCTCTTATATAGTGTGGGGGTGGGGTCATAATGAGGGAGGGGACAATGACACACAGTGACCACAACATCATAGTGCTACATTAGATCAAATAGGGAGGTGCACTTAGCATAATGGTTATCATCATGGGAAATGGAATCGGCGATTAAAGTTCAAATCCTGGACGAAGCTGTTTGCATTTCACTTTGCGATAATGCTTGTGGTAAAAACATGAATCCATCTTTTCTCCTGACCCAGCTATGGCGAAAATAGTAGGGTAGACTGGTTTCTTTAACCTTGTTTAGGCAACCAGTCTTGGAGAAGGAAAACTCTGAATTCAAACCGGCTTTACTCCACTTAAAAATTGAAATTTTGTTGCATCCCGCCCATGGTGGAGGGGTTAGGTAAACACATACATCAGATCTCAGAAGAATTGACTCCTGATCGGGTACATCACAGGAACTTATTGTCATGGACGACATTCTTGTGGTCGAGATATATATATATAGTGGTAAGTATCCCCGCCTGTCAGAGATTGATTTTTCTCGATTTGTTTAGCCTTACATTTAAATAGGTAAATCCCGCCTAATTAATTATTAATGAATTAACTTTCATAAAATTAGGTTCGACTTCAATTAAGCACATATTCTCCCAAATATATATATATATATAATTTTTTTTTCTTTTTTTTTCCTTTCTTCCACTTCTCCTTTGGTAGAAAAATCAGACCATATGACCTTTAGGCACCCCTTTTTGATCTCGATTAAGAAAGGACATGTTTTTTATTTACACTGTCAATATCCGGTTGTTTCAACAGACTATTTTTAGATTTTTTAATTTTTTTTTTTTTTTAATTATAAAACTAACCCCTAACCAACAACCGGATATTGACGATGTAAATGAAAAACATGTCCTTTCTTAATCGAGATCAAAAAGGGGTGCCTAAAGGTAATATGGTCAGAAAAATCAAACAAAAGAATTTCAGTAATCATCTGGAAAAAAAGGCAAATCACTGACACAAAAACAGTTTTTTTAAACATTTTCTAAAAATTATTTTTAATTTGTTCCCATGTCCTGGGAATGACGTTAAACTCCCTGATGGTGAGGTTCCAGTTTTGGAGGTTTGGGGAATGTGGAGCACTCCTTCATCACCATTGCTCCCTGGTCCACTCTGACCCGGAGTGGTAGTACCTGTTAGGGTCCCATCTATGGGTTAAATAGAAAACATAAGTTTATAAACAAAATTGTATTATCCATTAAGAATTGATATATTTCAAAACTTTATCGGCATTAAATGACCCACTGAGGTTGATATGCCGTAAAACAAAACAAACCAAACCAAAAATTACTTTTAATTTGTTCCCTTCAATTAATATTTCTAGTCTGTTAAACTCTGTTCAGTTTAGCTCAGTCGGTAGAGCAAGGTTCCAGATTTGATACAGGTCCTTGTCAACTCAGCATATGAGTAGTACAGCTTGGATCTGTGTGGTAAGATGGGGAGCTGATGGTAGGTGTGGTGTTCACCTCAAACGCAAAACCAATCTCCCTGGTCTAGCACTAGGGGGTGGTTATACAGCTAATATCACCAATAGGTCACTCTGTCTACTTTACTTTATCCCTATGTTAAACGAACTCTTACTAAACCTAAAATAGTCATTTGATTAAAACGACAGAGGTCTTTAAAAAATTAGTCTCATAGAATAAGAAATTGTTGCTATGGTAACAAGAAGTATTACTCAAATAAAAATGGAAGAGAGAACAGTTAAAGAAAAGTTGAAAAAGAAAGAAAATATGAAGAAAAGAAAGAGAAAAAGAGAATGTGATGAAGAGAGAGAGAGAGAGAGAGAGTAGGAAGAAAGGAAAGAGAGAATGTGATGAAGAGAAAGACAAAGAGAGGGAGAATATGAATAAAGGAAAGAGAAAGTGACAAAGAGAGAGAATATGAATAAAAGGAAGAGAGAATGTGATGGAGAGAATATGAAGAAAGGAAAGAAAAGGAGAAATAGACAAAGAGAGAGAGAGAATATGAAGTGAAAGAGAAAAGTATAGAAAGTTTGAATTAGAGAGAAGGAAACAAAAAAAAGGAAGTAAAAAATCAAGAGAGATTAAATCCTAATGTAAATAAATCCATCATTTAAAATGGAAATGTTATTGTTAGTAATTCTATAAAACCTTTCTCATTTTACAAGTAACCTTAACGTATTAATTAAGATACTTTTATATAAGTGAAGGTTGACTAAAATATGTCTGTTCTGACACGTGGCTAATTTTGTTGGCTCTCTAAGTACTCCATAATTCTAACCTTGTGTCAAACTGTATACAGGGTGACTCAGAAAAAACAGAACCCAAATTATTTATTTATTTTCCAATTAAACTAACCCTAAACCTAAACTCCCCAAGTTAAAATTAACCATTTTATTACAAAATTTGTGGGTTTTGTTTTTTCTGGGTCATGGGATTTTGAGTATGATTTGCAAGTTTTACCAAAAACTCTTGCATAAAATCTATTTCCAATGTTTAGAATCAATGTTTTTTATTCATTTTTTAAATTTTTTTTTAAAGTTTATTGTTCACTGTGTAAATGTTGGGATGAACGATAATGTGTAAAAATATTTTTTTGAAAATTAAAAAGTCAATAATTTTGATGGCGTTCATCACGTTATTTCTTCCCTATCCGTCACTACCACTGGCAGTTCTTCTACATGGCATTCAGAATCCACACAGTTGGTTGATATGGGTTTTTTCTCACTAGTCTTTATTGGAATGTCCATGTAATATCTGTTGTTTACTGTGAAGAGATATGTTGTATAATGTTATGTTCAACAGAGGCATATAAGATAGAAATATATATATATATATATATATATATATATATATTTATTTATGTTGCAAATGTACAGTGATATGTATTATGTTAGTCTAGGCCTGGATAGCGTTTGTAAGTAGTTCTATCCCTAAGCGTCTGCTATCATGATCTTCCTACGCTGTTGTGCTGTGTCATGTGAGGAAGTAGTTCGTAATACTATTACATCCCTCTCACCAGATGAGAGGAGATGTGATGATAATAATTGTTTGTAATTTTTTGTATCTTGTAGGTGTGTGGATAAAACGGCCACTTCTAGTTGTTTTAGGTGTTGGTTGTTTAGGGTAATGCTGGTTATGTGTGTCATCAGTGTTAGTATGTGTTTTTCTTTGTGGTGGTGTGTTGTGATCCTTCCCTATCCGTCACTACCACTGGCAGTTCTTCTACACGGCATTCAGACTTTGGCCCCATCTTGGGCTAGACGGGCGGTCGGAGAGGCCCCCTCTGATCAATCGGCTGGTCACGTCAAGCCCTAGCACCTATATGATTGCCCCAACCCCTTTTTATCATATAGGTGCTAGAAGGCGGTGGCTGCGGGTCTACATGTCCTGGGAATGGCGTTAAACTCTATCTGATGGTGAGGTTCCAGTTTTGGAGGTTTGGGCAATGTGGAGCACCCTATTCATCACCATTGCTCCCTGGTCCACTCTGACCCGGAGTGGTAGTACCTGTTAGGGTCCCATCTATGGGTTAAATAGAAAAATGTATTTATAAAAAAATTGTATTATCCATTAAGAATTGATTTATTTCAAAACTTTATCGGCATTAAATGACCCACTGAGGTTGATATGCCGTAAACCAAACCAAACGGCGTTCAGAATCCACACAGTTGGTTGATATGGGTTTTTTCTCATCAGTCTTTATTGGAGTGTCCATGTAATATCTGTTGTTTCCCAGAGCCGAAAAGAAAGTCCCAGACAAACAAAAGAAGAAAAAAAAAATGTAGGAAAACAAAAGAATGGAGATTATTAATAACAATAGAAAGGAGTTATCAGCCCTTGTTGCTATGGTAACATCGTTTTGTGATAAAGAAACTGAGGATACCCACAGAATGTACGTTGTATTCTTTGTTTTGAATTCACTACTTAGGGCTTTATGAAGAATTTTTAATAAAAGAGGAAAATATGAATATAAGAAAGTCTGGAGAAAGTGGAAGAAACATTATTTCTCCTGTTTTATTTCCTTTTTCTTCTAAAGCCTTTGTTCCTGTGGTTAAGATAGCCACGGCCATGTAGGTATTTACCTAACCTGTAGAATTTCGTATTAGGTGGTCAGTATTTAGCTGTATTGCAAGTTGAATCTGCACTGAGCATCAGAGTGTTGGTAGGTGGTTTATATAGAGGTCTGGGTTGTTCCACTATGTAGTTTGGCCAAGCTCATTCCCTGGATTCTGATTGGCTGCTGATTTTCAGTGCAGACACTTTCATCCATAAATAACCAACATGTAGCTATGTTCTGGTAGTTAGCACAGGTGAAGTTCCAATTTTGGAACTGTGAGGAGTGTAGGGTAACCCTTCATTGCCATTACTTTCAGGTCCACTCTGACCTGGAGAGGTAATACTACTTAAGAGTCCCATACATGGATTAAATAGAAGAAAAAAATTGAGTTTAAAAAAAGAAGAAATTTGAATACCCATCAAGAATGGATCAAGCAAAATATCTTTGACATAAAATTACCCGCCCTGTCAGCTGAGGTGTTAGAATACACCGACTGCACTTCTGCAGAGGGGTAAGACTCCCCCAAAAGAGGCCACCTGTTGGCCATGGGTGGTGACCTGGGATGCTTAAGAATGGAATCCTGGAGGATGAGTAGTCCATGACATGTAACACTCCACTTTAAACCCTTACTTGGGTTAGACGGGTGGTCGGAAAGACCCCCTCCGATCAATCAGCTGGCCATGTCAAGCACGAGCACCTATATGATTGCTCCAACCCTATTGGCCTTATGGCAATCCCAAGCCCTTTTTATCATATGGGTGCTAGAAGGCGGTGGCTGAGGGTCTTCATGTTATGTGAATGACGTTAAACTGTATCTGATGGTGAGGTTCCTGTTCTGGAGGTCTGGGGAATGTGGAGCACCCCTTCATCATTATTGCTCCCTGGTCCCATCTATGGGTTAAATAGTAAAATGTGTTTATAAAAAAATTGAGTACCCATTAAAAATTAATTTATTTCAAAATTTTGTTGGCATTAAATGACCTATTGAGGTTGATATGCCATAAAACAAAAACCAAACCAAACATAACCATGACTAGACACAGCTGTAAAGTATTCTATGTTACTATCGCCCATGGGCAGGATTGAACCAGCAACCTACAGATGATTGTCCCTTAGAACTGTATTAACTGAACCTTTATATCCATTGCAGCATGTGTCCAACTGAAACAGCTGAAGAAGCCCGGAGAGTACATCGGTCGAAAAATAGTGTATATAACAATAAAAATAAGGACAATAATCTAAAAGATCTGAATAATATAAATGTTTTTATTGTTTCTCTGAATGTTTGAGATGAGTCTTGATGATTAGTATTATCTATGCTATTCGTTGTTATCTGTACAACGTTTCGACCGATTTGCCCTCCGGCCTTCTTCAGGTATTTCTTGTCGGACATAATAGAAAAAAATGAGTTTTAAAAATGTATTCGAAAGAAAATTGAGTTAAAAAAAAAAAAAAAAAGAATTGAATACCCATCAAGAATGAATAAAACAAAAATAACTTTGACATAAAATAACCCAAGAAGGGTTGACATGCCATAAAATCCAACCAACCTGAAAGGATAATCATTCGCACTTTCAATTGCGATATTTTTATTCCAGCTTTTTGTCACCTGAATACGACAATCGAGACATCTTACCTGGTGACAAATACACGCAGAACACAATACTCCGCAAATGATGTGTGTATTTTTAGGTGACACAGGACCAAAATTGTACTGGGTGTCTCTTTTTTTTGAAAAAATAGAGGCTGCCATGTTGTCTCACAGCATTGCTGTAGTCTGATCTTATAGCTATTGTACGCGTGTCGTATGTTGACAGCTTCCTCTATTTCAAGCTGTTACTTTTAACTCTTTGATGACTGTATGATGCAACATGAGCTGATTTTAGAAGCTGATTGATGTATGTGACAGATAACCAATAGATTCCTTTTTTTTTTTTTTTGTCGGCTGGGGCGTTAGAATGCACTGACTGCACCTCTGCAGAGGGGTAAGACTCCCTCAATGGGGCCACCTGTTGGCCGTGGGTGGCGACCCGTGATGCTTAAGGATAGAGCCCAGGTGGATGAGCAGTTCATGACATGCAATACTCCACTTTGGCCCTATCTTGGGCTAGACGGGCGGTCGGAGAGGCCCCCTTCGATCAATCGGCTGGTCACGTCAAGCCCTAGCACCTATATGATTTTCCCAACCCTATTGCCCTTATGGCAAGCCCCAACCCTTTTTTATCATATGGGTGCTAGAAGGCGGTGGCTGCGGGTCTACATGTCCTGGGAATGACGTTAAACTCTATCTGATAGTGAGGTTCCAGGTTTGGGGAATGTGGAGCACCCCTTCATCACCATTGCTCCCTGGTCCACTCTGACCCAGAGTGGTAGTACCTGTTAGGGTCCCATCTATAGGTTAAATAGAAAAATGTATTTATAAAAAAATTGTATTATCCATTAAGAATTGATTTATTTCAAAACTTTATCGGCATTAAATGACCCACTGAGGTTGATATGCCGTAAAACAAAACAAACAAACAAATTGTCACATTATTCCCGCACCGTGCTCCAAAAGTCATTGTATTTCCACCCCATGGATTATCTTCTAGTCCCATTTTTAGTCCATTGGTACACATTTTCTTAACTAGAACATGTCTCTTCGTATGCATCACATTCTTCTGTAAATTTCACATGGTTTACACTTTTCAGGCACCAAAAATTTTATGACAGACTTCTGTTCCAGCCTGGAGCACTGTTTGATTTACTGCTTTTTTTTAAATAACCTCAAAACAAATATTTCTGTGAGATTAAAATAATTTTTGCGCTAAACCAATTCCAAACAATCAAGAGTTTACATTTATGGATAAAAAATTCTGGAAAAGAAAAGTTTATTTTGCTTTTTACCAAAAAATTGCCCCCTTATTTATTGAATGACCCATGTATATAGGTTATGAATGAAATAAACATTTGTAGAAAAAATTTGTCTTTATGGAGTCACGTCTGTTTTAGTATATAAGTTTTAAATTATAACTCCGAAAAGAGATGTTATTGAGCATTAAAATTGCGCATACTGTTGTATATCCTCGTTGGGTATATACATCGAGAGAGTTCTCATGTGATAGATAGACACAGAGTTAAGACTGTGACTTACTTGCTTCTTTGTCTAGTGGTTGTTTAATCTTCTTTCTTTTGGCCAGTCGTTATCTAATCTCTTCTTGTCTTCTTCTAACTGAGGGCTTCTTTTCAAGTCATGCATTAATCAACTACAAGACTTTGTTTTTCTTTGATCAAAGATTTTATTACTGCCCATCCTGATTCACCACGCAGTTTGAGTTACCTTTCTGCCTGACATCTGTTTGAAAACTGACTTCCTAACTATCACGTGACTCACGAGATTTGCACCTCTGGGGTCAGTTGGGGCCAGAAACCGTTACTGGTATTTTTCCATCCCCTGATCTGAAAAACAATGGCTCCTTTCCTTAGAATTTTTACTACAGGGCTTGTCAAAAACCCATGCCACCACACAACAATACAATTTGATCTGTTTATGATAAGAAAAGTATAAAATTTAATTTTTGATTTTTAACTGATTAAATGATACAATTCAATAATCAAAAGTCAATCAATTTGTGGAACTCTTCAAAGTCATTCAGAAGTAAGTACAAAAACTAGCCTTTTAAAAATTGTTTCAAAACACTCATGAGTTTATGTATTTTACCAGCCTCTCCACATGAGCAGGATTTGACACATGGTCAATTTCTTAAATGGTGTTTAACAGTTTTTAATTCAGAGTTTTCCTTCTTCTAGACTGGTTGCCTAACCAAGGCTAAAGAGCTCAGTCCACCCTACTATTTACCCATAGCTGGAGGGAGAATTGGATTCATACCTTTCCCAGCACTATCTTTAGGGTTATTTTTTTAGATGTTTTAAATATTAACAAAAAAGTTTATATTTTTTAACATAATGTTTTAGATATTAATAAAAAAAAGGGTTGCATCTTTTAAAATGTTTTAAATGTTAAAAAAAAATTTCTAAAATAAATGAATACTACAATACACAAATTCTTAGCTTCTTTTATCATTAAATTTAATTTCTCTTACTCCTCTCTTCCTCCTTTCTCTTATTTCCATGTGTTCCTAAAATCATTTTTAGTCCAGTCTTGGTAATTTTGCTACTATATATACATTGGTACCTTTTACAGAAAGGGTAATCATCTTTCATCTTACATGCTTCTCACTGCTCATCATTATCACAAACTTTTAAAAAGATTTTTGTTTGCCACATCTACAAGGAGATTGTAAAGTAACTCCCTATTCTAAAAATCTTATTATTTCTGAATCATTATTTTTACAAAAATTGAACATGAGAACACTCATAAAATGGAGTTTTATTTGTCAAATGGATTTTAATTTCTCTTACTCCAAAGTCATTATAATTCCAAGAGATGTCTGGACTATTCAGGTCATTCCAGCTGTTCTATTCTACAGCCTTCTTCAGAAGTACATATCAATATTGAACCTTTAATGACTATTCAGGTCATTCCATGTGGAGTAACATTTGTTGTTATATTTCAGCTGTTCTATTCTACAGCCTTCTGCAAAAGTACAGGGTGATTGTAAAGTAACTCCCTATCTTTGAAATCTTATCATTTATTTCTGAATCATTATTTTTACAAAAAAATGAATATGAGAAGAACACACATAAAATGGAGTTTTATTTGTTGAATGGATTTTAATTTCTCTTCCTCCTCTCTTCCTCCTTTCTCTCACTCCTAGAGTGTTCCTAAAATCATTTTAGTCCAGTAATAGACTGGGTAATTTTGCTAGTATATATACATTGGTACCTTGACTTACAAGTGCCCCAACTTATGAGTTTTTATTTGTCGAATGGATTTTAATTTCTCTTCCTCCTCTCTTCCTCCTTTCTCTCACTCCTAGAGTGTTCCTAAAATCATTTTAGTCCAGTAATAGACTGGGTAATTTTGCTAGTATATATACATTGGTACCTTGACTTACAAGTGCCCCAACTTATGAGTTTTATTTGTCGAATTGATTTTAATTTCTCTTCCTCCTCTCTTCCTCCTTTCTCTCACTCCTAGAGTGTTCCTAAAATCATTTTAGTCCAGTCATTGACTGGGTAATTTTGCTAGTATATATACATTGGTACCTTGACTTACAAGTGCCCCAACTTATGAGTTTTATTTGTCGAATGGATTTTAATTTCTCTTCCTCCTCTCTTCCTCCTTTCTCTCACTCCTAGAGTGTTCCTAAAATCATTTTAGTCCAGTAATAGACTGGGTAATTTTGCTAGTATATATACATTGGTACCTTGACTTACAAGTGCCCCAACTTATGAGTTTTATTTGTCGAATTGATTTTAATTTCTCTTCCTCCTCTCTTCCTCCTTTCTCTCACTCCTAGAGTGTTCCTAAAATCATTTTAGTCCAGTCATTGACTGGGTAATTTTGCTAGTATATATACATTGGTACCTTGACTTACAAGTGCCCCAACTTATGAGTTTTAATTTCTCTTACTCCTCTCTTCCTCCTTTCTCTCACTCCTAGAGTGTTCCTAAAATCATTTTAGTCCAGTAATAGACTGGGTAATTTTGCTAGTATATATACATTGGTACCTTGACTTACAAGTGCCCCAACTTATGAGTTTTAATTTCTCTTACTCCTCACTTCCTCCTTTCTCTCACTCCTAGAGTGTTCCTAAAATCATTTTAGTCCAGTAATAGACTGGGTAATTTTGTTAGTATATATACATTGGTACCTTGACTTACAAGTGCCCCAACTTATGAGTTTTCCAACTTATGAGTTGCAATGGATTAATGGTATTTCAACTTATTTCAAAAAGGAAAATTGATTTGATATATGAGGAGAAATTGAGTTACAAGAAAAATGAATTAAATTTGGCAGAGTGGCCTTTTGTAAGTATCACCTGGACAGCGAGGGAGTCTATCCCCTTTTTGCTAGCGTGAGACCTGCAAGATAGATTGTAGAAAGTAGAGCGCCACACCTACTTTAAAGCTTCCCACTTTACCACACATATCAGATTACCAAATATGTGCTTCTCATGCACTGAGTTGTTGGGGACTGGTATCGAACTCGGAACCTTGCAATGCCTAGATGACTACTCTAATGACTGAGCTAAATCAAGGTACCACTGTATATATATATATATATATATATATATATATATATATATATATTTGTTTGGTTAAACTTTCAAATCGTCGTCAAAATTAAAATGGAAACTTATTTGGTGGTGATCCATGACAGTTAAATACAGTGTATGAATGAACTTTTTTTTGCGAATTGGGTTACAGTTTAGGGGTTTGGGGATTAAGGTTGTATTGCTTAAAAAAAACAACAAAAAACCCCAAATTACTATACATTTAATGTTGAAAAATAATTTTTTTCAAACCAAGTTTAATTGAAATTATACATGGCAATACTAACACAAACAACTGAGACTAATGTGTCTATGATTGGATTCAATAATTAATTTCAATGGTTAATTAAATTTATAGTAATTAGGGTTTTTTGTTGTTGTCTTTTTAAACAATACATAATTAAAAACAACCTTAACCCCTAAACCATGACCCAATTCGCAAAAAAATGTTCATTCATACACTGTAGTTAAACTGTCATGGATCCCCCACCAAATAAGTTTCCATTTTAATTTTGATGACGATTTGCAAGTTTAACCATTTGTTTATCCTGCCAGTTTTTTTTTTTTTTTTTGGTGGGGGGTGGGGGTGTTAGTCTTCATCAGAGGATGTTTATTTCATGAATGAAAGATTTATGAATGCCATGTGTAAATGAGACTTAAACTTTTAGCACTTAATGATTTAATTATTTGTTTACAATTTTTTTCATTTCCAATGTTTTTGTTTTTTTGTTTTTCTTTTTTAAGATGTTAAGTAGGAAGATTAGTGTAAAAAAAGAAAAAAAAAGAAGAATTTTCAAATAAATATTTGACAAGGGGCCAATTTAGCTCAGTCATTAGAGCACCCATCTAGGAATCACAGGGTTTCTGGTTCAATACCGGACCCTGCCAACTCGGCACATGATTAGCATAGATTAGGTAGTCTGATCTGTGTAGTAACATGGGGAGCTGACGGTAGGTGTAGCGCCCCACCTCAGCAAAAACAATCTCCCTGCACTAAAAAAACGGGATAGACTCTCTTGCTGTCCGACTGATACCGACAATAGGTCACTCCACTTTTACTTGACAGAATGTAATGTTTTTTTGGGTGGTTCAGTTTTGTTGTTGACTTGATTTTGTGTGTAAGATTTGCTTTCTTTTTTTAATGGCATATGAATCTTTGTGGGTTATTTTAAGTGCCCTTGGTTTAAGAATTGCATAGGTGAGAAACTGTGTGTGTGTGTATATATATATATATATATATATATATATATATATATATATATATATATACTAAATTCACTTTACTAATGTATTGAACACTTTTATATTCTTTATAACTGTAACTTATTTGGTTAATTATTGTATCGATGGTTGAAGTTACGATTATTAACTAGATATTGTATTCACTGGTAAGTCACTTTATATATATATAATCCATGTTAAGAATTACAGTATTATTTTTTTCTTATTACTTGGCTTGTCATTTGATTTTAATTAGAACTTAATAATTTTGAGTTATGAAAAAAAATAAGATTTAAAAAACAAAAATCTGATATAGATTTGGGAGGGGGAAGAAGAAAAAAAAGTTCTTTTTTTGAGTCTGATTTTTGTGTATTAAATCACATTCACATGAACTTTTTATTTTTTTGCACTAAGCCCCACCCCCACCACACCCCCACCTCCATTCTCCCTACCCCACCCCCTACATTACTTTGGATTGTTTTTTAACAAATAATGTTATATGAGTCTGCTACTGCAACCGAATATTTACTTTTAGGTTACTATTATCAACACGACGTTGATGGAAATTAGAGACTTGTAAAAGCACACTGCCCCCTTTCCCCCCCTCCCATCTCCAACTCTTGGAACAATCTTTGGTAAGGTCTCTCACCACAGAAGCTTGCCAGAAAATAGATGGAATTTTATCCAGCCTGGGTGGAGCTAATTCTGTGAGAGTCAATGATATCTGCATTAACCATTTTGAGTTGAATATGACACACAGGCAGAGACACACACACAAATATATATGTGTATATATATATATATATATATATATATATATATATATATATATATCCATCCCATCTTATCGGCTCTTTTTTCAGTCTACTTAAGGATGCAGACCTTCTCCAAGGCTAGTCTCACTATTACGTTCACTTTCAGACTAAAACCCTCGGGAAAGGCATGAGCCTCCTTATCCCTCCAGTTATGGGTTAAATAGTACCACTACTGTTCTTCTACAAGGGTGGTTTTGAGGTCAGTTAGCTGCTGTTCTTAAAACCAACAGTAGACTAAGTAGAACTCAAGCAGTGTCCAAGACAGTCGGTATAAATAGGACTCAAGAATGATCCATCCATGAATCTGGCTGATTTGGTTGATTCCATTCCTTGAGTTCTGATTGGCTGCTTGATTTGAATGACATTGTGGAGTCTTATATATACTTTGTCATTTTGCAGTGGACTTTGTAGCTTTCGGGTTTGTATTTCAGTTACAACCGTTTGCTGCCTTGTCTTCCCAGTTCGACGGTAATTGGAACTTTAATTATTCTTCAGGCATTAGATAAACCATATTATTTATAATGTTAATAATTAATTATTAGTAAAATTCAGGACATACTTTTAAACTGGTCTGATTCAATTTGAGTATTTCAATCTGAGTAGGGGAAGTCCTCATGGTGTAGTGGCTCATGTACTGGATTGTGACATCGTAGTGAGTGAGTTCAAACTCCAGTTGTGCTATTATGTTCACTTTTGGACTAATACCATTGGGAAAGGTATGAAGCCCCCTCCCCCACCGCCTTGCTATAGGTTATATAGTACCACCACAGTTTTAAAAAAATGTTATATGATCCTGGTTGAGAACCACTTGTTTAGTGCCTTACCCGAAATACTATTTTTTTGGGGGGTGGGTCTGCACAACAATTTATCCATAACTGGGTGGAGATAAAATAGGTTCATATATATCTCAAGGGCAAAATGCTAACATCCACATTAAGAATTTTAACCTAATCCCAGGTCCACTCTGACTCTGAGTGATATTGTAACGGATTATTAACGTCCAGAGTTTTGGGTGGACTGCTATAGAAAGTGAGGAAGAAGAAATAAGAGAAAGTAAAAGTAGTGATGGATACAAAACGGTTTGTTGGTAATTTGACCGGGGCATGACCCCCCAAATGGAGAATTGAAAGCCAACCGGAAGTTTCGGGTGATGACCGGAACGACGAACAACAAGATCGTCCTCTTTTTGATTTCCAACAGCGTAGGATTTGGACGGGCCTCTGGTCCCTCGTGTGGGATCACAGTAATTTAACAGTGTCCTCTCTCTCTTTCTCTCTGCCTTTCCTCCTCTCCGAAACAACCCACGAGACGAGCCCAAAAATAAAAGCTAAGCCCTGGGGAAGATATATCTCAAGCATTGTATCTTTTTTATCGACAAGATGACCGCCGCATAACAATTACCTTTTTAGTGCCGTGAATTTGGAGGCACGTTAACAAGACCCACTATACAATATATATCGCTTTTGGTACTGTGACCATATTACCACATTACAGTATAGGGTCAAATAGATCAGTTTAAAATTATTTGCTAATATGGTTTTTCCCATTAATCGGTTCAAATTGCAATTTCTCATGTATTATTGGTCCAATCTTAAAAATATTTATATGGTTGGAAAGAAAATAAAATAATCTTTCTAAGTATGTAATTTTCATGTGTTTTTATCCATTGAATTATTTTTTACCCTGTGGCTAAGATCTGGTCATTCTGTTATATGCCTGGTGATAACTTTCTCCAAATTCCTTCTGTGTGAGTGTGTGTGTGTGTGTCTGTCCAATATATATATGCGTATATGGTGATTGCCGCTTCTTGACAGAATAAGGCCATTTCTACAAGTAGTCCAGATGTGAGCATGCAGATGGCCCACGGATCCAGCTTGTTTTTATGTACCCTATCACACATATGAAATCCTCGACATACAGGCGCTGCCACACAGTTCAGACTTCAATGTAGGAAATGTTTCCATGGCGTCCGTCAGGTGTCGCTTCAGAATGGAGGGCTCGAGTCAACTTACCTCAAACTTCTTATAGATAAAGCTGATTTCCGCAAGAGCATCTGTCTGCCCCTTATCGAGATATTTCCCTCTCAAGATCGGGAGGTGTCCAGACATTCCAAGTGGCTGTTCTTAGCCTTGTTTTGTGTTGTAGTATTTTCTAGTTTTCGCCCAGCTAATGTGGGCAACCGTCGAAATGTTGGTTTCTAGAGAGCTTGATAGGTGAATCGGCATTTGTTTAGGTCAGCTACGCATATATATATATAGTGATGCTGATAGCTTTTTAATTTAGTGTATCCTCAGACACCCATATTTGCTTTGAATGAGACCCCGGGAAAATTTATGGGTCCCAAGTAAAGTTTCTTAATAGATTTTAGGGTTTTTATTTATGATCTGGGAAAACAACTGAAACCGGCTAACTCCTACCTTGTAAACTATCCTGTGTAATTCATTTCTAAGAAATTATTGAAATGTATTTACATTTAGCCTGAAATGGTGAGGGAAGAAAAAAGCAAAACCCTGGAACGCATGGATAATTTTTTACTGCGTCCTTTTAGATTTTTGTGCGTCAGGGATGCAGGATGCATACCTATCAGCATCTCTGTGTGTATATATATATATATATATATATATATATATAAGTGAGAGAGAGCTTGTGTCTCGGAAACATTTTTCGTCACATAATGAAAAAATGTGATCATTTGAAAATAAAACATAGGAGACCTTATGATAACAGGAAATTTCAACTGCCAAAATCACTAAAGAATTTCCTGTTTGGTGTTATGGTTTAGAAGAAGAAACAATAGCAAAAGAACAGTCCTGTTTGTTATAAAATCATTGTGTATAGTAGAAATATCATCTTTAAAATAAATGCACACACACAAAAGTAAGCATATTTCTTTGTCACAAGATCTGTGTCTATCTCGCTTAACTGTAACTGGAGGGGGGAGTTCAACATGAGTTCAAATTCTGGACGAAGCTGGTTGCATTTCACATTAAAACCCTTAGAAAGTATATGTATCCAGTTATTCTCCTATCTATCTATCTATCTATCTATCTATCTATCAATGGCAGTTGTGTGTATGTATGTCTGGAGGAAATTATGAAAATAAAACAGTTCAAAACAAAGTAAATACATATACAAATTCACTGTTACTGAGTCTAGCTTCTTATGCAAAAACTATGAAGATTTGTTTTATATTCATGAAGATATTTGAAAGTAATTTTGGCACATCGGATTCGGTGGTCGTGTCTAAAAAAAGAAAAACAAAACATTTTTTATTTCTTATTTTTTACTTGTTACTTTTTTAGTATTTTTCATTTTTTTCATATATTTTTCATTTTTTTGTATTTAATATTTTTTTCACCTTATTGATATTTTTTCATCTTTTTGATATTTTTTTCATTTTTAAAATATTTTTTTCATTCTTTTTACATTTTTTCTTTCTTTTTATGTTTATTTTTTTTTTTTTTTTTTAAATAGATATTTTTAAATATTTTATACTTTATTTCCTTTTTTTTATATTTCTTTTATCTTTTTGATATTCTTTTATTTTTAATTTTTTAATTTTATACTCGTACGCCAAGTTGGCACGGACTGATATCGAACCTGGAAACTTGTTATTCCTAGGTAAATGCTCTACCGACTAAGCAAGAACAACTAGTGTGTATATATATATATAATATATAAATCTTATTATAATGGAGATTGTGTGTTTTTCTGTCTGTAACCGAAACTAAATCACTACTCAAGTCACAATTCCCTTAGTAATTGACGTCACATTCACCATGAACTTATCCTTATTTTTAACCTCAATTATTAATAAAATTGTTTTACATTATTTATACTGTTAACCATGTCTACATACTAATAACATGCAATTGTATTTATATATACAACAAAATAGCGGTTTACAGTGTGAACGGGAAGGCTAATTTGCATATTGATATTAGAAATGTAATTTTAATAAATATGTGCTTAGTATTATTGGTTTCTAACTGTTTGATTTTATTTTAATGAATATAAGCAACAATCTCTTCAATGAATCTTAAATGAAATCCATTAACAAGAAAAGATAAGTGTCATTTTATTCTTTACTTCCTCTTTTAACTATATACTTAAATTAGAAAAAAGAACAATGAAAGACGAGAGTGATGGAAGAGTAAGTTTCAGTTGTTCTATATTTCGATTATACCCTCCTCTGTTTCAAATCTTTTTATCTGCATTCTTATTTAGTTTCATTAGCGTTTCTAATTTAATACGATATTTCATTACATTAAATACTTGCACCCAGAGGGTGCATATATTTGCTAGTAAATATAACAAAGTGTATTAGACTATTTGATCAATATTTCTAAGTTACATTAAGGTATCATCTCTTGTTTATTTCTCACGTTTTTAGAAATTTTGCTTAATGAGCACAAACAGATTTTTTCTTTTAAAAGTAATTGGTTTATATTATACTACAAGGTGTTCTATTTATAGACAATATTTCTGGCTTTTGTCTGGGTAACGATTTTTTTACCTTTTAGGTTACCTGATAACTTTTCCTGCTTCAGTGAACTCTGTGGTATCTCTTATTTGTAAGCACTGACTGTGACTTCCCCCCTCCACGCTTCAGGTGGTCGTGCTTAGAAGAGTCATATAGTATGATGGTCGATAAGAAGTTCATGAAACTGACACTTAAAGTTTTTGCTAACCAATGGGTTTTAGATGTTTTTTTTAGAAATGATCATAACCACTGTCTGGATGGATATATATATATATATATATATATATATATATATATATATATATATATAAATAAATATAAATAAAAAAATAAAATAAAACCTTGCTTAGAGGCGAATCAAATCTGGAATAATAATTAAAATAAAATAAAAAGAAATGATCAAACACACAGACATAAGCACCACGCACACACACATACGCTTACATTTACACACACAAGCACGCACGCACACACACACACAAACACACACATAAGCAAGCACCCCAACCATACACATACACACAGAATTTGGAAGACCCAAGACAGAACGAATCTAGCAGCCGCTAAGACAACTTCAGTTCCAGTATTCTTCTGATGATGGGAATTTTCATCCCGAAATATTAAGGAATAAAATGACAGGTTAACAAAAAACATCATAGTTACCTTCTTTTTTCTTTACACTCGCATTGTGACAGCCTTCAAAACCAACCAACAAACCTATATATATATATATATATATATATATATATATATATATATATATATACACTGGTTAAATCATTTTATTCAAATGGAAGTGATTACTTCCATGCAATATATATATATATATATATATATATATATATATTATGGACTCTCGTTGATTTTCGACGCATGAGGGTTCACACACACAATGAACACCCACACAGTGATTTGTTTATAGTGGTGAAGGCTTGTGTTGGACTATCCACACTTTTTGGTACAGTCAATAGGAAAGAATTGGTGCATCAAGGGTTGCCACAAACCCAATCAACGACCGACCTTAGGAATTTTGAATTCTGAGTTATCTCTCTCCTAGACTGGTTAACCAGTCTGCCCTACTATTTAACCCATAGCTAGAGGGAATTTTGAATTCATATATATATATGTATGGAAATACGATGAGGAAATTAATCCGACAATATGAAAAGAAAATATTTTAAAAATATAACAAACACAGGATGTTACGATCAGGAAACAATTTTTAGTGTCAATACTTAAGTATTTCAGTATTTTATACCATCTTCAGGATACTGTTAGGTGAGGAACAAAATGAAAGATGTTGAGTGTATAGTGGTAGTGTGAATCTGATGCTGTTAACCGTTAATTTTCATATGCGCGTTTGTTTACGAAAAGCAAATGACGTGATCAATGCATGTGCAAAAATGGAATTATATGTTCTTCGCCTTCCATTTTTGCACATGCATTGATCATGTCATTTGCTTTTCGTAATCAAACGCGTATGAATTATCTGTTTACAATGTTCTATAAAGTTAGCGGTCTGATGAAACTCTTGGGTATACACAGGTATGTGTGGGCAGAAATAGATCTTTAACCGCAAAATGGCCGATGTCAGCAGGGCTTAGAATATGCTGACTGTATCCCCTGCTGTGGGGTAAGACCTCTTAAAGAAAAAGTCGACGGGGCGGCCTAAAGTCGATATCATCCATACAGCGAGGGAGTCTATCCCCTTTTCAATAGCGCTAGACCAAGGAGATTGTTTTAGCATCTGAGGTGGAGCGCCACACCTACCATCAGCACCTTACTTTACCGCACAGATCCCTGTGCTACTCATAATGCTGAGTTGGCGAGGACCGGTATCGAACTAGGAACCTTGTGGTTTCTAGCCGAACACTCTACCGACTGAGCTAACCCGGTCCCTTACACATGCGCAAAGTTGTGCCCTGGGTAGTACATTAAACAACATCTGATTCTGAGGCTATATTTCATGTAGATCTGAGGTTTGGAGTAGTCCTTCATTGCCATTACTTCTAGGTTTACCCTGACCTGGGCTGAGGGCTGATTTATAGGTCAAATAGATCTATTTAAAAATTATTTGTATTTGATAGGAATTTGATATCATATAATTGTAAATTATTTGTATTAAGAATAGTTATTTGAAGCTATATTTATTTACTAAGGATTATTATTATTAGTTACTTAAAACCATATAAATGTGTGAAACCAAAGGATTATTATTAAATCAAAATAATTACATAATTAATTATTAATTAGATATATAACATAATAAGTAATTACTTGGTTGGTTGGTTGGATTTTATTGCATGTCAATCCTTCGGTTTTATTATGCCAAAGAGATTTTTATTTTGTTCATTCTTGTTGGGTATTCAATTTAAAAAAAAAAAAATTAAGCTATAGATGGGATCCTAACATGTACTACCACTTCGGGATTTTTATTTTGTTCATTCTTGTTGGGTATTCAATTTAAAAAAAAAAAAAATTAAGCTATAGATGGGATCCTAACATGTACTACCACTTCGGGATTTTTATTTTTGTTCATTCTTGTTGGTATTCAATTTAAAAAAAAAAAAAAATTAAGCTATAGATGGGATCCTAACATGTACTACCACTTCGGGGTTTTTATTTTGTTCATTCTTGTTGGGTATTCAATTTAAAAAAATAAATTAAGCTATAGATGGGATCCTAACATGTACTACCATTTCGGGTAAGACTGGACCTAAGTATAATGGCGATGAAGGGGTACTCCACACTCCCCAGAGTTCCAGAATTGGAAACTCACCACTTGATGCAGTTTACCGACCCAGGACACTTACTTGATAGGAATATTTGATATCATATAACTGTATGCACATAATTCATATATATGAATTAATATAATAATAATATAATAATGTATGAACATAATTCTCTTTCCTGGTCTACTCTGACCTGGAGTGGTAGTATCTGTTAGGGTCCGATCTATGGTTTAAATAGAAAAATGTATTTATAAAGAAAATGGTATTATCCATTTAAGAATTGATTTTTCAAAAACTTTATCGGCATTATATGACCCACTGAAGCGCGTGGTGCGATGGTTAAAGTCCTGGGAAATGGACTCGTCGCCCCAAGTTCAAATCCTAGATGTGATAATTGCATTTAACTTTGCGCTAATACCTTGGGAAAGGTATGAATCCTATTCTCCCTCCAGCTATAGATAAATAGTAGGGCAGACTGGGCTCTTTAACCTTGGTTAGGTAACCAGTCTAGGAGAAGAAAAACTCTGAATTCAAACCTGTTGAACTCCGCTTAAGAAATTGACCTTGTGTCACATCCTGCTCGTGCGGAGGGGTTGGTAAATATATATATATATATATATGAGCTTGATATGCCATAATACAAAACCAAACAGGCCATAATTCCCCAACCTCTAGGCATAAAATAACCCTTTACGTGTTGACATGCCTTTAGAATCAATCAGTCGTCACCATTTGTCTGTAAGAGTGAAGTGACAAAACATGTCTGATTTTTTTTTTTTTTTTTTTTTTTTTTTTTTTTTTAAAATCTGAATCCAGCAGGTGGTGGCTGCAGACAGTAGGCATTGCAACTTTTGAAAGCCAAACCCACTTGCACCTGTGAAGAGCAACATTGTAAAAAGATATGTGCACATAGTGCAAAATCCCCTCCCACGTGTTGTGCAACTTGGGGATGGAATTCTCAGTCATACATGTTGAGGATGCTGCGCTTCACAGTTTAGTCTTAAAAGTGACACATCAACGTTACAACAAAAATCGCCACCCACGTTGAGTAGAATTGTTGAAGTTCATCATTGTCTCAACAGACTTCCATGATGGTCTTCTCTACGTACATGTTTCTATCTCCTGACTGCGCAATATAATGAAAATGTTAAAGATTGTTAGGGAGTGATGCAGTAATTATTAATATTCAAATTAGAAACCTTGGTGTGATAAGAAAAGAGAGTTTATACGAGGGTTTTTTTTTGTTTCTTTTTCTCTCCTAACTTTTTAGTTCTCTCTCTCTCTCTTTCTTCTCACTTCTTTAGTCTCTCTCTCTCTCTCTCTCTCTCTCTTTCTCACTTCTTTAGTTCTCTCTCTCTCTCTTCTCACTCTTCTTTAGTTTCTCTCTTCACTTCTTCTTAGTCTTCTCTCTTCACTTCTATAGTCTTCTCTCTCTCCACTTCTATAGTTTCTCTCTCTCTCTCTCTCTCTCTCTTCACTTCTATAGTTTTCTTCTCTCTTCACTTCTATAGTTTCTCTCTCTCTCTCTTTTCTCTCCTAACTTCTTTAGTTTTTCTCTCTCCTCTCATCACTTCTTTAGTCTCTCTCTCCTCTCATCACTTCTTTAGTTTTTCTCTCTCCTCTCATCACTCTTTAGTTTTTCTCTCTCCTCTCATCACTTCTTTAGTTTTTCTCTCTCTCTCTCATCACTTTTTTAGTTTTTCTCTCTCTCTCATCACTTTTTTAGTTTCTCTCTCTCCCCCTCTTCACTTTAGTTTCTCTCTCTCTTTCTCTTTTCACTTCTTTAGTTTCTCTTTCTTTCTCTTCTTTAGATTCTCTCTCTCTCTTCTCTCCCCCCCCCCCGCTCTCATTTTCTTTTAATTTCTTCTTTTCTCTTCCCACTTATTTACTTTCCCTCTCTTTTCTCCCCATTTCTTTATTTTCTCTCTCTCTCTTTCCCCCTCTCTCCTACTTCTTATTTAGTGTTTCTCTCTCTCTCCTCACTTCCTCTCTCTCTCTCTCTCTCTCTCTCTCTCTCTCTCTCTCTCTCTCTCTCTCTCTCTCTCCTCACTTCTTTTTGAAGCATACACAGCAAGTTTTTTATTCAATTAACTAACTATATATGATATTATTCCAACACAGACCTGTTAGCAAATTATAATGATGATAATATTAATACTATTAATTTTTAGTCTTATTATTATTATTGATGATACTATTAATTTAATAGTAATATCAATAATAATAATAATAAGACTAAAAATGCAAGTAAAAGGTGGTCGTCGTAGTTGTCGTCTGTTGTGAAAGGAAGGAAAGAAAATATGTGCGGGGGAACGGGTTAGAAAGCAGACATGTTTATTCAGCAAATAACTTTCTAGAAGAAGTAGATCAGGAGGAAAAGAAGGTTAGAATCAGTGGGGTGGCGGCGGGGGGGGGGGGGATAAACAAAAAAATGGGGAGGAAATTATATTGTTATATAAGGGGGTGGGGATATGAAAGAGAGAGAGGGGGGAGAGATAACTTAAGATTTATGTAAAGAAATAAGAAAGAAAGAGACGGGGGAAGTAAGGAGAGAGAAAAAGAAACCGAGGAAGTGAGGGGTGATATATATATATATATATATATATATATATATATATATAGAGAGAGAGAGAGAGAGATTAAAGAAGTGTGTAGATAAAAAAAAAAAGAGAGAGAAAGAAATTAAAGAAGTGGGAAGAGAAAAGGAGGGAGAAAAAGAAGCCAAGGAAATGAGAGAAAGAGAAACTCAAGTGAGTAGAGAAAGAGAGAGAGAGAAAAAAACCAAAGCAGCGAAAAAGAAATTCAGAGAGAGAGAGAGAGAGAGAGATATAAAATAAACAAAAAAAGAGAGTGAGTGTGTATAAAATAAACAAAAAGGAAGAAAAAAGTTGGGTGGTTATTTGGTTTAAAAGAAGAAAAAAAAATTGTCAGAAATAAAAAGAAAAATAATTTCAATATTGTTACATCGGTGACAAGTCATTCCTTTTTTTATTTTTTTCTCTAGTTCTTTCCTTCTTCTCTCTTATTGCACATCCTCCATTTTTCTCTTAACTTAGAGATTTTCAACGTCTAGCAAAATAGATGTTAATTTAAGAATATAATTGCCAAGACACAACTTAGTGGACTTTAAAAAAAAAAAACTAGGACAAGTTCAAGGAGAATGATTACATATTATATTAACTGAGATTTTGTCCTAGCTTGGCACAATTCCACAATTGATGGAGGGGAGGGGTGTGAAATGTCTACTGTGTTACGGCAAACTTTTAAAATGGGGAATAGGGATGGGTTTTTAAATTGAACCTAGAAAATTAGAACTAACAGACAAGAAAATTGTGATGTTTGCTTTTTACGGGGACATTTCTGCAGCTTATAGGTGAAGGGTAATTTTTTAAAGATTCAGGGTCAGTCCAATGCAGGGCTTGCCATTTGAGTGCCCTAACCATAACTGTTTCATGAAAATACATCCACCTTGTTGGCGAGGCTTAGAATAGACTGACTGTATCCCCCCTGCAGAGAGGTAAGACCCCTCCCAAAGACGTGCTATGTATGACAGTAAACTGCATCTGATGGTTAGGCTCCCTCCAGTTCTGGAAATCTGGGGAGTATGGAGTAACCGTTAATTTCCATTTCACCCAGGTCCTCTCTGGCATGAAGTGGTTGTACCTGTTAGGGTTTCATAAATGGGTATCCTCTGCAGAAGGTTAATACCCCCTCAAAAAAAGGATTTGCTTGGTATGACACTAAACTGCATCTGATGGTGAGGCTCCAGTTCTGGATATTTGAGGAGTGTGCTGTACCTATTCATTGCCATTACTCCCAGGTCCACTTTGCCCTGGAGTGGTAGTACCTTTTAGCATCCCATCTATGGGTCAAATAGAAATAGACTGTATCCCTTGCAGAGGGGTAAGACCCCACCCACAAATAAAAGGATGTGCTAGGTATGATGCTAAACTGCATTTAATGGTGAGGCTCCAGTTCTGGAGATCTGGGAGTGCGGAGTACCCCTTCATTGTCATGACTCCCAGGTCCGCTCTGACCTGGAGTGGTAGTACTCATTAGAGTCCCATCTATGGGTCAAATAGATCTGTTTGCAAATTATTCATATTTGATAGGTCCATGTGCAAAAAAAAAAAAAAATCCTTTTAAGAAACAACTACACAAAAAATGTAAATCTGAATTTAAAATGAACTTAAAATAATCCTAAATGAGTTGACGTGCCATTAAAATCAACCAACAAAAATAAAATCTTTAAACTGAAGGGATATATTTTGATAAACTTTCAAAGACAAAATATTTCAATAAAACAAATAATCTTTCATGGACGTTTTCTTAACCACTTCAGTCATGGAAACATAGTCATTTTTTTTTCCATTTCTTCCTTTCTAAATATCTTGGTCATCTTTATTTTGCTATTTAGTAAAAAGTAAAGTAGACCTATTGTCAGTATCAGTCGGACAGTGAGGGAGTCTATCCCCTTTTTGCTTGTGCTAGACCAGGGATATTGTTTCTGCATCTGAGGTAGAGTGCCACACCTACCATCAGCTTCCCACTTTACTGCACAGATCCAAACCGTGCTACTCATATGCTGAGTTGGCAAGGGCCGGTATTGAACTCAGAACCTTGTGGTTATGAGCTGGATGCTCTACTGACTGAGCTAAACTGGCCCTAAGGGATATTTACTTATTATTTTTAGATCAACAGGAGCTTTCATTGTTTGTTTGTTTTTTTATTTCATTCATTTTACTTTCAATTTCTTTTACTGGACCATATGACCTTTAGGCACCCCTTTTGTGATCTCAATTCATAAGGACATTTTTTTCATTTACACCGTCATAATCCAGTTGTTTGTTAGGGGTTGGGGTTAGGGGTTAGTTTTATAATTAAAAAAAAAAAACTCTAAAAATTGTCTGTTAACAAAGCGGTGCCTGCTGATTTTTTTATTTGTAATTGATTGTCAAAAAAAAAAGAAGGGTAATTTATGAGGAAGTGCGTCCCGGTCTCCTGCCTCAGAAATTGCTACCCAGTGACTATTAAAATAACGTCCCCAGCTATGTCGTCTCGGCCGTGTTACTTGAAAGAAAACAACCAACTTAGGGTGTTAAATGTATTTTAGAGCGGGCTTCTCTTTTTTGATATGAACAAATGGAGATGGGTGGATATATATATATATAAACAAAGTAAAAATGAACAAATTGAGATAGATAGATAGATATCCATCTTCATATCTAAACAAGAATTACGACAAATTTCTATAAATAAACAGGAATTACAACAAATTTCTATAAATAAATTTCTAAACAAATTACGATAAATAGATAAGAATTATGACAAAAAAATACATTTAATGCCCTAAGTTGGTTGTTTTCTTTCAAGTAACACCACCGAGACGACATAGGCGGGGACTTTATTTTAATAGTCACCGGGTAGCAATTTCTGAGGCAGGAGACCGGGACGCACTTCCTCATAAATTACCAAAAAAAAGAAAAAGATATGGAATAAAATGAAAGTACCAAACACAAAAAATTTTTTTAGCGGATTGAAGGCATTTTTATCGACAAATTACTTTTTTTTAGTGGTTTGAAGGCGTTAAAAGTAAGACATTTTTATCGACAAGTAAATGTAAATATATAGGCCCCCCCCCACCTTTAAAATATATTAATGATGGGGAGGGTTAAAATATTTACATTTACTCGTCGAAAAAAGAAAAGAGTGGGCGGGGTAAAATATAGCATTAACTTTTGGGGGAAAAACGCCTTAAGCACTGGTTGTTTTTTCAGCAGGTACCACTTTGGCTAGGGACTTCATTCATAGGGCGGGTTATTTTTTGAGCTAGCACCAGTTAGCGTTTTTTAAGGCTGGAATGCATTTCTGCAAATACCCCCCCCCCCAAAAAAAATCTAACCTAGGCATAAATTAACCCTAGATGGGTTGCCATGCCCTTAAAATCAACCAATCCAGACATTAAACTCTTCTGTGTGCCTGATTTAGAATAAGTATTAGCAAACTGCTCTTGGCCACCATTCACAAATATAATAAATTCGATCTTTGACTAGGCTTTATTCCAAACGCAGCTGAACTGTTAATATCTGTACTAAATCCAATATCTATAAGCAAAATTAGTTCCAGTTGAAAAAGACATATATATCAAGTTGTAAATATCTATGTGTGTACGAGGGTTGGATGAAAAGTTCATATGATGATATTATATCTGCTCTGTGTGGATACAGGATGTCATGAGGAGCAATGGCTGATAGGGACGGATGGCAAGAGAGAGTTGTAGGAATCTGTAGTGTCAGTGTGACCAGATGATGATAGATATTGTATATGTTCTGTGTAAAAATTCTCCTCTCTCTCCTCTTCCCTCTCCCCCTTCTAACTCTCTCTCTCTCTTTAAGGTTGATGATGATGATGATAGATATTATATATGTTCTGTGCAAAGATTCTCTCTCTCTCTCTTTCTCTCCTTTCTCTCCTCTTTCTCTCTTTCTCTCTTCTCTCTTTCTCTCTTCTCACTTTCTCTCTTCTCACTTTCTCTCTTCTCTCTCTTCTCACTTTCTCTCTCTCACTTTCTCTCTTTTCTCTCTTCTCTCTTTCTCTCTTCTCACTTTCTCTCTTCTCACTTTTCTCTCTCTCTCTCTTTTCTCTCTTCTCACTCTTTCTCTCTTCTCACTTTCTCTCTCTCACTTTCTCTCTTCTCACTCTCTCTCCTCACTTTCTCTCTCTCCTCCTTTCTCTCTCTCCTCACTTTCTCTCTCTCTCTCACTTTCTCTCTCTCTTCACTCTCTCTCTTTTCTCTCTCTCTCTCTCTCTTTCTCTCTTTTCTCTCTCTTCTCTCTTTCTCTCTCTCTCTCTTTTCTCTCTCTTCTTTCTCTCTTCTCTCTCTTCTCTCTTTTCTCTCTCTTCTCTCTCTCTCTCTCTCTTCTCTCTCTCTTCTCTCTTTCTCTCTTTCTCTCTTTTCTCTCCTTTCTCTCTCTTCTCTCCTTTCTCTCTCTCTCTCAAGGTTGATGATGATGATAGATATTGTATATGTTCTGTACAAAGATCTCTCTCTCTCTCTCTCTCTCTCTCTCTCTCTCTCTCTCTCTCTCTCTCTCTCTCTCTCTCTCTCTCAGAAGACAGAAAAAGAGGAGACATAACAAACAAACAAATAGTATGTTTTTCAAGGGAGGTAACTATTAAATGCTAATTAGAGTGCTTCTCCTTATATTAATTAATGATAATTATACATTCTTTAAATAGGATCTGACTCAATATTGAGCTTACTGGCTGCTGAAGGCATCATTTAAGTAATAATTATCCCTAATAATTTTGTGTCTCTAAAAATAAATTTAAAAATTCTAAGTACTACTTATGTCAACCATTATTCTCCTGTCGCTTTGGCACTGGGCCACAGAAGTTAACAATGTTGATCCCAGGGGGCTGTCCACCCAGACAACACCTGCCCCCTCAATTTAAAGGGGCAGGGTTGGGTTTATTGCACAGTGCCTAAGGCGCACCTCCTTGAGGGGTAATGCCGACGGGATCAACATTTTTTGCACCTGCCTCCTATGAGCTTCGGTTCATGCATGGTCCCACATGAATAGGGACTTGTGATTGACATAAAAAGTAGGTACGTGGGGTACGCGGTAAATACCTACTTATGTTAATCATTTTGTCATTCAGGCACTCATAGAGTAATGGTTATCATTGTAGGAAATGGACACAGCAAACTGAGTTCAAATCCTTGTCAAGGCTATTTACATTTCATATAGCTCTAATATCCTTGGGAAAGGTATGCATTTATTGTCCCTCCAGCTATGGGTAAATAGTAGAGCAGACTATAACCTTGGTATGGCAACCACTCTAGGACAAGGAAAACTGAATTCAAACTAGTTGTAAAAGAAGTGTGGCTTTGGGTTACCCTTAACGTGATTTTAACTCGGATTAATAGTGCTAATACCCTTGAGAAAGGTAGGCATCCAACTATTTTCTCTCCTGCTATAGGTAAATAGTAGGGCATACTGGGTTCTTTAAACTTAGTATGGCAACCAGTCTTAGAGAAGGAAAATTCTTAAATCAAACCTGTTGAACCTCACTTAACAATTGACCTTGTGTCACATTCTAGTTGTGCTGAGGGGTTGGATTTTTTAGGGTGAAAGTAGAATCTCTGTGGCGTAGTGGTTAACATGCTGGACTGCAACATGAAAGTAAGTGAGTTCAAACTCCAGTCACACTATTACATTCACTTTTGAACTTATACCCTTGAAAAAGGTATGAACGCACTTATCCTCTCCCAGCTATGGGTTAAATAGTACCACTACTGTTCTTCTACAAGGATGGCTTTAGAAGTTGATCATGGTATAATGGTTATCATCTTAGGAAATAGACACGGGGACCTGAGTTCAAATCCTGGATAAGGATGTCTGCATTTCACATACTTCTAATATCTTTGAGAAAGGTATGCATCTAAATATTTTTCTTCCAGCTAGGTAAATATTAGTGCAGACTGGGCTCTTTAATTTTGTTTAAGCGACAGGTCTTTAAGAGGAAATATTTTAAAATTAGACCTATTAACCCCTGCTTAAAAATTGACCCTTTGTTGTATCCTGCTTGTGTGGAGAGGTTAACTAAAAACATGTCAATCATTTTCCCAGCTTTTGTAAAAATTGTGAAAGGGCAGCAAGTTTAATGTTTATTTTTAGAGGGGTCAGCCCTTGCCCATGATATAAAAATGGGGGTAATTTGTTAAGAGTTTGAATAAAAAATAGTTTTTACAGCTGCAGGAAAAATATCTACTTTACAGGTTCAGTGTTTATACACTTTTTAAGAAAAAGATTTAGTGTGGGAAAAATTTCATGGCATATTGTCTAACATGCTGGACTGCAACATTGTAGCATGCAAGTTCGAACGCTAGTCCTGCTATTACGTCCATTTTTCGACTAATGCCCTTTGGAAATATATAAACCCCCTTATCATCACCCCCAGCTATGGGTTAAATAGTACCACTATTCTGCCTTGTCACTTGTGCAAAGTGACCCAGCAAAAGTTAACCAAGCGGTTAGTCAAAGAACATAAAACAATTAAATAAAATAACAAAAAGGGAAAACTGAAGAAAATAAATGTAACATAAAAGTTATGTATTATACACAAATACATACATTTAAGGTTAATCTGAACATTAGCTACATAAATGAGAGTAATCTCCCTTTGTTTATTTCACTTTGAGGAAACCATATGTTTTGGTCGGCCATTTTCATTTCACCGTATTCAATACAACTGTACGTTTTAACACAAAAATATTATAAAATGTAATCTTAATAACAATTAAGTTCATTTCAAATAATGCACAAGCACAATTAAGAACACATTTTATGATATTTTTGTGTTAAAACATTCAGTTGTATTGATTCGAACAAATTTGTATTTTCAGTTTAGATTTACAGTGAAATGAAAATGGCCAACCAAAACACACGGCTTCCTCAAAGTGAAATAAACAAGGGGAGGTTACTCTCATTTATGTAGCTATGGTTCAGATTACCCATTTAAGTGAGTGAATAAGGGTGCTCAAAGAGATGTGTGTTGATACTTTGCCATTTTGGTAGAGAACTGATAAATGGGCGGCGGGAAAAGTCCTGGTGGGGGTTGATAGTTGATATGTGTTCATTGTCACGTAGGCATCCAAGGTCATCCTCAGGTCTGACACGGGGGGGGGGGAGAAGAAGAAGTGTCTATGTATGTATGTATGTATAAATCCAAACCAAAGAAATATTTTGTGAGCAAGAAATGACTGGGAAGGCAGAACAACCACTACTGTTCTTCTACAAGGATGGCTTTAGGAGGTGATGATGGTGAATTTGAACTCTGATTACTGTGTCCATTTCTTACGATGGATAAGCATTATAATGTAATTGAAGTAAGTCAGTTAGACGGTCAACAATTGGTTTGAGCAATGTGACTGGCCAAGCCTAACCATGCAGTTACTAGTTCTCTAATGAACCCACTATAACAGCTTAAATAATTAATGCCACTACTGCCAGGAAGAGTCCATTAAGCTGAGGAGGTGTTTGACTGTTCCACTGTCCAATAGTTAACAATCTGTAACAGTCATTTCCAGACTGCAGGTTCAATCCTGGCTAAGGGTGAAAGTAACACAGAATAACAATTAACAGTATTCTACAATTATTGTAGGAATTGGACATGGTGACTAGAGTTCAATCCTGGATGTGAGGCTAATTGCATTTCACATAGAACTAATACTCTTGGGAAAGGTATGTATCCAGCTATTCTCCCACCAGCTATAGGTAAATAGTAAGTAGGGCAGATTAAGCTCTTTAACCTTGGAATGGCAAATCGTCTAAGAGAAGGAAAACTCTGAATTGAAAGCTGTTAAACTGAATTGATGTTGTGTTGCATCCTATTCATGGTGGAGGGGTTGGTAAATACATACAAAGATGGCTTTGGTATTAAATAACCCACAAAAATTGCTATGGCATTAAATGAAGAAAACAAATCTTGTTTTTTAATCTTAATTTTTCTAATTTGACACCTAGAAAATTCTTGTGCAAAAAAAAAGTTGTTGTTTTTTTCATAAAGTTGGAATATTATATTACCCTTCTGCTTTTTCCTGAAGGTATTATAAATATTATCCACTTTACTTAATTCATTTTTCATTTTCATTTAAATCACTGGCTTTCTTTTATTCAAAACATTGGAAGACTAGCCAAACACAAGAAACCATCAAATTTCCTGGGGACTCATTCAATGGTAATTCCATGTCAAATCATCCAGGCCATGTTAATCACCCCCTTCAATCTTTCTGAAATTTTGTCCTGGTGTGAAATATGTTAATGTTAGAAATTCCCCAAATTTGAACTTCCAATTCCAAAAATTGGCACAGATATGTCGATTTTTAAGTCTCCAAATTTGGTGGGGTTGGCGAAACATGGCGACTTTTTGTAATCTATTTTTGTCCGTAGAATAAGTTCTATAGCTTCCCTACTCCTAAAAATTGGTTTATAAAGGCATTTTAGCCCAAGTAATCCAAAAATGCTATTAGAAAAGTCTTAAAGTTAACCAATTTTAAGTTATTAATGATTTCTGATTTGCAATATTTTAACTGATGTTGTAGCTTCGGTTCTGAGCAAATATCAAACTTTTTGGTACAAATAATGTTCAATATATGTGAAATAATGATAGAAAAAAAGTTTTGTCATAGATGCAGGGCCACATTGGGATTTTGATCTTGATAGGAAAAAATCAGAAATCATGGAATTACCCTCAAATTAAATACGTGCGTCCGAGAACACACTAAATTAAAAAGCTATCAGCAACATCCCTGTGTATATATATATATATATATATATATATATATATATATATATAAGTAAATAGGGGATTAAATCTGACATTATGTAGAAAATAGAAAAACACAAAGTATTCCAAAAAGATGAATTTATTCTTGATGGTGAAGTCGATGTTATAAGGTTTTTTTTTGGGTTTTTTTAACAAACCTTCATCAGGACTTGAGGTGGAAGAAGTGTTGTGTGGTAAATGGGGATGGTCGACTTCACCATCAAGAATAAATTCATCTTTTTGGAATACTTCGTATTTTTCTATTTTCTACATACATGTATATATATATATATATATATATATATATATATATATATATATATTTGTATGTGTATGTAATTTGACACCTTGAAAAAAATATATATATATATTTTTTTTTTTTTTTTTTTTTTTTTTTGCATCAAATTAGAATATTATATTCCCACTCTGCTTTTTCCTGAGGGTATTATTAATATTTACTTGATTCATTTATTACTTTTTTTTGGGGGGGGGGGGTCTTTTAATTCAAAATATGGATTCAAAAATTAAAAAAAAATTTTTTTTTCAATCTTTTAAAATTTTTAAACTTAATGTGTTTTCAACATGTCTATGATTTTCTAATGCAAAACGGATTTTAGAAGTTTTTTTGTATTTTCCTCTCAATTTTCACAAAGTTAGACTCCTCCTCCTCCTCCCCGCCCTGTCGGCTGGGGCGTTAGAATGCACCGACTGCACCTCTGCAAAGGGGTAAAACTCCCCCAATGGGGCCACCTGTTGGCCGTGGGTGGCGACCCGTGATGCCTAAGGATAGAGCCCAGGTGAATGAGCAGTTCATGACATCCACTTTGGCCCTATCTTGGGTTAGATGGGCGGTCGGAGAGGCCCCCTCCGATCAATCAGCTGGTCACGTCAAGCCCTAGCACCTATATGATTTTCCCAACCCTATTGCCCTTATGGCAAGCCCCAACACTTTTTTTATCATATGGGTGCTAGAAGGCGGTGGCTGCGGGTCTACATGTCCTGGGAATGGCGTTAAACTCTATCTGATGGTGAGGTTCCAGTTTTGGAGGTTTGGGGAATGTGGAGCACCCCTTCATCACCATTGCTCCCTGGTCCACTCTAACCCGGAGTGGTAGTACCTGTTAGGGTCCCATCTATGGGTTAAATAGAAAAATGTATTTATAAAAAAATTGTATTATCCATTAAGAATTGATTTATTTCAAAACTTTATCAGCATTAAATGACCCACTGAGGTTGATATGCCGTAAAACAAAACAAAACAAACCAAACCAAACCATCCTCCTCCTCCTCCTAAATGAAGAAATTTTCAAAGGAACTTTGGGCATCTCACTGGTTGTGTAATGGTTAACAAGGCCAATGTTGGTGAGTTTGATTCTCACCTGGTGCTCCATACTTCCATATTTATAAAGTAAAAGTAAAGTCATCGGGATGGCCTAAAGTCGGTATCAGCCAGACAGCAAGGGAGTCTATCCCCTTTTCACTAGTTCTAGACAAAGGAGATTGTTTTGGTGTCTTAGGACAATGCCACACCTACCATCAGTTCCTTACATTACCGCACAGATACCTGTGCTACTCATACGCTGAGTTGGTGAGGGCCAGTTTCAAACCTTGTGGTTCCTAGTTGGACACTCTACTGACTGAGCTAAACCGGCCCTTAAATTTATAGTATAAAGATATTTACCTACAAACTACAGCTTGTCCACAAAGTCCATTTAAAATAAAAAAAAAGTTCTTTAAAGTACATATAGATTTTTATGAACAGCTGTATTTGCTTACAAATCACACCCACACAAATAAAAAACAAAACAAAAAAAACCCCCCAAGATTTGACATTAAGTAACCCACAAGGGTTGATATGCCATTAAGCAATAATCTAACCAAAGAAATTGATTAAAAACAAAAGTCTGTGAATCTGGTTGTTGAGAAAGAAATTGATTAGTACTTTTTTATTTATTTAGGTGCTCTTCCAATATGGGATCTACCAAATGGTTTCTAATCCAATATGGGATCTACCAAATGGTTTCTAATCCAATATGGGATCCACCGAATGGTTTACATTCCAGTATGTGATCTACCCATTAATTACCCATTATTTTCTCATTAAACTAACCCAAAACCTAACCCTGTCTTCTTTTTTCCTAGTAGATCACATGCCATCATTAGTAGATCACAAATCTTTGGTAGATCTCATATTGGAAGAGGATCTTTATTTATTTATTCAAAACAATTGAAACTGCCTGAACATTTCCTGTAGTGGAAGTAAAAGATCAGATTGTAAAATAATCCTTCATTTGAGGTGGCTTTCTTTTGGCTTCTCTTTTCTTTGATCTAATAATATCATCATTTCCTTTCTTTTTTTTTTTTAATTGTGTGTTATGACATGATAGGTACAACACAGATTAGTTTATGAATTGATGTTTCAAGATAAAAGTTCTTTTTATTTTTATTTTTATTTCACTTGCTTAAGTTTATTAAGTTCATTGTAAACAATACAAAAGATGACTTTCCTCTTGTCTCCTCAAACACCTGCCTCTTATTAATTTTGTCTTCTAATTCATATAAGTCAATATTGATTGTATTGGAATGTTTTGATTTCTCAGAGAAAATAGACTTTTATTCAAGAGATTTCTATAGAAAAAAAAGAGGCATAAGACCAAGTTGCAACTAAGTATAAAGTGTTTATTAGTTAAAAATGATTGTGAATTTTATGAATACATTGGTTATTAAAACATTGATATTTCAACTAAGTATTAACCAGTTAAAAATAGTTGTGAACTTCATTAATACACTAGCAGCGGCTATCCGGCGTCGCCTGGGTAGAGGGGGATTTTTTAAAGTTTGTCCCGCAGATCCATTATTACTGAATTGTGAGTTGAATCCTCGTGGGATGCCACATTTAAACCCCTATGTAAAAGAAAAAAAAGAAAGAAAAAAAAAAAAAGACCTTGCATTGATCCAGCTACTCTGAAAAGAAATGTTAATGTCTACTATCTAAAATATTAAATGGAAAAAAAAATCCATGCTGTTATCATTTAAATTTTATTTTTTAATTATCTTCACAAATATAAATCAAATCTCTATTATTTTTGCTTAAAAACCAAGCCCTGGTGATATTTAATGTGCATATATATTTACTTTGTAGTTAATTGTTTTATTTTCAAAGTTTCCTCCGGACATACAGATTCACACAACTGCCCTTTTTATATATGTATAGATAGATAGAAGATTAGTCATTAAAACATTGATATTTCAACTAAATATGAAGTGTTTACCAGTTAAAAATAGTTGTGAACTTTATTAATACATTAGTTATTAAAACATTGATATTGCAACTAATTTTGAAGTGCTTATCTGTTAAAAATGATTGTGAATTTTATGAATACATTGGATCTTAAAACATTGATATTGCAACTTCATTTAAAATTTAAAGCTTCAGTCTCAATACTTTTTGATAACCCCTTATATATATATATATATATTTGAGATGTATTTTTGTATCTGTATCCGTTGTTGAAAATACGTATACCAGGTTTGGGCATAGGTGTGAAGCATTAACGTACTATATTATGCTAATGTTGTTACCATAATATGTTAGTTAAGGAATAAATATCAGAAAACTCTGTAGTTTTTTTTTAGTTTCTTTTATTTAGACGTAGAGGTAAATTTTCAGGACAGTCAATATATATATGTGTGTGTGTGTGTGTGTGTAATATTGTAAAAAATTGAGAAAAAAAACACAAGTTTATAAACAAATAATGTTTTTTTTTTCAATTTTTTACAATATTACATACTATCGGATTCACTTCCATTTTTTCTTCATGTATATTTATGTGTGTGTGTTTGTGTGTGTGTGTAGGTGTGTGTATATATATATATATATATATATATATATATATATAATAAGATAAATATATAGAGGTTTTACATATCTATTTATTGGGTGACAAAGGAACATTCACAATCATATTGGTTTCATGCGATGCATTCATCAGGTGAAGATGTATACAATATACACAACCTACACATCCGATAGAAAAAAAACATACACACACACATACATGCACAAACGCTCGCACGTAAGCACTGTTAAAATACCACACACTCACAGATCAACGTATTATGTGTGTGACCTGTTACCACGTGTACGCAACCTTTATGCGGCCCATAAACACTCTCATACATTCAATTCACCTTCACATACATACACACATCATTTTATCCAATCATACGCATCCCGTGTCTATTGAATTTTTTGAAATTTTTTTTGCTTTTCCTTACATTTGAAACATCTTCACCTGATGAATGCATCGCATTAAACCAATATGGTTGTGAATGTTCCTTTGTCACCCAATAAATAGATATGTAAAACCTCTATATATTTATCTTATTATATTATATAACAGCTCTATTTTTTATTGAGCACTCTACCAATTAATACTGCCTTTGGTACACCATTCCAGCAAAAGCTGAAATAGTGACCATCTCACACTACAGTGTATATATACACACACACACACACACGTCAGAATTATCCTGAAGATCCTTTCGATAAAAATAAATAAGGTAGGTATTTATATTCCTCTTAAGTGACCTCTACACGAACTTACGAGAAGTAAACAAACAGACGATGTTTGTGATATGGCTATGGCTATTTTCACTTCTCGTAAGTTCGTGTAGAGTTCACTTAAGAGGAATATAAATACCTACTCCTTAACAAAACGAAGAAATCTGCTAAGTCCGTTTGGTGTGGTGGTAAGACGCTTGACAAGTCAGCTTGACAATCAGGTTTCGAATCGCACACGGGGCAGTCTTTGTATCTATAACTCTGCTGATGAGGCCTAATAGGCCGAAATGTACATACAGAGATTGATTTTTCTCGATTTGTTTAGCCTTAAATTTAATAGGTAATCCCGCCTAATTAATTAATTATTAATTAATTAACTTTCATAAATTAGGTTCGACTTCATTTAAACACATATTCTCCCAAATATTGTCGGCTGAAAATAGCCATATCACAAACATCGTCTGTTTGTTTACTTCTCATATATATATATATATAAATGTAAGGTATCCAAAAACTGGTAGTAAGGGATGATTCTACATGGGATTTTCAAAATCACACTGTATAATTATTGCATGTTTTAGTAGGTGCAAATACAGAGATTTTTATAAATCCCTAAAGAGAGCTCAATGTATAATAATCTTTCTGTGCCGTCTGATGAGACTAAAAAAATTTTAAGGTGTTTTAGAAATTTATTTAAATTTCTAAAAGCCTGTTAAGTTTTGGTCGAAATAAATTTATTACAGAATGACGTTTTTTTTAGTTTTTCCTTCCTTGCAAAGGTATATATATATATATATATATTGGTTAGGAGGTAGATTTAGAAGGCCATCACAATGCAGTTTGGAATAAATAAAAAATAATAATACGGTAACAATGGTGGTGTGTGTTGACCTGTATTTTTTTATTATTTCTTGAATTTTCGAGGTAATACCTCTTTATCAAAAGAATTGAACTGAAGCAGTACAGCTATGGCATTTAGGAAGAAATGCCATAGCTGTACTGCTTCAGTTCAATTCTTTTGATAAAGAGGTATTACCTCGAAAATTCAAGAAATAATAAAAAAATACAGGTCAACACACACCACCATTGTTACCGTATTATTATTTTTTATTTATTCCAAACTGCATTGTGATGGCCTTCTAAATCTACCTCCTAACCAATACATACACAATGCTTCAAGCAAATTATGAAACTCTCTTATATATATATATATATATATATATGTGTGTGTTTGAGAATTCTCTTCTAAGTCAACCGATTGACCCCATAAAAATAAAAGTACCATTCCTTACATACCTACCCAGCCCAACTTTCTCTCACCCCTCACCCACTTACCTTTCCACTATAAAAGCAAAATGTACAAGTACCTATGTCAAAGTTTTGAAAAAGCTTCATCCAATAATGAGGCGAAATATCAACTGAAATTAACTGTGTTGTTATATACACACTTTTTTCTATTCTTAACCACATTTTGTCAGATTTATTCAAATCCTTCACTCCTCGTGTGTGTGGTGTGTGTTGTGTGTGTGTATATATATATATATATATATATATATATATATATATATATATATATATATATATATATATTAAATTTTTACTTGAAGGCACTTACAACGCATGTATCGCATAAAATTCGATACTTTTTCTTATAGAAAATTTTATTTTCTATAAGAAAAAGTATCGAATTTTATGCGATACATGCGTTGTAAGTGCCTTCAAGTAAAAATTTAATATATACTTTATCAGCAACGTTTCTAAATAAACAAACATCCAAAAATCTTATATATATATATATATATATATATATGTCATAATTAGCAAGTATTGAAAGTGAAATATATCCTGATTTAATTATTTTTCTTCTTTCAGAACTGTTGGTGGTTACTGTAGCAACGAAGGAGACAGATGGATTCAGACGATTCATGAACTCTGCCAATAAATATGGCTTATCAGTCATGGTAAGAATTAGATTTATTTTGAAGGTGTGGAATTGACCAGATAGAACCAATGAACAGAGTTCAAGTTCTGGTTGGGGTAGTTTCACTTTACTTTTCCCTAACTTTCTTGAGAAAGTTTATATTTATTGATTTTGAGAGGAAAAATTAAAATATTGATTTTTTTCTTCTCTTGATTCTACCACAAAGATAGATACCTGAAGTAACATTTTATAGAAGGGTGGGGGGAATATATGGGGCGAAATAGACCTTCGAATCAACAAGCTCCCACCGAGGGGGAACCAAAAACAAGCGAGTTCTCCGTCTTCTCACAAGCCAGACCCTCTGTTGGTCAACACATTCTTCGTCTAGCAGCTGGAAAATCCGTCGTCGTAGTAGTCGAAATAATATTTAGCAGTTCAAAATCACATTTCCTATTTAGTTTTGTTGCTGTTCAACTAAAATCCATTTCTTTACTGAAAAGCGCTTCGTAGTCGACTGCAGCTGCTGCTGCTGAACGCCCAGCGCTTGACTCACTTGTTATTTTATGGGCATATTAGCCAAACATCCAGGCACATCAGTCGAACCTCGCGTCTGTCCAGTGCCCAAAACGCATTTGTTTTTGCATGCGGGAGGACGCGAGTTCGATCCCGGCAGACAAGACAATGTCTTGCTCTTTTTCCTTTCTTGTTCTCCATCACACAATTTAAAAAAGAATATTGCTTTAATAAATTTGAAAGATCTTGTTGGATTATATTTTGGTATAAATATAGACCACCTCCTCTGCATGAGCAAGATGTGACACAAGGTCAATTTCTTAAGTGAAGTTTAACAGGTTTGAATTGAGTTTTCCTTCTCCTAGACTGGTTACCTATTCATGGTTAAAGAGCCCAGTCTTCCCTGCTATTTTACCCATAGTTGAAGGGAGAATTGGATTCATACCTTTCTCAATCTAAACATAGCGCTATGTAAAATCCAAACAGCTTTGTCCAGGAATTGAACTCGGGTCGACGAGTCTATTTTGATATAAGTTATAAACAGAATCACCACTTCTATATATAGACTCTACCAGCAGCTAAAGAGTTCCTTCAACTGAAGCGGTCTAAGGGAGATAACTCATAATCTACAGTAAGCCTCTCATCAAGATAGATCTGGCAGTCTTTCCTGGATTGTTGGTCTCAAATGAATGAATATCCACACAGTGGATGATCTTAAAAACCTTTTGTCCTGCCCGCCCATTGACTACTTCTTACTGGAAGTTGCTGCTGCTGTTTCTTCTACTGCTGGTAGAGTCTATATATAGAACTTTTTTCCTCTTTTGCTAAAGAGTTCCTTCAACTGAAGCGGTCTAAGGGAGATAACTCATAATCTACATTGCAGCTTTTTTTTCCTTTTCTCAGTGACTAAGGTTTTTCATGTCCTGGATATTGTCGAAAGGCAGTCACTCTAATGGTGGACAATTGTTGTATATGTAGTCTGTTGCCAACTAACTTTCTTCCTCTTTTGCTAAAGAGTTCCTTCAACTGAAACAGTCATAACTCATAATGTACACTTACTACAGACTTGAATTAACAATGATTCTACAATGACGAGAATCTCAACAGATGTAACTTTTTAAATTTAAACCCCAAATTCTTAAAAGTTGGCCAAATACCTTAACTTAAGAATTATAAAAACTAACAAGAATATGCGCCTTCCGGGCATAAGTATTTAAGTTTTAATATAAGGAAATATATTAAATTAGAAAGACTAACCAAATTGAATAAGAACAAAAAAAAAAAAGTTAATCAAAATAAGTAATCTTTTTATATAAAAAGATTACTTATTATAATTATCGGTAATTTATGAGGAAGTGCGTCCCGGTCTCCTGCCTCAAGAGTTGCTGCCCAGTGACTATTAAAATAACAACCCAGCTCAGTCTATTCAAAACTATTCATCTATCTATCTCAATTTGTTCATATTTATCTATATTATTTTAAATACTAAGATTTTTTTTTTATTCATGTTTGTTTAATGTCTTGTTTTTAGTTTAAATAAACAAGAATTACGACAAAGAAGCGACCCCCCCCCCAAATACATTTACTTGTCGAAAATATCTATCTCCATTTGCTTGTATCTATATTATTTTGTTTATCTATCTCAGTCTATTCAAAACTATATATCCATCTTCATATCTAAACAAGAATTAAGACAAATTCTGATAAATAAACAAGGATTACGACGAGCTGGGGTTGTTATTTTGATAGTCACCGGGTAGCGGTTTTTGAGGCAGGAGACTGGGACGCACTTCCTCATAAATTACCTAATTATCTTTTTCTTTCTTTTTTTTAAATAAAATCATTCATAGGATTGATTTTAATACATTGGAGAATAAAACGATATTAGAGATCAGTAACATCAAGTAATTATTTATTAAACCCGGTTTTGTTAAAACCAGTATGCAAATTAACCACACTATATATTATGTAAACCTTTATCTCTTAGTGATATACAAGACACATTGCAGGATAAGATATGGGTAATGAAGTGATCAATTTTTCAAGGGATGCTTTCACTTCTTTTATATAAAGGTTATTATTATTTCTTTTATTTATAGGTTGTTGGTATGGGTGAAGAATGGGATGGAGGAGATGTGGCCAGATATGCTGGAGGTGGACATAAACTGAATTTACTCAAAGGAGCTCTGGCCAAATATGCTGACCGAGAGGATTTAGTCCTTCTATTTACTGACAGGTAAGAATTGTTCTTTTTCAAGAACAGATTATAGAAAAAGAATAAAAAGAATATTCAAGATCAACACACATGAAACTGGATCCTTTAAATATTTAGGATTAGAACTTTCTTCCTCTTTTGCTAAAGAGTTCCTTCAACTAAAACAGTTCAACTTAACATTTTTGTAGATTGAGTTATCTTACTCATAATCTACAAGAATGTTAAGTTGAATTCTACGAGGAAGAGTCAAAATATTATCCGCACTTTTTTTTGTTTTTGTTATTTACACAAAAACATAAACAAGTACGTCATTTCTTCTATCTAATCTTCTTTTTGTGTATTTCCTCCAAGAAGCCCCTCCAATCAATCGGCTGGTCATGTCAAGCCCTAGCACCTATATGATTGTCCCAACCCTATTGCACTTATGGCAAGCCCCAACCCCTTTTTATCATATGGGTGCTAGAAGGCGGTGGCTGCGGGTCTACATGTCCTGGGAATGACGTTAAACTCTATCTGATGGTGAGGTTCCAGTTCTGGAGGTCTGGGGAATGTGGAGCACACCTTCATCACCATTGCTCCCTGGTCCACTCTGATCCGGAGTGGTAGTACCTGTTAGGGTCCCATCTATGGGTTAAATAGAAAAATGTGTTTATAAAAAAAATTGAGTATCCATTAAGAATAACTTTATTTCAAAATTTTTATCAGCATTAAATGACCCACTGAGGTTGATATGCCGTAAAACAAAACAAACTAAACCCTCCAAGAAGAAGGTTTTTAGTCGGTCCTAGAACCCTTTATGCACTGCTTCTTTTACACCTTCATCCATAGGAAATTGTAACAAAGCTCCTAAATCATTTTTGAGTGATTCAAAGAAATAATAGTCAGAAGGGGTGAGATCTGGGCTGTAGGCAGGGTGTTCCAGCATCTTGATGAATTTCAGCCCTTGACACTCCTCCCGACCAGAGAAGGTGTCTTACCCATCTGCAGAGGTGCAGTCAATGTATTCTACAGCCTCAGATGATGAGGCAGTGGAAAAATGCTCTCTTATCATCATCATCATCATCATCATCATCATGTTGCGCAATTAGCACGGATATCCATGACAATCTCTCACGAACCTTCTCTATCAGTCATTGTCCCAGGGAGGTCCTCTGCACAGCATCCAGTATCCTCGCAGAGTTGGTCAATGTAGGTCCTTGCTGGGTGGCCCACATTAGCATGTCCATCTGCTGGCTTCCACAGGAGAACATCACTTATGAGTTCGTCCTTGCTCCTCCAGCAATGTCCAGCATACCTTGTCCATTTCACTTGGATGGTTTGTGAGATGGGAGGCAGGTGGCCATACAGCTGCTTCCTTGTGGGGTGCTGTTTCCACGACTTGTTCAAGACCACCCGCAGAATCCTTGTGCGGCTCCCATCTAGCTTATTCTAAAGGCGCTTTGTTAGGACCCAGGTGGTGCAGCCATACAGCAGTACTGATACAACCACAGCTTGGAAGAATCGTTGCTTTAACTTGTCAGTGAGATCGGATTTCCATATGACTGATAATCTGTTTATAGCCGACCATACCATTTTTATAAATGTATTAACATCGCTTTATTGAAGTCAGTCAGTCGGTATACTGTTGGTTTGGACAACAGCAACTAGCTAAGCACAACTGAACTAGTGCCCAAGCCAACTGGTATTTATGGAAATCAAGAACAGTCCATTCACGTATTTGGGTGATTCCATTCCTTGAGTCCTGCTTGGTTTCTATGATGTTATGAGGCTTCATAAATACTATGGCATTCTGCAGTAGGATTTGCAACAAGGTTAGATCTGTATTGAGTTACAGCTACTTGTTGTCTTGTCTTACCAATTCGTTGGTAATTGGAACTTAGTATGATTATTCTACATTATACACAACTATAGATAAAGAGTAAAATAAACTATTTGTCTCAATCCTTTCTTGCTTCCTTTTTTTTTTTTTCAGTTATGATGTGGTCTTCATAAATGGTACTAAGGATATCCTTAACAAGTACAATAATTTTAATGCACGAGTTGTCTTCTCTGCTGAAGGATTCTGCTGGCCAGATCACACAATTGCTGTAAGTCTGTTTTTATTTCTCTTGTTTTTTTTTTTTTTGCTTTTTATCACATTCTATACAAAAACTCAACATTTATCCTACCATGGAAATTTATAATTTTTGATGATCATATCGTTACATAATGGATAGGCATAGCCTATCATTTTTCTAAGGAAGTGTAATTCAATGTCAAATCATCCAGGCCATATATAATTATAAACCAATTTTTAGGAGTAGGGAAGCTCTAGAACTCATTTTTACAGACAAAAATAGATGACAAGAAGTCACCATTTTCCTGCCCCCTCCCAAATTAGAGAAATAAAAATTGATATAATTTGGCCAATTTTTGGAATTGAAACCTCAAATGTTGGGGATTGTCTTACTTAAACATACCCCACACCTGGACAAAATTTCAGAGAAATTGAAGGTGGTAGGTGACAATTTCACTTTTTTCTGGATGATTTGACATGGAATTACCTGAAAGTGAAATGTAGATTTTAAAAATGAACTATAAAGTAAGTAAAGTCGTTGGAGTGGCCTAATGTCGGTATCAGCCAATCAGCGAGGGAGTCTGTCCCCCTATCATTAGCGCTAGACCAAGGAGATTGTTTTTGCATCTGAGGTGGAGCGTCACACCTACCATCAGCTCCTTACTTTACCGCACAGATCCCTGTGCTATTTATACGCTGAGTTGGCGATGGCCGGTATCGGATTAGGTACCTTGTGGTTTATAGCTGAATGCTCTACCGACTGGAAGTTTATTGAGTATGATTGGCAACCACCTTGAACCCAGAGTTCATCTGGAATGGGTCTCTCATTGGTTTAAAGAGTACCATATAGTACCTAAATAATGAGAATGGAATCATCTGTTTTTCCTATGAATAATGTTTGATGAAACTGTTGCATAGCCCTTCTTTACCAGCACTAAATCGTCTGTTATATACTGGCATCAAATTCTATATATGTTATATAGCGCTTCTTCAAACTCACGCTGGATCGTACACGTTGCTGGTATGTTGCGGGTTTTCACTGTACCCAAAGCGATGTATGTTAGTAGACGCTTAATAAGATCACAACACATGGTATAGTAATAATTTCTACTTTATTTCTTCTTCTCGGCTGTACGTGGTGGGTGGCGAGCGTTGACAATGGGAACTGCCCAAGGGTTGACAATGACTACTCCTACTGCTGCAGGGATGTGAGGTAAAGGGGTGCTGGTGGCGTCTCACCGCCCTTAGCCGTGGCAGTGCGTGACCGCATCGGTCCGCCGTCTCTCTCCTGACTGTCCCTACTGCCTGCTGACTGTTTAACCCTCTCACTTTTGTATTGACGACACGCCTACGCATTTTTATCTTTCTCTTTGTCCCTCAGCCGGAAGTTCCATCTTCCGGACAAGGACAATACAACAAAACCTTGGAAGAGAGAAACAAAAAGATCTCATAGGACTTGTTAATTCAATCTAGCAATTGCTAATTACTCTGTTCACCTTGTATCTTAGCTTAGTAAACCTTTGTCCCCTATCCTTAATACTCATTGTTTCTTTCTATAATTTCTCTGTTAACTCTGATACTCAAGTTACAACAGAGTCATGTGATCAGGGAACTCTGGGGAAAAGAGAATTTAGTTAGTCGAAGTTGAGACCAGAGAGCCCTTGGTAATCTGAACATTAGCTACATATATGAGAGTAATCTCCCCTTGTTTATTTCACTTTGAGGAAGCCATATATTTTGGTCAGCCATTTTCATTTCACTGTAAATCTACACTGAAAATATGAATTTGTTCAAATCGATATAACTGCATGTTTTAACACAAAAATATCATAAAATGTGATCTTAATTGTGCTTGCGCATTATTTGAAATGAACTTAATTGTTATTAAGAACACATTTTATGATATTTACGTGTTAAAACATTCACATTTGAATTGTGACTATTCATTTGTATTATTATAAAGTGACTAACGTTATTTTTTAAATTTTATTTTATTAGAAAGAATACCCGACAGTTAGTGCCATGGAAAAAAGGTTCTTGAATTCTGGAGGTGAGGAGAAAAGAATTGTATATAATTTTACGGACCACATGACCTTTAGGCACCCCTTTTGCTTTGCTGATTCATAAGTACATTTTTTTCATTTACACCGTCAACATCCGGTTGTTTGTTAACAGACGATTTTTAGGGTTTTTTTTAATTATAAAACTAACCACTAACCCTAACCAACAACCGGATGTTGACAGTGTAAATGAAAAAAATGTACTTATGAATCAGCAAAGCAAAAGGGGTGCCTAAAGGTCATATGGTTCAATTTTACTGCAAAACAACAACAAAAAAAAAAAAACATGAATTATTTTTTTAATTTTAAGAAAATAACTTTAATTTTCAATTTTTTATTTATTTATTTATTTTTATTTTTTTATTTTTTTCAGTTATTGAATTTCTATTTAAAAAATTTTTTTTCTCTCTTAGTAAAGATATCGAAAGAAATCTCTTTGTCTTGGGTTTTCTAACTTAGATAGTCAATCAGTTCAAGACAATTGAAAGATGGTGATGAAACCAATAACTGTGTTGATACATTCAAACCCTTGGTTGTCAACCCATCTAGGACCAGAAAGAGACTGTTAAAAAAAACCCATCGCCGCTGAGTGGCTTCATAATCCCTAGGAAGGGCTGGGGAGTAAACTCTGTTAACAAATCCGGAGCCGGATTCCCTAAGTTGGAGTAACGCTGAATTTCAGTGCTACATAGCAACTCCTGTGACACTACTGTTGCCAAACTGCATTGGTTCCTTACCTTTCCTTTGGACCACAGTGGCATTGTGGAGAGGGTGGGGATCTGCTGCTTGGGCAACAGCACATCCTTCAAAACAACCCACCCAGGTTATGTATGTTTAAAAAATATATATATATATATATATATATATATATATATATTTCTAGAACCTTACATCTTTTTCATTTGTGCTGTGGACTTATCGGTTACTAATAAATAACTTAAATTTTCAAATAACATTTTGTCTTGAAATTTTTTAACTTTTAATTTTTTTTTATGATGTGGGTCTTCTGGATTTATCTTTCTGGAAATGGAAAAATTAGGGACTGGAATAAATTTTTAATCGAATAAGCAAATGTCAAACTTTTATTAGTAGGTATGTACAAATTTATTCAAGGAAGGTAATAATTCTTTTTTTTTTTTTCTTTTTTTTTTTTAATTTTAAAAGAATTACAAAAATCAGGGAATTGTTCAATTTTAATTAAATTTTCAGCACTTTATTCATTAATGACTTAATTTTATAATGAATAACTTATTTTAAAAAAAAAAAAAACTTGAAAAAATGTTGGGATCGTTGAGTGGGGTACTCAACGATCCAACATTTTTTCAATTTTTTTTTATTTTTTTAAAATAAGTTATTCATTATAAAATTAAGTCATTAATGAATAAAGTGCTGAAAATTTAATTAAAATTGAACAATTCCCTGATTTTTGTAATTCTTTTAAAATTAAAAAAAAAAAGAATTATTACCTTCCTTGAATAAATTTGTACATACCTACTAATCATCTTTACACAAAACAATGAATGGTTTTCTTGGAAAGAAAACAATACTAAGTTAAAAAAAAAAATTAAAAAAAACGAACCGAAAAATCACAGTTTCAAGAGGGGGGAAAAAATGAAATCAATACTGAAATCAAAATTGCCAAACCACCTAACTCTAGTTCGTAGTTGCTATAATATTTTCTTTTTGTTTTTAAATTGCAGTTTTTTCCTTCCACAAAAAGAAAGTATTTTTTTTTAAATGTCAATATTCCTAAAATTGCATTTCATTCAACTTTGTGTTGTCTTTTTTCAGGTTACATTGGAGTGGCTAAAGATATTGTTCAAATACTCAACCACAAAAAAGTTGACAACAGGGATGATGACCAACTTTATTTTACCAAAATATTTTTGGATAAGACACTCCGAGTAAGTAATGGACCTTTCCGTTTTTATTATAAAGAAAGAAAGGACATGCTACACAGAAAAAAATATAAGAAAGAAAGAAAGAGTAGGAGAAAGATAGAGGAGAACGTGAAAACAATGACACTAATCTGTTTCAATCAAACATAATAAAAAGAAGGAAAGAAAGAAAAGAAGGAAAAAAAGAAAAAGAGAGAAAGAGAGCGCTAGTTAAATCAAGATTATTATACTTTTTACATATTGAACTATTTGGCAAAAGCTCTTAAGTAAACATATCAAATGTAATAATTAGATTATCATACTGTGGTATATCCACAGGTCCTGCTAGTATATATTGTTCCTGTTGTAATTTTGTTCTTAAATTTAAAGAAACTAGAAATATCAGTTCCACCATTAATGAATAAAGTACTGAAAATTTAATTAAAATTGAACAATTCCCTGATTTTTGTAATTCTTTTAAAATTTAAAAAAAAAATAAAAAAATAAAAAAGAATTATTACCTTCCTTGAGTAAAATTGTACATACTGGTAGAAATACCAGTTCCACCATTAATGAATAGTGCTGAAAATTTAATTAAAATTGAACAATTCCCTGATTTTTGTAATTCTTTTAAAATAAAAAAAAGAATTATTACCTTCCTTGAGTAAAATTGTACATACCTACTAATCATCTTTACACAAGACAATAAATGGTTTTCTTGGAAATAAATATTTGTATTTGGATGTGTTTTGCGTATGAAGTTTGTTATTTGCAATTCTCGTGAACTCAAATCGAGGGATTTTGATGTCCCAATCATTTAAAGAATTAATTTACTTTTATTTGTTACTTATCTTAATTAAGATTATTTTAATCTTCTTTCTTTTTTTTATTTCCAGTTGAAATGGGATATGCGATTGGACACAAAATCTGTGATTTTCCAGAACTTAAATGGAGCTTTAGGTAGGACTTGATAAAAATGAACAAAAATATATTATTATTTTTTTGGAGTTATTTCCTATAACTCCAACATAAACAAAGGGGAACCACTCTTGACTGATAAATTATTTATTTATTTATTGATCTACTAGGAAAAAAGACAGGATTAGGGTTTAGGGTTAGTTTAATGGGAAAATAAATAATTTATCAGTCAAGAGTGGTTCCCCTTTGTTTCTGTTGGAGTTATAGGAAATAACATTTTTTTTTTGTGTGTGTATGGGGTAGGGATAGTATGGTTATTTCCCTACAGCTATTAGTATACTAATACCCTTGGAAAAAATGTGAATCCAACTATTCTCCCTCCAGCTATGGGGAAATTAGTATAACAGACTTGGCTCTTTAAGATCGGACCCCAAAAAAACTGATTTTCCAGAACTTGATTGGAGCTTTTGGTAAGACTTGATAAAAATGAAAAACTTTTATGTGTGTATTGGGGGTGGGGGGTTGATGGTATGGTTACTATCTTACAGTTATTAATACCCTTGGGAAAGGTGTGCATACAACCATTGTAAATTATTTGTATTAAATAGGAATACTTGATATCATATAACTGTAGGAAAATTATTTTTTATTAAGAATAATCATTTGAAGCTATAATTGTTTACTAAGGATTATTATCATTAGTTACATCAATAGTTATGAAACCATATAACTATTTGTAAACAATTGATTTTTATTAAATACTAATAGTTACTTGAAACAAAATGGTAAATATTCTTCTTTCTTATGATTTTATTATGGAGGTGTATGGTTAGTTGTAGGAAATGGACTCGTCGACCAGAGTTCAAATACTGGATGAGGCAGTTTACATTTCACATAGTGCTAATACTTTTGGGAAAGGTATTATTTTGCCTTCTCTTGGCTGCGTAGGTTTGACAGATAGGATAACCAGACGGACTATGATGTCAATAAACAATCGAACGAAAAAAGGGAAAACTGAAGACAATTCAACAGGAACGAAATGTATATATGTATATATATATATATAGGTATATTAAGACAATCTGGGTAGCTGTCTATAATAAGCATTTATTTTTTTTTTTTAAACTCAACAAATTAAATATATATATATATATATATATATATATATATATATATATTGATGAACATGTAAAAAAGTAAAGTCGTCGGTGCGGCCTAAAGTTGGTATCAGCCAATCAGCGAGGGAGTCTATCCCCTTTTCACTTGCGCTAGACCAAGGAGATTATTTTAGCGTCTGAGGTGGAGCGCCATACCTACCATCATCTCCTTACTTTACCGCACAGATCTCTATGCTACTCATACGCTGAGTTGGCGGGGACCGGTATCAAACTAGGAACCTTGTGGTTTCTAGCCGAACGCTCTACCGACTGAGCTGACCCAGCCCCTTTCATGTAATACAAACAATTTTACAATATAATAAACAAGGAGTCAAAGTTCAAAGTTCTCAACAGACCCATATGCGACTAGCATGCATTACAGTTAAAAAAGCATTGGGTTCAGTAGAGATTTGCAGATTACGTGTGTTTGCTTTGGTGTTGTAGAAAGTTTGGTTTGGCTTGTTTAATGGTATATCAACCTCGGTGGGTCATTTAATGCTGACTAAGTTTTGAGTTCATTGTGGTAGTTTGGTAGAAAACAAATGTGTATATATTGGTTAGGAGGTTGATTTAGAAGGCTATCACAATGCAGGTGTAAAGAAAAAAAAAAAAAAAATAATAATACTGTAACAATGGTGTTGTGTGTTAACCTGTATTTTATTCTTGAATTTTCGAGATAAAATCTCTTTTTCAAAAGATCACTGGAACTGAAGTAGTCTAGTTATGGCATTTCTTTTTAAATGTATATATGTATAGATTTTAACTATTGTTTAATTGTTCATATTTTTGAGTACATTCCCACTTCTTAAAATCCTGGATGGTCTTAATTTCGAGAAAATTTTTTTCAAATTATTTGCTTGGTAGTATTTTGTTCGCACTAGATCAAAGTCTACGCACTTTAGCAATATATGTTTCACTGTAAATCTCTCTTGGCATGTAGTGGATATTGGGGATTCTGTGCCCTCCAATAAAAATGATGATGGGTGATGTAGGTGTGGCCTATGTGAAGGTGGATCAGCATAATGTGGAAAGAACTGCCCAATTATCAAAGTCACGGGAAAGGGTGGAGGTGGGGGTACGTATTGCTTCATCAGGTAGGTCTCGGGTGTGGAACATGTGTTCATGTATCTGGTCAACGGATATCATGCTAGGGTCGCACAGAGTTCAAAAGGAAAGAAAGAAATAGATCTGCCACGGAAAGGGGTCAATGAATGAATGTATGTATGTATATATGCAAGTAAGTAAGTATGAATGTATGTACGTAAGTGGTAGGCAGAACAGGTATCAATCAAACTATCCTCCCACCAGCTATGGATAAATAGTAGGGCAGACTAGAAGAAGGAAAAATCTGAATTCAAACCTGTTAAACGTTGCTTAATAAATTGACCTTCTGTCACATCCTACTTGTGCGGAGGGGTTGGGTAAATATATATAGTATAATTACATTTTGAATAGGATCTTTGTTGCTTTTTTTTTATAAAATCTATTCTAACTTTGTATAAATCTTTCTTTTACTTTTTTTTTTTTTAAGGTGAAGTGATGCTCAAGTTTAAAGGTGACCGAAGTTTTATTTACAATGTTAAGACAAGACAGGTACCATCATTGGTTCATGGAAATGGTCCAATCAAAGTGAGTACATGCATGAAAAGGAATATATTGAAGTTAGAATTGTTTACAAAGAATTATTATTATTAGTTACCGTATTTGACGGCATATAAGATGCATGGGCATTTCAGCAGGTCAGATTCAGGAAAAAAAACGTTTTTAGTGTATTTAAACATATATTGTTGAAAACAGTAGCTGTGCATTACATAATCATCTGGCAGTGCTGGCAACAATCATACCGTAGTTTTATTCCTTGTCAACAGATGGCATTACCGGTAAGTCAGAGCGCCGATCAGCTGATGTTTATAAACGCAAGTCACAGCATTTCTAATTGGATTGCTTTCATTTTTACGAATTCATTTTTAAAGCACCGGTAATAATACAATAATACCAGCAATAAAATAAGGATGCATGGAGTTTAGGGTAGGTAAAAGTACTGAGCGTAAGCTGGGTTAGTGAGCATCATAGAGAAGATTAGCCTAGGCCTATGAGAGGTCTCAAACTTCACCTATGATGTATAAGACGCAGGGTAAATTTTGAGCCAAAATTTGCATCCCATATGCCATCAAATACGGTACTTGAAACTATATAACTATTTGCATACAAATAATTATTATTAACTACAGATATTTACTTGAAACCAGATAATTGTATAAATTAACAGTATTAGACACAAATACTTGAAACCATACAACTGTGTGCAAATTATTTGTATTAAATAGGAATACTTGAAACCAGCTAAAATTATGGAAAATAATTTTTATTAAGAATAATCACTTGAAGCTATAATTGTTTACTAAGGATTATTATTATCAGTTATTTGAAACCATATAACTGTTTGCAAACAAATGATTATTAATAAATATATATACTTACATGAAACCATATAATTGTGTATAAAATATTAGTATTAGATAGAGATACTTGAAACCATACAACTGAGTGCAAATTATTTGTATTAGATAGGAATACTTGATATCATATAACTGTGTTAAAAAAAAACTATTAGGAAATTATAAAAAGTTTTTTAACTGGAGTCTGTTCAATTAACAACAGTAATCTCTTTCCTTCAGCAAACTGCTCACACAGTAACCGCCTTTCTCTGACCTTCTTTCCTCTTTTCCCAAAACACAGTAGTCCTCCGAATTTCACCACTCTTGCAGTCACTTGCTTTGTTCCTTTCTCTGAATGTCAGCAAACGTCCGTTTTTATTATGGTTCAGCTACCCTTTATGCAAATTCCGTCTCGTCCCATCCGGGGTCTCTCGTGCATGGCACAAGTGATTCATTGGGAGGATCGGCCAAGCCCATTACAGAAAATACTAAAAAAATACTAAAGTATTTACAGAAATACATGAATTTACAAATAATACATTATTTACATGAATTTACAAATAATACATTATTTACATGAATTTACGAATAATACATTATTTACAGAAAAAATATCAAACAGAAAATACTAAAAAAATACTAAAAAATACTAAAAAAATATTTACAGAAATACATGAATTTACAAATAATACATACATATTTACATGAATTTACAAATAATACATTATTTACAGAAAAAATATCTACAGAAAATACTAAAAAAATACTAAAAAAAATATAAATATAAATTTAGAATGTATGCAATTCTTTAATCTTTAGGCATAAAATAATCCAAATCAGGTTGACATGCCATAAAAATCAATCAATCAAATTGTTTTCAATCTTTTTAATGTCTTTTTCAGGCCGAGTTTAATCGTCTTGCCAATTATTTGGCTGATGGTTGGACAAGATCTTCTGGATGTCTCTCTTGTTATAAGAATGTCATTTCTTTGACAGACACAAAGGTGAGATTATTTTTTGTTATTTTGGCACGCTTAAACTTTTTCAATTGTGGAAACAGTGTTCAGTAAATTCTAATACCTTAAAAAAACTGGCAAGTATTTAAGTTTTAATGTAATAAAATATTATATTATAAAGTTTTAATGTAATAAAATATTATATTATAAAGTTTTAATGTAATAAAATATTATAAAGTTTTAATGTAAGAAAATATTATAAAGTTTTAATGTAAGAAAATATAAAGTTTTAATGTAAGAAAATATTATATTATAAAGTTTTAATGTAAGAAAATATTATATTAAATCAGAAAGGCTAATGAAACTAAATAAGAATGCAGATAAAAAGATTTGAAACAGAGGGGAGTATAATCGAAAAATAGAACAACTGAAACTTACTCTTCTGTCACACCTGTCTTTCATTGCTAAATTTTTCTAATTGAACTATTTAGTTAAATTAGGAAGTAAAGAATAAAATTAGTTATTTCTTGTTAATGGATTTCTTTTAAGACTCATCACCAACATTTTTGCTCATATTCATTAAGATAAAACCAAACAATTACAAATCAATAATACCAAGCACATATTTATTAAAATCAAAATTTTTTATATCAATATGCAAGTTAGTCTTCCCGTTTGCACTGTATCGAGATTAGCTATATTTAGCAAGATAGAAATTTTTTCAGAATACAAGGTGTGTCAAAAAAAAGTGGCAAGTTGAAAACAAGATAGAAATGAAGAATGAATGGAACGATTTTTTTTTTTTTTTTTTTTTCCAGAATAGGGTGTGTAAAAAAGTACAAAAAATCTCAATACTTTTTGACATATATATATATATATATATATATATATATATATATATATATAGGTATTTTTCAACCTTTAGTTGACTAAATTCCTAGGATAAAATTGTGCGTGCGCATTATCTGAAATGAACTTAATTGTTATTAAGAAGACATTTTATGATATTTTTGTGTTAAAGCATGCAGTTGTATTGTTTTCGAAAAAGTTTCTAAGATTTGTTTATTTCGCACGGAGACTTTCAAAATGACTACCGGCTTGTTTCAAAGTGAAAGTCAAGGGAGGTTACTCTAATTGCCTTATTTGCTTGGAATTTAACCAACTAAAGGTGAAAATTACCTATATATATATATATATATATATATATATATATATATATATATATAAACACACACACACACCCGCCCTGTTGGCTGGGGCATTAGAATGCACCGACTGCACCTCTGCGGAGGGGTAAGACTCCCCCATGGGGCCACCTGTTGGCCATGGGTGGTGACCCGTGATGCTTAAGGATAGAACCCAGGTGGATGAGCAGTTCATGACATGCAATACTACACTTTGGCCCTATCTTGGGCTAGACGGGCAGTCGGAGAGGCCCCTCCGATCAATCGGCTGGTCATGTCAAGCCCTAGCACCTATATGATTTTCCCAACCCTATTGCCTTTATGGCAAGCCCCAACCCCTTTTTATCATATGGGTGCTAGAAGGCGGTGGCTGCGGGTCTACATGTCCTGGGAATGACGTTAAACTCTATCTGATGGTGAGGTTCCAGTTTTGGAGGTTTGGGGAATGTAGAGCACCCCTTCATCACCATTGCTCCCTGGTCCACTCTGACCCGGAGTGGTAGTACCTGTTGGGGTCACATCTATGGGTTAAATAGAAAAATGTATTTATAAAAAAATTGTATTATCCATTAAGAATTGATTTATTTCAAAACTTTATCGGCATTAAATGACCCACTGAGGTTGATATGCCGTAAAACAAACCAAACCAAACCAAACACATACACACATATCATTATGATAATATGACTTTGTTTTCATGAGAATTTTCTTTATCTTTTTCTTTTATTGCAGCTGGATGATTATCCAAATGTGATGATTGCTGTCTTTGTTGAGAATGCCGTTCCATTTTTAGAAGAATTCTTTGATAGAATTTATCAAATGAATTATCCAACATCCAAAATTGATTTGTTCATCCATAACAATGTAAGTAAATGAGGCTGTATCTCTCTCTGCATCCATCTTAGTTCTTAATTATGAACACAGAGATTTAAAAAAAAAATTTTTATGTATCTATTTATTTACCTATCTAACCCATACACATGGTGGAGAAAAAGCACAGACAGATTCACTGCATATACGCGATAGCATCTAAGACTAGCAATGTATACAACTTGGTGTATGACCCCTATAAGTGTTGATGTGCCAGTTTATATTTGTTTTATTCCCTCATACTGTCAGACATTATTATTAAAATAACTTGCCCTCTAAACAGCTGAGTTTGAATATGTTTTGTAAACTGAAAATAATACAAGGTGTTTTTAAAAAAAATCATCATTTCAGATGTACAGGTTTATTATAAACAAAAAAAAAACCCCGTTTGTAATTCCAGGTGTCTTCTATTTGAGTGCAAGAATATTGATAAAGATTATCTACTTTGATTTTGAAAAACAAAACGGCGTGTAAAATTTATCCTAAAAAAAAAAAAAAAAAACGGTCATATTTTTGTTTTCAGCTGTTTGACCGAAAATACGGTTTTAACTCGCTGTAAAAAATAATTCAATTGATGAAAACCAATAAAAGTTACATATTTAGAAAGATTACTCTATTTTCTTTCCAACCATATAAATCTTTTAAGATTGGTTAAGAAATACTCAAGAAATTGCAAATTGAACTGATTATGGTCGCTAATTTGAAAATGTCAGCGTTTTTCAGCTAAATGCTTGTAATGCTAGATGTACAGGTTTATTTCAGAAAAATTGATATCATTTCATTATCTGATAACTTGACCAATAAGTTTTATAATAACTAGCAAAAAACAAAACTACCCTCTGAATGGTGTAAAGTTAATTTTCTGAGAGGGATCGGAAAAAATTAAATAAATAGAATAAAATATTTAATATTTTAAAAAATTTAATTACTTACTTAAAAAGCATCATATTCACTCCACTGAGATGTTTGTTTTGTTTTATGACAGATAACAATGTTTTTTTTTTTTGTTTGTTTTTTAAATACACCCATTTTTACATAATTCTACAAAATTTTATTAAAATTGAACAAATATTTTAATTTTAGTTTTAAAAAATATATATACGTTTTTAAAGATTTATATCTCGATTTTATTGATGTCCAAAATTACATAAAAAGATTTTTTCATAAAATTATGTAAACAGATCTTTGAAATATATAGATTCTATAAAGATACTTTCTTATTATTTCATTCCTTGAGAGTTTTTTACACCCACATTAACTTGGTCTTTCACTGGACGGTTTCAATTCTTCTGATTTCCAATTCATCCAGACTCCTTTTCAAACACTTAGAGACCATTCCAAGGGCACCAATTACAGTTGCTACTACATTTACCTTATTCCACAGTTTCTTCTTTCTCTAGCAAGGTCCAAGTATTTATCTTTTCGTTTTCTTTCATTGGGCCTGGAGATGCCTCCATCTTGTTTAACTCTTAACATTTTTAAGAATTTTTCTCTGACCCGGAATAGTAGTAACTGTTAGTGTCTCATCCATGGGTTAATTAGATTTTAAAAAATGAGTTTTACTGTGTTTAAAAATGAGTATACAAATAATTGAACACACAATAAAAATGAAAACGAAAACATTCGGCATGAAATAAGGGCTGACATATTTTTTCTTTTTTTTTTTTTTTTCAGATTGATTTCCACAAAGAAGAGGTCGAAGGTTTTGTTGAATCAGTGAAGGACAACTACAGATCTGTACACACATTGGATTCAACGGATAATTTCGATGAAGTTTCTGCAAGAAATTGGGCAATGTAGGTAGATTTCTTTTTTCCCCACCATTCTACCAATATCTCAAGGAGCACCTGTTACATACTGGGGTTTTCACGTTACCCAATCAGCATATTATGTTATATACCTTTCTTTAATTCTTACTTTAGTCGTCTTTTCTTCTGGCCGGCTTTGGTTCTATCTTCTAACATCTTGGTCTGGTATATCTTCTAAGGTCTGGTGTTGACTTTCTTCTATGGGGATTCCGGGTCTGGTTTCTGTTGGGGATCAGAAGCCCTGTGTCATTGTTAGTTTTTAGGTAATAAACACAAGACTTCGATTTACGTTGATGTTACTTTATTTGTAAATCCCCAAACCAGACAATCTGCACAGTGAGACTCACATCTTACAAGCTCGGCTTCTAACTTCTAACTTCTAACTGCTTTAAACTTACTATATTCTTAAACCAGAAGAGGGCCTTCTATGAGGGTTCCGGTTCTCACGATCCATCCCCGCAAGGCAAGGTGAGATTGAAGTCAAGCGTCATCACTCACCCTCAAGGCCATCAGTTGCACTAATCACCATTATGATTTCTACAATACCTTATAAAAGCATTAGGGATCCAATAATTATGTAACACACCTTCAATGGTGTAAGGTTTTGTGTGCTAAGCTAGCAGACCATTACCAGCGAGTTCAATTCTCACCAGATACCCCATATTGCTGACCTTGTGCCAAACTAAGCAAAGCTCAATAAAAGGTGCATTTTGCATGGTGTAATGTTTAGTGAAATAGGTTAGCAAATAAGTGAGTTAGATTCTCACCGGGTGCCCTATATTTATGTCTTTGTGCTAAAAGGGTGCACCTTGAATGGAGTGATGTTTAATAAAACAGATTAGCAGACTATTACAAGTGAGTTAGACTCTTACTGAGTGCCCTGAACTTCTGACCTTGTGCCAACTAAGCAAAGGGCAATAAATGATATACCTTGCATCATGTAATGTTTAGTGAAATAGGTTAGCAGTCTATCATAAATGAGTTAGACTCTCACCGGGTGCCCTGAACGTTTGACCTTTTGCCAAACTAAGCAAAGTTGCATGGTTTAAAGTTTAGTGAAATAGGTTAGCAGTCTATCATAAATGAGTTAGATTCTCACTGGGTGCCATTGTGCTATGCTAGCAAATGATTGTTAGTATTTTAAAGCAAAATAATTTCAACTACTCACTTTTGATATTCATTGTCTTTAATATATAATAATTTTTTTTTTAACATGCCACAAATTTTTCTAACTACTATCCTTATCTTTGTTATTTTTATCACAGAATTCCACATCCTACATGAATAAATTTTAACATTTTGTTTCTGTTTTTGTACAGATTTTATTTCTTTTAGATTTGTCCGCTAAAAATCGGTGAGAAAATCATTTTGTATTTTGGGAGAGAAGCTATCATTGTTTTATTTCTTTACCCCTTTTATACTTTTTTCAATTCCAAAGCTGCTAAAAACACCATTGAGTAAATATTAAAATCCATTGCCATTACTCCCAGGTCCACCCTGATGAATTCAGTGTTAATGTATAGAAAATAATTTTTCCACTCTATAAGTATTAGTGTCCTGTATATGACATTAAACTGCATCTAGTGGTAAGATTACACTTCTGGAGTTGCGCGGAGTATCTTTTTATAGCCCCAACTCCCATGTCCACTCTGACCCAGAGTGGTAGTACCTGTTAGGGTCCCATCTATAGATTTTTAAAAAATGAGTATTAAAATGTGTTAAAAAAATTGTGTTTGAAAAAAAAATTGAATACCCAACAAGAATGAATAAAACAAAATGTCTTTGGCATAAAATAACCCAACAAGAGTTGACATGCTGTAAAATCTAACCAACCTGTTAAAGAAAATGAAGCTACTTTCTACTGGCAAACTCACATCCCTGAACTTTTAAGGGTTGTCAATAGAAGAATATGATTCTGTGTATTTATGAGATGAGGCTTAATATGAATAATTAAGATATATCGAACTGTTGTCCTCATTTTTATTGTGTGGAGAAAAGTAGACACACAGGATGTTACAATGGATGGAAGTTTATTTTTGGTAATAATGCCAATGCTATAGCATTTCAGTCTTTTAGACCTTCTTCAGGACACAAGTTGAGTTCTTGTATTAACAAATTCAATTTTCTTACCGACAAGTGTCTTTTAGTCATGAGTTGGAGGAGGGTGGAGGTCTGTATAAACACATCATTATAATAAAATGAGAAAACACCTAAAACAGAGCTCATTGTTAAAGTGGTCTAAATATTGTGTTTATATACAATAAAGATGAGGACAACAGTCTGATATACCATAATTATTCATACTAGCAAATATATGCACCCTCCGGGTGCAAGTATTTAAGTTTTAATATAATAAAATATCATGTTAAATTACAAAGGCTAATGAAACTGAATAAGATTTCAGATTAAAATATTTTGAACAGAGGAGGTATGATTGAAAAATAGAACAACTTTGAAACTAACTCTTCCATCATTTTCCCTTACTCCCGTCTTTCATTGGTAAATTTTCCTAATTTAACTATTTAGTTAAAATAGGAAGTAAAGAATAATATTACAGTTATTTATTCTTGTTAATGGATTTCTTTTAAGATTTATCCCTGAGATTTTTGCCATATTCATTAATATAAAACCAAACAATTAGAAATCAATAATACTAAGCATATATTTATTAAAATCAAATTTTTAAGATCAATATGCAAATTAGACTTCCAATTCACACTGTAAACCGCTATTTTCTTGTATATATAAATACAATTGCATGTTATTAGTATGTATATATGGTCAACAGTCTTAATGATGTAAAACAATTTTATTAATAATTGAGGTTTAAATAAAAATAAAATCATGGAGAATGTGATGTAAATAACAAAGGGAATTGTGACTTGAATAGTAATATAGTTTCGGTTACAGACATACAAACCCACAATCTCCATTATAATAAGATTAAGCCTCATCTAATAAATATACAAGTATTCAGAAAAAAATTAGTAAAAAAAAAATGTTTAAAAAAAGATTGAATTCAAAAAAAGAATTCAATGTTAATGTATAGAAAATAATTTTTCCATTCTACAAAGATTAGTGTCCTGGAGCTCTGGGGAGTGTGGAGTATCTTTTCATTGCCACAACTCACATGTTCACTCTAACTTGGAGTGGTAGTACCTGTTAAGGTCCCATCTATAGGTCTGATATATCGTTATTATTCAGAAGAAAATGAGTTAACAAAAATGTTTAAAAAAGATTGAGTTCAAAAAAAGAATTTTCACTTCCCATCAATAATGAATATAACAAAATGTGTTTGGCATAAAATAACCCAATAAGGGTTGACATGCCATAAAATCAAATGAAAGAAAGAAAGAAGTATTAAAATCAACAATCAAAGAAATATAATAAAATGCACACAATATTAATCTGGGAAGAAAAAAAAAAATTTTGTGAAAATTTTGCAGGTTTTCAGTATCTCTGGCCATTGGTTTAAGTCAAAACTATTTATTTAATTCATTTTACTTATTTTTCCTTTTTTTTTTTCTCAATTTGAAATATGAGGTGGATCCAAAAATAAACCAAACTTTAAAAAAACCCAACTTTATTGCTTTACCTACACCTGGCATCCCCAACCCATAGCTCACATGCGGTCTTTGTGTACCGTTAATACTTGAAGTCATAAAACTGTTTGAAAACAAATGATCATTAAATTAGATATCAAGAAAAATGTTGAAATATTGGGACCATAATGACCTTAAGGCACTCCTTCCGTGATCTCGACTCGTGGGGACAATTTTCTCATTTACACCATAAAAATCCAGTTGTTTGTTAGGGGTTAGTTTTATCATTTAAAAATAAAAACTCTAAAAATCGTCTGTAAACAATTAACCGGATTTTGACGGTGTAAATGGAAAAAATGTCCCCATGTATCGAAATCACAAAAGGGTGCCTTAAGGTCATATGGTCCAAAAATTATATCAGATAATTAAAAATGATTATTAACTATTATTGACTGTTAACAACATAACTATTATTAACAACTTGTTAACTAGTCACTTGAAAGATGTTAATGTTTACTGAGTGACCTATTGTCTGTATCAGCCGGACAACAAGGGAGTCTTAACTAATGTGACATGTTTAAAGTTGTTACGCTTTTTACATGCAAATAAATGCAAATAAATGATAAAGACTAAAAAAAAAAAAAAAAATTGGACCCAGGTGTTGGAAATAAAGATTCCATTTAATGCAGGGTAGAGAACCCCCCCCCTCCCAAAAAAAAACAATTATTTAAGGGCTCAACTTGTGTACACCCCAATAACGTATTGTCATGCCATGTGTCATGGCGGAAATCTCACTTCCAGTTTTTGGCCCCACAGTGCACCTGTTAAGGGACGTAACTCTGTCTTATTAATCAAGGGGAGTAATTTCGTTAGAACAAGTAAAAAACCAAAGTTAGTGCTGCACAACATTTCAGTTATGAGCACACTAAAATGTCCTATTGGCCGTTTTAAAAAGTTTGGTTTTATTTTTGGACACACTCTATACTTTTATTGGTTTATGGCGTTGTTGGTAAATGAGAGATAACATGAACAAATTCCTGTTGTATCATTTTCACAATAAGCACAGCGAGTGATAGGTACTGCTATCCAATGGTGAATATTATAAGATTTAAAAAGCATATTCATAAATTTAGCCAGGTACTATATAACCTGGGAAAGGTTGGAAACATAAATAATAATAATTAAATTTATTTACACAGTAAATTTAATTATTATTCATGTTTCTAGCCTTTCCCAGGTTATATAGTATCTGGCTAAATTTATGAATATACTTTTTAAATCTTATAATATTCACCATTGGATAGCACTTGCTGTGCTTATTGTGAAAATGATACAACAGGAATTTGTTCATGTTATCTCTCATTTACCAACAACGCCATAAAGTTTTTGTTGGTGGAGTGGGCTATTGTCAGTATTAGCCAGACAGTGAGGAAGTCTATCCTCTTTTCACTAGCACTAGACCAGGGGGCTTGTTTTTGCTGAAGTTGAGCATCACACCTATATTACTGCTCCCCAATCAGATTACCCATTGATTGTGCTACTCATGCACTGTTGGCAGGGACTGGTATCGGTCCAGAAACCTTGTGATTCCTAGGTGGGTGCTCTATGAACTCAGCTAAACTGGTCCCTTCAAACAACGCAATAATACTGTGTTATCATTAATACAAGTGGTCCTAATGAATAGAATGCTTAATATGGAAATACATTAAATTTGCAAGTTTATCAGAGTTATTCCCCTTAGCCTATTTATTTTTAACCTATTTTTAATACCACAGCTAGTAATTTGGTCTTTAGTGACCCTAAATGAATTCAGGGGTAAATTTAGATACCGTCACTGGATTCCTCATAAAATTCTACCCTTTTTCAATTGCATCTCTGGACAGATAGATAGAAATACCACAAATATAATATATATATTTACCAACCCCTCCGCACGAGCAGGATGCGACACAAGGTCAATTTCTTAAGCAGAGTTTAACAGGTTTGAATTCAGTTTTCCTTCTGAAAACTGAATTCAAACCTGTTAAACTCTGCTTAAGAAATTGACCTTGTGTCCTAGACTGGTTACCTAGCCATGATTAAAGAGCCCAGTCTGCCCTGCTATTTACCCATAGCTTGAGGGATAATTGGATTCATACCTTTCCCAAGGGTATTTGCACTATGTGAAATGCAAACAGCTTCGTCCAGGAATTGAACTCGGGTTGATGAGTCCATTTCCTACGACTCTAACCATTAGACCATGCACGCCTCCATGTAAATATAAGATTATCTATTTATTTATGTTCCTCTTTCTTTCTTATAAATACTATGTAACACAGATTTTGTTCCTGGACAGTATCTATATGTCAATACTCTTGTTCCTTAATTGTACGACTGTTATCTTGCAACACCCTCTGGTTAAAAATGAGACCGTACAAATCGTCCAAGATGAAATGCAAAAATGTAAATCCTGATTATCTGGTGTTGCTTATCAGCTAAATTCTTATTTCGTATGAGTATCAGTTAAATAATGGACTTTTCCATTTTTATTATAAAGAAAGAAAAGTAAGAAAAAGGACATGCTACACAGAAAAAATATAAGAAAGAAAGAAAGAAAGAAAGAAAAGATGATTTCCGAAAAATGGGATCCCATCTATGGGTTAAATAGAAAAACATGAGTTTATAAACAACATTGTATTATGCATTAAGAATGAATTTATTTCACAACTTTGTCGGCATTAAATAACCCACTGAGGTTGATATGCCGTAAAACAAAACAAACCAAAGAGAAAAATGGGAGGATTGTTAGTTCTCCCATTTTTTTTGGAAGTCATACACAATCACCACACAACATTTCACGTATTTCAAGTCCTGATGAAGGTTGCAAAAACCGAAATGTTATTTCTCATGGATATTAGTCCGAACGTAATAGTGTGACTGAAGTTTGATCTCGAGTACTACAATATCGTAATCGAGCATGTTATCCACTACATCATGAGAACCTCCCCACTCAAAAAAGAAAGAAAGAAAGAGAAAGAGGGACTGAGGAAGAAAAAGAGAATGATTGAGAGATGGATTAAGACATACGTCACGAGAACCTCCCCACACAAAAAAGAGAGAATATGCAGGTGAAAGAAAGAGAGAGAGAAAGAGGGACTGAGGAAGAAAAAGAGAGAGAATGATTGAGAGATGGATTAAGACATACGTCACGAGAACCTCCCCACACAAAAAAGAGAGAATATGCAGGTGAAAGAAAGAGAGAGAAAGAAAAGAAAGAGGGACTGAGGAAGAAAAAGAGAGAGAATGATTGAGAGATGGATTAAGACATACGTCACGAGAACCTCCCCACACAAAAAAGAGAGAATATGCAGGTGAAAGAAAGAGAGAGAAAGAAGAGAAAGAGGGACTGAAAAAAAGAGAGAGAATGATTGAGAGATGGATTAAGACATACGTCACGAGAACCTCCCCACACAAAAAGAGAGAATATGCAGGTGAAAGAAAGAGAGAGAGAAAGAAAGAGAAAGAGGGACTGAGGGAGAAAAGAGAGAATGATTGAGAGATGGATTAAGACATACGCCACGAGAACCTCCCCTCCCAAAAAGAGAGAATATGCAGGTGAAAAAAGAGAGAGAGAGAAAGAAAGAGGGACTGAGGGACTGAGGAGAAAAAGAGAGAGAATGATTGAGAGATGGATTAAGACATACGTCACGAGAACCTCCCCACACAAAAAGAGAGAATATGCAGGTGAAAGAAAGAGAGAGAGAAAGAAAAGAAAGAACTGAGGAAGAAAAGAGAGAGAATGATTGAGAGATGGATTAAGACATACGTCACAAGAACCTCCCCACACAAAAAAGAGAGAATATGCATGTGTGTGTGTGAGAAAGTGTGTGTGAGAGAGAGAGACAGAACGAAAGGGAGAAACGTTATCAAGAATAAAATTCCTCTTTTGGAATACTTTGTGTTGGTCTATTTTGTTACATAATGTAATCTCGCAGTTTTTTTCCCGCAATTTAAATGCAGCTTTTCTCTCTTTTATGCAAATAGATTTAATTTGACCTTTGGTTCCTTCCAAATTTTTTTGCTTTATATTTATTTTTGCGTCTTGATTGAAATTTGGGAAGTTGCTTTCTTTATAAATACCCATCAACCCCCACATCCAATTTCGTTTTTCTGAGTACAGGTGGGCATTTTTATATATATATATATATATATATACATGATACTGCATTTAAAATGTAACCTCATACCACCTTTTTATTGCATTCCCTTGAACTAATTGCCGAGGCATGGAATAAGCTACCCGCGTCCGTTGTAGGCTGCCAAAACACTGCATCTTTCAAAGCCCCCATGCTTCCTGTAGTCCGCCAACACTGTGCGTGATGTCCCTCTCCACACACATATGCACACACGCACATGCATATTATCACTGTAAACTGTTCATGTTCCTGACACTAATACATTATTCTGTGTACTAGACATGAGACTTTGATGAGTTGTGGTGCACCTGAGCACTGTACAAATAAATGTATATTATTACTGTACACTATTCATGTTTCCTGATACTAATACATTATTCTGTGTACTAGACATGAGACTTTGATGAGTTGTGGTGCATCTGACAACTGTACACAATAAATTTCATTATTATTATTAATATAAAAAGTTGTTGTCTGAGTGGCCTATTGTTGGTATCAGTTGGACAGTGAGGGAATCTATCCCCTTTTCACTGGCACAGGGAGATAGTTTTTGCTGACGTGGAGCACCAAACCTATCATCAGCTTCCCACTTTACAGTACAGATCAGATTACCCGATCTATGCTACTCATGCGCTGAGTTGGTAGGGACCGGTATTGAACCTAGAATCTTGTAATTCCTAGGTGGTGCTCTACCGACTGAGATAAATAATATATTATATATATATACATATATATGCAGTGATGCTGATAGCTTTTTAATTTAGTGTGTCCTGGTTTCTTAATAAATTGTAGGGTTTCTCTTTATAAACTGGGGAAAGAGGATGAGAAAGTTTTCTTTGATGAAACAGCTAAAGACGTCTAATCACTACCTCTTACCCCATCCGATGTAATTCATTTCTATTAAAATATTGAAATGTGTTTACAGTTACCTTGAAATAGTTGGGGGGGGGGAGAAAAATTCCATTTTAAAAAAAAAAAAAAAAAAAAAGACGAGTATTTACGGCAGGTTCAAGCAATACTCAAATTAGGCATAAGGCCTAAATTTCCTCGTGATGTTGACAGTGGAAATTTCCTATTTAAAAAGATAAAGCTACTTTCTGCCAATTGGCAGCAAACTCACATCCCTGAACTGTTACGGGCTGGTTATGTGATGTATCCAGATTTTTATCGAGAAATTGCATCCATAAATGCATCCCTGGAATGCACGGATTTGATTTTACTGCATCCTTTTAGATTTTTATGCATCAGGGATGCAGGAAGTTTACTTATCAGCATCTCTGTGTGTGTGTATGTATATATATATAAATTTGGTCTGAAGATTGCATAGGTGAGAAACTGTCAGTAACCAGGCACTGTTGACTCCATCTTTACGCTACCTTAAGTTAAATATAAATGCTCTATCAATGATATTGAGCACTGTTTACTTTTAAATAAGTTTTTTTTTAAAAAGTAAAGTCGTTGGGGTGGCCTAAAGTCGGTATCAGCCAGATAGCGAGGGAGTCTTTCCCCTTTTCACTAACGCTAGACCAAGGAGATTGTTTTGGGTCTGAGGTGGAGTGCCACTATTACCATCAGCTCCTCACTTTACTGCACAGATCCCTGTGCTACTCATACGCTGAGTTGGCGAGGACCGGTATCGAACCAGGAACCTTGTGGTTCCTAGGTGGGTTCTCTACCGACCGAGTTAATTTTAGCCATCCCTTCTGCATGAGCAGGATGTGACACAAGGTCAATTTTTTTTAAGCAGAGTTTAACAGGTGGTATGAGCTTACATCTTAAATGGAGATTAATATTTCATCAGTTGTAATTAAAATCCTTGATGGCCAAATGAATATTCGGATTGGGATTATTTTTTATTCATTTACCATTCTGGGACTTTACAAGTTTTTATTAATGCTTTTATTGGACCATATGACCTTTAGGCACCCCTTCCACGATATCGACTCACAAGGACACTTTTCTCATTTCCACCATTAAAATCCGGTTGTTTGTTAGGGTTAGGTTAGGGGTTAGTTTTATAATTTAAAAAAAAACTATAAAAATCGTCTGTTAACAATTAACTGGATTTTGACCGTGTAAATGGAAAAAAATGTCCCCAAGAATTGAGATCGCAAAAGGGGTGCCTAAAGGTCATATGGTCCCCTTTATTGTATTTCTGAAATTGTTTTTATTTTATTTTTTTATTATTTTTTATTCATTTACCATTCTGGACTTTTCAAGTTTTTATTAATGCTTTTATTGGACCATATGACCTTTAGGCACCCCTTCCACGATCTCGACTCACAAGGACACTTTTCTCATTTACACCGGTTGTTTGTTAGGGGTTAGTTTTATAATTTAAAAAAAAAACTCTAAAAATCGTTGGTTAACAATTAACCGGATTTTGACCGTGTAAATGGAAAAAAATGTCCCCAAGAATCGAGATCGCAAAAGGGGTGCCTAAATGTCATATGGTCCCCTTTATTGTATTTCTGAAATTGTTTTTTTTTTTTATGTATATCTATTTGCTTTTTTTTTTTCTTTGCTTGTATTTCATTTCATTATGAACCCACAAACACATGTAGAGTTATAGTATCTGTTAAGGTCTCATCTATGGGTTAAATAGATAAACAAAATGACTTTAAAAAAAAAAATTTGAATATCCAACAGTTGTAACTCAACTATCAGAGTTAACAGAGAAATAATAGGGAGAAACACAAGTATTAAGGATAGGGAAAAAGGTTTACTAAGCAAAGATACAAGGTGAACAGAGTAATTAGCAACTATTAGGTTAAATTAACAGTTTCCTGAGATCTTGTTTCTCTCTTCTGAGATTTCATCAGACATTCTTTTTTGGAAAAACTGATGATTCCATTCTTATTATTTATGTACGATATGACACACACAAACGCATGTGGAGTGGTTGTAGGGTCCCATCTATGGGTTAAATAGATAGAAAAAATGAGTTTTTTAAAAATTTAAATACCCAACAATTTATACATATATAAAGGCCAGTTGGTGTGTATGTATGTATAGCATTGAAATTCCCTTTAAAACTCTCCAGCATTTGTGAATCTCAAAAGTAAAAAAAAATCAGTACACCAGGCCCCCCCACCTCTACCCAGGCAATATTGGGTCGGTGCTTTTACTAATTAATAAAACAAAAAGGTCTTCAGCATAAAATAACCCAACAAGGGTTGACATGCTATAAAATCCAACCAACTATCAACAAACACATGAAAATATAGACTAAAAAAAAATGATTGAACAGGCACACACACATAAGCACAACCCCCCACACACAGACAGAGAGTTTGGAAGGCATGAGACAGAACCAAATGGACAGTCACTAGCAACAACTTCAGTTCTGGAGATCTTCTGTGGATGAGATTTTATCTTGAAATATTAAGAATAAATGACAGGTTAACAAACAACACCATAGTTACCTTCTTTTTTCTTTATACTTGTATTGTGATAGCCTTCAAAACCAACCAACAAACCAATATAAATATATATATATATATATATATATATATATATATATATATATATATATATATATGTGTGTGTGTGATGCTGATAGCTTTTTGATTTAGTGTATCTAACAGAACATATGCTAAGCAGATCAGTTAAAAAAATTAAAAAAGATAAAAAAAAAAAATTATGCTCAGAGGGCGAGCCAGATCTGGAATTATAATAAAATAAAAAAAAAAACTGAACAGGCTCACACACACAGAGTTTGGAAAACATGAGACAGAATCAAATGGACAGTCACTAGCAACAACTTCAGTTATGGAGATCTTCTGTGGATGAGATTTTATCTTGAAATATTAAGAATAAATGACAGGTTAAAAAAACAACACCATAGTTACCTTATTTTTTTTTACACTTGCATTGTGATAGCCTTCAAAACCAACCACCAAACCAAAAAAAAATTATTTTTATTTTTATTTTTATCATTGCAGTGAAGGATGTCTTCAGAAGTCTTGTAAATATCTCTTTTCTATTGATGCAATGTCTCATATAGACAACCCTGACACACTGCGATTATTGATCGAACAAAACAGGTAAGAAACAATTTTTGTAAGATTCTCCAGGTTTTTATTTTGTTTTGTTTTATTCTTTTTATTTTAATTTTATTTTTTTTGTTTAAATATACCTACCTATTTACCTAAGATAATTTTTTTGTCACAACTGAATCATAATTTGTCTGATTCTTTATTTGAATAATTTAACAAAATCCAAAATTCACACTCAATTGTCCAATTGGACACATGGCCTAGTGGATAAGGTAGTTAGGTTAAGACAGTTCTAAGTGACAGTTATCTCTGGATCCCGAGTTCAATCCTGAGTAGAGGCAGTTAGAAAAATAATTAACACAACTCCTACCCCAGCTATGGTTAGCGGAATGAGAACAGGATACCCCCCGTGGACTAAATAAAGGGTTAGGTTCAAAGTTCCATGATGGCTCCCGATTACGACAAGAAAGTTCCTGAGTTCGAGAAGAAATACCTGAAGAAGGCCGGAGGGCATATCGGCCGAAACGTTGTACAAATAACAAAATCGTAAACATCTTGCTGCCCTAGACATTGAAACTGATTCGGTAAACACTCATAAGATCATTAACCATCAACAGCAACTCTTGAGCACCTTTTTGATTTCCATGTTTCTAACAAATGTGGACATGTCTACAAAGTCGGAAAACAGTATAGCTCACATGATTTTTGGAAACATTTCACGCTCAAAATTTGCTGAGGCATAGATCAAACTTCCTGCATCTGTTGTTGCCTTCCAAAACACTGCAACTTTCAAAACCTCCATGCTTCCTGTAATTCGACATCACTATACCCGATATCCCCCCTTCATACACATATGCACACACACACACACACACCCTGGCTCAATACCATGAAGCCAAGAGGTCCAGAAGAAAGCAACGGCAACAAAGCACCAACACATCAACATCTTCAGGGGACAGCCATTGCATGCGACATCTATGGTCAAGGCTCTTTTTTGAACATTGGACTTCAGTCACAGGAAGCACTGTAACTTCAGAGGTACAAAAACTATAAAAACTCTTCCGAGACTGCAAAGCCGACACACACACACGCGTATATTATGCCTGTAAGTCGTCGTCGTCGGGTCAGCTTAATGTTGTTATCAGCCAATCAGCAAGGGAGTCTATCCCCTTTTCACTAGCGCTAGACCAAGGAGATTATTTTAGCATCTGGGGTGGGGCACAATACCTACCATCAGCTCCTTACTTTACCGCACAGATCCCTGTGCTACTCATAGGCTGAGTAGGCAAGGGCTGGTATTGAACCAGGAACCTTGTGATTCCTAGTTGAACGCTTTACCTACTGAGCTAAACTGGCTCCTGATTATGACTGTACTCTATTCATATTCCTGATATTAGTACATAATATCATGTACTATATCGCCCTGTCGGTGGGGCGTTAGAATGCACCTCTGCAGGGGGGTAAGACTCCCCCAATGGGGCCACCTGTTGGCCTTGAGTGGCGACCTGTGAAGCTTAAGGATAGAACCCAGGTGGCTGAGCAGTCCATGACTTGCAATATTCCACTTTAGGCTTTTCTTGGGCTAGACGGGCAGTCGGAGAGGCTCCCTCCGATCAATCGGCTGGTCACGTCAAGCCCTTGCACCTATATAATTGCCTCAACCCTATTGCCCTTATGGCAAACCCCAACCCTTTTTATCATATGGGTGCTTGAATGCAGTGGCTGAGGGTCTACATGTCCTGGGAATGACATTAAACTCTATTTAACAGTCAGGTTCCAGTTTTGGAGGTCTGTGGAATGTGGAGCACCCCTTCATCACGATTGCTCCCTGTCCACTCTGACATCTATGGGTTAAATAGAAAAATGTATTTATAAAAAAAATTTGAGTATCCATTAAGAATGTATTTATTTCAAAACTTTATCAGCATTAAATGACCCACTGAGGTTGATATGCGGTAAAACAAACCAAACCAAACAAAAGTCTAAAAATGTAGATATTGAAAAAATGCTGATAAGATCCTCTCAAACCAAACATCAAATTGTAGAAAATTGATTTATCTACAAGTTTATCAACATTATTTATACTAGCAAATATATGCACCCTTCGGGTGCAAGTATTTAGGTTTTGATGTCATAAAATATTGTATCAAATTATAAACTATTTAGAAAATGATAAACTGAGGGGGTATAATCGAAAAATAGAACAGCTTTAGATTTAACTCTTCTATCATTTTCTTTCACTCCCGTCTTTCATTTTTCCTAATTTATCTATATAGTTAGATTATGAAGTATTTAATAAAATTACAGTTCTTTCGTCTTGTTTATGGATTTCTTTTAAGATTTATCCCCGAGATTTTTGCTCAGATTCGTTAAGAGAAAACCAAACAATTAGAAATCAATAATACTAAGCATATATTTATTAAAATCAAATTTTAAATATCAATATGCAAATTAGCCTTCTCGTTCACACTGTAAACCGCTATTTTGTTGTATATATAAATACAATTACATGCTTTTAGTAGGTAGATATGGTCAAGAGTATTAATAAGGTATAACAATTTTATCAATAATTAAGATTTAAATAAAAATATATTCATGGTAAATGTGACGTCAATAACTAAGGGAATTATGACTTGAATAGTGATTTAGTTTCGGTTACAGACAAACACACAATCTCCATTATAATAGGATGTGGTTATTTCCTATAATTCCAACATAAACAAAGGGGGACCACTCTTGACTGATAAATTATTTATCTATTTATTGATCTACTAGGAAAAAAGAGGATGGATTTAGGGTTAGTTTAATGGGAAAATAAATAAATAATTTATCAGTCAAGAGTGGTTCCCCTTTGTTTATGTTGGACTTATAGGAAATAACCTTATATGTGTATCTTGTTTTTATAACTGTACACAATAAATTTCATTATTATTATTTTATAAAGTGCTGCTTAGGATTCAGCATTTATTTTTGTTTACATTTTAACTTTTATTTATTTATTTTTTCAGGACTATCATTGCTCCAATGGTGGCAAGACTTGGCAAATTCTGGAGCAATTTTTGGGGTGCCATCAGCTCAGATGGTTACTATGCTCGTTCCGAGGATTATTTGGATATTGTTGAAGGCACACGACGGTAAGTTTAAATATATTAGCAAGAATATGCGCCCCTGGGTATCTAAGTTTTAAGGTAATGAAATATATTGAATTATAAAGACTAATGAAATTAAATAAGAACGCATAAAAAAAGATTACTTATTTTGATTATATTTTAATTGGTTTCTATATAAAATCATTCATAGGATTGATTTTAATCCATTGGGGATTAAAATAATATATTAGAGATCAATAACACAAAGTAGTTATTTATTAAACCCGGTTTTGTTAAAACCAGTATGCAAAATAATCACACCATATATTATGTAAATCTTTATTTCTTAGTGATATATATAAGATGCATTGCAAGATTTTAAATACACTGATAACATGGGCTGTTTTGAGGTAAATCTAATTAAGATTTTCATAGAGACCTCGTTAATAAATAAGAGTTATTCTATGTATTAATGATTTTGACTATCAATTAAATATTCATTGATAAACTTTCCTGAGGGTATTGTCACATAAGCAGTGATGTAGTTTTGGTTACAGACACTGAATCTTCATTATAATAAGATATTAAATTTGTTTCTGTGATAGAGGGTTTTTCTTCACAAAAAACTCTTTTTTTTTCTGTGAGAGTAACATCTTCTTGAGAGAAAAAAAAAAATCAGCGATGGATCCAAAACATTTGTTGACACTATTGGGAATTATAACTCCGTACACTATACAGAAATTCTGAAAATAGCTAAGTTATAGGATGTTCACTTAAGATTTATTTTTTATTTAGCAGTAAATAAACTAATGATAGATAAGAAGCAAAACATTTTTTTCTTTAATAGGTAAACAGTCTGGTTTCATGAAATATACCATAAATTAATACTAATAATACTTTGAGATACAGACGGATTACCTAATCCCAGCTAGAAGACCAGACATAGTGTTAATTAACAAGAAAAAGATAACTTGTCATCTTGTGGATTTTGCCATCCCAGCAGATCACAGAGTAAAAATGAAAGAAAATGAAAAGATAGATAGATACTTGGACCTTGCTAGAGAACTGAAAAAATTGTGGAAGGTGAAGGTAGTACCAATTGTAATTGGTGCCCTTGGAACAATCCTCAAGGGTTTGGAAAAGAGTCTGGATGAATTTGATATCGGAGAAAGTATTAAGACCATCTAAACTACAGCATTGTTAAGATCAGCTAAAATACTCAAGAATCTTGGAGACCTGAGGAGACTTGCTGTCACTCAGACTCCACTGAAAGACCAGCAGTTCAGGCTAGTGTGAAAAACTATCAAGGAGTGAAATGATAATGATGATAAAGTTGTGGTGGCCTAAAGTCAGTATCAGACAGACGGCGAGGGAGTCTATCCCCTTTTCACTTGCGCTAGATCTAGGAGATTGTTTTTTAACGTCTGAAGTGGAGCGCCACACCTACCACCAGCTCTTCATTTTACCACACATATCCCTGTGCTACTCATATGCTGAGTTGGCGAGGGCTGGTATCGAACTAGGAACCTTGCGATTCCTAGCCATGTGTTCTACCGACTGAGCTAAACCAGCCCTATAATAATAAATGACATTATTTTTACCGCTCAGTCGGCTGGGGCATTAGAATACACCGACTGCACCTCTGCAGAGGGGTAAGACTCCCCCAATGGGGCCACCTGTTGGCCATGAGTGGCGACCCGTGATGCTTAAGGATAGAGCCCAGGTGGATGAGTAGTTCATGACATGCAATACTCCACTTTGGCCCTATCTTGGGCTAGACGGGCGGTTGAGAGGCCCCCTCCGATCAATCGGCTGGTCACGCCAAGCCTAGCACCTATATGATTTTCTCAACCCTATTGCCTTTATGGCAAGCCCCAACCCCTTTTTATCATATGGGTGCTAGAAGGCAGTGGCTGCGGGTCTACATGTCATGGGAATGACGTTAAACTCTATCTGATGGTAAGGTTCCAGTTTTGGAGGTTTGGGGAATGTGGAGCACCTCTTCATCACCATTGCTCCCTGGTCCACTCTGACCTGGAGTGGTAGTACCTGTTAGGGTCCCATCTATGGGTTAAATAGAAAAATGTATTTATAAAAAAATTGTATTATCCATTAAGAATTGATCTATTTCAAAACTTTATCAGCATTAAATGACCCACTGAGGTTGATATGCCGTAAAACAAAACAAATAAAACCAAACCATTATTTTAAAGGAATAAACTAAAATTTATTTCTCTATTTTCCAAATTGTTCAAATATCTTTGCTGTTTGTTTTCATAATATATATTATCATTTCAGGGGTGTATGGAATGTTCCCTATATTTCCCAAGCTTATCTTATCCATGGTTCCATTCTGCCGGAATTAAAAAATGCTTACAATAATGCAAATATGGATCCCGACATGGCTTTTACAAAAACGGCCAGAGAAAAGGTAATTTCACTTATCTTACTCTTGTTTTGGATGTCTTCTCTTAGGTTGGTTGCCAGTTTAGGAGAAGGACAACTAATTCTAAAACCAAGAATGAAGCCTTAGGAGGTGGTTGGATATCAATTTTGACTTCCTTCCAGAAATCTTTGATTGGATGATTGGAATTGAATTTCTAAATTCTATAGGATTCTTTGTTTTTTTTTTTTTTCTTTGAAAAGTTCATAGGCTGACTAAGGTATTCTTGTGGAATGTGACCAAATGAGGTTTATTTTTCATTATATGTATTACGATGTCTGTGGATGACATATATATATATATATATATATATAGGTTATTTCCTATAACTCCAGCATAAACAAAGAGGAACCACTCTTGACTGATAAATTATTTATTTATTTATTGATCTACTAGGAAAAAAGAAAACAGGGTTAGGGTTAGTTTAATGGGAAAATAAATAAATAATTTATCAGTCAAGAGTGGTTCCCCTTTGTTTATGTTGGAGTTATAGGAAATAACCTATATATATATATATATATATATATATACACACACAAACACATCTGCTGTTTAACAATTTTATTAACGATCTTTTCAAGCTTTCTGGCCAACTTTTTACATTTTGATGGAATGCTGCCAAAATACACACACACACACACACACACACACACACACACATAGATATATATATATATATATATATATATATATATATACATACCAACCCCTTCAGATTAGCAGGATTTGACACACGGGCAATTTCTGAAGCGTTTTACTTCTCCTAGACTGGTTACCTAGCCATTTTTAAAGAGCTCAGTCTGCCCTACTATGTATCTATGCTGGAAGAAGAGTAGTTGGATGCATACCTTTCCCAAGAGTATTAGTACTATGGGAAATGCAAACAGCCTCGTCCAGGATTTGAAATTAGGTTGACAAATCCATTTCCTATGACTCTAACCATTACACCACATGTATATATGTATGCATATATATATATAAATATAAATAAACAGCTTTATCATTATTATTGAGGACTACTAATAATATCTCAAAAAAACTTAGTTTTACATAGTCATTTGCATAGTTCTCAATGGTGTACCATTCCTACCCAGTCATCTTTTGCGTTTCTGTATTCTCTTATTTTATTTGTTTTCAGGGCCTTTTCATGTTTGTGAGCAATCTGAAAACATTTGGACATTTAATCAACGCGGATCATTTTAGCACAATCCACAAACACAATGAACTTTGGCAAATCTACGACAATCCCACCGTAAGTGTTTTGAAATTTATCCTGTTTTTTTTTTTTGTTGTTTTTTTTGTAGCTCTTAACTACAAATGTTTATAAAACTTTCAGACAATTCTGTATTATACGAAGTTCTTTATTTCATGTGAAGTTTTTTTTTATTAAACTAAGGCCTACATTGAGATCCTAATGAGGCTCAGAGCATGAATCTGACAAGTAAGATCCAACTTGCCAATCGACATTGTCCTCCTTCTGCATGACAATGTTCGACCACACATAAGCATCTGGACAAGGGAGAAAATCACCTCATTCAGGTGGACAACTTTACCGCATCCTCCATACTCACCAGATTTAGCGCCTTCACATTATCATCTCTTCAGCCCCATGAAAGAGGGTTTGAGAGGCAAACATTATTCCAGTGAAGAGGAAGTGAAATCTGTAGTGAAGAAGTGGCTCAAAGAACAGTCAACAGAATTTTACGGGGCAGAGTTACATGTTCTCATTCGAAGGTAGAACATTGATATTGAGAGAAACTGTGACTGTGGAGAAGTAGGGATGTGATCCACAGTCCAAGACATGAATGTAACCCCTTAATTACGCTAGATGGGCAGTCGGAGAGGCCCCCTCTAATCAATCAGCTGGTGGTCACGTCAAGCCCTAGCACCTATATTATTGCTCCAGCCCTTATGGCAGGCCCCAACCTTTTTTATCATATATGTGCTAGAAGGCAATGGTTGAGGGTCTTAATGTCCTGGGTATGATGTTAAACTCTATCTAATGGTTAAGTTCCAATTCTGGAGCTCTAGGGAATGTGAAGTTCCTCTTCATCACCATTACTCCTATGTCCACTCTGACCCAGAGTGGTAGTACCTGTTAGGGTACCATCTATGGGTTAAATAGAAAAAAAATGAGTTAAAAAAAAAACATTTGGATACCTATCAAGAATGAATAATAAATGCAAATGTCAGTGTATCACATTTGTTTTATTTTACTCCTAGAGGCCAAACCCCAATATATCATACCATTTTGGAATCTGGCCAACTCCATGAGCAAATTAAAAACATTGGACTCACAATCCTGAAATTTGGGATTTCTAAATTATTTTTTTTTTTGGTAATTTATGAGGAAGTGCGTCCTGGTCTCTTGCCTCAAAAATTGCTACCCGGTGACTATTAAAATAACGACCCAGCTCAGTCTATTCAAAACTATCCATCTTCATATCTATCTATCTATCTCAATTTGTTCATATTTATCTATATTACTATAAATTCTAAGATTTTTTTTTATTCATGTTTGTTTAATGTCTTGTTTTTAGTTTAAATAAACAAGAATTACGACAAAAAAAAAAGATGCAACCCCCCCCCCCTCAAATACATTTACTTGTCGAAAATATCTATCTATCTCCATTTGTTCGTATTTATATATATTATTTTGTTTGTCTATCTATCTATCTATCGCAGTCTATTCAAAACTACATATCCATCTTCATATCTAAACAAGAATTATGACAAATTACGATAAACAAGAATTACGACGAGCTGGGGTTGTTATTTTGATAGTCACCGGGCAGCAACTTTTGAGGCAGGAGAATAGGATGCACTTCCTCATAAATTACCTTTTTTTTTCTTTCTCTTTTTTTTGTGCCTCAGCTAACTTAATTGTTTTTGTTTATTTATTCTTTATATCAAAAAGACAATGAATTATTTAAAAAATGTCTGATCCACGTGAACCTGTTTTTAACACCTACTCTGAACACTGATTTGCTTTATCATTAACCAACCAGATGTACAGAAACCGAGGTCTGCATTGGCAAATCTCTATTTAAAGCCAGTTTTTCTGCTAGACGGGTGTCGCATTAGAGTTTGATCATCTTTAATGGGAGTCTAACTGGTGAGGAGGGTATTATGTTGAAAGACCCGAACCCCCCCCCCCAATGAACGAGTTAATAATAACATAACTGACTATGCCACCCAGCGCTGTTTAGTAGCCCAGGTGTATCTCAAACACTATTTGTTTGTTTCTTTGAGGGGGGGGTTCAATGTGATTCCTTTTCTTTTTTTCCAACAAATTTTTTTCTCAATTAATTTTTATAACTTGGAAATACATTTGGGAATAATCAATTCTATATGGTTGTTCAAGGGGAATAGAAACAAGTTATTTGTGTGTCCTGAATATAACATTAAACTGTATCTAATGGTGAAGTTCCAATTTTGGAGCTCTAGGGAGTAACCCTTCATTGCCATTACTCCCAGGTCTACTGTGACCCAGAGTGGTAATACATGTTAAGGTCCCACCTATGGGTTAAATAGGGGAAAAAAATGAGTTTTGAGGGGTTTTTTTAAAAAATGATAAAACAAAATGTCTTCAGCATAAAATAACCCAACAAGGGTTGACATGCCATAAAATCCAACTAACAACTTTAAATATAATTGGCTTTATTTATTTTTTATTTTTTTCAGGATTGGGAAAATCGATACATTCATGAAAATTACAGCAATGTCTTGCAAGACAGTGCAGAACCTCTACAGGTAAGACTAATTAGTTTTTCATCTAAACAAAACATGAAAGGTCAATTTGATGATATACCTGGATTTTATAGACAATTGTCTGAACTTTCTTTAAATGAAGCTTGATAAGTTGTATTATTTAGATTTTTTGGACTGTTGTCCTCATCTTTATGTCCAGTTGGACACATGGTGCAATGGATATAAGGGTTGAATTAATACAGTTCTAAGTGACAGACATCTTGAGGTTGCAGGTTCAATCCTAACTACAGGTGAAAATAACATAGAGTACTTAACGTAGCTTAACACTTGTACTCGGTCATGACTGATGGAATGAGAACAGTGGGGGTTAAATAAAGGGTTTGTTTCAAAATTCCGTTAAGGTTCCCGATAACAACATGAAGGTTCCCAAGTTTGACAAGAAACACCTGAAAAAGGTTGAAGGGCACATTGTATATCTAAAAGTGAAGATAGGAAAACAGTCTGAAAAATCTTAATAATACAATTTGATGATATTACTTGTATTTTATGAATCCTGATAGTTTTTGCATTTTTTTTATCCAGGTAGAAAATTCTCAAAAGATATTTTTTTTTAAAAATTTATTAACAAAAAATTAGAATTAATATTTAGTTGCTTTTCCTCAAACTTTTATGACACCGTAATTATTTCAGGTATGAATTTGATTACTCTTGTTTTCAAACTAAGAAATAATTTTGAATAATTTGACTGTTGTGCAAACAAAGCGTTAAAGAATTTATGATGATCTCACTTAAATAAATTCAGAGAAACAACAAAGATGAAGATAAAAGTTAATTAAAGATTTTTTTTTTAATTTCCCTTTTTAGTAATGTTTAAAGAAATTTTTAAAAAACATATTAGGTTGATGCAACAATTCATAGTGGAATTTCTTTTGCACTATATTAGGGAAATCTTAGAAGTGTTTTTTTAAAGTTTACTCAGATTTTCTTTTGAATATTTAAAAAAAAAAAAAAGAATAAAAAAAAAGAATTTCTTTGTTGTATTGGAACAAAAAAGATTTTTTTTCTAATTTAATGATTTTTTATTATTTTTTTTAAAGAATCTTTTTTTGTTTTATTTTTTATTTAAAGGTTATTTTGTTCTCATTTGTTTTTGTGTAACAAAGAAATTCTTTTTTTTTTTAAATCATTAGATTAAAAAAATGATTTTGAATAGAAAAAAGAAACAACTTAATTCTTTGTTAGGTTATTTTTTTCTCATTTGTTCTTGTGTAACAAAGAAATTCGTTTTTTTTAAATCATTAGATTAAAAAAAATGATTTTGAATAGAAAAAAGAAACAACTTAATTTCTTTGTTGTATTTTTTCAGTAGGTCTGTGCATGATTGTTTTTATTAATTTGTGAGTTCATGAGTTTTCATATGTATTTTTCATTTATTAAGCCTACTTTAATCAACAACTTTCCTTTCCTCTGTCTTCAGCCATGTCCAGATGTTTATTGGTTTCCTATTTTTACTGAAAGATTTTGTGATGAACTTATTAGTGAAATGGAAAACCATGGTGGATGGTCCAATGGAAAAAATGAAGTAAGTAATAAGAGTTTAATATATATATAAAAGTAAAAGTAAAGTCGTCGGGGCGGCCTAATGTCGGTATGAGCCATACAGCGAGGGAGTCTATCCCCTTTTCACTAGCGCTAGACCAAGGTGATTATTTGAGCATCTGAGGTGGAGCGCCACATCTACCATCATCTCTTTACTTTACTGCACAGATCCCTGTGCTACTCATACGCTGAGTTGGCGAAGGCCGGTATCGAACTAGGAACCTTGTGGTTTCTAGCCGAACGCTCTACCGACTGAGCTAACCCGGCACTAATATATATATATATATATATATAATCCAAAAGTCCAGGGAAGAAATCTTCCTTACGACACAAGAGTTTTATTTAAACAAAACCAAGTTGCAGTTTGAGAGCTCAATGTGTGCTCTAAATGTTAGTCACAGAGCAAATATATGAGTAAAGAAATAACAAAAGACTTAGAGATTATAGTCTATTTCAGGGAGCTTAGACAAATAAGCTCCATAAAATGTTTAATATCTTAATAATTCAGAGGTTTACATTGTTAAATAACGAATGTTAAAGTGTTGTTTAAAGATTGGTATAGGTCACACTACCTGTTAAAAATGGACTATTCTAAAGATTTATGTCTTAAATGAATAAAAAAAATGTATATCATGACTCATACATTGTTCATTTTCCTGACATTTGTACATTATTCTATGATGAAAAGAAATAGAAAAACGATTATTAAATAATATGCTAACAGATATCTGTTTCAACCTGTCAGCTTTATTCTATTTACTATGCATGTACTTTTGAGGAGTAGTAGTGCACCTGAGCACTGTACACAATTTCATTATTATTATTATTAGTAGTAGTAGTAGTAGTAGTTTTTCACATCAACATTAGCTGATGGTCTTTAACTGGAGTTTGAGTGACAAGTTTCCTCAGGTCTCCCGGACTCTCCTGAGTATTCCAGCTGATTTCAACAATGCTGTTGTCTGGATGGTCTCAATTCTTCCTCTGATTTCCAGTTCCTCCAGTCTTTTTTCTAAGTTTTTGGGGACCGTTCCTAGTGCACCAACTACTATTGGTATCACTTTCATCCTCATATTCCACAGCTTTTTCAATTCTCTGGCAAGTATTTGTCTATCTTTTTGTTTTCTTTCATCTTCACCCTGTGATCTGCTGGAACTGCAAAATCTATTTTTCTTTTTGTTTATTATTATTATTATTATTATTACTAGCAAATATATGCACCCTCCGGGTGCAAGTATTTAAGTTTTAATGTAATAAAATATTGTATTAAATTAGAAAGGCTAATGAAACTAAATAAGAATACAGATAAAAAGATTTGAAACAGAGGGAGTATAATAAAAAATGGAACAACTGAAACTTACTCTTCCATCACTCTCGTCTTTCATTGTTATTTTTTTCTAATTTAAGTATTTAGTTAAAAGAGGAAGTAAAGAATAAAATGAGTTATTTTATCTTATTAATGGATTTCATTTAAGATTTATTGAAGAGATTTTTGCTTATATTCATTAAAATAAAACCAAACAATTAGAAATCAATAATACTAAGCACATATTTATTAAATTCGATTTTTTAATATTAATATGCAAATTAGCCTTCCCATTCACATTGTAAACCGCTATTTTGTTGTATATATAAATATAATTGCATGTTGTCAGTATGTAGACATAGTTAACAGTATTAATAATGTAAGACAATTTTATTAATAATTGAGGTTTAGATAAAAATAAAATCATGGAGAATGTGATGTCAATAACTAAGAGAATTGTGACTTGAGTAGGAATATAGTTTCGGTTACAGACAGAAAAACACACAATCTCCATTATAATAAGATTATATCATATCCTGCCTTTAGTTTACATTATAGATTATTCTAAACTTCTTAATGAATCTAGGTGTGTCCATGTGTAGTAGTCCACAGGAGAATGTCACTTATGAGTTTGTCCTTACTTCTCCAGGCTCTTTTGGTTTGGTTGTTTTGTTTTAAGGTATATCAGCCCTTTTCAGATCATTTCATATCAAGTCATTTTGAAAAACAAAGAACTCAGTTTACAGTACCTACTGTTGCTAAAGTGGTAAACCCAATTAAATATTAGAACAGGCTCATCACTGCTTAACTTCATTGATTCAGTGGGAACCAGTGCCAGCATGGCTTGTTCATCTTACTTGGATGATTTGTGGGATAGGAGCTCACCAAAATGATTGTATTCTTAGTTTAATTTTTCTCTGAATGTTTGAGATAGGCTTGATGAGTAGTATTATCTGCGTTATTCGGACTATTGTCCTCATCTTAATGAGTTTAATTTTAAAAGAAATTGGTAATTTGCTTGAAGCATTGTTAAGTATGTTAAAATATATTAATAATTTGAAGGCCAGTACAATGCATATGAAAAATAAAAACAAAAAGATGTTATTTTTGTCTTATCGATTTCGAAGCATGAGCTTCATCATCAGAGTTTATTTTCAGAAATGGACGTGCTTATGTTTTTATTTGTGTGGTTACAATTTCTCTTATTTCCTTTTCCTCTCCTTTTTTTTTTTTTTCTCTTCTTCTTCTCCTCCTTTATGAATGAAATGGGCGAATAACTGTAATTTCTTATTTCTCTTTCTCTCTCTCTCTCTCTCCCCTTCCTTCTTTTTTGTGTTTTCTCTCTTTAATTTTATTTACTTATACTTATTTTTTTTTTAATTCATTTACTTTTTTCTGGTAATTCTTCTTTATTCTTTATTTCTCTTTTGGCTCTTTTTTCTTTCTGTCTTTCTTTCGTTATTTCGTTCTTTCTTTTTTCTTTTTGTATTTTCTCTCATTCTTTTTTGGTTACTTATTCTTTTCTTTTTTATTCATTTATATTCTTCAATTAATGTTTCTTTGTCCCTCTCTCTCTCTCTCTCTCTCTTTCTTTCTCTCTTTTTTTTTTTTTTTTTTTTTTTTTTTTAAGTTTGTGGAGAACAAATATTCCTAATATCATATGTTGCCAGTGTGTTGCCATGTCAAAATTCAAAAAAAATTAAAATAAAAAACCGTCAATAGAAAAATTTATATACTTAGCTTTTGTTTCGCTTTCTCTTTCCTTTTCTTTTTCTTGTTTAATTTTATTTTCTAAACACTGGGCTGTACAGTTTCACACCTACCTAGCCACCAATATAGGGAGAGATGTTGGTTAGCTGTTGAAACTGTACAGCTTGCAGATCGAGAGTCCCTCAAATATGCAAATTAGTGTTTCCCTTTGCTTAATTTATGCTAATTTTTCTTTTTTTTTTTCTTTTTTTTTAGGATCCGCGTTTGGCTGGTGGCTACGAAAATGTCCCAACCGTTGATATCCACATGAGGCAGATAAACTATGAAAAGGAATGGCTGTCTTTCCTCCTCAAATATGTGTCACCTCTGCAGAAAAAAGTTTTTATTGGTTATAATCATGAGGTAAGTATTTGTCTCTATGGAACTAAAAGTCTCAATTGCATTTCCAGTATTTGAAGGATGGGGGGATCTGATTTCTGTGACACAACTATGCATAGATAAAAGGCATTAGAAAATCTATAAATTCTGGGGAAGCCAGCTAGTGTAGTGGTTAGAATGTCCGCCTGTCAGCCTGATAGGTAGGGTTCGAATCACGCACAAAGCACTGCCCTGTCTATAGCTCTGCTGATGAGGCCTAATGGGCTGAAATGTACATACAGAGATCGACTTTTTCTCGATTTGTTTACACTTTACATTTGACTTCTGTGACATGACAGTGTATGCTTAGGTAAATGGTGCGAGGAAAATATATATCTGTGCGTGTTTGAATCTTAAGTGTCTTTAAGAAAATCATAAAAAACGAATGTGTGTATGTATATGTAAACTAAAAAAAAAAAAATAGAATATATTTGTTTATGTTTGCAAACAAAATGGAAGTAAATCTGACAATATGTAATTTTAAAAAAATGAAAAAACACAAGTTTCATTGAGGCTGAAGGTTTCAGTTTGTTCAACAAACCTTTGTTGGGGCCTTCGTCTGTTTAAAGAAAAAAAAATATATTGGTGAACCGGTTTTAGTATGTTGTGACTTTTGATATTCAAATATGTGAAAAAAGACAATTTAAAATGCCAAGTAACTACAAATTAAATTATAACATGGCCTGAATGTTGTGTTTATACACAAGATATAAGATGAGGATAACAGTCCAAAATATCATAATTATTCATATCAAGCCTCATCTCATAAATACATAAGTATAACTTTACTTTTAATTAAGAATTTTTTTCTTCTTTTAAATCCTTTTGTACAATCAAACAATCATAAAATGATTTAGAATTTTGAGGCTGCACAATCTCTTTTTTTTAAAAACTTTTTATTTTAATTTTATTTTTTCTTCATCTTTTAGCCACCACAGGCAATTATGAATTTTGTTGTCCGTTATCAACCCCATGAACAACCTTTGCTACGGCCACACCATGATTCGTCTACTTTTACCATCAACGTTGCACTAAATCACCCGCACATCGATTATGAGGTGAGTGATTTTTCTTTGTTTTTCTCTTGTGATAATCACTTGTAAAAAGCCAACAATAATATTACGAGGGACAATCAAAAACTATCCGCATTCTTGTTTTTTTAAATGTATTTACACGTGTCTTTTACAACTATCAAGTTCAGCTTGAATCTGTCTTAGAATTCTAAACCTCTGAATTTATGTTAGTTAGTCTGGATGTGGGAGAGGGTCATTTTACACATGGAGAAAAAAAAAGAAAGTAGAAATAACTAATAATAAAGATAGAATATAAAATAAGATGAATGAAAAGAAAAAACAATTTTTTTTTCCTAACAGAAATGTGACGAGTTTGAAACTCACCAACAGCAAATCTGGAATGAAAGTTGAGTTTAAAAACATGTCTTTTACTACATTCAAGTTCAGAGGGAATAGACATGTCATTTTTCTATATAGTCTTGTAAATTAAATGATACTTGCTATGGTTCACCGTTTAAACTAACGGAAGATAATCCCTACAGTCTTGTTTTTGGATGCACTTGTACTAAATTTTTATCACAATTGTAAATCTACATATTTTTTTTTCTCACAGGGCGGTGGTGTCAATTTTCTCCGTTACAACTGCAAAGTTCTTGAGACACGCAAAGGCTGGCTACTAATGCACCCTGGACGACTTACCCATTTCCATGAGGGTCTTCGAGTCACCAAAGGAGTACGTTACATCATGATTTCATTCATCGATCCATAAACAAAGAGAGAGCAAGAAAGAAAGGTGCATGCACACACACACACACACACACACACAGATAGGTGATGATGCATTTTCTATCCCTTCCCTTGTAACAGAGAAATGATGATCAAAAGGAGACTGGGTCTTTGCCTTACCCCCTTCAACCTCCCCATATCCCTGGAGAAAATGAGAGAGAAAGAGAAAGCAATGAATTAATTTTATATATTTTGCTGGACTGACTGTTACAGTTAAGCAAGTAACTGACAAAACTTACTTCTTTCTTATAGCTTGAAAGTGAAAGTGAAAGAAATGAAATCACTATCCGTCCGGAACATTTTTTATATTTTATATCTAAAACACATAGACTTTCTAGAAACTTAAGAATTAAATGCTGCTATGAATGTCTTGAGAATCCTAACCCCTCCCCAACCTAAAAGCCTTTTCACCTTGCTAACCCCTCCCCCTCCCCTTTCACCCTGGGGTTTGGGGTTCCTAGCTTGAAATTTAATATTTAATGTCACAGCCTCGTCCACTTTGAGAAACAACTCCTGATAAAAAGTAGAATATAGATGATTATTTAAATTTATTAGTAATAAGAAAACGCCATTCTTCACACATCCTAGATAGTTAGGAAAGCCTAAAGTCTATCAACTTGGAACTAAATATCTTTACAGAATTAAACTTTGTAAGAAAAATATCTAAGGAAAAATCTGATATAAAGTTTGTGTTAACCATTATAATCGTGTGCCACCCACACCCATCACCCTGGGGCGGAAAAAAAATCTGAAATTGTAAAATGTTGAAATCTGTTATTGAACGACTTTGCTGTTGAATAACAAGTGACAACATTTTATAGAAAATTTAAAATATTTAAAAAAAAAAAATTATCAAATTGCAACATTTTATTGGCTGGATTCAAAGGGTTAACAAAAATTCTGGTCATGTTTTGCTCTTGAATTTTGAAGAGCATTAAAAACATGAATTAATAATTTAATCTATTTACATGAAAAGAAAAGAAAAATAGTTTTCACAAAATGACAACAAATGGAATAAGATAAAAAGTAGCTGTTTAGAAAAATAATGGTGAATTTTACATTTAAATATGCAACAAAAAAAAAAAAATGAACGTAAACAGATTTTTGAAAAGAATTTTATGAGTATATCCAGACACTTAAAAAAAAATTACCAATTACCACATTTTTTTTTTAATATCTCAGCCTCAGTGAATTTAAGAAACAATTGGTGAGAGAAAAAAATTTAAAAAATGGTTGTGATTAATTTTTTTTAAAAAATCAGGATAATACAGAAACTTAATTTTGTTTCCTTTTTGTTGTGGACTAGCCTATCTTACCTTTTCTTATAGAGTAAATGAACTGGTCCCAGATTACTTGTTTACTGCTGTTTAGAACATTACAAGAACTGGCAAGTTAAGACCTCAATTCTTAGCACTTTGTAGCGAGGCATTTTATTATTAGTATGAACCTTTATTTGGATGTAATTGTATAATGAAACATTATGTTCAATTATTCAACACTTTTACTAAATCAAGAAAAACACATTCTTTACACTTTATCTCCTTAGAAAGACAAAAAATGTGTAAATTATCTTTTTTTTTTGTTTTTTGTTAGTGTTTCTATCATAGCAAAATAAAGCCACACAGAATTTACCGTTAAAATAGTCAAATCAATATGAACAAACTTTTGAAAAAAAAAAAAAATAATAAGTATATCCACTATTTTAAAAAGTCTATAACCACCTGTTTTTTTTTTTATTAAAATATTTTTTCAACATCACAGCTTCATCCATGTTAAGAAAAGAACAACTAGTGATTATCTAATTTATAAAACCCCATTCCCCACGTCTTTAGAGAAAACCCAAATTCCTCACATGTTATATCCTTTGAAAAACAATGTTCTTTAGTGCTTCCATTATAGCAAAATAATTTTTTTTTAAAGATAAAATTACACAAAATTTACAGTTAGGATTGTAAAATAAAAATAAAAAAAGATTCATTAATCGTCACCATTTTTAGTGTTTATACTAATTTTGTAAAAAAAATCAAAACAAAAAAAAACATGTCTTCCTCTTTACAGAAAAAAAGACTAAAACAAAGTGATTTCATTTAAAAAGTTGTTTTTTTTTAACCACAACTCTCTCTCTCTTCTGATTTGAGCCATGAAACAAAATCATCAATAGTTTGCTCTTTATATTAGGGGTGTGCAAAAGTTGCCAGCACTCTTTTGAAAATTGATGTTTTTTTTTTTTTTTTTAAATTTTAAATGCACATTTTACTTGAAACGAATCGACATTTTTTTGTTTAAAAAAATCAAAAGAATTTTTTTTTCTTCAATCCTTAATTTTGTTATTTGTTAAAAAGGAAAAAAAGTGAAAATGTGAGTTTATCTGCAAGGAAATGGTTCTGCTAATCACACACGCTCTCACAAATGGAGGAGAAAAACAAACAAAATCAATGCTCCCTAATAAATTCATTGATATTTTCAGCCTTATGTAATATTTTCACAAAAATTAATTAGATTTGATGGTCAAACATTGACCTGTGTGTGTGTGTGTGTGTGTGTGTGTGTATATTTCTTAAAGAACAAAATTGACTAAATTCTCAAATGAACGGAAAATCTACAAAAAAATTTGAAAAAAATAAAAATAATAAAAAAAAAAAAACTTAAAAAAAAATTATCCACTTTTGTTAAATTTACAATAAATGTAAATTTTGAGCCGTATTTTTTTTTTTTTTGTTTAATCCGGACATGTTATTTGGTGACTTATTTAAAAAAAAAAAAAAAAAAAAAAAAAGATGGATACGCAAGGTTTAAATCTAAAGAAAATACATTTATTTCTCTACTGACAAATACTTAGCAAAAGAAAAAAAAGTGTTGTCGGTTTTAAAGGGAGATAACTTTTATTGCAACAGATTTTTGTTTCTTTCTTCCGAAATTTTTTAATTTTGTTTTCTATCACTAAAATGCTTTCTTTTCCGGACCAATTTCTTAACATTTTTTTTTTTTTTAAATTTTTTAAATGGGTATGGGGAGGTTAAGACAAAAAAATATTAACCTGACTTCATTTGGAATTGTTTCAAGAAATAAATAAAAAATATTTTTTCTATCTCCACCCCACCCACGCCTCACCCTTTGATTTGTCACTGAAATGAAATTCTTTGACTTTTCACCTGTTTTTCATATTTGCAACAACATTTTTAACAATTTAAGAAAACAAAGAATCTCACAATTGATACCAGAAATAAACATCTTATTAAAATAGTGGAAGTAATTTTTGACAATTCTTGCACAAAAATTTGAAATGATATAAATTTTTGAATAAAAAAAAAAAAAAGAAAAGAAAATAATAGTCTACCAATTGCATGAAACTCTTTCTCTCAACATTTTTTATTTTAATTTTTGCAATTAATATGATTTTTGGTCTGTATTACTTTTTGTCTTAATGAAATTCTTCTATGAAGACAAGAAATGTTTGGGTTTTTTTTTTTTCACTCTGGTAACATTTAACTTACCAGGTTTTTCTTTCTGACTCTTTGCAATAATTTGAATTTATATTCACTTGGAAAAGAAAAGAAAAGAAAAAAGGATGATTCAAGTTATTCTTAAAAGGAATAAATTTCATTGAAAATGTTTTTTTCTGATTAAAAACACCTTTTTAAAAAAAATGTATTTGATCCACTAGCAATATGACACTAAGTATTCATCAGTAGTAATATTTCTATTAGTCTTTAGGTCAGTCAGGTTTGATTGTACATAGATGAATCTTTTAAATGGGGGGAATAACACTAATATAAAAAAAAATCTAAACTCAAATACCAACTGTCATCAAACAGACCTACAGAGAGGAAAATTCTGGGTTTGTGAAATGATAATGCCTCAAAGTATAATGTCTAAAAGTTAGATTATAATGGCTCAAAGTATAATGTCTAAAAGTTAGATATAATGGCTCAAAGTATAATGTCTAAAAGTTAGATTATAATGGCTCAAAGTATAATGTCTAAAAGTTAGATTATAATGCCTTGAAGTTAGACTATTAAACTACTACATGTCTCTTTTAGTGTGGCATATTTGGCAGCAAAGTTAATGTTGGTGTGCGGTTAAATCTGTGAGTTCTAGTAGCAACTTTCTTCCTACTTAGATTGCTGCTGTTTGCTGGCAAAAAACTAGCTCAAAAAAGCTTGTTCATCACTACTTAATGGACATAAATTCCACTATTGTATATCACCTTGCCGAAAGAAGAAAAAAAATACTAAAAATCAAGGAATTAACCGAATTTAATGAAATTTTCAGTGTTGATACATTAATGAATAAACAAGTTTTTAACATGAAAATATCATAAAATGTGTTCTCAATTGTGCTTGTGCATTATTTGAAATGAACTTAAATGTTATTAAGGTTTCCTCAAAATGAAAAAAACAAGGGAAGGTCACTCTCATTTATGTAACTAATGTTCAGATTACCAAATTCCTTCTCACCCTCACACATTGAATATATTTGGGTGATTCGTATTGCTCTCCACACCCAAAAGGATTAAGTTAATTCTTTTTTAAAAAATTCTTTTTTAGACTTCATTTTTCCGATGTAGATCATTGGGGAACGAGAAAATAAAAATTTAAGAAATCAAATTTTAGTTTATCAATGTATTTCTCGTTCCCCAATGATACCTGCATCGGAAGAATAAGGTCTAAAAGAAAAAAAAATGTTCTTCCTCAGGTTATCTTTACCATATTTTTAACCTGGACTATAAAAAAAAATGTTATTTTAAAGAACATTAAGATTATTAATCAAAGTTAATATCGTATTATAATGGAGATTGTATGTTTGTCTGTCTGTAACTGAAACTATATTACTATACAAATCACAATTCCCTTTGTTATTTACATCACATTCTCCATGATTTTATTTTTATTTAAACCTCAATTATTAATAAAATTGTTTTACATCATTAAGACTGTTGACCATATCAACATACAAATAACATGCTGTTGTATTTATATATACAACAAAACAGCGGTTTACAGTGTGAATGGGAAGGCTAATTTGCATATTGATCTTAAAAAATTTGATTTTAATAAATATGTGCTTAATATTATTGATTTCTAATTGTTTAGTTTTATCTTATTGAATATGAGCAAAATTCTCTTCAATAAATCTTAAAAGAAATCCCTTAACAAAAAGAAATAACTGTAATATTATTCTTTACTTCCTATTTTAACTAAATAGTTAAATTAAGAATAGGAGTAATTGAAAATGATAGAAGAGTTAGTTTCAAAGTTGTTCTATTTTTCAATCATACCCCCTCTGTTCCAAATCATGTTATCTGCATTTTTATTCAGTTTCATTGGCCTTTCTAATTTAATATGATATTTTATTATATTAAAATTTAAATACTTGCACCTGGAGGGTGCATATATTTGCTAGTTAACTTAATTATTTAATGCATTTTACAGAAAATAAAATAGTTTTATACCCCCCCCCCCTCCTCCTCCTCCTTGTCGAATGTTCAACTTGGTTGATTTTAAGTTTCAGAATTGTTTTTGATTTTTTGATCATGAAAAAAAAAAAAAATTTTATGTATGAAAATATTTTTCAAATGGAAAAAAAGAAAATGAAAATGTCACTTTATAGTTATGTTAAAGACACTAATTCATTGCCAAAATTTTAAGTCTAAAATTTTTCAAAATAAAAATTGAAATTGTTTAAAAAAAGAAAAAGAAAAGAAAAAAAAAGAAGACTTAATTTGTTTGTGAGAAAAAAAAACATTAAAAAGGAGTTAACTCCCTTGTGATTCAAGGGAAATAACACAACATTCTTCATGGGTTAACTTGGAATATTCTTGTTACTTTTTTAAAAAAAAGAAAAAAATGGAAATGTTAATTGTGCAATTTTTTTTTTTTTTTTGTCTTCTCATAATGACTCGATATTTTTTTTCTTTCTCAAAGAAATCCCAAGTGACCGATCGAATATCTTGATAAAATTTGTTTAGAAGATTTTTCTTATTAGTTCCATTTATTTATTTCCCCACAGGATCATCATTTTAAACTTTAAACAGTAAAGGCTCTTGTGTGGTTTTCATCTAGCTTTTTCTCCAGGCGTTTCGTCCAATTGGTGCAGCCATATAGTAGTAGCCATACAGTAGTACTGACACGGCAACCACTTGGAAGAATTCCCATTTTATCTTAGGTTATCACCCTATGGAAATCTTATCTCTCTATCAGTAGTCCATGTTTTACCTCACTTTCAATAGACGAGATACTACTACCAAGGTATGTGATCTGGTCTAGTAATTTCATTGGCTTGCCCATGTCATGAGGAGATGTCACCATCTTGATTAAAACACAGAGACCAATGCCTCTTGCTGCCTACTCCAGACTATACAGCAGAGATTCAGCTTGGCCAGGTGTAACATTTGATTATTTAATTATGTTTGTATGGACAGATATATAAAGTTTGTCTGAATTTTTGAGATTTTTCTCTTCATTTTTATTTTTATATCTACAACATTTCAGCCGATTTGCCCTCCGTCCTTCTGATGTTTCTTGTTGAAGGGTTTGGTTTGAAGGCTCCTGATTACACCCAGAAACATCTGAAGAAGGCTGGAGGGCACGTCGGCCGAAACTTTGTGTATATAATAATGAAGATGAGGTGTAACGAGATAATGAAGGACCTGGCTTTTGTGAGCGAGAACGACTATATTAGAAAAGGAGGAGGAAGAAATAAGAGATGATAAAGGTTTAAAAAATAGTGATGAGCCAAAACAGGATGAACGATGGTTTGACTGTAGTGTGACCCTGAATGGAGAATTGAGTGTCAACCGGAAGTTTTGGGTGTTGACTGGAACCGGATGTCACGTGGTGACGTGGAATGAAGAAAGGTATCGGTCTCTTTTCAATTTGGGAAGTCGTAGGGTATGGACCTGACCTTGGGTCCCTTATGGGATCACAGTAATCTAGAAGTATAATTCTCTCTCTTTCTCTCTGCCTTTCCTCCTCTCCGATACAGCACACGAGACGAACCTACCCTGGAAATAAAGGCTAGCAGTTGTGACTACATATTTCTCGCATTGTAATTTTTATCAACACCATTTTATCACTGAATTTGGAGGCACGTGGACAAGAACTGCTATACATATACACCGCCGCCGCCACGTTACAGTTATCGTTTTAGTGCCCGGAAAAAAGGGACAACGTTACATGAGGACAACAGTAGAAAAAATCAAAATTTTGTTTTAAAATCAATTATTTTTAGATGAGTTAAAGATATAAATAATGAGTAAAAAAATATGTCTGAAATGTCCGATTTATCAAATAAATAAATAAACGATGAGATTATGCTGATAGATATTTTAGAATTTTTCTTGAAGTTTTTACGTTTGAAAGAAAAGCATTTTACAAGGCAAAGTCATTTCAAGATATGGTCTTGCAATTAATTTATCAAAAAAAAAAAAAAAAAAAAAATTGACGTCAAGGGAAATAACAACATCACTAGTAATAGTTACCTCCCCTGGACTATTTGCTCACAAGGTTTTTTGTTTTGTTTTAAATTGATAATCTTATTAGGCGTGTATAATAAGCACCACTAACTTTTGAAAACAAAATGATGGGGGAGGGGGGATTCTTTGGTGTGTATAATACGCATTGATTTTTATAGAATTTGTAGCAGCTACATTTATACTAAATTTAATATTATTTCAACTTTTTATCCTCTTTGCATTGAATTAAAATAAGAATTTATATAGTTTATCTAATGTTTTAGAAGAGAAAATTTACACGATATTTAGAGAAAAGGCAAAGATATTTTCACATGGAAATGTAAGAAATTTTTAGTGAAAATAAATTCACAATAGAATTGAAACAAATTATAAACAAACACACATTCCAGTGACTATTTCTTTGTAGCAGTTTAATATAGAAATGTTTATTACGTATTAGTTTGGACTATAATATGAAAGATTTTTTTTTTTAAAAAAAATATAAAAATCTGGAGAAAAAAAAAATATGCGTATTATACACGAATTAATTATGGTACACATACCTTTAAAAAAAAAAAATTATGATGTGATCGTGAATATTTATTTCTTTCGTCTGTGCGCCCAACGGGGTGAGGGTCCAGTGGCTTCGGCCCTGGATCTTTACAAGTTAATAGCGTTGATCCCAGGGGGCTATCCCCCCGAGCAATACCTGCCCCCTTGATATAAAGGGGCAGGGCTGGGTTTATTGCCCAGTACCTGAGGCGCCCCCCTTGAGGGGGAATGCCAACGGGATCGACGCAATTTTTGTTCTTTCCCACCCATGAGCTTCGGCTTGTGAGTGGGCCCACATTAAAACGAGGCCTTGTGCACAGCCTATACAAGTGGGGTATGAGGCAAATACCTGTATGCTGCTCTCAACTAGGGCTTATTTTAAGATGTGGGTATATTAAAATCATCCAGAAAAATCACGCTTGGTCTTATTTTCAGGGAAACATAATACATACAGTTACTCCAACTTAACTGTGCCAAATGTGTATATAAAAAAGTAAGACTACTATAATATATGAAGGTGTGTTGAAAGTATCGGTTAACATAGAAGATCCCTAGGATACTCACCAGGATGAACAGTCCAGGGTCCAGCAGAAGGATCTCCTGGATTTATTCTTTTTAAATGTAACGTTTTACCCAAGTGCAAAGCTAGAGATTGAGGTGGTGGCTTGATTCCTTGAGGGTTTCCCCTCGAACTTTGATGAAAATTGACAACAGATATGCCAGATTGTTTAATTGGTGAAAAACAGTTGTGTTGGATTAAGGATCATCTTGATGCACATTCGATTGGATCAACGAAAAACAAATATAACCAGGCAAGTAATAAGGGGTATTATTTGTATTATTCAGACTATTGTCCTCATCTTCGTTGTTATCTGTACAAAGTTTCGGCTGATGTGCCCTCCGGCCTTCTTCAGGTATTTCTTCTCGGACTCGGGAACCTTCTTGTAATCAGGAGCCATCATGGAACTTTGAACCTAACCCTTTATTGGACACATAGCCCAGTGGATAAAGGAGTTGGGTTAAGACAGTTTTAAGTGACAGTTATCTCTAGATTGCAGGTTCAATCCTGCTTAGGGACAGCAGTAACATAGAATAATAATTAACAGCTTAACACCTGTACCCCACCTATGGTTAGTGGAATGAGAACAGGATACCCCCGTGGACTAAATAAAGGGTTAGGTTCAAAGTTTATTTGGTGTTGCTTATCCACTGAATTCTTGAGTGCCATCACCTCTGTGAGAATACCCGTTCTGCACCCTTTACCTTCGCTGCACGATGTCTAGACCCCAATGTTGTGATGTTCTGTGCTGGCCGATTCGAAGGCACGAGTCAGATGGGTTCACAGGGATTAAAAGAAAACAAAACAAACACAAGTCTGTTAATAGGACACTGATAGAAGAGGGGTTTGTGATACTTAGGCAGTTTGTGGTGGCTCTGTCAGCTGGCAAGAAGTTGTTATGAGACTAAGTCGAATTACTGGCTTCACTGGCTAATTTCTACGTCTGCTGCTACTGTCGATATCATCCCCTGCGGTTGGATATCAAATATATTCCCATCTGTCTTATTTATTTATTTATTTATTCTTTTTCATTTCTTGGTTATTTTAATACACATGATTCACTACCTCCTATCTAGTATGGATATACATATATATACATACACACTACACACATGACCCCTTAGTGGCATTCTGGTGTGATGCATTTTAGTGCAATTCAGAGTGTCACACCTCAGCTAAATAATGGACCATTCCGTTTTTATTCTAAAGAAGAAAAAAAGGGAAGAAAAAGGACATGCTACACGGAAAAAGTATATTAAGAAAGAAAGCAGGGGGAAAGATAGAGAGAGAGGGGGTGAGTGCGTGGAAGCAATAATGCTAATTTGTTTCAATCAAACATAATGAAAAGAAAGAAAGAGATAGAGTTAAATCAAAATTATACTTTTTACATATTGAACTAATGCAATAGCTCTTAGGTAAAGGTCTCAAACATAGTATTTACATTATCATACTGTGGTAATATCTGCAGGTCTTACTAATTACAATTATTATACTTTTTACATATTGAACTATTTTACAATAGCTCTTAAGCAAACATATCAATTTGTGTATACAGGCGTGTGTGCAGATATATAGTTATTTACTAAGTTAGCTTAGATGCAGCATTAGGCCAGAAGTATGGGGCACCCAATGAGAATCTAACTCACTAACAAAGGTCTGTGAATCTAGTATGCTAACCATTACACCACATCAGGTGTCCATATATAAGTTACGACGGTGTCAACATAGAATCTTTGTTTAATGGCATATCAACCCTCATGGGTTATTCAATACCAAAGCCATCCTTGTAAAAGAACAAGTGGTGATATTATTTAAGCGATTAAAGTAAAGTAAGTAAAGTCGTCAGGGTGGCCTTAAGTCGGTATCAGCCAATCAGCGAGAGTCTATCCCCTTTTTACTAGCGCTAGACCATGGAGATTGTTTTTGCATCAGTTGCCACACCTACCATCAGCTCCTTACTTTACCGCAAAGATCTCTGCTACTCATACGCTGAGTTGGCGAGGGCCGGTATCAAACTTGAAACCTTGTGGTTTCTAGCCAAATGCTAACCCGGCCCTTAGCATGGGTTAAATATTCAAAGTTCACAAACTATTCACCTTAGAACTCATTCTATTCAAATAAAGTGGTCATGTAGTGATTTCTCAGTGTAAAGAAGAGACACATGCATGAACTGCTGCCAGTGGCATAAGGTAGGATCGCAGTGGTGGGGGAGGCTGCTGTGAGCTTTTTTAAAGTAGGCAAAGAGTTAATTATTATTATTTCCTTGTGGTAAAAAAGTACTTACCAACATCTCTGAGGCTTTGGTTGGGTAGTGTTCACTAGCATACTAAGAAATGAAGAAGCTGGAGGAAAGGAAAGGTGTCTTCTTATAGGATAGTACAGATGCATTGTGGGTAAGTAAGTGGACATAAAAGACACCCGCTTACCCTGCTAGAGGTGAAGTCATTCAGTGAACTGGCATCAGTCAGTGAGGAAGTGAAAAGAAGGAAAAGAATGAGGAAAGAGAAAGGAAAACAGCAGCAGCAGCAGCAAGAGAAAGGAAAAGTGAAGGAAAAGAGAGAAGAGGAAGAGAGAGAAGAGGAAGAGAGAGAAGGGAGAGATCATTATTATTAATTAGTGAAAATAAATCACTAATTAGGACTGAGCCTATTCTAGTAGTGACCACTCCAAGCAGATTTAACAGGTTTGAATTCAGAGTTCTCCTTCTCCTAGACTGGTTACCTTACCAAGGTTAAATAGCCCAGTCTGCCCTACTATTTACTCATTGCTGGAGGGAGAGTAGTTGGATTCATACCTTTCCCAAGGGTATTAGCACTATGTGAACTGTAGCTTCATCCAGGATTTGAAGTCGGGTTGATGAGTCCATTCCCCACAACTCTAAACATTACACCACACACATCCAACAAGTTTTTTAAAACTAGCTAAAAAGCGACACCTAAGAAAAAAAAATGAGGAAACGACATTCCTTCTCTTAATTTTTAATTAATTTTTTTATTTTTTTTTTTATTCTAACTGACTTTGGATGTGAATCTATAAGAGAAAAAATTTTAAAAACTGAATTCGAAACAATAATTAACTGTTTGTGTTTTGATTAAGTTTATCAGATAAAACTAGAAGTAACCCCCAAACTAATCTTATACTCTTATCACTTTTAATTTGAATTATACGTTTAGGCCGCACTTTTGTATCCATTTCCAAAATAAATACAGTACCAAGACATGTTGTATTTTTGAATTGGTGTACAATTTGGTTGCTTTTCATTTTACGGCATATCAACACTTCTTGGGTCATTTAATGCCAAATCAAGTCATTTTGATTAACAAAGGACTCAGGTCGCTTAAGTGGTCACCCAATTAAATATTGAACAGGCTGATCACCACTTAACTTTGGGAACTGATGCATTCAGTCCGACTTGACTGCAATGAATGCAGAAGTGTTCCCAAACCAAATACAAAGTTTATTACTATAAATTTTTTTAAATTTAAAAAAAAAAAAAAAAAATGTTTATTACTATAAATTTTTTTAAATTAATAAAAAAAAATAAAAAAAAATTCCGGCTATAATACTGAACGTTTCATCTGCACCGCTTTCGTCTTATAACTGTCCACTCACACCGACTCTCTATCATACACAACTCGCTCTTGATGAAGACCACTTCAATAAAGGGTCGAAACAGAATTCTGTCAGCGAATTTTAACATCATGTGTTTGTTTTTTCTAAATATTTATTTCACAGTCGGATTCACTTCCATTCATTTTTCAAAGTTTATTACTATACCAAGACGGTCTAATATTTCTAATATCTGGTTCATAAAAGTATGTGGGTTCAATTCTTTTTTGTTTTATGGCACATCAAAACTTTTTGGGTCATTTAATGCCAAATCAAGTCATTTTGATTAAAAAAGGACAGGTTGCTTAAGAGGTCACCCAATTAATTATTGAACAGGCTAATTAAAAGGTGAATTCAGTGTGACTTAATCGTAAAAAAAAGAAAAAAAAAAAAAAAAAAAGGCTGTTCCTTGTTGGGTTAAAAACTTCTCAAGCTGCCAATTTATTAAAAACATTTCAAACCAGAATAAACATGTTCATCAAAAACTCAACATATTGAATTCATCTGCACACGCAGCCGGTAAACAAATGATTGTTTCTGTATGACAATGCATCAATTGGCGATGCTGCATTTCGTGAAGGGTTATTAACATTCAAAGAATTGGACATTCATTTTTTTTTTTTTTTTTCCCCCCACATAACGTTTCGACTATGACATTCTCTGGCCTTCTTCAGGTATAATATGCTCCTGTTCTGATTTATTTTATCACTTGATCAAAATCGAAAGATGAAAAAAGATGATTGTGTGTTTGTGTTATATTTTAAGTAGAACAGAAACTGAAAGATTTAGAATTCATCCACAAAAGGAGAGAGAGAGAGAGAGAGAAAGAGAGATAGAGAGAGAGATAGAGATAGATAGATAGAGAAAGAGAGATAGAGAGATAGAGAAAGAGAGATAGAGAGATAGAGAGATAGAGAGATAGAAAGAGAGAGATAGAGAAAGAGATTTGAAATGAGAGTGTTTTTTTATCAAAGAATTATGAATAATCTGAATGTATTGGACAAAAAAAAAAAAAAAAAAGCGTGCAAAAAAACTGAACCATTTTTCATTTTTACCACAAATTTTAATGAAACTTTAGTTAGACACACCTAGGAAGTGATTATTACCCTTGATTTTTGTTGCTAGTTAAAACAAAAAGTCAATTTTCTAAAAAGAAAATTCTCAGAAATAACAAAAAAAAATAGGAAAATTCTTAGAATTTTCTTTTCCTTCATTTGATATCCTAATTTGTGATTAGTCCATAGCTAATGATGAGCAAGAACAGAGGTCAGAGTTTGAAAAAGGTCAAATTCTGGTATATAATGATTTATGGTTAATATTTGAGAAAAAGATTCAAAATTGCAAAAGGTTTCTAATGAAACTGAATTATTTAACATACTGAATTATTTAACATATTGAATGATTATTTTGGATTTTTTCAAGATGAGGCTTGATAATTAGCATTATTTATGGGCCGGGTTAGCTCAGTCGGTAGAGCGTTCGGCTAGAAACCACAAGGTTCCTAGTTCGATACCGGTCTTCGCCAACTCAGCATATGAGTAGCACAGGGATCTGTGCGGTAAAGTAAGGAGCTGATGGTAGGTGTGGCGCTCCACCTCAGATGCTAAAACAATCTCCTTGGTCTAGCACTATTGAAAAGGGGATAGACTCCTTCGCTGACTGGCTGATACCGACTTTAGGCCGCCCCGTCGACTTTACTTACTTACTTATTGTTAACTGCACAGTTTCCATCCTACTTAATATATAGTGCAGATACCAATAAAGATGAGGACAATAGTACGAATAATCCAAATAAACATATTGAATGATTGTAGGCAACAATTATCACATGATCTTTGTCTTTCACCAGATGTTGGCAGATAGTAATTGATGATAATGGATACACTACCAAATATTAAGCTGTGATGCTTAAGGATGGAATCCTGGTAGCTAAGCAGTCAAGGACACAACACTTTCTTTTGGCCCTTACTTAGTCTAGATAGGCAGTCAGAGAGGCCTCCCTACAATCAAGTGGCTGGTCACATCAAGTCCTAGCACTTGTCCCAACCCTATTGCCCTTATGGCAAGCCTCAACGCTTTTTATCATATATGTGTTAGAAGGGGATGGCTGTGGGTCTTTTTGTCATGGGTATGATGTTAAACTGCATCTAATATTGAGGTTCCAATTCTGGAGCTCTGGGGAATGTGGAGTACCCCTTCATCATCATTACTCCCAGGTCCACTCTGCTCTGGAGTGGTAGTATATGTTAGGGTCCCATCTATGGGTTGAATAGAGCAAAATGAATTTTTTTTAAATTTGTTAAAAAAAAAATTTTTTTAAATTGAGTGCCCATGAAGAATGTATAAACAAAAATATCTTTCGGCATAAAATGACCCAACAAGGGTTGATATGCCATAAAACGCACCCAACCAATCAACCGAATATTAAGTGGTCAGAAACTGTCATAACTTATCTAACTACATCACTTGTCATTAATAATTTTCTTTTTATCTCAGACTAGAAGTGGCTACCTGTGGGGGAAAAAAAAAAAAAAAAAAAAAAAAACAAGACATACTCACCACCCCCCACAAAGTTGTGAAAAAAGAAGAACTTGATTTTTTTGAATTTCCACATTGATTTGTTTAACTTTGAGATTCATTGACATTTTATGTAGAATTTTAATGCTATTTTAATTTTTAAGTAGAATTTTAATGCTATTTTAATTTTTAAGTATAATTTTAATGCTATTTTAATGGCATTTTAATTTTCAAGTATAATTTTAATTTTTAAGTAGAATTTTAATGCTATTTTAATTTTTAAGTAGAATTTTTAATGCTATTTTAATTTTTAAGTAGAATTTTAATGCTATTTTAATTTTAAGTAGAATTTTAATGCTATTTTATTTTAATTTTAAGTAGAATTTTAATGCTATTTTAATTTTTAAGTAGAATTTTAATGCTTTTAATTTTTAAGTAGAATTTTAATGCTATTTTAATGGTATTTTAATTTTTAAGTAGAATTTTAATGTTATTTTAATTTTAAATATCTTTGCGAATGTAAATCAAATCTTCATAATTTTTGCACAAAAAGCTAGACTCAGTTACAGTGAATGTGTATAAATATTTACTTTGTTATTAACTATTTTATTTTTATAATTTCCTCCAAACATATATATATATATATATATATATATATATATATATAGATAGATAGATAGATAGATAGATGGTTTGTTTTTTTAAGGGTTTTTTTTTGTCCAATACAATGTCTTAAAAATGGTGGAACAAACAAGAAGAGTCAAAGTTTTCAATTCTGCATAAAATGTTTGTCAAAAGATTTTTTATGGTAGTAGACTTAAATGTGACCACAACTTTTCTCAAGTGTCAAAAATTGAATTTAAAAAAAAATTAGAATAAAGAAAAAAATAACAAAAAAACCTGGAAATAAAGAAAAAAATGGGGAAAAAAATAAACTGGGGAGAAAGAGAAAAAAAAAAAATAAATAAATAAAGACCGAATTTTCAATTACAACATAGCGCTGTATGGACAGGGAAGAAAGGTTTGCTTTTAAGAGGGTGTGGTTGGGCATCTCCCTCCATCCGAATTTAAAAACAACAATTAACAAGGTAAAAAGAATTGGGAGGAGGAGGAAGGGGGGGGAACAGAGAGAGTGAAAAAATAAAAACTCACCCTCTAAATATCAGTCAAGAGGTTGTTTTTTTTTTTTTTTTAATGTCAGTATTAAAAATATTCAAACAGTATCCAGGAGGGTTTGCGTGTATGTGAGAAAGAGGGGAGAGAAAACTGTAGATTTATGCATACATACAAACATGCATACATCATTTAAATATAGCGTAGATCTAGTTATCTTGAAGGAGAGGAATTAGCCGGACACGACAAGTGGAAGGGGGGGGAGGAGAAATCCTGGTAACACAATAACGTAGCTAACAAGAGAGAGAGAGAGAGAGAGAGAGTGTGTACTTCGCATTGGATTTTTTCAGAAAGTCCTTCATCACAAAAGACGCACTACAATGTTTCATTAAGAACTTCACTCATTCACGCCAAAACTACATTCAAATACTTTTTAATAACAACCTGACCATATATATATATAATATATATATATATATATATATATATGTGTGTGTGTGTGTGTGTGTGTGTGTGTGTGTATTTGGGCAGCATTCTTTCATTTATACATGTAGAATTAAACAAAAGGCACATCTCCTGTTTAACAATTTTATTTTTTATCTTTTCTAAATTTTCTGGCCAACTTTTTAATGTTTGGGTGGAATTGGTGGATAAGTGGAAAGTACTCGGGAACTGAACTTTGGTGGACTTATCCACCAATTCCGTCCAAACATTAAAAAGTTGGCCAGAAAATTAGAAAAGATAAAAAATAAAATCGTTAAACAGGAGATGTGCCTTTTGTTTAATTCTATCTATATATATATATATATATATATATATATATATATACACACATACATACATACATATACATATATATATATGTATGTACGTATATATACACACACACACACACACACACACACACAGGTTGTCCATAAGATCAGTGTGCATTTTAAAGAATTTATAATATAAATAAAGTTATAAAAATTTTAAAGTGTGCACACACTTTGTGGACACCATATATATATATTATATATATATCCAGGAATCTATATGGTCAATAAATCCATGATGTTGCGGTTTTTGCCATATCAAAAATGAACTTCCGGTAATGAAAAGTTAATCCAATGTTCTGTTTTTCTGTAGACAGTATTATACATTATATACTTATACTTTCTACAGAAAAACAAAACATTAGATTAACTTTTTGTCCCTGGACGTTCTTTTTCGATATGGCAACACTATTGATTTTATACATATACACACACACATATATATATATATATACATACATACATATACACACACACACACACACACACACATTAACTTCAGTGCAGCAGTTGGCCTGATAGATAAGTTAAACAAAGTGGAATGATAATTTACAGCCAACCTGTAAAACAGGTAAATATATTTACACATACACTTACAGACAATATACAAATTATATATACTGTTAAGTGGGGTGATTTATCACTGAGTTAAGATGTTTCATATAATTTCCCTAGCTAGGATTAAAATAAATAAATAAAAAAAATCTAACATTTTAATACTGACTTTTTTTTTTTTCCTTTTTAATTATAGATCATTTACCTCACAAAATTACTGTATTTACTAGTTCAGAAGGAATGATTTAAAAAGATTTTATTTATATTCATATTTATTTTTCTTAAAAAAAGTCAGAATTATCATGAAGAAACATTCAGGTGAAACCTAGGTAGATAGTGTCTGACTCATTTTATATATACAAAATAAAAGTATCCAACTGACTGGTAAGTTGGGGATGATTCTATTTGGGATCATCTATATCTTCTGTATATCCACAATGCATAACCATGCAGATGCAACAACAATAACTGGGCTCTTTTATGCAGTTACTGGCAAAAATAAATTTATAATAACCAAATGATGTTTGCCGAGTTTTTCTCATTGAAAGTGTATATATATATATATATATATATATATATATATATGTACATACATATACACATATATATATATACATATATATATGTTGAAAAAAAAAAGGAAAGAAAATCTTGAATAGAGTGCTGACACGTGTTTCGACCAAGAGATTGTCCTTGTACCTATTGTATTCTATTTATTCTGTCTTGCCCCGATGACGGCTGTTTCTCTGTATACTTAAATTTTTAAAATATTTTTTCTATTATTATTTTATTTTGTATTTAAAATAATAATAAATAGAATACAATGTGTACAAGGACAATCTTTCGGTTGGAACACGTGTTGGCATTTCATTAAACCATTTTTATCTATTCAACATTTTCTTTCCTTTATTTATTTTTTCAACATATTGTTGGATTCACTTCCATTTTTCAACTTCATATATATATATATATATATATATATATATATATATATATATATATATATATGAAGAAAAAAATGGTAGTAAATCCGACAATATGTAATGTAGTAAAAATTGAAAAAAAACAAGTTTCATTTCAATTTTTACTTATTACGTGTGTGTGTGTGTGTGTGTGTGTATAAATTATACTGCATTGAATGTCCTGGTATTATGCATGGGTGGCCAACCCTCAAAGGTAAGAACTGTTAAATAATAATTACCATATATACTCCAGTAATGAACAACTTTGTTCAAGAAAAACCCTAATTTTTAGGTATATAAAAAAAGAAAGAAAAAAGTTTTTTTTTTTATTGGCAAGGTCAGGCCTAGAAAGAAGGGAAGTTTTAACATTTCAATAACATATAGAATGTAACGAACAGACCCTCGGGTTTTTTTGTAGGTGAAAAATTGGTCTTAAAAAGTCATTCATAATAAGAGCACATAGGAGTATATAATGATATCTTCAAGAATAGTAAAGTTGGTATCAGCCGGACAGCGAGGGAGCCTATCTCCTTTTCACTAGCACTAGACAAAATTAGAGGCTTCTTCATTATTTCCAATCTCAACTGCTCACTAACGATCATGGAATGACAATAAAGTTTTGATTAAAAACAACAGAAAAAAAAAAGAAAGAAAGAAAAAATACTTGGAAGAAATTAAATATACAGAGTGTCCATAAAGTCCATGTGCATACCCCCCTTCCTTCAAAGTGCACACGGATTTTGTGGACATACTTTATAATGAATTGCTGCCTCAAATGAATAACAATGAATGAAATGAATAAGTGCTCTTGTAGAACCAGAGTAATACAGTAAAGTCCATGTATATTTTTTTTTAAAAGCATTTTAAATTTGAAAGTAAAAACAGACTTTGTGGACACGCTGTGTATGTAAAACAGCAAATATAATTTCTAAAGATTAAATTAAAAAGATACTATCTACGTAATATTCCACTTGCATTTTAGAATATCTTTGGGGAGAGTGGTTTTGTTTTTGTTTTTTTTAGCTAAAACATAAATATTTGCTTATCACAGATTTTTTTTTAAAAAAGAGTATCAATCCTCGTGAAGGATTTCCCACCCCACCAGCCTTTTTCTTGGTCCACTCCAGGGCTCGAGTTGTCTCAAAGTTCTGTAAGATTCTTATTCTGCCACACTGAACCCTGATATGCTAGGAGATCTGAATTCATTGTTTTCCTTCTCCAAGACTAGAGAGCCCAGTCTTCTCTGCTATTTTACCCATAGCTCTGTGTGTGTTGGTTGAGGGAGAGATGGATTCATGCCTTTCCCAAAAGAATTAATATGAGTACAGGGCTCGGACCTTCTCCAATCTCTGCAAGATATATTAATGAGCCTTATTCTGACACACTGGGCTATGACATGCTGGTAGGAGATTTAAATTTATAGTTTTTTCCTTCTCCTAGACTGGTAGCCCTACCCAGGCTAAAGAGCACAGATTAATACAAGGCAAAGAGCCACATTGAGAACTTGATCTTGGCTGACCAATATACATAATGCCACTTTCATTTCTTGCTTGGAAGATTATTTAAAAAATTGGGATTTTATCAAAGGCATGGAAACTACAACCACCACCTCCACCCTCTTTTCCTCATGTGAGGAGTGGAGCAATTGGCAGTTGGGCATTTGGAAGGATGCCCCTTTTTTCCCATGGAGACTTCATAGCTAACCTATGTTATACATATCTAGCAACCCCTTTGAATGAGCAGGATGTGACACAAGGTCAATTTTTTAAGCGGGGTTTAACAGGTTTGAATTTAGACTTTTCCTTCTCTAGACTGGTAGCCTAACCATGGTTAAGGAGTCCAGTCTGCCCTACTATTTACCCATAGCTGGAGGGAGAGTATGTGGATGCATATCTTTCCTAAGGATATTAGCGCTATATGAAATGCAAACAACCTTGCCCAGGACTTGAACTGGCGTCGACGAGTCCATTTTCCTATGACTCTAACCATTACACCATGTGCCTCCCTCCAAAAACAGTTCACTGTCCATCAAATAAACTATTTCTAGATAATCTTTTAATTTTCTTGCATCACTGATTTAGAAATATACACACACACACATATATATATATATATATATTTTTATAATCATCATCATCATGTCACACTGACAGCACAGATACTCATGACTCTCGTCAACTGTCTCGTCTATTGGTCATCAACCCTAGAAAGTCTTCCACACAACAATCTGCACAGAGTTGATCGATGTGAGTTTTTTTCTTCAGGTCAGCCTACACTGGTACGTTTATGTGTAGCTGTCAACTGGAGAACGTCACTTAGGAGTTCGTTCTTGCTTCTCTAGCAGGGTCTCATTCGTCTTACTTGGATGGTTTGTGTGATAAGAGACAAATGGACGTACAGCTGCTTTGTGTGGGGGGAGGGGGTACTGCTTCCAAAATACATTCAAGCCAGCATGCAACATCCTTGTATAGTTCCTATCCAGCTTTTTCTTCTTCTCTATAAGCATTTTGTTATAGATAACTAAAATTCTTGTTTGTGAATTGCGTATAATATGCATTTCATTACAAGATTTTTCTTAATCCTTATCCTACCAATTTCAACCCCTCTTTTTTTTTGTACCAATCACTGTTTCAGACATAGATAATTTTTTTTTTTTTTTTTTTTTGGGGGGGGGGCATTGTTTCTATGATCTTTCAAATCCATAATTGCAATTGATCATGTCTATAACTTAAAATGTTATAATCTTTTCACTGCAGTTTTATGTGATCATCAAAAATTATTTACAGTAGGATAAGGGTTAAAAGAACAGAGTTAAAATGCACTAACATTCTAAGTTACATTTACAACTGAAGGATAATTTGTGTGTGTGTGTGTGTGTGTGTGTGTGTGTGTGTGTGGTGAAAGTGTGTGTGAGAGTATGTATGGGGGGGGGGATCTACATTTACACTAAACAGCATTATTTTAAGTACTAAAATCGTCAAGGTGGCCTAAAGTCGGTATCAGCCAGACAATCGAGGGAGTTTATCCCCTTTTCACTAGTGCTAGGCCAAGGAGATTGTTTTGCCGTCTGAGGTGGAGCGCCAAACCTAGCATCAGCTCCTCACTTTACCACACAGATCCCTGTTCTAACTCATACAGTAAGTTGGCGTGGGCAAGTATCGAACCTGGAACCTTAATATAAGACCTACCTATTGAAATGCTTATTATAATTCTTCACTTTTTCCTAAAATGGAAGCATCCACATTCTGTTACGACTGGGGGGGGGGGGTTCATGGATCATCTAGTTATATTATTACAATGGTTTTGGAAGAGGAAAAAAAAAAAATTACTCAAACCTGAATTAAATCACCTCACTTGACAATGTGCATATGATATTATAAGTAAAGATATAATATATACACACACACACACAAAAGCAGATTTGGGAGTATATTATATATTTGTGTATTAAAATGCAACACGCACACATACATATCATACCATACACACCATATTGATGAATGTAGAAAGAGGGATACAGATATAAGTACAGAGATATATTTGAGCAAAATAAAAGATTTAAGGCAGAGATTTGAAGTTTTGAGGGAGAAAGTTTTTTTTTTCTTTTTGTTGTCTCTTCTGTTTCAACAGAGTTTGTTTTTTTTTCTTTTTTTCTTTTTCATTTTTTGTCATTCAATTTATATCATCACAATTTATAATTTTTTTTTTCTGTTTTTTTTTGTTTTTTTTTCCTCTTCATTCTTTTAGCGGCACAATGTGAAAACTTAAGTATACTTACTTCACATGAGATTTAAATTTAATTAAAAAAAAAAAAAAAGATTTAAAAAAAAAAAAATTTTTTTTTTAAAGTGCAATACATTTAAAAAAAAAAATTAAATAATTTTTTGTTCATTTTTGGAAGAGGAAATTTTTCTTATTTTATAGCTCACAATTTGTTTTTTTTTTCAGTTTTAAAGGGACACATTGTTTGAATTTTCTTATATTTTTTTTAAATTTATTTATTGTGCACCATTATCATGTAGTAGTTCTTTTCTTTTTAATATGACACGAGGCAAAAAAGATCCTGGTTGCAAAAGGCAAGTAAGTGAGAATCAGTTATGTTTGGGTTTTTTTTTTTTCCTGTTTTTTTTTTTTTTCTTCACTGCTGTGTCATTTTCAGAGTCCAGATATGCAACCAAAAGGTGAAACCCTCTCTGTATCATTTAGATAACCAACATGGACTCAAAAATCAGCTGTCAACAGGTGACCATGGATGTACCACAAGTTTTGTTTTTCCTTTTTATTTATTTTTTTGCATCCCTCGTTTCCATTTCTCTTCAAGGCAAAGAGATAATTACGCGCACGTTCAATGCCAGTGATGGCTGTCTGTGGTCATGGGGAGTCCCCAAATGTGATGCTTACTTTACACTGCATATTGTTCATGAAGTGGTTTATAAGTACGTGGTTTTGTAAAGGGAGAAAACCAATGAATTCCAAATGGATGTCCAAATACGGATTTGATGCTCAGCCAACGAGATTTTTGTTCCCAGGTGGCTTGCTCCTTCTTTAACTGTTCAATACCCTGAGAAAAAGAAAAAAAGAAAGATAATTATTAATAAATTATATTACTATTCAGTACATAAATAGTAAAAAAAAAGTCGTCGGGGTGGCCTAAAATCAGTTTCAGCCAGACAGCAAGGGAGTCTATCCTCTTTTCACTAACGCTAGACCAAGGAGATTGCTTTGTCATCCGAGGTGGAGCACCACACCTACCATCAACTCCTTACTTTACCGCACAGATCCCTGTGCTACTCATACGCTGAGTATTGAACCCGGAACCTTGTGGTTCCTAGGCTAACACTCTACCGACTGAGTAAAAGATTTACAAATTTGTATTATTTGGATTTTTTGGACTATTGACCTCATCATACAAGGTTCCTCAGGAATTATGGGTGGCCACCCATGTCCAACAGGTAACCCCATTGAGGGTGGGGGCCTTACCCTCTGCAGAGGTGTAATCAGCATATTCTACAGCCCTAGCCGACAGTGTATGTGTGTGAATCCAAAACTGTCAAAGGGCAAATGAGCTCCAGGGAAACAACGGCCAGAAATACTGAATTGAGGATGATTGGAGGTGTTACGTACTGAGGTTTTCACGGTACCAAATCGATATAATGTTGTATACCCTTCATTACTTCTTACTTCTAGTCGTCTTTCTTCTGGACGGCTTTTGTTCTATCTTGCGTCTGGAGTTGTCTTGGGGACTTCGGTCTGGTTTTCTGTTAGGGATTTCTCCTTATCAGAAGCCCTGTGTCATTGTTAGTTTTTAGTAAACACAAGACTTCGATTTTCTTTTAATGTTACTTTATTCGGTAAATCCCCAACCCAGACATAACATAGCGCGCGTATGCAGAGTTACAGTTTAGACAGAGCATCATGGCCGACTGATCTGTCTGACGTCCACTGCAAAACTAAACTAAAGCTCCTTACTATTCTTAAACCGGAACAGGTTCTTCTATGCCTTCCGGTTCCCACGATTTATCCCCGGAAGGCAAGGTGAGAGTGAGGTCAGACGCTGTCACTCACTTTCAGGCCATCAACTGCACTGATCGCCACCATATCTCTATACTACCTTACATAAGTATGAAAAGGGTCATCCCCTCAGAATTACAGGGGATTGACAATAATCTTATGCCACCGCATAGATTATGTAACAGAGGTACTTACTACTCACATATATCTCTGTGGTCGAGAATGTTTTTTGAACATTGGACTTCACAGTCACAGAAGGCGCTGTAACTTCAGGGGCACAAAAACTTTATTATAGTCTTCAGAGACTGAAATACCAATGAATGAGATCCCCAATACAACCTGGCGCTAGTGCTTCTGGGGAGGCTTGCCTCTCATGAAGTGACTCAATACTACCCGAGAGAGCATCCGGCAGCTTGGCAGTCTGGTTATCTCAAACTTTTCTCTGTCACTAGACCAATTGTCGGACTGCTAAGGTAGTGCACAGAGATCACAAATCCCCAATACAACCTGGTGCAAGCACTGAGGGTTCCGGGGAGGCTTGCCTCTTGTGAAGTGACTCAATACTACCCGAGACAGGACATCCTGCAACTCGCCAGTCCAGTTGTCTCAGACTGTCACTGATCCAACTGCCAAGACAGTGGACGGAACTCTGTGCCCGCTCTTTCCACTTAGAATAACTCATGCACAAGTTTCACTTCATGTTGAGTAAGCTCATCTTCATCCGCGGTGGACTTCTATAGAGAGAGAGAGAGAGAGAGAGAGAGAGAGAGAGAGAGAGAGAGAGAGAGAGAGAGAGAGAGAGAGAGAGAGAGAGAGAGAGAGAGAGAGAGAGAGAGAGAGAGAGAGAGAGAGAGAGAGAGAGAGAGAGAGAGAGAGAGAGAGAGAGAGAGAGAGAGAGAGAGAGAGAGAGAGAGAGAGAGAGAGAGAGAGAGAGAGAGAGAGAGAGAGAGAGAGAGAGAGAGAGAGAGAGAGAGAGAGAGAGAGAGAGAGAGAGAGAGAGAGAGAGAGAGAGAGAGAGAGAGAGAGAGAGAGAGAGAGAGAGAGAGAGAGAGAGAGAGAGAGAGAGAGAGAGAGAGAGAGAGAGAGAGAGAGAGAGAGAGAGAGAGAGAGAGAGAGAGAGAGAGAGAGAGAGAGAGAGAGAGAGAGAGAGAGAGAGAGAGAGAGAGAGAGAGAGAGAGAGAGAGAGAGAGAGAGAGAGAGAGAGAGAGAGAGAGAGAGAGAGAGAGAGAGAGAGAGAGAGAGAGAGAGAGAGAGAGAGAGAGAGAGAGAGAGAGAGAGAGAGAGAGAGAGAGAGAGAGAGAGAGAGAGAGAGAGAGAGAGAGAGAGAGAGAGAGAGAGAGAAAAAAAGAGAGAGAGAGTATTCACTTACCGTCTCATCAGTGCAGATAGCAGAGAGCTGTGAGCCAAACATGATGGCTGTAAATATTCCAAAGAGAAGACCTTCAAAGATGAGAATGATCAAAAACACGGTAGTGGCAGGCGGAGAAAATGCTGGACATGCTGAAAGATATTGAAAAAAAAGAAAGAAAGAAAGAAAAAAAAAAAAGTTAGATTTATTTTTCTCTTTTTATGATGGACACATAAATATACAACAAAAACAGCAACAATTTTTGGCTTATTGGCTTTCTGGAGAGAGAGAGAGCATAACTGCAAACAGTATCTCCTATATATCAAAGTAGGCAACCTTTTCAATATCTCCCTCTGTAATACTTGGATAGATCCTAATATCGTAAAGTCAGTGGAGTGGCCTATCATCCTATGATTGCTGTCTGGCTGATACCGACAATAGGCTACTCTGCCATCTTTACTTTTACTACTTTGAATGATAAAAAAAGTTAATCATGAAAATCAATTAGTGGGTTTGATCCTCACTAGGGGATCCATACTTAAGGACGTCATAATAATAAATGAAATTTATTGTGTACAGTGCTCAGGTGCACCACAACTCATCAAAGTCTCATGTCAAGTACACAGAATAATGTTGTGTCAGGAACATGAACAGTTCACAGTAGTAATATGCATGTATGTGTGTGCATGTGTATGTGGAGAGTGGCATCAGGTATAGTGTTGGCGGACTACAGGAAGCATGGAGGCTTTGAAAGATTCAGTGCTCCGGCAGCCTACAACAGATGCAGGCAGTTTATTCCAGGTCTCCGTAATTTTGAGCGTGAAAAAATGTTTCCGAAAGTCACGTGAACAGTGCCGTTTTCTGACTTTGTAGGGATGCCCGCGTGTATTGGAGAGATGGAGATCAAAAAGGTGCTCAAGGTTGCTGTCTAGGGAAAGTATATATTTATAGGGTGGGTCCTAAATTTTCTGTAGCCACCTTTTAGCCCCTTGTACCCCAACAGTTTTCTAAATTGGCCCTGTGGCTTCTCCTGTTGAAAAACCATGTTATAGTGAAAGCAGTGCAATCCAACAATGAAGAAAAACAAAGGCAATAAAAAAAAAAATTTTTTTTTTTTAAATTTAAAAAAAAAAAAAAAAAAAAAAAAGGAATTACTTTTATGGAAAATATTGTTCATCATGAAATTATAAATGAATAGAATTATTTTCAGTAGTTTGGTTTATTTGTTTAATAATTTGATTTATTTACATGTATTTTATATATGTAAACAAAACATTGTATATATCATTTGAATATATATGATATGAAAAAACAAGGCTTTTAGATGGTTGGTTGGTTGGTTTTTATGGTATGTCAACCCTCGGGTTATTTTATGCTGAAGACATTTTTTTTTTTTTTTATTTATTTATTTATTTTTTTTTTAAACACATTTTTAATTTAAAGTTCTCAACTCTCAAAACTATAGACAATATCTTCAAGTTTTATCAGGTCAGATTTTCAGTTATATATGGACATTTCTAAATTTAAGAAAAAAAGTATCAAAAGCAACTAAAAATAAGATTAGTGAACAATAATAATAATAATCATTATTATGTTGTTGGCATCCTTCCATCTGAGAGACGATGGAGTAGTGTCCATTTTTTTGTGGAACTACGTAGCCTAAGCGGTTTGGTATGGAGGATGAGCTGTTGCCCAGACAGCAAACCCCCCCCCTCTCCACACTCCCGCTGTGATCCAAAGGAAAGGTAAGAAACCAATGCAGTTTGGCAGCGGTGGTGTCGCAGGAGTTGCTGGGTTGCACTGGATTTCAGCGTCACACCACCTTAGGGACTCCGGCTCCGGATTTGTTTTTGGGGATTTACTCCCATAATCCAAATATGTAGTGAGTTGGTAATCCTAGTCTGATGGGTTTTCTTTGGTGTTAATTCATTAAAGTTAATATAACAGAATAAAAAGATTTTCAGAATAATTGCGTGGTAACCTGTTGTCTTATCCGAAATTGATATGAAATCATTATTATACACTGATTTATTTTAACTGGTATTGGTAGCTTGGTTATTATAGTGACTATTTTAAGAGAACACAGTGTGGGAGCCTTTTGATTTATCTGAGTACCATTCTAGTACCACTAAGTTGGTTATTATAGTGACATTTTTTTCTTCTCCTTTTTAAGTAAAGACAACATGGGAACATTTGATTAAGAACAGGCTCCAAAACATTAACTGATTTGCAGGAAAATTAAATTGATAAACACCCACAAAATTGCCAACAACAACCCTTTCAAGTTTTGAAATAAATTCATTCTTAATGGATAATCAAATTTTGTTTATAAACTCATGTTTTTCTATTTAACCCATAGATGGGACCCTAACAGGTACTACCATTCCGGGTCAGAGTGGACCAGAGAACAATGGTGATGAAGGGGTGCTCCACATTCCCCAAACCTCCAAAACTGGAACCTCGCCATCAGATCGAGTTTAATGTCAATTCCCAGGACATGTAGACTCTTAGCCACCGCCTTTCTAGCACCCATATCATAAAAAGGGTTGGGGCTTGCCATAAGGGCAATAGGGTTGGGGCAATCATATAGGTGCTAGGGCTTGACGTGACCAGCCGATTGATCAGAGGAGGGGACAAACAAGGAGACCAGTTTAAATAAATCAGTGTATGATGATTCTTTATATCAGAAATTAGTACAAACAAATAAACAAAAGGGGGGGGGCAAATGAATGATTAACATGCAATCCTTTTCTAACCAACAAAAATATACAAGGGAATGTCAAAAATTATCCGCACATTTTGCCATAACATATCTTTATTACCGTCACCCTGCATTCTGCACATACGTGCTTATTGTTGTGGTCACATGATCAAATTTTGAGCCTGATTGTGCCATTTTGGTTGCTGTCTTTACAGCGTAAACATGGCGGCTCCACTAACAGTATACACCAAGGAAGTGACCCAATTTTTCTGGTTGGAAGGAGTGTCAGGAGCTGAAATTTATTGTATGGGGACAAGTTGTGTATGGGTGGATGGAGAAGTTTAAAAGTGTCTGGACAAGTGTGATGCATGAAGAGGGAGCAGGATGCCTGTCAACCTCTACCACTGAGGAGAATATTCAGCAAGCTCGAGAGATGGTAATGGCAAACTTGGCAAGTTATCATTGATGAAGTAGCTTGTACTCTGCAGATTAGTCATGGTTCTGCCTATCAAATAATCCAGGATGAGCTCAGCTTCCATAAAACAAAAGTGCGGATAATTTTTGAATCAAAATAAATAAAGACTGTTGATAAAAGAATTATTTTATTTTAGAGAAAGAAAAAAAAAAGAAGCATTTTTAGTTATTTTAGATTTTTTACCATTTTGCAGAAAACACTTTTAAAATACTCTGTGTTAAAAAAAAAAAAAGAAAAAAAAGAAAAAAAAGAAAAAAAAAAAAAAAAGAAAGAAAGAAAGTTAACATTTCTGTGAGATTTACTTTATAATATGTTTTTAAAGTCTCCACCTGTTCAGCATCCCTATCAACACATTATTGGAATCTTCTCTAGGTAGTCTTTGTAATATTAGTTCTGCTTTTCTAATAGAAAGATACTCCCATAGAAATATTAAAATGTGGGTTATTTCCTATAAGTCCAACATAAACAAAGGGGAACCACCCTTGACTGATAAATTATTTATTTTCCCATTAAACTAACCCTAAACCCGTCTTTTTTTCCTAGTAGATCAATAAATAAATAATTTATCAGTCAAGAGTGGTTCCCCTTTGTTTATGTTCGACTTATAGGAAATAACCAAAATGTGTTTAATCCCTTGTGGAAGATTCCAAGAATATGTTGAAAGGGATGGTGAACTTGGAGACTATTTGAAATTATATCATAAAGGTATTCCAATAAGGGTGTTAATTTTGTTGTTTTTATTTATTTATTTATTTATTTTTTTTTTTTTTTTTTAAATCACCCTGTATTTTTTGATATTCTTAAAGACTTAATTTTTAAGACCAAGTATTATCAACGAATATCCTTAATTTTAAATTGTATTTTCTTCCATCTTTGATTTATTTAGTGCAGGTAAGAGGATTGGTGAATGAAAGTTCATTTGGGTCTCGAACCCGGCCAAGGGTAGCTGTTAAACTGTATAACCACACTGATGAGGAGTGATACTCCGAAACACGTGTCTGTGGATTACTTATTTATTATATATGCTCCCACTTTGGTCGAGCACTTTAATTAGAAGGGATTTAATTGCAAAATTCACCGTATTTGGCGCACAGCTAAGCCTCGCTTTGTTTACATATGTTTGAGGCCTCTAGTGAATTCATTTCCGCTTAGAAATGTAGTGATTAAATATTCTCCTATATTTGACAGCTGCCTGTGGCCGTACGGGTAAGAGGATTGGCGAATGAAAGTTCATTTAGGTTAATCTATGGCAATGAGAAATACTGAAAACCAAAAACTAGTTAGCATCTCACCAATAGCTTATTATTATTATTATTATTATTATATTATTATTATTATTATTATTATTATTATCTTTATTTTTATAATTATTTCAATCCTCACTGTCACAGATTAATGCCCAGAATGAAGCACAATTTAAAAAAAAAAAATAAATGAATAAATAAAATTTTTTTAAAAATCAATGATTAAAGAAAATAGGAGTTAAAATTAATGATAATAAATTGATAAGAATGATTTTCTAGTCTATCAACATCTCCACAGATTATTTTGTGTTAAGTAATGAAGGTATGTTATATAATAATAATAATAATAATAATAATAATAATAATAATAATATCATCATCAACCAGAATTATAAATGTGTGTTTATGACAAAGTAAGGCATGTCAGTGTAAACATGGATTTTTATATTTACTTGGAAGTTCAATATTTGAAAATGCTATTTTTAGCCATATTGTCATGCCAACCACAAGTTGTGTATATTTGAGAATTTAGTCCGAGAGTAATCACAGACACGAAAAGTCATTTCAGACTCTGGAGATGGGCATTCATAAACCCGTGGGGATGGGGGATTAGATAGCAAAGTATATTGAAGAAAACCTAAGAGGGATAATGAAGACTTCAATGGGGAAAAATATAGTTTTATACCAAGTGATAAAAATCTATTTTTGCTCTAAAAAAATCAGTAAAATAATAAACAATGCAAATCCTATGTTTAAGTAGAGTTGTATGTGTGTGTATGTGTTTTATTTGTCTCACTACAGATGATCAGATTCATATTTACTTCTGAAGAAAAAAAAAAAAAAAAAAAAAAAAGAAGGGGGCCTGTCAAATAGTCCCATAATGATAATCAGCATCCCCTTATGTAATTTCCTCTACTAAATCATATTCTATTAAATCTTAACTTTTTCACTCCCACTGAGACACTGCTTTCCTAGCCAAATTTAATTTTTAACCCTTAAAACATTGTACTCAAAGCATAATTTTGCATAACTAAAGAAAACAAAAACTTGGTAGTAAAAGGGTTAAAGATGGAGCTTATCTGTAAAAGACTAGCAGCCCCAATTTTTTTTTTTTTTTTTTTAGATAAATTATTCCTAAACAATTTCAATCTAACTTGATTATGAAAGGGTTAAAATGTATAACATACCAATAAAAAAAAAAATTAAAAAATTCTTTAAAGATTTAAAAAACTATATAGACTAAATGGGTGTGTGGGTGTGTGTAGATTTCTGAAAAGGGGGTGACTTAACAGAGTAAAAAAAATCCTGGCCTTTGAGCCCTGCGTCCAGTGGCTTTGATTATTGAACCAGTAAGATATACACTATTTTAGTATGATCCCAGGGGAACATCTCCCCTCAGACAACACCTGTCCCCTTGATTTAAAGGGACAGGATAGGGTTTATTGCTCACTACCTAAGGCAGCTCAAAAGAGGAATGCTGAAAGGATACAATTTTTAGCACTGGCCACAGATGAGCTTCAGTTTGTGAGTAGCTCCCCACAGTAATCAATCTTTGTGTTCAACTGACATAGTGAGGGGGGAGGGGGGAATGTCAGTAAATAACTACAAAACAGAAAGACGCATATCCTCTTCTCCTTCCCTAAATAATGAGGATTATGGAAATTGAATGTTAAATGCAATTCAACTACAACTTTTGTTTTTTTGTTAAGCTAACACATACTGTAAAGTATATTAAAAAAAATGGAATAAATTCAACAGTATGAGGAATAGAAATAGAATATTTAATATTGTTTTTCTATTTCTATACCTGATACTTTGATGAATAACCTTACAACAGCAACCATTGACAATAAATAAATAAAACAAAATAAAATTTGCCAATTCATTCTTATACCAAAAGACAGAAAAAGTATTTCCATTTAAAAGAATTTTTTTTTTTTTAAAAAGAAGACTGAAGCCAGGATTAAATTGGATATTTCATTACAACTCCAAGTGTTAGTATTAGATTACATTTGAATTCAGCAACTATTATTGCTTATTGAACACTTTTGTTGTGAAGATGGTTGTTATAAAAAATATTTTATACATTCAGATAGTTATTTTTATATTGACACAAATTGGTTATGATTTCTATGATAATAATGATAATGATGATGATGATGATGACACCCATGAACAATTATGTTAAGTATATTTACATTAAAAATCAATAAGTCTGATAATATCAAGGAATCTCAGACATTCTTTCTTTTTACTAGCAAATATATGCACCTTTGGGTGCAAGTATTTAGGTTTTGATGTAATAAAATATTGTATCAAATTAGAAACTATTTAGAAAATGATAAACTAAGGGGGTATAATCGAAAAGTAGAACAGCTTTAAATCTAACTCTTCCATCATTTTCCATCACTCCTGTCTTTCATTTTTCCTAATTTATCTATTTAGTTAGATAATGAAGTATTTAATAAAATTACAGTTCTTTCGTCATGTTAATGGAATTCTTTTAAGATTCATTCCCGATATTTGTGCTCAGATTCGTTAAGATAAAACCAAACAAATAGAAATCAATAATACTAAGCATATATAATTTCAAATTCTTAATATCAATATGCAAATCAGCCTTCTCGTTCACACTGTAAACCGATATTTTGTTGAATATATAAATATACTTGCATGTTATTAGTATGTAGATTAATCCAACAGTATTAATAAGGTATAACAATTTTATCAATAACTGAGGTTTAAATAAAAAGAAATTCATGGTGAATGTGACGTCAATAACTAAGGGAATTGTGACTTGAGTAGTGATTTAGTTTCGGTTACAGACAAACACACAATCTCCATATAATAAGATATCTTTCATGTTGTGATACATTTGTTCTTATAAAAGATTCATGAATTAGAAATTATGCAAAGTCATTATTTTTGATAATTGTTCTCATTTTATTGAATGTGTTCTGATAAGAAAACCACATGGGTATTATGAAAGAATTATAATTTGTAGTAGTTAAAGTTTTGGGCTGATTTTTTTTTTTTTTCATCATTTTTAAAATTATTTTTGAAAACAGACATTTAAATTTTAAACTTCTAAACTCTTAAATAATTTAGAATATATATAGGACCATATGACCTTTAGACACCCCTTTTGCGAAATCACTTCATCAGGACATTTTTTTCATTTACACCGTCAAAATCCGGTTGTTTGTTAGGGGTTAGGGTTTAGTTTTATAATTAGAAAAAAAAAAAAAAATAAATAAATAAAAATCATCTGTTAACAAACAACCGGATTTTGACGGTGTAAATGGAAAAAATGTCCTTATGAATCGATTTCACAAAAGGGGTGCCTAAAGGTCATACGGTCCTATATATTATATATATATATATATATATCCGTACAATAAAAAAAGGAATATATATATATGTGTGTGTGTATGTTTCTAATTATTTTGGTATTGAAACAAAAACTAATGGTTTGGTCTGTAATCTTAAATGTTAACATTTGTCTTTTTTGTTTAGTTTTTTGGGTTCAGGACTGTGTGAAGGCAAAAAAACTGAAAATACCTCAAGCCAAAAACAAGTTTAACTTTATACCGTTGACCATATACATTTAACACACAAAAACACAGCATTGCAACAGTAGGCTTCATAATTTCCAAATTATAATATAAATAACACAGTGTAACAGGGGGAGACAATTGAGTGAGGGAAAGACAATTGAGTGAGGGAGAGACAATACAGTACATGTACCTTAATAATAGTAATAAAATACTTGTCCTGTATTTCAATTACAATACAGGTTTGCTTCAATGGTATATCAATCTTAATGGATTATTTAATTCCAAAGTCATCCTCACAAAAGAACAGTAGCGTTACTAGTTAACCCATAGCTGGGGAAATCAGAGGGTTCATATCTTTCTGGAGGGGACTAGTCCAAAAGTGAACATAATAGTACGGCTGGAGTTTGAATTTGCATATTATGATGTCACAGTCCAGTACTTTAACCAATATGCCACCCAGTCTGCCCTACTATTTAGCTGGAAGGAGAATGGTAGGATGCATACCTTTCCCAAGGGTATTAGCACTAAGTGAAACGCAAACTGCCATGTCAAGTATTTGAAATTGGTTCACCGTGTCCATTTATGCAACGGTAAACATTACACCACAAAAATCACATAAGGTAGTTTGGGGTTAAAAGTAAAAAAAATAGGTGAAAATGATTGGTCTAGGTCAGGTGGTGATTTATTAAAAAAAAAATAATAAAAAGAGGGGGGAGACAACTTTTAGATATAAAAAGAGGTTGTCTCCCTTTGTTAAGTTTTATGGTGCAAATATTTTGCACAAGAAAATAGTTTCCAGCAGAGATGCCAACAGTTTTTCTGCTTGTGAGCTACTTTTAAAACAACAAAGTCAAAATGATCTACCTGTATTAAAAAATGCTGAATATATTTTTTCTTATAATGATTTGGACTAACAAAACACCTGGAGAAAAAAAAAGCCAATTCTTTCTTATACAAATCCTGGAAACAGCACCACACAAAAATGCAGCTGTATGGCCACTTACTTCCAATCACACAAACCATCCAAGTAAGACAAGGCATGTTAGTCACTGCTGGAGAAGCAAGGACAAACACATGTGGCATTCTCCTGTGGACACCTACACATGGACCCACCAGTATAGGCCAACCAGCAAAGACCTACATCAGCTCTGATTAGATACTGGATGATGTACAGAAGACCTGCCAGGAGTGATGACCGACAGGGACGGGTGGTGAAAGAAAGTCATGAGAATCCATACTGTCAGCATGACTTGATGATGATACTTAATATATATACAATATATGTTCACATACGTTGCATCACTGCATAAATGCTTATGGCACAATACAATGGAATATTTATGGTAACTACCTTACTCTGGTGACTTGCACAAAATGGGTCAGCCTTAGATAGATTGGTTGGTTGAATTTCATGACATGTCAACCCTTGTTGGATTATATTATGCCGAAGATGTTTAGTTTTATTGATTCTTGATGGGTATTCAACATCTTTTTTTTAAAACTCAATTTGAAAAAAATTTCTAACAGGTACTACCACTCCAGGGTCAGTGTTTACCCGGCGTTAATGGTGATGAAGGAGTACTCGACAATCCCTAGTGCTCCAGAATTGGAACTTCACCAATAGATAAAGTTGAATGTCATATACCTAGGACACTAAGACTCTCAACTACTGAATTCTAGCACATATATGATAAAAAGGGTTGGGAGGATGCCATAAAGGTAATAGGGTCAGAAAAATCATATCAGTATTAGCGCTTGACATGACCAACCGATTGATGAGAGGGAGCCTCTCCAAACACCCATCAAGCCCAAGTAAGGGCCAAAGTGGAGTGTTTCAGGTCATGGACTGCTCAGCCACCAAATTCTGTCCTTAAGCATCACGACCAACAGGTGGCCTTATTGGGGGGATTTTACCCTCTGTAAAGGTGCAATCGGTGTATTCTACTAACAGGGCGGGCCTTCAGCAAGTTTCCAAATGATCATTAGTCATGGTGGAGTGGTACTTGGACTTGATAATTTTCAGACGGGGAAAAGGTGGCCTAGCATAAATAAGTAGAGTCAAATAAATAAGAGAGGAAAGATGATAAAATACCATCTTTAAAAAATAATTTTATTTTTGAATGGAATGCAATCTAGCCACACTACATTTGCGATCGACATACAGTTTACAGGAATGTGTGGGTAAGGTTTGGTTTCTTTATTTAATGGCATATCAACTTTCATGGGTTATTTAGGTATGAGACTATAATTCTTAACCTGCCAATTTTAGCTGACAAGCATAAGTGCTGTCTTGTGGGAAGTGGGGATAG
>CM042162.1:23331922-23514422 GCA_023376005.1 Doryteuthis pealeii | reverse complement strand
GGTTAGAGCCATGGGATATGGACTCTTTGACAAGGGTTGACAAAATCCTGAATGAGACTGTTCACATTTCACATAGTGCTAATACCCTTTAGGAAAGGTATGCATCCAACTACTCTCTCTCTCCAGCTTTGGGTAAATAGTAGGATAGACTGGGCTCATAAACCTTGGTTAGGCAACCAGTCTAGGAGAAAGAAAACTGAATTAAAACCTGTTAAACCCTGCTTAAGAAATGGATCTTGTATCACATCCTGCTTGTGTGGAGGGGTTGGTAAATATGTAAACCTCAAATATGTTTTTAATGCTTTGCCCCCCCCTCCCCACTGTAAGTAGCGTGGATTTTTACAAATATTAGCTTGAAGTAAGAACTGTATAAAATAGGAAATTTCCTTCTCCTTGATATAGGAAAGAGGGGGCTATTCGCAGAATTGCATCCCGGCTTCCTACCTTAAAAAACGCTAGGCGTGATAGCTGGAAAAAAATGGTGCCTGCTGAAAGAAAACTACCAGTGCTTAAGGCGTTTTTCCTGAAAAGTTAATGCATATCTTTTCCAGTCTTTTTTTGACAAGTAAATGTAAATATTTTAACCCTCCCTCTCTTTAAAATATTTTTTGGGGGAAGGGGTTTAAAATTTACATTTACTTGTCGATAAAAATATGGCTTACTTTTAACGCCTTCAATCCACTAAAAATAAAAAATAAATAAAAATTTTTAAAAAATAAATAATTTGTCGATAAAAATGCCTTCAATCCCTAAAAAAAAATTTTTAAAAAAAATTTTTTTTTTTTTCTGAATTTTCATTTTTTTTTTTTTTTCAACAATCAATTACAAATAAAAAGATTCTATTTCAGCAGGCAGCACTTCAGCTAGGGACTTCATTCATAGGTGGGGTTGTTTTTTCAGCTATCACCACCTAGCGTTTTTTTTAAAAAGCAGGAGGCCGGGACGCAATTCTGCAAATAGCACTGGAAAAAGTTTTACTGACCTAATGAGTGAGATGAAACCATATACTCCATAGCTGCCAGTCCATTGCAAAAAAACCACTTAACATTGTCCAATTAAAATAAAGATGTAGCCATCTTTGTTTTTTTGTTTTTTTTTAAATTTTCAATTCTATTAATTTGATTTCCAGAATTTCATTATTTCAAAAGTTTTAAATGATAAATAAATAAATAGAAATAAAAATAAAAACATGGATCTTATACATTATCTTTAAATTATCAAATATCACCATTAAGGATTTTCTATTTTTACAGCAGATAAATTAAAAACATTTTAATGATATAATTCATTTAACAGATAATACATTTTCAGAGATGCTGATAGGTAGGCGTCCTGCGTCCCTGACACATAAAAATCTAAAAAGGACGCAGAAAAATCATATCCATGCGTCCCAGTTTTTTTCTTTTTTGTTCCCCCCACCATTTCAATCTAACTATAAATACATTAACATTTTCTTAGAAACGAATTACACAGTATGGGGTACAGGGTAGGGGGTAGACGGATTTAGTTGTTCATAAATCAGTAGTAAAAGTTGAGTCTGCAGAGTGGCCTATTGTCGGTATCAACTGGACAGCGAGGGAGTCTATCCTCTTTTCAGTAGCGCTAGACCAGAGAAATTGTTTTTACATCTGAGGTGGGTCACCACAGCTCCCAACAGATCCAAATTGTTCTACTTATGCGCTGAGTTGGTGAGGGCTGATATCTAACCCAGAACCTTGTAGTGTCTAGCTGGACGCTCTAATGACTGAGCTAAACTGGCCTCATGAATAAAAACTTTACAATCTATTAAGAAAATTCAATTGGTACCCATCAAATTTTCAGGAGACTCATTCAAATCAAATAAATGTCTCAGGACGCACTAGATTAAAAAAGCTATCAGCATCACTGCATATTTAGAAAAAAATCTTTTTTTAAACTGAAAACATTCCAATATTTTTTTTTCTTTCAATAAAAAAAATGATATGAATTTTTACAAAATGGTTATATTTAAACATTGAATAATGAAATAAGTAAACAATAATTTGAAAATTAACAATTTCTTTTTCAGTAATAAAGCATGCTCATTTAATTACCCATAACATTTTTTTTTTTTTTAAATATCTCCAAATAAAAAAGTTTCAGCCAAATAGCATTTCCTTTTTTTCTTTTATGTCTAAATTGTAGCAAACAGAAAAAAAAAAAAAAAAAAAAAAAAAAAAAATCTTGAGACCAAGTGAAAGGGCGGGTAGCTCACCAAAGTGAATTTGTGTCAAATCAGTGGCATTGTTGGGAAGTATATTTAAAACCACCAGTGCCAGTGGGAAGTCACCTGAAAAACACGGACATGCAGTAGCTGTAGTGCAGCGGAACAGGCAGCTAGTGAGACACAGCAGAAGAGACGCTGCGCTCTGCAGTAGGAATTACAGAGCAACAAGAAGAAACACACATACACACAATTTACATTAGGGAAGAAAAAAAGATTCAGTTGAATCCGCAAGACAAACGGTCATAGTTCAAATCTTACCATATATATATATACATTTTGTTTTTTTTAAAGAAATGAACATACCAAGAAGTTTGTGATTTGGGAAAGGTCCATATATCATTGTCTGCTTCGGACATAAAATCATCTTAAATGGAACGAGTAGATCTCACAATTTGTCATACATAATAGAATTTGGATTATTTAGATTTTTCAGACTGCTGTCTTCATTCTTATTGTTATATACACAATGTTTTGGCCAATGCAACTTTGTTGTGATTCGTGCATCCGAGTTAGGAAGAAAACAAGTATTTTAGGTAAAGGAAAAGGTTTACTAAGCAAGACACAAGTGAAATGAGTAATCAGTAATTGACAGGTTGTATTCACAAGTCTTGCTTGTTCTCTCATCCAAAGTTTCACTATTTATAGAAAACAGATGATTCCATTGTCCCCTTTTAGGTACTATGATAATAGGGTAAGTCGATTTTTCACTTTTTAAAAATATCAAATTGTCCATCTATGAGAAAGTTGTGCGTTAGTAAACTGAATACTGATACCAAAAATGAGATCTTTTACTTGCACCATTGTTTGAAGAAATAGCATCAAAGATAGTCAACTAAAATGCACTAAAAATCCTCATTTTCTAAAGGCTAAATTTTGCCAAACAAGGATTTTTAGTGCATTTTAGTTGACGATCTTTGATGCTATTTCCTCAAACAATGGTGCAAGTAAAAGATCTCATTTTTGGTATCAGTATTCAATATACTAACGCACAACTTTCTCATAGATGGACAATTTGATATTTTTAAAAAGTGAAAAATCGACCTACCCTAATATGACAGCTATCGAGCCTTCTTTCTTGTTGCACAGAATTTTTAAATGAACCCTTTATTTAATTCATTGAGATAATAATTGTTCTGATTCCATTAACATGACTACAGGTGAAAATAACATAGAATTCTTAATATAGCTTAAAACTTGTACTCGGTCATGGTTAAATAAAATGAGAATATTCTACACCAATGGATTAAATAAAGGGTTCAGTTTGAAGTTTCGTGAAGACTCCCGAAATTGACAAGAAGGTTCCTGAGTTCGACAAGAAAAAACTTAAAGGCAGTAGGGCACATCGGCTGAAATGTGTACATAACAATAAAGATGAGGAAAACTGTCCGAAAAATCTGAATAATACAAATTATTAAGCCTCATCTTAAAAATTCTGACAAATAATAAAATTTTTTTTTTTTTTTTTTTTTTTTTTTTTAAATACTTTATTGGGGTCGACACATCTTGATTTCAGTATGTACATTTATAAGATAGATTTATAAAGGGCCAAAATTGTATTTTCTGTAAACAGAAACCTTGGTAATTAATGGATATATGTTTTTTGGTGTTTTTTTTTTTTTATTTAAAATAATTATTTTTGCAATATGGTAAAATACAAACACTAGCCCAAATAAAATGCACAACATTTAACTTTGTAATAAAGTAACATATTAATGTGAAATTTTAAACACATTCAGTGTTGATTACTTGATGAAGAGTTCATAATATAATAAAAAAAAAGAATAAATTACATGAAGGCTTTTTGGACGATGAAGGATCACAAAATAATTAAATCCCAGATTATTTCTAATATATTCAAATAATATATCAATCATTCCCAAATAATCATTTACTAATTTATTACTGATTTAGTTATCTACTAAGAATAACTTTAGAGGCACACTTAGCATAATGGTTATTGTTCTGAGGATACCCTAGTTTAAATCCTGGATGAAGCTGTTTGCATTTCATTGAGTGCTAATACCCTTGGAAAGACATGAGTCTACACATAGTATTACTAGTAGTAGTATTGATTGTGATTGATTTTAATTGATGTCTACGGTGATTGATTTACATTTTTTAGGTAGTTTAATTTTTTTTTCGTTTTATACATATGGTCTTATCTAGTAGAAATAATTTTTAAACATCCATTTGACCTATAGATAGGAGCCTAATAAGCAGTTTAGTGTCATACCCAGGACACTGTTGTAGTAGTTGTAGTTAGCAGTGGCCTATTATCAGTATCAGCCGGATAGTGAGGGAGTCTATCCCCTTTTCGCTATCGTTAGACCAGGGGGATTGATTTTGCTGAGGTGGATCGCAACACCTAGCATCTCTGCTCCCCACTTTATCACACAGATCAGATTACCTAATCTGTGCTACTCGTGTACCAAGTTGACGGGACTGGTATCGATCCAGGGACCTTGCGATTCTAGACGGGTGCTACCCACTCAGCTAAACCAGCCCCTAATTAGTAGTGAGCCAGAAAGAATGACAAGTTTTACTTCTTAAGATTGCTATGTTAATTAGATCCATAAAAAGTAGAGATGATTAATTTTACTTTTAGGTGAACACATTAACAATTTACAACATCAATGCATTATACAATATTTATATATATATATATATATATATAAAAAACAACGCAGCTTTGGGAAAAATTTTTACTCATGCAGTTTTTGGTTTTTTTTTTAGTTTTTTTAAAAAGTTTTTTAACAACATAAAGTGAAATGTACATCCACGCAAATACACACAACAAATGCAAAACTGTGAACATGCTAATACAGAAGTAAAATATTTTGGTGTTATCATTTTGAGTGCATTTATAAAAATACATATTATCTACGGAAACAAAAACTAAAGTTTAGAAAAAAATGTTTTTTCTAAAAATAGATTTGTAAGATTTTCTATTAAAATGATTATTCAATCCAACACAGAACTTCAAGTACATATTAAGGTTGATTTAAAAAAATATTTATTAAGTTTACAAGGTACTAAGGGTTTAAGTGAACGACCATCTTACCTCCCTTGAATTAAATATCGTTTTGTCTGTAAGCTATTTCATATATAATTCTTTCTCTCTCATTCATATATATATATATATATATATATATATATATATATATATATATATATAATTTGTTGAGTTTTTTTTTTTTTTTTAGATAAATGCTTATTATAGACAGCTACCCAGGTTAAGACAACCTGGGTAGCTGTCTATAATAAGCATTTATATTTTTTAAAAACTCAACAAATTAAATAAATAATAGCTCTCACAACTTGTGGTTGAGCACTGTATTTTCTTTGTTTCATCAAAAAAATATATTGTATATATATATATATATATATATATATATATATATATATATATAGTAGGAAAATATGGAAGTAAATCCGATAGTATGTAGAAAAGAAAAAAAAATATTCTCAAAAAGATAAATTTATTATAGATGGTGACGTCAACGTTAAAGGGTTTGGTTTTTTTTTTTTTTTTAGTTTTTTTCTTTAAAAATGAATGTTGCTAACAAATAAGAACATTTTTTTTCTCTGTATACTCTCATCTCCCATTTTATTTTGAAAAGATTTCCATTACTGTTCAGACACTTTTCCTATCCTGATGGAGGTTTGATAAAAACTGAAACGTTTTATCAACTTTACCATCTATAATAAATTTATCTTTTTAGGAATACTTTTTTTTTTTGGGGGGGGGGTTTCTATTATATATAACTTATTAACTGTATTGAAATAAATGTTACCATGCCGCTCAAAGAAATTGTCAAGAGGGATGTATTTAGAAATTAAGTACAAATTAAATTTTCATATTTTTGCAATATATATATATATAATATATATATTTTTCACCAACCCCTCCACACAAGTAGGATATGACACAAGGTCAATTTCTTAAGCAGAGTGCAACAGGTTTAAAATACAGAGTTTTCCTTCTAGACAGGTTGCTATACCAAGGTTAAAGAGACCAGTCTGCCCTACTATTTGTAACACTATTCTCTTTGTCGGAATGGAGAGATTTGTTAAAACACTTGTTTACTTTACCCTCTCTTTGTCGGAATGGCTGAGATGATAACGTGTCAACTTTGTCCACGTTGCTTACTTCTTACTTTCAATGGAGTGAATGATGTGTGGATAAAGAAATATTCAATATACTTATCACTGTAACTACATATCCTTGTTTGAGCAGCTGTTCAGTTGTGGCAGTTCTATGAATAGAATGGAGAGATTTGTTAAAACACTTGTTTACTTTACCCCTCTCTTCATCAAAATGCTGAGATGATGACGTGTCAACTCTTTGTTACATCTTGCACTCATTTCCGAATGGAGGGATTTACGTGTCCACATTGTTTAACATTACAGCTCTTCCTTCTAATGGAGTGAATGATGTGCGGATAAAGAAATATTCAATATACTTATCTAGCTGGATGGAGAATAGTGTGGATGCATACCTTTCCCCAATAGTATTAACACTATGTGAAATACAAACAACCATGTCCAGGATTTGAATGTTTGATGCCGAGTCCATTTTCAACAATGATAACCATTACACCACACACCTTCCATTTTCACAATATATGTCTACTAAAAGTATGTCAACTTGTCTGGTGTTATCTTATGCCAAGAGGTTAGGGAATTGTGTACACTTTACATTTATATTTACACTTTATTTTTGTAAATGTTTCTTAAGTTTTTTGCACACACTTATATGATATGAAGCATTCCTATCTAATACAAATAATTTCTAAACAGATATATTTAACCTATACATGGGACCCTAACAGATACTACCACTCCGAGTCAGAGTAATGGTAACAAAAGGGTACTCGACACTCCCCAAATCTGGAGCCTTGCAATCAGATGCAGTTTATTGTCATACCTAATACACTTCCCCATTTTTCTAGGGTAGGGGTATTACCCCTCTGTAGGGGATACAGCCAGCATATTCTAAGCCTTGCCAGCAGAGTGGTTATATCTGAAGGTTTTTTTTTGTTGTTTATCTAAGAAATGTTTTATAAATATACAATTTAAGGTTAATACCCAATGCATAGAGACTGAGGTCCTCATTGGCAAAATTCTATATAAGCCAGTTTAGCTGCTAGCATTGAATCAGATGGGCAGCACACTAGGGGGTGATCATCCCTAGTGGGTCTAACTGGTGAGGGGGGTATAATGTTGAAAAAAAACCCCAAATCCCCCAATGAGCCAGCAATAATATAACTGATGATGCCACCCAGCGAAAAGGGGATAGACTCCCTTGCTATCCAACTGATACTGACAATGGGCCACTCTGCTAACTACTATTACTACTACTACTACAATAACAGTGTCCTGGGTATAAACATGGCAACCCACGTTCAATTCCTGGATGAAGCTGTTTACATTTCATGTAGCACTAATACATTTAGGAATGGTATGCATCAAACTATTCTCCCTCCAGCTATGGGTAAAATAGTAGAGCAGACTAGGATATTTAATGTTGGTAGGACAATATAAGAAATAAGCTGTCTAGGAGAAGGAAAACTCTGAATTTAAATCTGTTAAACTATTAAAAAAAAAAAAAAATGACCTTGTGTTACATTGTGCTTGTGATTAGTAAATATAATATGGCCTGTTTACCAAAACTTTTCTTGTTCCCCTATATTGAAAAAAAAAAAAAAGTCTAAAAAGTTTCCTTATGGGTAATTCATGTCAAATCAGCCAGACCATGTCACCCACACACTTAAATTTTTCTGAAATTTTGTCCAAGTGTGGGTTATGGTAAAGTTAGACAATCCCCAGAATTTAAGGTTCCAATTCCAAAAATTGGTGGAGTTAGGTTGATTCTTAGCTCTCCAATTTTTTTTTTAAATGGGGGGGGGGGCAAAATGTCGACTTTTTGTAATCTATTTTTATCTGTAAAATGAGTTCTAGAGCTTCTACTCCTAAAATTTGGTTTATAAAATCCTTTTGGCCCAAGGAATCCAAAAATGATATCAAAAGAATCTTGAAGTTAAACAATTTTAAGTTTTATTTTTATTTTTTGCATACTGCACTTTTAACTTGGATTATGTTATGGAGTTACTTGAAAATCTTTGTTAAAAAAAAAAAAATAAAAAAACCTAACATTTCTGCTCGTCAAGTTCACAGACAGATCCACACAGAAGTCTGAGGGAGAAGAATGAAAAACAAGAAAACTATTTTGTCTCTTTACCTTTCCAGTCTTTTCCAATGCAAACCACAAAATGATTAATTGATAGCATTGCTGCATGAAGTGACATACAACAGATGTAAAGCTGAAAAAAAAAAAAAAAGAAAGAAAGAAATTTAAAAGAGGAAAATAAAACTTGTGGATAGAATTTATAAGAAACAAAAATACGGACGTATTTGTTTACAATAAATGTAGAAAACTCTTTTTAAAGCTAATTTTAAGGTGATTTTCATAAAATTTATAAAATCAGTGTTGCCTGTGATTTGAAATGTTAAAAACAAATTTATATATATATATATATATATATATATATATATATAAAGGGTTTGTTTTTATAGTGTATTCGAAGCATTATTTGTAATTGAATAAGTTGTTTTTTGAAGGCAGCGAAATAATGTGATGTATGTTGGAAAAACATATTTATTTACTTTTGTTGTTTTTTTTTGTTTTTTGGGGTTTTTTTTAAACATACTTAATATTTTCGGATAAAATCCATCATCAGAGTAGTAAGAAGTTTTCATCCCATTCATATTTGGTAAAAATTAACATTTGTTATTAATACGTTGATGAACGCTGAAATTGAAATTTGAAAGATCGGCTAAGATGGCTAAGTTTGTGAATGTCCGTGTTGTTAAAGTTCCGCCCGGGTGTTCAGCGGGAATGTTTGAAAATCCTTATTACAAATAATGCTTCGAATACACTATAAAAACAAACCCTTTATTCAATATGCCTGGGCGAGGCTATTTTATAGTAAAAGAAAGAAAGAAAAAAAAAAAAAGAAGATTTTAAAGGATTTTCAAACATTCCACAGGATATAAATTCATCTGGGGTTATTTTATGCTTAGACGTTAAGGAATTGCATTCATTGTGTTTATATTTACATTTTTGTATAGTGGTTATGAAATAAAATATTTGGTTGGTTGATTTTAACGTCATATCAACCCGTCTGGGGTTATGTCATGCCTAACGGTTAAGAAGTGATACATATCGTGTATTTATATTTATACTTTTTAGTAATTGGTTTTAACGATGTGTTAGCACCATTGGGGATCATGTTGTATGGTATTGATTAAGTTCATGTCTATATTAGATGGTATAATTTTATTTCCTTCAAAACGGACAGAATGTCTTCTATGTAAATATTTTCAAATAGATCTTTCATATTGTTTGCATTAAAATAACGGTTTCTGATGTGAGCAAAAAACCTGCATTCCATGAAAAATTGTTTGACATGTTTCACACTGTGGTTGTTGTTCTTGTTTGAGTATATAGGAGTGCATTAGTCTTGTGTGACCAATGCGTAATCAGGACACAATGACTTGATCCTTTCTAACTTTCTTAAAATCGGTCTACAGTTTCCCAAAGTGGGTAAATATCTAATGTAGTGGTTATAAAATAAAATATCCAAATTGTTTAGAAAAAAGATTTTTTAAAAACATATTTGTCTGTTAGTCTTTGTATGTTTGTGATTACAAAAATTTTAATAAGTTCAACTTAATGATAAATCTTTTCTGTTTAGTTAAAATAGTGTAGTATCCTAGAATTATATTCTGGGTAGACATTTACCCCTAAGACACTGGCAGAAGTGAACACCACTTATTGTATGATTGTTATAATAAATATTAGTATTAGATCCGCCATTTTGTGGTTTACATGTGATGTTATTGAGTGAGCATTAAGAGTTAATCTGTAATCATCCTTAGGATAAATAGAAGAAATACTTTTAATGATTGTATTGTAGGTGACTCACCTATGGCACGAACATGGACTTACCCAAAGGGTACATATGTGGCAGAGTAAAGCTACTCAGTCAAGTAGTTCTAGAAATGTCTTCGTGTAGTAATATATATTGCTGAATACAATCTGTTCCTACTTACCAGTGTTGAGTTACTATTTATTGACCCTTTAACAGGTCATAACAGATTGAAACTTTAAAATTTCTCTGATCAAATCAATTTAGATTGTTTTGTTATTTTTATTAGATAAAATAAGAAAAAAATATAAGAAAATCATGCCGATAGACAAATAAACAAAATTAATTTTACTAACCGTAAATAATACAAAAAATTTCTGGTTGCTTTCTCCCACACAATTGTTAACCCAAGGACAATGATGGTCCATCTTTCGAATACATCGCTGACAAACACTGGAAAATAAATTGAATTTTTTTAATCAATTTCATAACATATTCAATGATACAAATACAATAAACCAGGTTAAAAGTGAGAAGTGAGGGTAAACCAAAACCAAACATTTTTAGAACTTATTATTCTGATGCAAGTAACATTGGGAAATTTTTTTTAAAAATCTCATTTCCCAATACTTGCATCGGTAAAATAAGGTCTAATAATAATAATAATAATAAAAAAAAAAAAAAAAAAAGATGTTTCGGTTTACTCATGAGAAAAATTCTCATTCTGCAATATTTGCATTGAAAAAATAAGGTATAATATTAAAAAAAAAATTTTTTTTTTAAGTTTCGGTTGGTTGGTTGGTTGGTTGTTTTTTAATGGCATATCAACCCATCTAGGGTTATTTCATGCCAAGAGGTAAGGAAATAATATATGTTTATATCTATATTTACACTTTTTATCAATATGTTAGTATCGTTGTTTTGTTTGGTTTGTTTTGTTTTACGGCATATCAACCTCATTTTTTTATAAATACATTTTTCTATTTAACCCATAGATGGGACCCTAACAGGTACTACCACTCCAAGTCAGAATGGACCAGGGAGCAATGGTGATGAAGGGGTGCTCCACATTCCCCAAACCTCCAAACCTCCAAAACTGGAACCTCATCATCAGATAAAGTTTAAAGTCATTCCCAGGACATGTAGACCCGCAGCCACCGCCTTCTAGCACCCATATGATAAAAAGGGGTTGGGGCTTGACATAAGGGCAATAGGGTTGGGAAAATCATATAGGTGCTAGGGCTTGACGTGACCAGCCGATTGATCGGAGGGGGCCTCTCAGACTGCCCGTCTAGCCCAAGATAGGACCAAAGTGGAGTATTGCATGTCATGAACTGCTCATCCACCTGGGCTCTATCCTTAAGCATCACGGGTCGCCACCCACGGCCAACAGGTGGCCCCATTGGGGGAGTCTTACCCCTCTGCAGAGGTGCAGTTGGTGCATTCTAACGCCCCACCAACAGGGCGGTAGTATCGTTGAAGATTATGTTGAGGGATTAGTTTTGTATGGTACCAGTAGGTTTTTATGGGGTACAGTTGGTAGCTCTATGCCTCCAGTTTTGAATTCAGATTTTTTTTCCTTCTCCTAGACCAGTTGCCATACCAATTCTAAAGAGTCCAGCCTGCCCAAATATTTACCCACAGCTGGGAGGAGAAGGGAAGGATTTATACCTTACTCAAAGTAGAAGTTAAAACACAAACAGCCTTGTCCAGAATTTCCTAAGACAATGACCATTATGTTATACACCTTCAACAATATGTTATAATAAGTAGGCAGAGTGACCTATTGTCGGTATCAGCCAGACAGTGAAGGAGTCTATCCCCTTTTCACTATCTCTAGACCAGGGGGATTGTTTTTGTGTCTGGGGTGGAGCACTGCACCTACCATCAGTTCCCCACTTTACTTTGAACATGGAACCTAGTGGATTGAAGATGGATATGCTACTGACTGAGCTCTGAACTGGCCTTTATTTATATATATATATATATATATACACTAGACAAAACGTGACCCGTTGGGTCACCCATTAAGCTCCCACTCAATAATTGGGATTAAGGAAAAGAGTAGGGTCTGCCAAAATGTTGTCTGCTTTTCATTTTAAAAACGGATGAAAATTTATTAAATCGATTATTTAAGGTCAAATTTTTGTCTAAGTCGAAAAGTAGTAATATAATGAGCATCAGTAAAAAAAAAAGAAGCAAAATAACATTACACATGTACTTTATTTTTAATACATTTAAAATGATTTTTTTCGGTCAATTTTGATCAAGATGCCCGCCAAGACGCTACTTAAAATCAGTTTTTACAAAATAAATATGTATTTACATATATATGTATACGATAAATAATACATATATCCCCTATTATATGATCCCTAACCTTCAGTGTTCAGTATATTTTGACAGCATTGTAAGTGCAGTTTTATTTCAGGCATTAAAAAATTGTTTCCATCTTTATTGATTCTACTCTTGCCAAAGATAGAGTATCTAATGTTGTGTATTTAAAAGAATAAGGTTCCTTTTATTTTTCAAATATAATTCCAGAGTTGCTATATTATTAGAAATGAAAAATGAGAACTTTTTTTTAATCTATAAAGAGTTTATTGCTGTTATCATTGTAGATTTAAGAGTTAATAAGCATTTATGATGGCGCAGTGCTAAGAAATTGATTGCAAAACATTGATTGAGATTAATCTATGAAGGATTGAGAAAGAAACATTGACCAGATTTAGAATTTATGTCCAAGTAAATGAAGATCTACCACAATCCAGCCACGATAAATTGAAACTGAAGATAGACAAAAAATAGAAAAAAATAAAGAAAAAAAAAAATAAAGAAAAAAAAAAAAAAAAAAAAAATAAAAAAAAAAAAATAAAGAAAAAAAAATAAAGAAAAATAAGAAATAAGAAAAAGAAAAAAAAGGAAAAAAAAAAGTGCATCTATTTTTCTCATTTTTTCTGATTTAGGAAGTTACTAGTTGTGCAGGAATTTTTTTTTAACCCCCCCCCCCAACTGAATGAGTAATAATCAATATTTGGAAAAAAAAAAAAAAAAAAAAAAAGAGTGTTACTATTGACTACATGAACATGTGGGTTGCATAACAGTTATTAACGCAGAAAATAGAATTGCAAACCAGGTTCAAATTCATGTAGTGGCTGTTTTACATTCACTTTGCATTAATACAATTGTGAAAGGCATGAAAGCACTTTTGACCCCCCCCTCCACTCCCTTTTATGGATATTAGGTCAGATTGAGCCAGAGTAATGCACAGACAATTTCTTATAAAAGCAATAAGATGAAACATTAGAAATTAATAATATTGAAAATGTGACAAACACTAAACTCTTCTGTTTGTAGATTCACATTTTTTTTTTAACTCATTTAAAAAAAAATCTATTTAACTCACAGATGGGACCTTAACAAGTACTACCACTCCAAGTCAGAGTGAACCTGGGAGTAATATCATACTCCCCAGAGCTCCAGAATTGGAACCTCACCACTAGATGCAGTTTAGCATTATAAGCCAGGATACTAAAACCCCCAGTCACCACTTTATAGCACAAATAAGATTGGGGTTTTGCCATAAGAGCAATATGGCCAGGATCATCATATAGGTGCTAGGGCTTGACACGACCAGCCAATTGCAACCATTTGGGTGCAGTTTACATTGTAAATTGAACTTTGCCAACTGAATGTACATATTTACCAGCCCCTCTGCACGAGCGGGATGTGACACAAGGCAGAGTTTTCCTTTTCCTAGACTGGTTGCCTAACCAAGGTTAAATAGCCCAGTCTGCCCTGCTATTTACCTATAGTTGGAGGGGAGCAGGTGGATGCATACCTTTCCCAAGGGTATTAGCACTATTTGAAATGTAGACAACCTCGTATAGGATTTGAACTCAGGTCGACTCTAGCCATTATACCACGCACCTCTAAATGTAGAGTAATATTTTTCTTTAAAAAGGAAAGTCTTTTGAAACAGACTGAAATTTTTTTCTTTTTTCGCTTTACATCAATTAAAAAAATTTTTTAACCAAATTTTCTAATGCAAATTCTTACAATGCCCCCCCCCTCCTACTATTACTCCAATGCACTTAGCAAAAAATTTGTCATAGGAAATAGGCTGTGACCAGAGTTCAAATCCTGAAAAAGGCTGTTTGAATTTCACTTTGCGCTAATGCCCTTGGGAAAAGATATATTTCATCTCTTCCCAGCTATGGGGAAATAGTTGGGCAAACTGTGTAATTTAGGAGAAGGTAGACTCTGAATTCAAACCTGCTTTACTTCCCTTAAAAATAGACCTTGTGTCACATCCTGTCCATGGCAGAAGGGTTAAGTAAATACATTAACTATTTATAGTATACATTCTTACAAACATCTCTTGTTCTATATAGTTTACTCAAATAAGCAGAATTTCTTGAGCTGTTGAGAATTTTAAATAATTTTTATAAAATTTCACATTTAAAAAAAAGTAGTTTAAGTTATTAAGAATTTTTTTTTAGAATTAATTTCTTTTAAAGAGTAGAAAGTGGGTTTTAAAAAAAATATTAATATTTGTTTGGTTGTTTTGTTTTACAGCATCTTACTCTTTTCGGTTCATTTAATGTTGAATCAAGCCATTTTTGATATCAGGTTGCTTACAGTAAAATTCATATTGAACTTTTGTAAATTATTTAATTTAATTTTTATTTTTTCTATTTTTTTTTTAAATTCTTTTTTTATTTTTCTATTTTTTTAAATTCTTTTTTTTATTTTTTCTATTTTTTTTTAAATTCTTTTTTTATTTTATTTATTTTTTTTAAATTCTTTTTTTTTTATCCTATTTTTTTTTTTTAATTCTTTTTTATTTTATTTATTTATTTTTTTTTAAATTCTTATTTTATTTTATTTTTTTTTTAATTCTTTTTTATTTTATTTTTTTTTTAAATTCTTTTTTATTCTATTTTTTTTTAAATTCTTTTTTATTTTATTTTATTTTTTTTTAAATTCTTTTTTTATTTTATTTTATTTTTTTTTTTTTTTATTTTATTTTATTTTTTAAAATCTTTTTTTATTTTATTTTATTTTTTTTAAATTCTTTTTTTTATTTTTTTTATTTTTTTTTTTTTTTTTATTTTATTTTATTTTTTAAAATTCTTTTTTTATTTTATTTTATTTTTTAAAATTCTTTTTTTATTTTATTTATTTTTAAATTCTTTTTTTTATTTTATTTTATTCTTTTTTAAAATTCTTTTTTTATTTTATTTTATTCTATTTTTTAAATTCTTTTTTTATTTTATTTTATTTTATTTTTTTTTATTCTTTTTTATTTTTATTTTATTTTTTTAAATTCTTTTTTTTATTTTATTTTATTTTATTTTTTTTAATTCTTTTTTTTTTATTTTATTTTTTTTAAATTCTTTTTTATTTTATTTATTTTTAAAAATTCTTTTTTTATTTTATTTTATTTTTTTTTAAATTCTTTTTTTTTTTATTTTATTTTATTTTTTTTTAATCTTTTTTTATTTTATTTTATTCTATTTTTTAAAAATTCTTTTTTTATTTTATTTTATTTTTTTTAAATTCTTTTTTTTTTTTTATTTTTTATTTTTTTTATTTTATTTTTTATTTTTTCTTTTTTTATTTTATTTTATTTTTTTTAAATTCTTTTTTTATTTTATTTTATTCTATTTTTTTAAATTCTTTTTTTATTTTATTTTATTGGCACTTATCAAACAATTCCTTTCTTAAACCAAAACTTCTTTATTTGTTTTAGGTTGATTTTTCTTATGAAATTATTTTTGGCAGCTGAAAATTTTAGGGTTTGCATTTATAATGTCATGGAAGTGTATGTGTATGTATAATATTCAATTACAAAGAGATAGGGGAATTGAATAATGATAAAATCTATTGTTATGGTAACAAGGTATGTTTGTTGTCATCTAAACCCAGCAAGCTTTCTGTTGTCACAACAAGAAAAGGGTAGTAACACACACACACACACACATATACATACAAGCTGTATTTACCAAGATAGAAATTAACAATAAATGGAATGTTAATGTTTTTCAGAATACAAGGTGTGTCAAAAAAATACAAAAAATCTTGATACTTTTTTGACTCACCTTGTGTGTGTGTGTGTGTGTGTGAGACAGTTTCTTAAAAAAACATAATGGAAATTTAAACTTATCTACAATTTTTTTCTATTCTAATTTGAATATATTATTATATACTAGCAGAGTTATCTGGCATTGCCAGGGATTTAAAAAGTTAAAAATAAATCTCTTATCTATATGTAGATAAATAAAATTTCTTCTATATATTTGTATTATCTTTATTTTCATAATTTCTTGTTTTCAAGTTCTTCCTTGTAGTTTCTAGGTGGATGCTCTACCAAGTGAGCTAACCCTAACATCTTAATTCATTGATGTGAAGGTCAATGCTGATAATAGTAATTCACACAAATCAAAAACAAAAAAAATTATAATATGATGTTAAAGAAAATGTGTAACTAAATCAATACTACTGGCCAAGTTATTGCATAATTATTATTAAATCTCTTATACTACAATGAAAAGTGAAAGTGCATGGTGTAATGGTTAGTGTCATAGGAAATAGACTAGTTGATCCAAGTTTAAATCCTGGATAAAGCGGTGTGTATTTCACATGGCACTAATACCCTTGGGAAAGGTATGAATCCAACTACTCTCCCTCCAGCTATGGACAGAGTGGATTGGGCTCTTTAACCATGGCTAGTAACCAGTATAGAAGGAAAACTCTGAATTCAAACCTGTTAAACTCCGCTTAAGAAATTGACCTTGTGTCATATCCTGCTCATGCAGAGGGGTTGGTATGGGTATATATATATATATATATATATATATATATATATATATATACACACACACACACACTACAATGAAAAGCTTTAACAGAATATAGTAAAATTAAAGGATATATAGACAGATCCATAAAACATCTATTACATTCTTTTCATCACCCTGTCTGTGGGGGGCTTAAGATACGCAGACTATACCATCCGCAGAGGGGTAAGACCCCCTACTCCACTCCAAAAAAGATGTGTCTATATAATCTGTATCTTCCAGGTCCACTCTCACCTGGAGTGGTAGTACCTGTTAGGGTTTCATCTTAAAATTATTTGTATTCAATAGGAACCTTTTAAAAAACTGCACAAAATGTTAGTTGGATTTTATGGCACGTCAACCCATTTTGGGTTATTTTATGCCAAAGATGTTTTGTTCTATTCAACGTTCATAGTTACTCAATTTTTTTAAAACAATTTTTTAACTCACTTTCTTCTATTTAACGCATAGATGGGACCCTAACAGGTACTACCACTCCGGGTCAGAGTGGACCTGGAAGTAATGGTGATGAAGGTGTACTCCACATTCCTCAAACCTCCAAAACTGGAACTTCACCATTAGATAGAGTTTAACATCATACCCAGGACACTACGACCCTCAGCCACTGCCTTCTAGCACCCATATGATAAAAAGAGTTTGCAGGGTCACAAAATATGTAAATATAAATGTACAATGAAAACGATTCCCTAATCCTTAGACAGAAAATAGACCAACACAGATTGACCTGCCATAAAACGAAAAAAAAAAAAATGTTTTCTATATTTGTATACAAATGCACTAACATACATAATCTAAAAAGAAAAAAAAAAGGAAAATGAAGTCTTCTGTATCCTATAATGATTGTTATTTACATTTACTCAACACCCACACAGATGTTAAGATGGAAATACTTGGAATAGAAACAGGACAAGAGAGTAAATGGTTGTCCATAGCAACAAATCAAACAAAAAAAAATGAATAATAAGCAGTTTTATAAATGACCTGAATTTTAAAAACAAAACAAAAAAAAAAAAAAAACAATGAGAAAACTCGAAAAAGATTTCCTTTTACACTGAAGTAATATCACTGGTTTTATAATTTCTACAATAATAAATATTATATCAGAAATTTCTCTAATCTATATATTAATATGCTCGTTCCTTAATCTTCCGACTGTCCAAATTTTACAAGATGAAATGCAAAAATGTTAAATCTATTGAATTCTTATTTCTTATGAGTGTCGTCACCTCAGCTAAATAATGGAGCATTCTGTTTTTATTATAAAGAAAGGGAAGAAAAAAGACATGCTACACAGAAAAAATATAATAAGAAAGAAAGAGTAGGAGAAAGAGAGAGAGGGGGTGAGCACACAGAAGCAATAACACAAATCAAATAAAGCAATTTCCAATCCAAAGTTGGGACTGTGCTAATGCCACCTTTTAATTGGTAGTGTTTATAATTGATTTATAATAATCACAAAATCACTCAATAGAATTGGAATATTAACATTTTGAAGATTTGACTGATTTTAAAAACGCGTCACCCCATCTAGATTTATTTTATGCTTGTAGAATACTAAGTCCAATTACCGTCGAATTGGCAAGACGAGATGGCAAACTGTCGTAACTGAATACGATTCTGAGATGCTGTAATGACCACTGAAAAGTGGCAGGATTTATGGAGCCTCAGAGGACCCTACAAACCAAGCAGCCAATCAGGACTCAGGGAATGGACTCACCCAAATGCATGGATGGACTGTCCTGAATTCCCATAAATACCAGTTGTCTTGACAATGGTGCAGTTAGGCTTGGCCAGTCACATTGCTCAAACCAATTGTTGACTGTCTAACTGACTTACTTCAATAATGCTAAAGGGTTAGGAAATTGCATTCATTGTACGTTCATATTTAGACTTTTTGTGAGGTTCCCCCCCCTCCAGTCCTATCAAATCTGAATAATTTTTAAACCGATATATTTGACCCATAGATGGATTTGGTTTCTTTGTTTAATGACATGTCCACCATCATAGATTTTTTTTTAATGTCAAAGTCATCCATGTAATGTAACAGTAGTGGCACTGTCTAACTCATATCTGGAGGGAATCAGAGGATTTATACCTTTCCCAAGGGTATTAGTCCATAAGTGAACATAATAGCGCAACTGGAGTTCAAACTCGTTTACTAAAATGTCACAGTCCAACAGAAGAGCCATTATTCCACAGGGAATCTCCTTCCCATAAATGGAACCCTGAAAAGTAATATCACTTCAAATCAGAGTGGACCTAAAAGTAAGGACAAGCAAAGCGTACTCAACATTTCCCAGATTTCCAGGACTTGGGCCTCACCATCAGATACATTTTAGTGCCATACCTAGGATGCCTCTTTTTGGGGAGGACTTACCCCCTACAGTCAGTGTATTCAAACCCTCATTGTCAGGGTGATTTTGCTGAAGAGCAATTCAAAATTGTATAAAGTATTAAAAATAAAAAAAAATTTAAAAAAACTCTGGACAGGAGTATTGGTCAATCTGCCATCATCATCAAACACTATGAATATCCATGACTCTCTCCAACAATCCCTATTGGTCATCGCCCCTGGCAGGTCCTCCACACAGTATCCAGAATCCACACAGAGCTGATTGATGTAGGATTTGTGGTTGGCCTACACTAGTGTGTCTATGTGTAGGTGTCCACAAGAGAACGTCACTTTGGAGTTCATCCTTGCTTCTCCAGCAATTTCCAGCATGTCTTCTTCATCTTACTCAAATAGTTTGTGTGATGGGGGCAAGTGGGGTACTGCTTCCAAGATTTATTCAAGACAGCATACAGCATTCCTGTATAGCTCCCTTCTATCTTTTTCTCTCTAAGTACTTTGTTAAAGTGCAAGTGGTGCAGTTGTACAGTAGCAGACATGGATACAACTTGGAAGAATTCTCACTTTATTCTAGAGCAGAGTTTTTATCTTAGATCAGAGTTTTTTTCAACCTTTTTCCTCTCATGGCACAGTGTGCTGGGCAATAAATTGATTGATGGGCCGGGTTAGCTCAGTCGGTAGAGCATTCGGCTAGAAATCACAAGGTTCCTAGTTCGATACCGGTCCTCGCCAACTCAGCGTATGAGTAGCACAGAGATCTGTGCGGTAAAGTAAGGAGCTGATGGTAAGTGTGGCGCTCCACCTCAGACGCCAAGAACAATCTCCTTGGTCTAGCACCATTGAAAAGGGGATAGACTCCCTCGCTGACTGGCTGATACCGACTTTAGGCCGCCCCGACGACTTTACTTTTTTTTACACCATCAGTATATAAACATAATTATTTTATCATTTAAATTTTAAAAGAAAATGAATAGTGAAAATGTGCTACAAGTGTAAAAGAAAGCAACATAATTTTATTTCTTAAGGTATATTTTTAATCAATTAAAACCAAAAATATTAAAGTAATAGAATAAAAATATAAGAGGATGATCAATCAACCTCAACATTCATGGTACACCCACAGAAGCTCCGCAGCACACCGGTTGAAAAACTGTCTTAGAGATATCTGATTTCCATATGATTGATAATCTGTATATCACAGTTCATGCCTTTTTTGAATGTACATTAACTTTGATAACAAATAAATGAAACTTGGTTGGTCACCAATCAAATTCTTTCAAATAAAATTCAAAAACTATAAAATCTATGATCAAGAATATATAAATTATTTGGAGGTAGATTTGTTCATATTTATTATGATAATTCAAATACTTACCTACAATGGTGTGCTCTATCTGGCTTTATGCTTACGCATTTTGGACATTTAAATACAACTTCCCCTTGCTTCAAACCCAGCTTCATTATATTTTCCCTTGTTGCATTTCCTCGTGGAATGGCTCCCTATGAAAAAAAGAAAAAGAAAAAAGTCTTTTAGCAATCAATTAGAAATACAGTACCAATAAAAAATTTTGTTTTAAATTTTGGTTTGGTTTCTTTGTTTAATGGGACATCAAATCCCTATGGGTTATTTTGAGGTATTACCTACCTTTACTTGGAGGCACTCATGGTATATCAGTTATGGTTGTAAGAAATGGACTTCGCTACCAGAGTTCAAATCCTGGACAAGGCAGTTTGCATTTCACACAACACTTTGGAAATGTATGAATCTAACTATTTTCTAGTAAGGCAGACTGGGCTCTTTAATCTTTGTATGGCAACTAGTCTAAGAGAAAGAAAACTGAATTCAAACTAGTTGTACTCCTGCTTGTAACAGAAGGATTGGGTAAATAAATTCCTTCACTCTATATCTGACCGACTTACTTGTTTATTCATCCCTCATCCCATCCCTGAATTGTTGGCTATGAATTTTTACACATGAATTGTTTATGTTTCAATAGGATATCAGCTAAACGCTGACCTTAAGTTCCACATCATTAATTTCCTTTATTTGTTGTAGAATACATTTTCTGCATATCAATTTCATGTTTAAATATCTCAAATTGAATAACTCAAAAGATTTTAATTGTTGCTATTACTTCAACACACAAAAATAAAAAGTAGAAAATTGGAAGAAAATTTCAAATCCTCATAGTCTATAACGTTACATTTCCTCTTTAAAATAAAATGGAGAGAAGGAAATTTTTAAGATAAAATAAAAATAGTCGAGGTTAAAAGCATGATAAGGGTAAACCAAAGTCAAACTGTTTTAGGTCTTATTTTTCCAGTGCAGTTATCAGTGCAGAATGAGAAAAGTTTTGGTGAACGGGCCACACACGAGACTAACGCACTCCTATATACCCAAACAAGAATAACAACCAAAATGTGAAACATGTCAAATACCCCTGACAGTTAAACACTTATTCATGGAATGCAGGTTTTTTGTTCACATCAGAAACCGTTATTTTAATGCAAACAATGAAAGATCTATTTGAAAATGTCAATATGGAGGATATTCTCTCCTTTTTTGAGGGAAATAAAATTATACCATAGAATATAGACATGAAACTAATCAATAACAAAGCATAATCCCCAATAATGCTAACACATTGTTAAAACCAATTACTAAAATGTATAAATATAAATACACAACATATTACTTCCTAACCATTAGGCATGACATAACCCCAGACAGGTTGATATGCCGTTAAAATCAATAAACAAACAAACAATAAAACTTTTCTCATTCTCCAATGACACCTGCATTGGAAAAATAAGGTCTTGTGTTGAATGATAAAAACCATGATGCATCAATCCTATTTATCCTGAAAGACCAATGAAGACGTATGGAGGGTGATGATCTTACCCTTCAGCAGGGGGGCATACAGTCTACATATTCTAAGCCTCGCCAACAGGGCAATATTTCTTAGAGAAACTAATTCAGGTCAAATATAAACAAATCTGGTTTAGCTCAGTCGTTAGAGCATCAGCCTGGGAGCCACAATGTTCCAGGTTTGATGCCAGCCCTCGCCAACAGCTTGGATCATTGTGGTAAAGTTTCTGTGTAGAATGATAAGAATCATGATACATCAATCCTATCTATCCTGAAAGACCAATGAAGAGATTTTGAGAAAGGTCTTACCCCTTTGCAGGGAATATAGTCTACATATTCTAAGCCCCTCCAACATGGCGATATTTCTTATAGAATTATAAGAGTTTTCAAAGAGTAGAAAATAGCCACTGGTAAATATAAACATTTCTTAAATTAATTCAAGTCAAATCTAAACAAGACCAGTAGAGCATCCGCCTAGGAGCCACAAGGCTTCAGGTTCGATATGAGTAGCATGGCTTGGATCATTGGTAAAGTGGGGATGGTAGGTGTGGTACACCACCTCAGACACAAAAATCAATGTCCTTGGTCTAGAACAAATGAAAAGATAGACTCCCTCGCTGTCCGGTTGATACCAAGCATAGGCCACTACGCCTATCTTTCTATAAACAAGGTTATTTTGAATTTGAATTTATAACAGTCTTTAAAGAAGTTATTCTATTTCCATGCAATTTGTAGTTAGTTGATAAAACACATTAATAGTTCATTTTAAAAATTGGTTATGGGTAAGCCAAACTTTTTTTTAGACCTTATTTTTCTGATGCAGGTATCATTGGGTAACAAGAAAAGTTTTGGTAAACGAGCCAAGCTTTGGTCTGTTCAACTTATCTTGAGAAATGGTATATATAGTTATTGTTGATCTATTCTGAAAGACCAATGAAGAGGTTTTGAAGAGGTCTTACTCTTCAGCAGAGGATACAGTCAGCATATTCTAAGCCCCACCAACAGGGTGATATTTCTTATAGAATTATAAGAGTTTTCAAAGAGTAGAAAATAGCCAGGTAAATAGAATGTTTCTTAAATTAATTCAGGTCAAGTGTAACGCTTAGAGCAGAAAGTTTTGATACCGGTCCCTGCCAACTCAGCATATGAGTAGCACAGATTGGGTAATCAGATCTGTGTAGTAAAGTGTGAAGCTGACGGTAGGTGTGGCACTTCACCTCAGCAAAAACAATCTCCCTGGTCTAGCGCTAGCAAAAAGAAGATAGACTCCCTCACTGTCCGGCTGATAGGCCATTCTGCCTATTTTACTATGAACAAGCTCATTTTGAATTTAGATTTAAAAACTGTCATTAAGCAAGTTACCCTACAATTTGTAGTTAGTTCATAAACACTTCAAACTGGAATCACCTTCCATTGATTGCTTCATTGACCTCCTCCTCATCAACATCTGGCTTTTCTATTTGTACATCTTCCCATTATAACTGCTATTATTCCATCTATTGTTATTGTTACTCAAGCTAGACTAAAAAGGAATTGAGGTAATGTGCTGTTCATGCATGATGATTGGCCAAACAATGAGACTGCTGCAATGCGATTGGTCCAGGCAGATTTCTTTGATTTTTTTTCATTTGGTTCTTTCACAACATTTTGGCCATAGACCATCTGGCCTTTTCTTAGATGTCTATTGTGTTCTGGAGCGTTATCAAATCTTGTTCAGAAGTATGCACATCCCCCCACCCCATATATGTCATGTCCAATGCTTACATCTATGGGGTTTTCTTTAGGTTTTTTTTTTTTTTTTTTAAATACTGTTTAAACATCTTCTCTGAACTAGTGCCCTTCTGTTGAATGATAACTAAGAATAAAGTAGACAGAGTAGCCTATTGTCGGTATCAGCCAGACATCAAGGGGGTCTATCTCCTTTTCACTAGTGCTAGACTAAGGAGATTGTTTTTGCACCTGAGGTGGAGCGCAACACTCAGCTCTCCACTTTACTGCACAGATCCAAGCCATGCTACTGAGTTGGCGGGGCTGGTATTGAACCCAGAACTTTGAGGTTCTGAGCCGGATGCTCTACCAACTGAGCTAAACCGGCCCTACTGTTGAACTATACTTACACTATTCTCAAAGAATAAGATGACAATATTCCAGAACATGAGACATTTGAGGAAGGCCAAAGGCACATTGATAAAATGAGGTAGGAAGAGGGGCTAGTCCAATCACCATGATCATGGCATGCCAACAGCAGATTCCCTTGACTCTCTCTCACCATTCATCCCTATCAGTCATCGCTCTTAGTAAGTCTTCTAGGCAGAATCCAGTATCTGCACAGAGTTAATGAATGTAAGTTTTTGCTGTTTTGCTAACACCAGAATGTCCATAGAAAAAACATTAATGAGTTCCTCCTTACTTCTCCAACAGTGACCAACATATGTAATGCTCGTCTTACTTTGATAGGTTGTAAGATGAGAGATAAGTGATCAGATAGATGCTGTTTTGTAGGATGCTGCTGCTGCTTCCAGGATTTGTTCAAAACAGCATACAGAACCCTTGTGAAATTCCCATCTAGATTTTATTTCCAGCCATTTCATTAATGTCCAAGGGGTGCAACCATACAGCAAGAAATGTATTTCCTAGGATGGTTGCATTTTATGGCATGTCAAACCTTGGGTTATTTTATGCCAAAGACATTTTTGTTTTATTGTATATTGTTAGGTATTCAATTTTTTTTTTAATCTATTTAACCCATAGATGGATGGAGTACACCTTTATTGCCATTACTCTCAAGTGCACTCAGACCCAGAGTGGTAGTACTTGCTAGGGTCCCCTCTATGGGTTAAAATGAAAATAAATGCATTAAAAAAAAAAAAAAAAAAAAAAAAAAAAAACTTGAATACCCATTAAGAATGAATAAAACAAAACATCTTCAGCATAAAATAACCCAACAAGAGTTGACATGCTGTAAAATCCAACAAGACAAAAGTCATGATTTGTTTCTATACCATTGCTCTTCAGAAAGACAAGAATCTAATTTTCTTGCACTGTTCTATCACCAGCCATTTTTACTATAGTCTTGTCATTGGTATGTCACAATGTATGTGTAGTTTTCCTGTAGACATACCTCCTCACCTACGCAGCGTGTTTTTATTGGTTATGGGCTACACCTACACATATTCTGTGCCTATGCAGTGTCAATGTACACCTGCATTTTCTGGGTGTCAAAGGTCAATTCAATGCATTCCAGGCAATATCCTGTTTTTGTTTTCGGGTCCATATTTGACACCCATGCATTTCCTGTGTGAAGCACCTGGTTTCCAGGTGCAAACTCATTGACCAGGCAATATATTACAAATGCCCATTTTCCTCGATGATAACCATTACACAGTCTTTTCTGTTAGAAGACATAATTCATTTTAAGCAAGCGCACATTTATCTGCTGTTAATCTCTGACCAAGGTAGATGAAAAGATTTTGGATTAACAAACCATTTTGGCTTTTTCATGTGGCTTATAGCACTAAATAAGTAAGATGGTCGTACAACTGCCTTTGCCAACTCAGTACATGAGTAGCACAGCTTGAATCTGTGTGGTAAAGTGGGAAGCTGATGGTAGGTGTGGCACACTACCTCAGACACAAAAACTATCTCCCTGGTCTAGCACTAGTGGAAAAGAAATAGACTACCTCGCTGTCTGGCTGATACCAACAATAGGGGAGCTCTCTGGTGACAATTTTACTAAAAAAAATTAATCTGCCAAATAGAAAAATAAAATTAATTCAGAGAGAATGAATATTTGATTTATATTATTGTTCTTGTCTATGATGATTACTGTTATTATATGAGTATACAGACAAGTTTCCAAATGTGACAGTCATAATTGGAAGAGAAAAAACGTACGCGTGTGTGAGAGAGAGAGAGAGGGGGGGGGATAGAGAGAGAGAGAAGGGGGATAGAGGAGAGGGGGGATATAGAGAGAGAAGGGGGGATATAGAGAGGGAAGGGGGGATATAGAGAGGGAAGGGGTAGAGAGAGAGGGAAGGGGGTAGAGAGAGAGGGAAGGGGAGAGAGAGGGAGATGGGGTAGAGAGAGAGGAGGGAATGGGGTAGAGAGAGAGAGAGAGGGGAGAGAGAGAGGGAATGGGGTAGAGGGAGAGAGAGGGAATGGGGTAGAGAGAGAGAGGGAAGGGGTAGAGAGAGAGAGAGAGGGGGAGAGAGAGAGAGAGAGAGAGAAGGGGGTAGAGAGAGAGAGAAGGGGGGGAGAGAGAGAGAAGGGGGGGAGAGAGAGAAGAGAGAAGAGAGGGGGGAGAAGAGAGAGAAAGGGGTTAGAGAGAGAGAGAGAGAGAGAAGGGGGTAGAGAGAGAGAGAAGGGGGTAGAGAGAGAGAGAGAGAGAGAGAAGGGTAGAGAGAGAGAGAGAGAAGGGGTAGAGAGAGAGAGAAGGGGGTAGAGAGAGAGAGAGAGAGAGGAGAGAGAGAGAGAAGAGGGGGGTAGAGGAGAGGAGAGAGAGAGAGAAGGGGGGAGAGAGAGAGAGAGAGAGAGAGAGAAGGGGAGAGAGAGAGAGAAAGGGGGAGAGAGGAGGAGAGTGGATGCGGAAAGAGAGAGAGAAGGGGGGAAGAGAGAGGAGAGAAGGGGGTAGAGAGAGAAGAGAGAGAAGGGGGTAGAGAGAGAGAGAGGGGGTAGTAGAGAGAGAGTAGAAGGGGGTAGAGAGAGGAGAGAAAGGGGTAGAGAGAGAGAGAAGAAGGGGGTGAAGGGGGTAGAGAAGAGAGGAGAGAAAGGGGAGTAGAAGAAGAGAGAGAGAAGGGGGTAGAGGAGAGAGAATATGCAAGTGCACATGAGAGAGAGAGAAAAAGAGAGAGAGAGAGAGAAAAGAGAATATGCAAGTGCACTTAGAGAAGAGAGAAAAGAGAATATGCAAGTTGATGAAAGAGAGAGAAAGAGAGAATATGCAGCACATGAGAGGAGAGAAAGAGAATATTGCAAGAGAGAGAGAGAGAAAAGAGAAATATGCAAGTGCACATGAGAGAAAGAGAATATGCAAGTGCAAGTGCACATGAGAGAAAGAGAATATATGCAGAGTGCACATGCACATGAGAAAGAGAATATGCAAGTGCACATAGAGAAGAGAAAAAAATGCAAGTGAGATAGAAAGAGAAAAAACAAATATACAGGAAGAGAGAGACAAAGAAATATAAATAAAAAAAATATGAAAAGAAAAGAGAAATGAGATAGGGAGAAGGGAGAGAGAGAGAGACAATACAGGCATGGGGTGTAGAAAGAAATACAAGCATATGGAGAGGGAAGAAAACAAAATACCAGCATGGAGGGGGCAGAGAGAATGAAGAGACGTATGGGGAGAGAATGAACAAATACAGACATATGGTAGGGAAGCCACAGAGAGAAAGAATAAATACATGCATGACAGAGAGATAAAGGATAAGTGAAAGTGAAAAAGAGAGATAAAGGATAAGTGAAGTGAAAAAGAGAGAGAGATAAAGTGAAAGTGAAAAAGAGAGAGAGAGATAAAGTGAAAGTGGAAAAAAGAGAGAGAGAGATAAAGTGAAGTGATAAGTGAAAGTGAGAAAAGAGAGAGAGATAAAAGTGAAAGTGAAAAAGAGAGAGAGAGATAAAGTGAAAGTGAAAAAGAGAGAGAGAGATAAAGTGAAAGTGAAAAAGAGAGAGAGAGATAAAGTGAAGTGAAAAAGAGAGAGAGAGATAAAGTGAAAGTGAAAAAGAGAGAGAGAGATAAAAGTGAAAGTGAAAAAGAGAGAGAGAGATAAAGTGAAAGTGAAAAAGAGAGAGAGATAAAGTGTAAGTGAAAAGAGAGAGAGAGATAAAGTGAAAGTGAAAAAGAGAGAGAGAGATAAAGTGAAAGTGAAAAAGAGAGAGAGAGATAAAGTGAAAGTGAAAAAGAGAGAGAGAGTAAAGTGAAAGTGAAAAGAGAGAGAGAGGATAAGGGAAAGTGAAAAAGAGAGAGAGAGATAAGGGAAAGTGAAAAGAGAGAGAGAGATAAAGGGAAAGTGAAAAAGAGAGAGAGAGATAAGGGAAAGTGAGAGAGAGAAAGGGAAAGTGAAAAAGAGAGGAGAGAGATAAAGGGAAAGTGAAAAAGAGAGAGAGAATAAGGGAAAGTGAAAGAGAGAGGAGAGGTGAAAGTGAAAAAGAGAGAGAGAGGTGAAAGTGAAAAAGAGAGAGAGAGGTGAAAGTGAAAAAGAGAGAGAGAGAGGGAAAGTGAAAAAGAGAGAGATAAGGGAAAGAAAGTGAAAGAAGAGAGAGAGATAAAGATAAAGTGAAAAGAGAGAGAGATAAAGGGAAAGATAAAGTGAAAAGAGAGAGAGATAGGATAAAGAGAGAGAGATAAAGGATATGTGTGAGAGAGAGAGATAAGGATATGTGTGAGAGAGAGAGATAAAGGATATGTGTGAGATAAAGGATGTGTGAGAGAGAAGATAAAGGATATGTGTGAGAGAGAGAGATAAAGGATATGTGTGATGAGAGAGAGGATAAAGGATATGTGTGAGAGAGAGAGAGTGGGGGAGTAACTGTTGTTATTAGCAATAAATTATACAGAGAAATGAATTCTAATTAGGAAATGTATGCATCATTGTCAATGCTCATCTTCTTATGCTTATAACAATTTCTGATGTCAAGATGATTAATGGGACGACAAGACAACAATCTTGTTTTTAGAATAATCTTACAAGAATCAATATTATCAACTTGTTTAATCACCTAGTTTAATCTCAACTTCACTCTACCGGCACACCTGTGTATATGAATGCATTCATTCGGATAATAGGAGTTTTCAGACTCATGCCTTTTTCAAAATAATTTCTACATATAGCATTAATAATTTAACCATAAGAGTTGAAAGTATTCCAATAGTTCCATTCTTAAATGCCATACAATTTTTCCCGTTGAGTAAAGTTTAAATGGGTACAAATGTTTGGAGATAGACATAGATTACTGTTATATTATTGGTTTGTCATGCAAGTTGAAATTCATTTCACATTGCCCAATTATAGGAAAAATTGCTTCCATTAGTAGCAAACCAACAGTCGAGTGATTCTTATTAAGTTTCAGGATTCACAATGCAATAATCAATAGATCAGCCATTCTAACCTATTCGTGCAGGGACTTTCTTTTTTTTTTTTTAGTATTTATTTATTTAGTTTATTCATTTTTACATTTGTGTAATCAGATCTCAGACAGGAGTTCAAAATGGAAATTTTAAACACAGTACTTAGCAAGATTTCTCCAAATAACAGTATGAAATTTATTGTATTTCTGATTATTAACTCTATCAAGAATGAAAAATTAAAAGGAAAGAGGATAAAAGGGGTTGGTTACGATTCGTGTGGCCATTTTAGGGCTGTAGTTGAAAGTAGTTTAACAGTGGAGATTCCTTGTGGCATAAGGTTTGAGACTTTCTTGAAGTAGAAAGATATAGTATCAGTTTTAATCCTGGTCTGTTGATCTGTCCTCAAAGTAGAAAGATGTATCAAAGTTGATCCTGTTAGTCATTCCTTTAAACAGTCCATCTAGCAAGTATTTTTAAGACAATTTATCAACGCCATTAGATAGTAAATACATATTTGGGTGTTTTTTTTGTTTTTTTTAAATTAAATTCAGCTACTGCTGTTTTGGAATAGTTTATAAATATAAGTTGTGGTCTTTCATACACCTTATACCCAAATAATCCAACAGGGTTAAAATCAAAAAGAAATTATTAGCTAAAAATAGAAAATAAAAATTATCTTCCTGTCCTCCCACTAGGTCGGATTAACATGAGGTATTTTTTATGGGGCATCCAGCGAGGATCAAACTCACTATTCAGTAATAATGGATGTGAGACTAGCTTGCTAACCTTTACATGATGGGATGCCCTTCATAAATTAATAGAATACTTCAAGAACATATGTTGGATAGTCATCTGATTAGACTTGATGCTAGTGGCTTCTTATCTTCTGCTGGGTCATATCGGATAGTCTGGAGGGGGGGGGGTCTTCTCCATCAGGATGTCTGTTTCTCTCTATGTCCAATCTCTGTCCTTTATTCAGGAACACAGGGACATATTTTGTATACACAATTTTATTAATTTCCCCAATACCAATTTAACCCATACACAGGGAGAGTCAGTTGCAGCATAGACAGACAGACATGTCCGACCCTGATGGGTGCTGGCCTCAACTGACTTATTCTAATCTTACTTTCCCTGAACAAGTGACACCCTAAGCCATTAAGAGAGGACTACTTCGGGTGACTGAGGTTAAAACCCATCAATGCAAACTTGGTGATTTTCCAGTTTACGGCTAGATTCAAAATCTAAACTACAATTCCTTACAAAAATATAGGCTATGCCATTCCATTATGTAACACATACCTTGGCTTTCGAAGATTAAGAAAGAGGCAGTCTTGTTGACTGCAAGCATGTCGCTGATGAGTACAATGCAAGACAGGTAGGCATGGTTGCAGCTGAAGGTCTGCTCAAGGTTTGATGGCATAACATTGTGGTTCTTTCTCCTGCATATTGGGAAATGCAAACAACCTCAACCAGGACTTGAACTCGTGTTGCCGAGTCCATTTCCTGCGATGATAACCATTACACCACATGCTTACACATGATATAAAGCAAGAATTTATGTCTTTATTATTATTATTATTAACAATTTTAAATACAGCTGGTCAGTAAATAAATCTAATACCCTTGGGAAGGGTACATATCCAACTATTCTCCCTCCAGCTATGGGTAAATAGTAAGAGCAGACTGGGCTCTAACCTTGGTTAAGCAACCAGTCTAGGAGAAGGAAAACTCTGAATTCAAACCTGTTAAACTTAGCTTAAGAAATTGCCTTGTGTATTCTGCTCATGGAGTGGGTTGGTAAATATGATATAGTGGCAATGTTCAATTTACATGTAAACATTAAAATGAACCTGCACAAATGGTTGAATTGCTGGTCAATTGTAGTAGCACCTATATGATGGTCCTGGCCATATTGCTCTTATGGCAAACCCAATCTTATTTGTGCTATAAGTGGGTGACCTGGGGGTTTTAGTATCCTGGCTATAAGCTAAACTGCATTTAGTGGTGAGTTCCAATTCTGGAGTGGGGAGTAGATAACTTCAGTTCCTCTGACTTGGAGTGGTAAGTACTGTTAGGGTCCCATCTGTGAGTTAAATAGATTTTTTTTAAATGAGTTGAAAAAAAAAAATTTGAATCCCCTACAATATATAAGAGATAAAAAAAATTTGAATCCCCTACAATAGAGATAAAAAACAGATCCCTACAATAAGAGATAAAAAAATTGAATCCCCAATAGAGATAAAAAACCTACAATAAGAGATAAAAAAAATTTAAATACCCTACAATAAGAGATAAAAAAATGTCTCTTGGCAAATAAGCCAATGTTGACATGCCATAAATCCAATCAACACTCATTGTTCTAGTAGGATGTGACACAGGTTAAGTAAGTATCCATTGAGATTGGAACTCTCTATTCAGTATGGATCTGCAAGACTAGCTTGCTAACCATTACACCACGGTGGGAAAACACGCAGAGCTTTGTCCTTTTAAAACTAGTCCATTTTGTAATACAACCCGGTTAATTATCATGACACTCTCAGGTGTACAAACAAATTTAGTGACAGAAATTGGGCATGTGTTGTATTCTGTTCGTGTGGAGGGGTTGGGTAAATAGATATAATAATAAATCTCTTACCTGAAACTTTTTGGACTTTGAGAGATTTAGGAATTGAGAACCTTTGATTTTGGACTGATACTGATAAACATACTGAATATCTTGGAACTAAACCAGAACTGAAGGCCAAGTTATCAAGAGGAATCAATACCATCAAGTTGTTTAGACATCTGGTTTAATCTTAACTTCACTCTACTGGTGCATATGTGTGTGTGTGGTGTATATATATATATTAAAAAAATGGAAATTGGAAATGAATCCGACAATATGAGGAAGAATGAAGAAAGAATAGAATGGATAATAAAAGATGGATTTAATCAATATCACTTACACATGTGTTTCGGTCAGTTCATCTGTGTGAAAATATTTCGCACACAGAGAAGATTCGACCTTCATCAGAGTGAAATTTTATTTTAATAAAATAAAATTTCACTCTTATTTAATAAAATAATAAAATAAAATTTCACTCTGATGAAGGTCGAATCTTCTGTGTGCGAAATATTTTCACACAGATGAACTGACCGAAACACATGTGTAAGTGATATTGATTAAATTCATCTTTTATTATCCTTTCTTTTCTTTATTCATTCTTCCTCTATATATATATATATATATATATATATATATATATCTGTATTCATTTGGATAATAGCAGTTTTCAGATTCATGCCTCTTATTAGTACATAGAACATTAATAAAGTAAAGTCAGCAGAGTGGCCTATTGTCGGTATTAATTGGACACCGAGGGAGTCTATCCCCTTTTTACTAGCACCAGACTTGCACCTGAGGTGGTGCACAACATCTACCATCAGCTTTCCACTTTACTGCACAGATCCAAGTGGGCACCCAATTAAATATTGAACAGGCTCATTGCTGCTTAACTTCAGTAATTTAGTAGGAACTGGTGCTTTCAGCATGACTTGACCATAATAAACAGGTTTGGTTTCTTTGTTTAATGACGTATCAACCTTAATGTGTTATTAAATTCCAAAGCCATTCTGTAAAAGAACAGTAATGGTACTATTTAACCCATAGCTGGGGGGTTGTTCATACCTTTGCCAAGGGTCCGAAAGTGAGCATAATAGCATGACTGGTGTTTGAACACGCTTACTACAATAATAATGAAATTTATTGCATACAGTGCTCAGGTGCACCACAATTCATCATAGTCTCATGTATAGTACATAGAATAATGTACTAATGTCAAGAACATGAATAGCTTACAGTAATAATGTGCACGAGTGTGCATATGTGTGTGGAGGGTAGTATCAGGTATAGTGTTGGCGAATTACAGGAAGCACGGAGGCTTTGAAAGATTCATGCCTTTCAAAATTTTTAGTACATAGAACATTAATGAAGTCAAGTCAGTAGAGTGGCCTATTGTCGGTATCAACCAGAGAGAGCATGTTGGTTCACCATGTCCATTCTCTATGATGATAACCATTTCACTACAAACACCTCTAGTTTGGCATTTTATAATAGAAACTTAAACCTCTCGATTTTCAGTCCTCTACTCTGCCGCTTGAAACAAGCCACATGTTATGACTTGGCGCATCCTCTGCTCTTCAACAAAACATTGATTACTCAAAGCCAATCCTTTCAATCCAACAAATAACACAAATTCATTAACACAAAATTCATTAACACAAGACATACTGTCATTTTTAAGAGTTTCTAATTCTTTTCTTTTCTTTAAGTGAATTCAAGTAGAGCAAAGAAGAAGATTTGTTTGTTTTTGTTTTACGGCATATCAACCTCAGTGGGTCATTTAATGCTGATAAAGTTTTGAAATAAATCAATTCTTAATGGATAATACAATTTTTTTATAAATACATTTTTCTATTTAACCCATAGATGAGACCCTAACAGGTACTACCACTCCGGGTCAGAGTGGACCAGGGAGAAATGGTGATGAAGGGGTGCTCCACATTCCCCAAACCTCCAAAACTGGAACCTCACCATCAGATAGAGTTTAACGTCATTCCCAGGACATGTAGACCCGCAGCCACCGCCTTTTAGCACCCATATGATAAAAAGGGTTTGGGGCTTGCCATAAGGGCAATAGGGCAAAGAAGAAGAAGACATGATTCTAATGAAAAGCACACATGCCTTTCTCCCAAACTAACATTCTTCTTTGTTGTGCTATTATTAAAGACTAGCCGACAAGTGGGCATTTATCAGGATTAATTTTTCACTCTTTTGAAGGTTGGTTGGATTTTATGGCATGTCAACCCTTATTTTATGCCAAAAACATCCTTGCTGGGTATTCAAACTCATTTTTGAAAAATTTCAAATGGCAGAGTAGAGGACTGAAAATGGAGAGGCTTAAGTTTCTATTATAAAATGCAATAGAGGTGTTGTAGTGAAATGGTTATCATCATAGAGAATGGACATGGTGAACCAACAATGCTCTCTGGTTGATACCGACAATAGGCCACTCTACTTGAAACAAGCCACATGTTATGAATTGGCGATCCTCTGCTCTTAAATTGATTACTCAAAGCCAATCCTTTCAATCCAACAAATAACACAAATTCATTAACACAATTCATTAACACAAGACATACTGTCATTTTTCTAAGAGTTTCTAATTCTTTTCTTTTCTACAAGTGAATTCAAGTAGAGCAAAGAAGAAGACATGATTCTAATGAAAAGCACACATGCCTTTCTCCTGTGGGGGTTATTTTCGTATTTGCCTAGGGAGTTGTCTGCCTGTTTAGTGTCGCTGGTTCCCGCTAGGGGCCTCGTGTATTTAAGCGGCTGTTTTGAATCTCTTTTCCTTCTTTCCTCGCCACGAGACCACATGGGTTAGACAATTGTCATTCCCTTCTCGTTGGGGCTTCGGCCCTCAACGCCGGCTACTTGTCACTGTAAGTGATTTATATAGCATGGACTATTCTTAGTCTCATGTCTGTACCTTTATATTATCTTGTCAGTGACTTTTATGTATGTATGTTTATGTACACTATTCTATCTTCCATTGTTTATGTATCTTGTGTATTCATGTGCTGTATTATATAAAATGTTTTGTCCCTCAACATGTGTCGGAGTTTGTTTGCGTTTCAACGAGTTATGACTTTGTCATAACCTTTGAATCTTACACTCCCAAACTAACATTCTTCTTTGTTGTGCTATTATTAAAGACTAGCCGACAAGTGGGCGTTTATCAGGGTTAATTTTTCACTCTTTTGAAGGTTGGTTGGATTTTATGGCATGTCAACCCTTATTTTATGCCAAAAACATCCCTGGTGGGTATTCAAACTCATTTTTGAAAAAAAATGAAAAAAAAAAAAATTTTTAAACTCATCTTTTTAATCTATTTAATTTATAGATGGGACTCTAACAGGTACTACTACTCCCGGTCAGAGTGAGCTTGGGAGTAATGGCAATTAAGGGTTACTCCAAACACCTAAGAGCTCCAGAATTAGGACCACACCACTAGATGCCATTTGATATTTTTTTAAACTCATCTTTTTATCTATTTAACCCATAAATGGGACTAACAGGTACTATCACTCAGAGTCAGAGTGGACATAGGAGTAATGGCAATGAAGGGGTACTCCACACTACACAGAGCTCTAGAATTGGAATGTCATCACTATATGCAGTTTAATGCCATACCCATGACATTAATTTCTAAGAAACTATTGGTTAGCTTGAAGTGGTGAGGAAGAAAAAATAAAAACATTGGGATGCATGAATACGGAGATTAAAGCGTCCTTTTAGATTTTTGTGCATCAGGGACGCAGGACGTGTATCTATCAGCATCTCTGAGATAGATATACCAAAGAATAATTTTTATGCTAATAAAATTTTTTAAAATAAATAAAAGATGAAAATTTTCTTACCGGATCCGAGAGCATGGTTCGTACATGAGCAGTGAGTGCCATGATAACAAACCAGTTGAAAGCAATTGCATTACAAAACGAGTACATTTGAGATGGACCTGGTAGAAGAATGACCCACATAACAGTAAACCATGCATAGGCCACCAATAACCAGGTGAAAACAGCACAGATAATGCCGCATACATCCTTTACACACCACAGGTAGACAGTATGGTAATGGAGTCCAAACTTGTTGCAGGTCTGGGTGCAGTCGATTATTCTAACCCCCTCCTCTACAGGAACTGGGGGCAAGTCATTCATCTTCATAGAGTCATTACCTGGCAATTCCCTGCAATAGAAGAAAAATAGACATGAGAGTTGATGTCACTTAATTTAAATGGAGAATAAAAGAGAAAACAAAAAAAGGAAAGAGAAAAAACAAAAAAGGGAAAAAAAAGGAAACAAACAAAAGAAAAAAAAGAAAAAGAAAAAAAAAGGAAAAAAAAAAAAAAAGAAAAAAAGGAAAAGGAAAAAAAAAAAAAAGAAAAAAAAAAAAAAAAAGAAAAAGGAAAAAAAAAAAGAAAAAGAAAAAGAAAAAAAAGAAAAAAGGAAAAAGAAAAAAAAGAAAAAAGAAAAAAAAAGAAAAAGAAAGAAAAGAAAAAAAGAAAAAGAAAAAAAAAGAAAAAAAAAAAGAAAAAACAAGGAAAAAAAAAAGAAAGAAAAAAGGAAAAACCAAAAAGAAGAAAAAAGAAATAAAAATAAAAAAAGAAATAAAAAAAAGATTGCTTTATTGCCAGATTTTGTTTATTGAGATAGTGAATAAAAATAAAAAAATCTTTTAAAAATCAAATAAATACAACTCCGTAGATATGTTTGTATATCTCAATGTGTTGTACCCAATTAAAACAATAACAAGTTTAACAATATTTTGAGAGAGAGAGGAGGGAGACAGTCTTAGTAAAGCAGCTACTTTTTTTTTTTTTTTTTTTTTTTTTTTGGTTAATTTTTTATGTAGCAGACATTTGGATTGATTGATTTTAACAATATGTCAACCTGTCTAGGGTTATTTAAAGCCAAACCCATTCTTTTATATATATATATATATATATATATATATATATATATATACACACACACACACACACATACACACACACACACACACACACACACCTCTCCGCACAAATAGGATATATTATGAGGTCAATTTCTTAATTAGACTTTAACATGTTTGAATTCAGAGTTTTCCTTCTTCTAAACTGGTTACCTAACCAAGGTTAAAGAGTCCAAACTGCCCTTACTATTTTCCCCATAAATGGAGGGAGAATACTTGGATTCATACTTTTTCCCAAGGGTATTAGCATGTGAAATGCAACCGGCCAAATCCATTTCCTATGATGATAACCATTGCACCATGCACCTACATAGATCCTTGTAGAACAACAGTAGTGATACTAAATCCATAGCTGGAAGGGGGGGATGATGAGGGTCCATACTTTTCCCAAGTGTATAGTCAAAATGTGAACATGGTAGCGTAACTGTAGTTTGAACTCCTTTAATATGATGTCGCAGCCCAGCACATTATCGACTACGCCAGGAATCACCAAACTTTTTTCACGGTGGGTCGGATAATTGATAAAATAACATTCTGATCAAATGTCATTTTATCAAAATCTTATATATATTGAAAATATAGGGTTTGCCTATTCCAAAAATCTTTGTCTCACAACTTTTGATCAATTCGTTGCTTCACAGTAGCTCTTTGAAAATTACCAGTGTTTTTCAAGCAGTCATGACAAGTGAAAATTCGGGATTCGCGTAAGTAACAAGTGAAATGCTCACACACACACATTTTGTAACCTATCTATAGTAGTCAAGTCCATGAAGATTTAGTAAGCTTAACATTATATTTAAATGGGATCAGAACGTCTCGTGTTCTGTACATTTGAACAAACAAACTCACATAAAATGCTTTTGTGCATCCGATCCGGCCCGCAGTTTGGTGACCCCTGGACTAGGCCATGGAGATGCCTAAAGGTTATGGAATTTCATACATTGTACTTTTGTATTTACATTTGTGTAGTTCAGAGTTCGTTTTGTTTTGTTTGTATAAAGATTATAAAAACATTTCTTGCTAAACAACCTGCTATTTAATGATACTTTCAGGCAAACATTAAAATTAAAAATTTCTATATGAAATGATACTGTTTTTCATAAACTGTAAACTTAGACATTTGGATATAAATAATTTTACATATCACAAGCAGCAAGTGAATAGTGATATTTTCATAGAAGAGTCCGAGCCAACACAGGTAATACTCAAATATCCAATTCACCTTGGAAAAAGACTTTGAATCAAGATCAAATGCCCTTCTAAGCACTCCTCAGTCATGTCTGTGTAAAGTCCATGATATTCCTTTAGAGTGATGGAATGAGTCATCCGTTAAAAACATCTTGGTAATCAAGTTGGCTTTGGCATTTAGATATTTTACTCTCAATACATGGCCTTTGCAGACAGTTGATCTGCACACATTTAAAAAAAATCAAAGCTACTTAATATTTTGCTTTATGCTTGACCGGAAATCAGGTCGGGGGTAAATAAAAAAGAATTCTTTTTAAATAATTATATACACACACACACACACACACACACACACACATACATACACAGTCATGCCAATATTTTTTTGATTTAGTGAATCCTGGGGTGCGCACACATTTGCTTTGAATGATTACCCAGGAAGATTTATGGGCCCCAACTAAAGCCGTTTAATTCCTACCTTGTAACCTATCCTGTGTAATTAGTTTCCAAGAAAATATTAAAATGTATTTACAGTTAGCTTGAAATGGTGAGGAAGTTTAAAAAAAACAACAAAAAACACTGGGATTCATGGATATGATTTTACTGCATCCTTTTAGATTTTTGTGCATCAGGGATGCAAGACGCGTACCTATCAGCATCCCTCTGTGTGTGTATATAAGTTTTTCATTTGCTGATATAAGTTTTTTATTTTTTTTATTTATTTATTCGTGTGTGTGTGTTTTTTTTTTGTCCACACAAAAAATAATTTAATAAATTCTTCATTATAACCAATCAGACAATTGTAGAAAAGATTTTTTTAATCAATGAGCAGATATACATGGCAATAACCTTTGAATGGTTATTACATTACTACTGAAAAAAAAGTTTGATCCACACTGGATGCCCCATACTTGAGACCTTGTATCAAATCCTACCTCTAGGGTAAATAAATTTTTTTTCTCTCTCCATTTCCTATTTTTCTAAATTGATTTCAAGCAAATTTTTTTATGCATTATTCTATTTACTAAATTTTTTTTTTTTTTTTTTAATAAAAATTCAGTTGAGGAGAAAAGAAGCAAAAATCTACCAGCAACATTTGAATAAAAATGAACCATTTTTTCATAATAGAGATTGTGTGGCTGTCTGTCTGTATGTCACCGAAATTACATCGCCACCAATGTCACAATTCCCTTTTACATTATATTCGCAATGGTTATTAAATAATCATTATTTAATCTAAATTAGCATCTTGTTTATTAACAATGTCTCTATAAAGGTCTAACTGAGATAGATTTACTCCAAAACAGCCCATATTAGTAATGTGATTAAAAATCCTGAAGAAATAAATGTTTACATGGTATATAGTTATGACACGTACTAACATCATTTAGAGTGAAATTTTCATGCATTCAGAATAGTAAGAATTTGTCTCCCTCCTCTAAAAAAATCTAAATTTCAAAATAAAATCTAAGCTCCCATTAATCATGTTGGAGTATGACAAAAATCTGGAAAAATAAAGTACAAATCTAAAAACGAAAATAAGATTGTTCAATGTTTGGATCAAAAGTAAAAAGAATTGTTAAAATAAACCATGCAATTAGCAATAAACTCACCTGTCCCTTTTTTTTTTTTTTGGTCAATTGAAGGAAAAAGAAAAAAAAAAAAAAAAAAAAGAGTGAATATATAAGCAGATAGGTTAACAATACAAGAATAAATATTCATACATTTTTTGAAGAGTCATTCATTTTATATTGATTTCTTTTTTTTTTTTTTTGGTGGTGTTGGGGGGGGGGGTTCAGTTGATGCACAACAGCAATATGTAAAATAATGGAGTCTTATCTTTTCCCTTCTTTTTAAAAAAAATGGAATAACTTAACTTCTAGGTGTTATACAAGGTGTGTCAAAAAAGTATCAAGATTTTTCGCTACTTTTTGACACGCCTTGTATTCTGAAAAATTAACATTCCATTCTTTCTCAATTTCTATCTTGGTAAATACAGCTTTAAAATCTGTACTTTTTTACACCTTGTATTCTGAAAAAGAATTAATGTTCCATTTATTGTTCATTCCTATCTTGGTAAATACAGCTTCAATCTCGATACTTTTTTGACACACCTTGTATAATAAGGAATATTTGTTCTTGTTCTTTTCCACTTATCTAATATTATAAATCAGACATAGCTGTTAAAATTTTTCTCTCTAAATGTATTTACTAACAATACATTTTTTTTTCTTTAAAACTTAAAAAAATATTTTATTAGGTTTAAAATCCTCACAGGTTGGAGGTGGTTAGGCTTCGTTTTTTTAGGGGGACATGCTCTGAGGAGGTTATGTTTTGGTTATAGAAGAATCAACACTCAGTCGACATTACTCAAGATGTTTAAAAACAAAAACAAATATGGTTTATACTATGTTAAATATGGCCATGTGTCACATTCCACCCTGGTGTATGTGTGTGTGTGGAGTAAGTATTAATAATATTCCCATATTTCCTGGAACAAATTTGAACTAACAAGAAAAGGGAGGAAAAAAAAAAAAAAAAAACATGTCAAAAGAAAGTAAACAATTCGGCTGAGAGAAAGTGAATTATTTGGAGACATTTTATCTTTTTGATATTAATGTGAAAATTGTCAATCCAATATAAAACCATTTTCAGTCAGCATTGATATTTTTTATGTACCAAATATTTTTTATAAAGCATCTTATATACATTTCAGCAAATGTGATTTCTGAGAAAGTATTACTGATATTTATCTGACAAATTCCTGGAAGCAACATTCTACAAAAGAACAGTTGTATAGCCACTTCAAATTACACAAGATGTACTCATACTGTAATGGCTATCTTCATAGGAAATAGAAATGGCAACAGGAGTTCAAATCCTGGATGAAGCTATTTGCATTTCCCATAGTGGTAATACCTTTGGGAAAGGTATGAATCCAACCATTCCTCCTCCAGCTATGGATAAATAGTAGGGCAGACTGGACTTTTTAAACTTGGTATTGCAACCAGACTGGGAGAAGGAAAATTCTGAAACCTGTTAAACATCCAAGTAAGATGAACTAGACATGCTGGGCATTGTTGGAAAGTAATGAAAAAATTATAAGCAATGTTTTTCAAATGGATTACTAGACAAGGACACACCAGTATTGGCTGACCAGAAAAAAAGAACTTACATCAACCAGCTCTATGCAGACACTGGATGTAGTCTAGAGGACTTACCTAGAGGGATGTTCAGTAGGGATGGATGGTAAGAGAGAGTCAGGGGAACTCATGTTGTCAGTACGGCTTGAGGATCAACAGATAACCTTAAATAGCTGTTCAAAGTTACTTTATGATTTCACTAATCAGAATAGTATTCTCTTCACCTTTGTTATTTTAGAAACTGACCTTGACATTGAGATATTTTTAAAAATTATTTTTAAATAATATGAAAGGTCAAACTTGCTTAATACTTTTACAATTGTTTCAGTCTGTGTTTATTTTCAATATAATTTTAGTAGAACTTTTGAAAAACTATACTTTCAGAATTTTATTGTCTTTTCAAGTGCAAAGTAATCTTTATAGCAAATATAAGATTGGAACAAAAGTCTTGTCTATCTGAGACAAATAAATAAAATATATAAATTAAACATTTAAACAAAGTTTTTAATAAAACATTGAAACATTTTTGTTTATTTATTTCTCATTTACATGTTGTCTTTATTGATTAAACAAATACTATTTTATAGCAGACAAGACTTTCATTCCAATCCTATATTGGATAAAAAAATGTTTTGAATCAAAATAATGGACAATAATAAAATCCTTACTGTATAAAAACATGTAAACAAGCACAATGGCTTTTTACAATGTTTACAGAAACTCAATAGTGAAAACAAAAAATTCTAAGTGTTCACTTCAAGGTTAATTATAAAAGGCATTCATTGTTTTCTTTGTAGGAAATGGATATGTCTATCAAAGTTCAAAACATAAGAGGCTGTTTGCATTTTACATAGTGCTAATATCCTTGGGAAAGGTATTTTTGTTTTGTTTTATGGCATATCAACCTCAGTGGGTCATTTAATGCCAACAGTTTGGAAATAAATCTATTAATGGAAACAGAATTTTTTCAAACACATTTTTCTACTTAACCCATAGATAGAACCCTAACAGGTACTACCACTCTAGGTCAGAGTGGACCAGGGAGCAATGGTGATGAAGGGGTGCTCCACATTCCCCAAACCTGGAACATCACCATCAGATAGAGTTTAACATCATTCCCAGGATATGAAGACTCCCAGCCACTGCCATCTAGCACATATATGATAAAAAGGGTTGGGACTTGCCATAAGGGCAATCATATAGGTGTTAGGGCTTGACATGACAAGCCGATTAATTGGAGGGGGCCTCTCCGACTGCCCGTCTAGCCCAAGTAAAGGCCAAAGTGGAGTGTTGCAAGTCATGGACTGGTTAGCCACCTGGGTTCCATCCTTAAGCATCATGGGTCACCACCCACGGCCAACAGATGGCCCTATTGGGGGAGTCTTACCCCTCTGCAGAGGTGCAGTCGGTGTATTCTAACACCCCAGCCAACAGAGCTTTGGGTAAATACTAGGGCAAACTGGGCTCTTTAATCTTGATATGGCAACCAGTCTAGGAGAAGGAAAACACTGAATTCAAACCTGTTAAACTTTACTTAAAAATTGACCTTGTGTTGCATCCTACCTGTGGCAGAGGGGTTCAGTAATTCTATACTTAGCAGTAATTTGATTCCAAATATTTTATAAAATTATGGGTTTAATTACAATGAATAAAATTCTGGCTTTCTTCACTCATGGAAATGCCAATATTGAACTAATTGTAAGTATTTATTTTTTGGATTATTCAGACTATTGTCCGCATCTTTATTGTTATCTGCAAAATGTTCCGGCTGATGTGCCAGTCCGGCCTTCTTCGGATATTGTCAAACTCAGGAACCTTATTTTTGAATAAGCGCAGAGAGTTCACACTCCAGTGGTGTCATTACATTCACTTTAGGACTAATCCCTTGGGAAATGTATGAACCCATTCATCCTCGCAGCTATGAGTTAAATAGTGCCACTTCTGTTCTTTTATAAAGATGGCTTTGACATTGAATAACCAACCATTAAACAAAGAAACCAAGCCCTAATGAGATACATCACTGTAATAAGTAATTGAGAGTTACCTCCCCTATTTTATGATTACTTCCCCTTTGGAGAACTCTCTAGTGAATAAGTAAAGAAAGTCGTCAAGGCGGCCTAATGTCGGTATGAGCCATACAGTGAGGAAGTCTATCCCCTTTTCACAAGCACTATACTAAGGAGATTATTTTAGTGTATGAGATGGAGCACCACACCTACCATCAGCTCCTCACTTTACCATACAGATCCCAGTGTTACTTATACGCCAAGTTGGCAAGGGCCGGTATCGAACCTAGAACCTTGTGATTCCTAGCCGGACTCTCTACCGACTGAGCTAAACAGGCCCCTAAACTCTAAATAAGTGTACCAATTATTCTAAGTAGAATAAAGCTTTCCAAATTCTATCGGTATTATCGTTTGTCATTACAAGGTAGTTTAAAATCATATAGGTCCTAGGGCTTGACGTGATCAGCCGAAATAAGTAATTGAGCTACCTCCCGTATTTTATGATTACCTCCCATTTGGAGAACTCTCTAATGAATACTAGATCATATAAACTCTCAATAAGTGTACCAATTATTCTAAGTAGAATAACAATCACTTAAATAGGCCAGTAGGTAGGCTAGCTGACTGGAGTGGGAGATGCCTGAAAATAAAAAGGTGTGAGATATCATTTGTATCGAGGCAGCCAATTCCATACAAGAGTTAAACATGCACTCATAATATGGGATAACACACTGAGTAGCATTACAAGCATTTAGCTGAAAAACCCTGACATTTTCAAATTTGCGACCTTAATCAGTTCAATTTGCAATTTCTCGAGTATTTATTAACCAATCTTAAAAAGATTTATATGGTTGGAAAGAGAATAGAGTAATCTTCCTAATTATGTAACTTTTATCGGTTTTCATCAATTGAATTATTTTTTACAGCGAGTTAAAACCGTATTTTCGGTCGAACAGCTGAAAACAAAAATATGACCGTTTTTTTTTTTTTAGGATAAATTTTACACGCTGTTTTGTTTTTCAAAATCAAAGTAGGTAATCTTTATCAATATTCCACTGGGGATATTTACATAATTCAAACGGTTCTGAACTCCATTTACACAGCTCTATATAACTAATGTGATTAAACAACAATAACCTCAAATAAAAAAAATCAACTGGGAATGCTACACTGAGCAGAGAGCATATCACTATTAAATACTTTTCAAGAAAACTTTTGCATCACTTTCAAGAAACCATGCTTTCTGAGTTTTAGTTATTATCTTTTTTGTCTTCATGCTAAAGCGAATGCATTAAGTGAAAATCATTACAGCAAATATTTGGTATTATTTGTAATTTCATTCTTACTGAAATTTATTCAAACTTTATATGGACTAGCAAAATAAAAAAACAAAAAAAAACACCCTCCGGGCGATGTAAAAGTAAATTTTTGAAAGATATTGCTTGATGAGGTGGAAGTTAAAAATGAAATGTCGGAGAGTTTGAACCATAAATCATCAATCATCAATTTATTAAAGGAGTAAAAAAAATAAAACAATTTGAAACTAAGTTCTATTAACTTTGAATATCTATTAAAATAAAACAAACTATATAAAAAATATATGATACTGGGGATGTATCTATTAAAACTTGTTTTAAAAAACAATGAGGACTGTCTAATGTTGCATGCTCAAATTTTGAGTGTATTTATTCTATGTTATGACGATTTTGGGTATAGTGACGTAAGCAGTGACGTAGTTTTTGTTACAGACAAAAACTGGAAGATATTCTCCATTATTAATAGATATACCACAGTATGATAATTGAATTATTACATTTCATATGTCTAATTAAGAGCTATTGTAAAATTGTTCAATATGTAAAAAGTATAATCAACTTTTTTTTCTTCTTTTCTTAATGTTCGATTGAAACAGTGTTATCGCTTTCACATGCTCACCCCTCTCTCTCCTACTCTTTCTTATATTTTTATGTGTAGCATATTCTTTTTCTTCTCTTTCTTTATAACAAAATGGAATGGTCCACTATTTAGGTGACAACACTCATTCTGGAGTAGAGGGGGGCAAGACCAACATCTTGGAACAAAGGACGCAAGACTGATATTGGGGAGCAAGACTAGCATTTTGACAAAAGGGGAACAAGACTGATTTAAGATAACATGCAGACAACTTCTCATACACTTCTGTAATAGTTATGATTTTTTTTTGTTCATAAACATGATCGCCTATAAAAAAAAATCTTCCATATTCTATACCTACTGAGGTCAGTTTTTCCAGCGTCACAAGTGAATATCTCTCTATGTCTCTGTCTGTCTCTATGTCTATATCACTATCTCTATATCACTATCTGTATCTATCACTGCTCTATCAGTCTATATCACTGTCTCTCTCTATCAGTCTATATCAGTCTATATCACTGTCTCTCTCTATCAGTCTATATCACTGTCTCTCTCTCAGTCTATATCACTGTCTCTCTATCAGTCTATATCACTGTCTCTCTCTATCAGTCTATATCACTGTCTCTCTCTATCAGTCTATATCACTGTCTCTCTCTATCAGTCTATATCACTGTCTCTCTCTCTATCAGTCTATATCACTGTCTCTCTCTATCAGTCTATATCACTGTCTCTCTCTCTCACTATCTGTCTATATCACTGTCTCTCTCACTATCTGTCTATATCACTGTCTCTCTCACTATCTGTCTATATCACTGTCTCTCTCACTATCTATATCACTATCTATCTCACTATCTATCTCACTATCTCTATCTCTATCTGTCTATATCACTATCTGTCTATCTATCTCCAGTACTGCATGACATACTTCACATTAACTCAAGTGAAGGTCATAAAACACATGTTGCTAAGAGAAAATGGCCTAGATTTTGTCTAAATTCATTTTTAAATTCTTTTAAACCACCACCAAGAATTTTCAACAGATTACATATAATCCTTATTAGATATCAAAATTCAAAATTAAACTTTCAAAAAGAGAAGAGATAGAAAAGGTTTTACTTGTTGGAGATTATAAATTTGGCAATAAGTTTATCACTGATTGCCAGCAATGGCCAAATTATAACAAATTATGACGCTTTTGATCACCATAATTTAAAAAGAAAAGAAAAAAGGGTGTATGTGGCTTGCCTGTAATAAATGATAACATTGTCAATAAAAAGTGTGTATTTTTTGTACATGTTAAGTTATACCTTTTTTTATGTACCTTATAAGTTTTTTTTTTCCTAACTGTAACTTCTTTACTTTCTGTGTTTTAAGCTCCCAATGCTTTCTGGGAATTATACATTTGAAAATTATATTATCACTTAGAGAGGGTAAAAGAGAGTATAAGAAAAAAAAAAAAAGAAAAAAAACAACAACATTTGTATAAAGAATGAATAAAATTAGATTGGCTTTTCTGATATTGGAGTAAAGTTCCTCCACTGGAAAATTTGGTTTATTGATTGGATTTTACAGCATGTAAACCCTTGGGTTATTTTATGCCAAAGACATTTTGTTTTTTATTCATTAGGTATTCAAAATTTGTTTTTGTAAACACATTTTTTATCTATTCAACCATAGATGGGTTGGTTGGTAAGATTTATGGCATGTCAACCCTGTTGGGTTATTTTATGCTGAAGACGTTGTTTCATTCATTCTTGATAGGTATACTTTTTTTAACTCATTTTTTTTCTATTTAACCCATATATGGGGTCCTAACAGGCAAACCACACCAGGTCAGAATAAACCTGGAGTAATGGTAATGTAGGATATTCCATATTCCTCAGAATTGGAACTTGCCCATCCAATAGAGCTTACCGTCATACCTAGGGTATTAAGACCCTCAGCCACCACTTTCTAGCACATATGATAAAAACGGGTTGGGTTGGCCATAAAAACAATACAGCCATGAAAATCATATAGGTGCTAGAACATGACCAGACGATTGATCAAAAAAAGGCCTCTTTGACTGTCAAGCCTAAGTAAAGGGCAAAATGGAGTGCCACATGTCAGGGACTGCTCAGCCTCCAGAATTCCGTCCTTAAGCATCACGAGTCATTACCCATGACCATCAGGTAGCCCAATTTGAGGAGGGGGCGTTCAACCTTTGGCAGGGGTGCAATCAGCATATTCTACAGGCCCAGAGGTCTGTAAAGTTTGTTATTTCTAAAAGATACTGGCAATTAAAATTAATAAGAACGAATAAATATAGGCAGAAGAGATTTCATAATTCATCCACATTAAAATCCAGGTGTCGGATCAAGCTAAAAGAATTGATAAAAGATTAATTAGAGAGGATATAAATATTGAAAAAATAAGAAATAAAATTTTAAAAATTAGGGTTAATACTTTCACTTTCACCTGAGAAACAAGGTTAGTTTAGATAAAAACCAAAAGCAACCAATCAGAAGTTAGTAATACCATTCAAATTTCCTAAGATTGAAGCATTATTACTAATTTTTGACAAGTATTTTTTCTCATCTTTATTTCAATTTCCTTTCATTACAACTATCAGATTGTCATTCTATAATTATTAAGTAATATATATGGGGAAATATTAAGTCTATGGCAAGACTTTATGCTAAAGAATTTACCTTCATGTGATAGTTAACTTAATGTTTAGGCTATGAAAGCAACTGGGTAATTACATGTCAAATCATCCAGAAAAAAAAAAAAAAAAAAAATTTATCACCACCCCCTTCAATTTTTCTGAAAATTTTCCAGGTGTAAATTATGTTAACATTAGACAATCCCAAAAATTTGAGCTCCCAATTCAAAAAATTGACAGAGTTGTGTAGGTTTTTAGCTCTCTAAATTTGGTAGGGTTTGCGAAAAATGGTGACATTTTGTAATCTATTTTTGTTTGTAAAATGAGTTCTAGAGCTTCCCTACTACTGAATTTTGGGGATTGTCTAACTTTAACATAATCCACACTTGGACAAAATTTCAGAAAAAGGGGAAGGGGTGGGTGACATGGCCTGGGGATTTAAAATGGAATTACCCAACTGAAAGATATCATCCAAATCTAGCCATACAGCCATATTCCTTATTTCTCCAAAACTTGGTCTTATTCTTTATTTCCAATCCATGCTGTTTTCTATTAATCATAGAATAATGATCTGATAATTATAATAAAAAGCAGTAGAAAACAATATGAAAGAAATGAAATACTAGACAAAAAATTAATGTTAGCAAGTTTAGTAAAGTTAATTTTAGTAGAAAATGATAAAATGTGTGTTTATTAATTTACCAGGATTCATCAGAAACAGAGTAGCAATCAAATTCACGATTATCCATGATGAAGTTCATATCAAGAGTATGATATCTGCTTTTAAAAAAAATAAAATAAGTAAAAATGGATTTAAATTTAAAAAAATAAATAAAGGAATAAAATAAATGAATAAATGAATAAATAAAATCTTTTAAAAATCATCTTGCTACTAAACAATTGTAAAAGCAAAAAATTGCTTTAAAAAATAAAGATAAATAAAGATTTATAAATTAAATAAGTGAAGAAAAAATAATATAAGTGAAAAATGAATAAATAAATAAAATAAATAAATAAAAAAATCTTGCTACTGAACAATCGTTAAAAAAAAAAAAAAAAAAATCTAAAAATAAAAATAAAGATTCTGGTTTATAAATTTAATTACTTGTTAATACTAAGTTTGGTAGTCTATAGAATCAGGGAAAATATTAGCCTACTAGATATCCCAACTTTAAATGATCAGACATTTTTAAAGCACGTTTTTTCTTTCTTTTCTTTTTCTTTTTTAAATAGAGGAGAAGGAAGGATCTTAGATGTCATCAAATATCTTATTTAGAAGACCACAATTAATTATCATGTCAGCCGAGTAAATATTAACCTACCAGATATCTCAATTTCATTTATGAACAAAGACATTTTCTTATGAAAAATATACAATAAAATTGAATACAATAGGTTATTTGATATCAACCATGATCTTTTTATCAATAGGTTTTCTATTGTATTGAGTATAATGTAAAAATCAAACTATCATCTTTTGCAAATGAACAGCATATCAACCCATCTAGGGTTATGTTATGCTTCGAGGTTAGGGAATTGTATTCATTATACATTCATATTTTTGTGTAGTTGATTCTTAAGAATTTTTGCACATAGTTGTATGATATCAAGTATCCCTATTTAAATCTAATAATTATATGGTTCAGTAATTATTTATTACTAATAACAGTAATTTGTTTGCACTCAGTTGTATAGTTTGCAGTAACTAATGATAATCCTTAGTAAACAATTATAGCTTCAAATAACTCTTAATACAAATAATTTACAGTTATATGGTATTAGTATTAGATAGGAGTGAGTACCTGATAATTTTCTAAGATCTGTTTGACCTATATATAGGGCCCTAACATATACTACCACTCTGGTTCAAATAAGAATGTTTTTTCATCATCACTCAGAAAATAAGGATGATTAAGTAACTTATTTTTTAATAAATCAAAATATCAAAACCAAATACTAGAAACATTTTTTTCATAAGCCTTTAAATCTATTATTATGTATAAATATTATTTATGTTTTTAGAATGTTTAAAAAAAAGTTTACAAACTATTTGATAAGCCATAAAAGAAAGGACGAAAAATGTACTGTCGAAGTGACATATCCATTTGCCGAGTAAAAAAAATATATAGCTCTTAATTTTTAAAGCAATTTATTTTTCTTCAGAACACTAAATCAACCTTCCCAAATTTAAATTTCTCTTTTTTTTTTTTAGATTACTTATTTAATTCAAATTTGAGGTTTAGTTTAGCTCAGTAGGTAAAGTGTTCAGCTGGAACCACAAGGTTCCTGGTTCGATACCAACCCTCACCAACTCAGCGTCTGAGTAGCACAGGGATCTGTGCGGTAAAGTAAGGAGTTGATGTGACCTCAGACTCTAAAAAACAATTCCTGGTCTAGTGCTAGTGAAAAGGGGGATAGACTCCATCACTGTCTGGCTGATACAGACTTTAGGCCACCCTGACGATGACTTATTCGTACAAGAAAACATGAGATGCACTCTTAACTTTGGTTAGGCAATCAGTCTAGGAGAGAGAAATCTGAATTCAAACCTGTTAAACTCTGCTTAAGAAACTGACCCTGTTTCACATCCTGCTCATGCGGAAGGGGGGGGGGTAAATATATATATATATTGAGGTTAGATAAACAACTATGACCTCAGTGACCCTACAGCCATGAGAGTCAAAAATTCCTTTACACACTCACGTACTAAAATCAGTCTTGGCACACGTGCGACTGGTAAATAAAACAAACTTTGTTACAGTCCACACATTGGCTGCATTTACTGAAATTTCGTATAAGTAAATCTGAAGTCAGTTTGGATTGATTATGAGTTGTTAAAGCCAAAATTTATTATATTGATTTTAACAGCATGTCAACCCATCTTGGGTTATCTTATGCCAAGAGCTTAGGAAGCTACATTCATTGTACATTTATATTTACAAATATTTTGTGTAGCAGTTTCTTAAAAGTCTTATGATTAAAAGTTATATGCAGCTCAGCTGAAAAGTTCATAGGCTGACCAAGATACTCTCATTGAAAGTAACCAAATGTGGTTTATTTTGCAAAAGTCCCCCTTGTGATCCATACACCTCTTCCATCAGTGTTGCAGTGCTTGGATCCATTGGCCCAAAAAAATTATCTGCTAATATGACATGAACTTTTCAGTCCACTTTTGTATGATATCAAGTATTCCTATCCAAAACAAATAATTTGCACACAGTTGTATGGTTTCAAATATTACTATTGTAAGGGCAGTCTCCCTTTTCTGAGGGTTTTGGTAAATCTCCTGTGTCTGGAGACCCTAGTGTGGTCACGTGACACAGGAACCCAAGGAGGGAAACCCTCTTCTTCTGATGCCACTGAACAAGCCTGGACGTGCTCGTCACTTCTCCCCAGCAGACACCTATGGTGCATGCAGACGCCACAGACACGACACTTGCTCACAGTAAGTGGTTTCACCTATTTTGTAAATGAACATTACTGTGTGTTGGGACTCTTGTGACATTTCATAGTCTGGGGAAANCTTTGTTCTTATACATGTTATATTAAAGCTTTTAAACGTAACTAATGTGTTGTCGTTTTTTCCTAACCGAAGTGTTCAACATTGGGTATATCCTCACAGGTAAGCCAATGTTTTATTGAAGAACCCGAGATAATACTCGGTGACCTCTTATACTATCTAATACTAATAATTCATACACAATTATATGGCTTTAAGTACCATTTCTAACTAATAATAGTCACTTTGGTTTGCACACATAGTTGTTATTTCCTATAAGTCCAACAGAAACAAAGGGGAACCACTCTTGACTGGATAAATTATTTATTTATTTATTGATCTACTAGGAAAAAAGAAGATGGGGTTAGGGTTAGTTTAATGGGAAAATAAATAAATAAATTTATCAGTCAAGAGTGGTTCCCCTTTGTTTATGTTGGACTTGCTAGGAAATAATCCACAAGTCATAGTGTATCCTCAACTAATAATCCTTAGTAAACAAATTACAGCTCCAAAGTAACTATTCTTAATACAATAATTTTACTTAGATGGTATCAAGTTTTCTAATTAATACAAAATAATTTTTATACAGATCTATGACTCATAGATGGGACTAACAAGGTACTACCGACACCGGTCAGAGAGTGGCTTATTGTTGGTACCAGCCAAATAGCAAGGGTAGTCTATACCTTTTCACTAGCCAAGAGACCAAGGAAATTGTTTTTGTTGAGGTAGAGCACTGCACCTAGCGTCAACTCTCCGAGATGCTTTACTGCACTGATCAGGTGACAAGCTGTTGCTATTCATATGCTGAGTTTGATTGGGGACTAGTATGAACACAAGAACCTTGTGATTCCTTGGCAGATGCCTCTATCAACTGAGCTAAACTGGCCCTTATTAAAAAGAGTATCACTGAAATTACCTTTTGTGCAAAAGTTATAAAGATTTGATTTATATTTAAAGATATTTAAAAATTAAAATTACATAGTAAAGCATTGAAATGTCTACTTAAAATTGTCTGGCATTGTCATCCTAATGTGAAACAAATTAATTGTGAGAAGCCAAAACAATCAATTTTTTTCTTTTTATTCATCCATTACTGAATGTCCCTTATAGTTTGCGGATCCTTGTTGCATGTTGAATGTAATTTTTTAATTTCATCCAATTGCTCAAGTATAACATAAACTATGAGATGCTAATTAAGAACTTCTTCACTCCTACAAAAATGCTAGCTAATATCATTGTGGACCATTGTTATAATAGAGACCAAGATATTCAGAGTCAGTTAAGTATAAATTAAAGCTGAAGACAAAAAAAAATTAAATATTATATACACAATAAGCTGGTTAAGAGAAAGACAGTAAGTACAATAATCTCTTTAATGAGAATTTAGCAGTGTGGTATATTGTTTTCTATTATATTAAAACTAGCAGACCCGTGGGATATACACAGTATGAATAATTTAATCCTATTACCAACATTGATATTTAACGTTAAGAGTTATGCGAAATATTCAATATGTATAAAGGTATATGATATCGCCGATTTTAATTCGTCTTTCTCTAATTCTTTGTCTTTCTTTCGCTTCTTTAGTCAATTTGTCTGATTGAAAACTGATTACGTGGTTTCACTTCTGCAGTTCATACACCCCCCATTCTCTCCATCCTTTCCTCTACTTGTTTCTTTCTAACTTATATTTTTTCTGTGTAGCCATTTCTATTTCTTCTCTTTATTGTCTTTGATAATAGGAATGGAATGAATGCGTCCCATTAGTTAGCTGAGCCGTGGACAACGCTCATAAGAAAATAAGAAATTCAGCAGATAATAAACACCACATAATAAGAAATTTACATTTTTGCATCTTCCATCTCTGGACGGTCTCAGTTCTTAACCAAGGGTCTTGCAAGCATGATAATAGTCAGTAGCATTAAAGAACAAGAGTAGTTAATATCTTCAGATCATCATTAAAGTGAAAATAAAGCCCTTTGTACATTATCAGCCAGACAGTGAGGGATTTTATCCCCTTTTCAACTAGCGCCTAGACCAAAAGAGATCCTGTTTTTTAGCATCTGAGGTGGAAGTGTATCACAACCTACCATCCAGCTCCCTGCAGTGCTACTCATACTGCAGAGGTTTGCGTAGGGCCGATATTGAACAAGGAGGAAACCTGAGGTTCCCAGAGTGACGCTCTACCACTGAGCTAAAGCGAGTGATTCCATTACATTTTACAATGAGGCACTCCAGCAATTGCATAGCCGCAGTTCACCTTATAACTAATGGACCTAATTCAAAAAATCCTAATTATAAAGCAATTTAATATTGGCTGAAGCAACTGCAAATGCCTAAAGAGTTACTGTTATACAAAGCACATTACTGCCCTTATTAAAAAAAAAAAAAGAAAGAAATGATAATGTAAAACAAATTCCCAAAGGCATTTGCAGGCAAAATGCACTGAGGAGTGGCTGCAAGAGAGAGAGAGGAGTAGTGAAAAGATGAGATTAGCATAGCTAGAGAGATTGGTGAATTTGCATATGTATGAAAAGAAAAATGTTAAGAGTAGTAAACTAGTTAGGTAAGAAATCAAGAATAATAAGTTAGTGAGTAAGTCATCGAAATTGGAATTGGATTGTAATTTTTTTTGAGTTAATTTGATATATAAAACTTTCTGTTATAGATTTTGATAACTGATCAGATTAACTCTAATTAATTTGTGTTCAGACATTGAAGTTCAAAAAAAGGGAAAAAAGATGACTAGAGAAAAAAAAGGAAAAGCACCAAAAAGGGGAAAAACCAATAAAAAAGGAAAATAAAAACATAAAAAAACGGAAAGAGAAGAAAAGGGATTAAAGGAAGAAGAAAAGAATTTAAAAAAATAATAATAGAAAATATTAAAGGAAAAAAAAGAAGAAAAAACACGTAAAGAAATAAGAAAAAAACAGTAAAGAAAAAAAAATAAAAAAAAAAAAGTAAAGAAAAAAAATAGTACTGAGAAAAAAAAGTGAAAGAAAAAGAGAAGGATAATTCGGAAGTGAAAAGGATAAATTAAAAAGGTAAGTAGAAACACAAGATCAACAAATATAAGTTCAATAGATTGTTATAGGAATTATAGAATTAGTTATTATATTGGCCACTACTATCTATACTATACAAAGTTCAATGCTTAAAAAATAACTTAAATAATCTAAAGCTTAGGATTTTTAAACATTTCTATGTATCCATTATTAAATAAAAATATATACAGAATGCTAAATACTCTATTAATCATGACAAGACTTCTTTTTAATACAATGATTTAATTCTCTGAGAATTTGAAATTTTTAAGGAGCTGAAATAACAAAAATAAAATAAATTTTAAACAATTTCAGTAGAACACAAAACATTTCATCTTTTCCAAATCCAAATTGTCCAAAATTAATATTATCAAGATGCATTACACAAGTCATGCAAAAAATTAATCAAAGAACTAAAAAATTAGATAATTAGACATTTTTGTTTCCAATCCTTTGTTAAAAACACAAAAATAAAAATCCCAGAAAAAAAATAAAAGAAAAACAAAAAAAAAAAGACACTGAAATTGAATATTTTCGCAATCCGACATTCGCGACCAGTAACTTTACTTTAGCTATCCCCTCCACCAATAACTTTTTAACAATTAATATTTTTGTTATATCCACAATTTCAATGCAACATTCAACCATGGAGTAAAATGCAAAATAAATAAATAAATAACCTGGAAAGGATTAATTTCAGTTGAGTTTTAGCTAGACAAAATGACAAAATAAACAGCACGCCATTTTTAATGTATACATGTTCAAATTTCAGCAGCCATTTTTACATGTATAGAATGTAAACTTTACAAAAAAAATGCACCAGATGAGTTTATTTCCTTCTGTGACTCTAAATAAAATAAATAAATAATAAGATAAATTTTTAAGTCAATGCATAATAGTAAATGACAACAACATCTCAAAAGAAATTCGCAATGCGCATAAAAGGCAAATGCATTTAGAGTTCTTTTTGTGTTCTAAGCAATTGTTAAGTATAAATAACAGGATGTATGAAAATAATAGTAAGACAAATCCAAGATAAAGAAATTTGTTTTAACATTGAACCCAAGCAGGATTCCATTGTACACATCTAAAACTTACCTTTATAAAATTAATAACATCTGATATCAAAGCTGTATTTTCCCAAACCACCACCTCGCACTCACCCAGACATTTGAGGATTCTAAAAAACTCTTGACAAAAATTCACCAACAGGCATTCCCAAGTTTTTCTAATCTAAACCTTAACCTAACTATATATTACTAGGCCCTCAAATATATGGCACCCCTCCGGGTGCAAGTATTCTAAGTTTTTAATGTAATGAAATATCGTATTAAATTAGGAGCATTAGACAAGAAAAAGATAATGTAAAGCAGAAGTGGGGCGTATAAAGAAATGGAAACTTACTCTTTCCATCACTCCCGTCTTTCCATGCTTGAAATTTTTAACTATATTAAACACAATTTAGGCTTAATTAGGAAAAATAAAGAATACAAAATGACAGTTTATTTTTTCTTGTTAATGGAATTTTCATTTAAGCATTCATTGAAGTACGATTTTTGCTATATATCAATAAAAAAAAACCAAAACAGTCTAGAAATCAATAATACTAAGACCATATTTAATAAAATCACATTTTTATATCAAACAATCTCTCCTATATAACTGAAGGTTATTATTGAAGAAAAGGGTTATTCAATTTGTTTTAATCTAGTTATCTTTCTATATATCATATAAATGTATTAAACATATGTATATATCAATAGGGTATATACTATGCTATTAATGAGACCTCTATCGATTTTGACATATGAGGGTTCATTTAATGACAACCATCACAGTGTTTTGTTTAGTGGTGAAGGCTTGTGTTGGACCATCCACACTTTTTAGCACAGTCGATTAGAAAGAATTGGTGTACAAGGAATGCAACAAACCCAATCAACAACTGACCTCAGGATTTCAAAATTTTGAGTTTTTCCTTCGAGACTGGTTATCTATTCCAGTCTGCCCTATCTATTTTATCCATAGCTGAAGGGAGAATATATGGATTCATACCTTTCCCAAGGGTATTAGCACTATGTGAAATGCAAACAACCTTGTCTAGGGTTTGAACTTGGGTCGTCGAGTCCATCTGCTATGATTCTAACCATTATACCACGTGCCTTCATATGCTATTAATATTCAACAAAGAATTACCGTATATACTCATGGAAAGGTTGCACCCCTAATTTGTGGTTGTCAAAGTGGGTGTTTGTGGTTGGCCCATAGATAGATCACATTATAATTTGGCTAGTTACATTACCTATTCTAACATAAAACTATTCACCTTTTGTTTCAAGACTTTGCTTACAAATATTAAATCTAGAACACTTGTGATGCATAATGCAAACATAGAAAAATAAGGGTTGCATTTTTGTTAGTACTATAATCGTAAATGAGCCTAGGTCAAAAGTGTAACAGTCAACTTGATAATAAAAAAATTAATAATTATCTACAAAACAGTTAGAAACAATATAGAAGACTTAAGAAAATGTTTTAATCATTTATGCATTAGCATAGTTATTTAACTTCATCAAAACTGAATCGTTGCAACTTAACTCTTAAAGTCCTATACCACCTCATTCCACCCGGCCAGAAGTCTCATTCGTTTTCCTAATCCACCCCAAACGATAGCCTTTGTTTAAATGTAATATTAAACATATTTAGAAGTCTTTGATTTAAGGGGAATAACAGGTAACATTAGATGCAAAGGTCATTTTTAGCCATTTTTTTATACATCCTTATAGGAATGCTCTGGACTTAAAAAAAAAAAAATTCTCAACAGGATGTTAAGAGTAAATAAAAATTAAAATAATGCTGTTTTGCATTTGTTAAATGGATAGATTGCACCTCTAATTTTGGCAGAATTTTGGTTTAAAAAAAAAAAAAAAAAAATAAATAAATAAAAATAATAATAATCTGTGAGTATATACGGTATGTAAAAGGAAAAGTCCACAAATATTATGTTAATTAGAAATGGTAAATTTAATGCATTTGTAGACCTTTTACACATGTGGGTGGCTGAAAAGTTCATAGGATGATATTATATCTGCTGTTGATGACTATTTTGACCAATGGGATCCAAGCACTACAACACTGATGCAAAGAAGTGTGTGAACAAGAGTGGGGGCTACTATGTTGAAAAGTAAACCTCATTTGGTCACAATCCATGAAAGTATCTGGTCAGTCTCTGAACTTTTCAGCCAGCCTTCATTTATTTGCCATAAGTATCTTTGTTGGTAAATTCAAAACTGCTAAGAAAGTATGTTAGAATTAGTTTTAAGACTCAATAGATGCCCACATTGATTTTATCATGTTGACTCTTTAACATTAATGTGGTTTTAAAATCATTATCGTTACGCTGCAGATCTTATCAATGGTTTCCATAAATCCAGCCACTGATGGCTTGACACCATTTTAGTCTCCTTCAAGTTACCAGGAAGCACTTGATTGCTAGAATAATTTACATAGCAGACATTAATGTTGCTAGTGATTTGTCATAATTAGTGAGATCTCTCTCTCTCTTTCCTTTCTTCCTTTTTTTTTTTGTTTTTTTCTTCCTTTTTATTTTTTCAAATAGTTTATTTATTTTGCTTTCATTTAACTTTTGCAATAGTTCTTTTTTGAGGAAGAAAAAAAAAAAAAAAAAAGAAGCAAATATCAGGAAAACTCTATGATAGACATTAATATTGCAGATGATGATCTCAAAATTAGTGAGACTAGCAAAAGTATGCACCCACTGGCGCAAATATTTAAGTTTTAATGTAATGAAATATTATATCAAATTAGAAAGACTAACAAAATTAAGAACGAATATAAAATATTACCCATTTAATTCATTTCTCTATAAAATTATATATAGGATTGCTTTTAATATGTTTAAGAATAACATGATAGTATTAGAAATCAGTAACATCAATAATCATTTATTAAACCCAGTTTTGTTAAAATCATTTATACAAATTTTCCCAACATACTATGTAAATTTCTTTCTTGGAGATACATAACACATATTTCAGGATTTTAAATGCATTTATGATATGGGCAGTTTTATGGCAAATCTAACTGAACTAAACTTAATAGAGACATCGTTATTAAATAAGATGCTAATTAAGATTAAATAATCACTATTTCATAATTGTTGAGAATATAACTTAAATAACTAAGGAAATCATAGTTTTGGTTACAGACAGTTACATAATCTCAATTATAATAAGATTAAAAAAAAAAAAAAAAAAGAAAAATTGATTTTGCTCTCCTTTAACATTTGCAATAAGTTCTAGAGAAATTGTACAATTGATGATGTTAAGCATAAGCATTGGTTTATATCAATCCAGAAAAAGTTTAATTTGAAGAAAAAAAAGAAAATTGTACAAGGTGGTCCGGAAGTCTTTTTTCCAGGATAAAATAATTACATATTACAATATTTTTTTTATAGAGATAAAATGATTACATAATACAATCCAAAATTCTAGAAAATATAATTTTTTAGCTAAGGAGCTAATCAGACAATGAGCATTAGAAAACCCTGAAAGATAATAAAAAAAAATATAAAGATGAAAATATCTTATTATAATGGAGATTGTGTGTTTTTCTGTCTGTAACCGAAACTATATTACTAATCGAGTCACAATTAACATAGTTATTTACATCACATTCTCCATGATTTTATTTATATTTAAACCTCAATTATTAATAAAAATTGCTTCACCTTTTTATTAGTGTTGTCCATATCTACATACAAATAACATGCAATTGTATTTATATATACAAAAAATAGCGGTTTGCAGTGTGAATGGGAAGGCTAATTTGCATATTGATATTAAAAATGTGATTTTATTAAATATGTGCTTAGTATTATTGATTTCTAACTGTTTGGTTTTATTTTAATGAATATAAGCAAAAATCTCTTCAATGAATCTTAAATGAAATCCATTAACAAGAAAAAATAACTGTCATTTTATTCTTTATTTCCTAATTTAACTAAATTGTTAAATAAGTAAAATTCAGCAATGAAAGACGGGAGTGATGGAAGAGTAAGTTTCATTTCTATTATACCCCCACTCTGTTACATATCTTTTTGTCTACCTCTAATTTAATACGATATTTCATTACATTAAAACTTAAATACTTGCACCCGGAGGGTGCATATATTTGCTAGTAAATATAAGTTAGGTTAGGTAATTAGAATAAACTTGGATCTGTTGATTTTGTCAAGTTTTAGAATCCTCAATTCTTGGTGGAGTGGAGGTGTGTGAAAATAGCTGATATAATTATTATTTATTAAAGTAAGTTTAGATGTGTAACCAATGGAATCCTGTTGGTTCAATGTTAAACAAATTCTTTATCTTGATTTGTCTACTTATTTTCATACACCTGTATTTATACTTAACAAATTGCTTAGAAACCAAAAAGACTCTAATATGCATTTGCCTTTTATGCGCATGCAATTTCTTTGAGATGTTTGTTGCTTTGACTATTATACATTGACTTAAAAATTTATCTTTTATTTATTTATTTATTTTGAGTCCAGAAGGAAATAAACTCATCTGGTCATTTTTTTTTGTTTTTACATCTATACATTAAAAATGGCTGCTGAATTTTACATGTATACATTAAAAATGGCTGCTGTTTTTTTGTCATTTTGTCTAGCTAAAAAATCTCAACTGAATTAATCTTTCCAGGTTATTTATTTATTTATTTTTGATTTACTCCATGTTGAAATGTTGCATTGAATGTGGATTAACAAAAAATATTAATTGTAAAAGTTACTTGGTGGAAGGGGATACTAAGTAAATTTACTGGTCGCATGTGGATGCGAAAATATTCAATTTCAGTGTCTTTTTTTTTTGTTTTCTTATTTTTTTTATTTTTTATTTTTTTGTTTTACAAAAGGATTGGAAACAAAAATTATTATCTAATTTTTTATTCTTTGATTAATTTTTGCATGACTTGTGTATGCCATTTTGATAATATTATATTTTGGACAATATTGGATTGGAAAGATTGAAATGTTTTGGTTTCTACTGAAATTGTTTAAATTTTTATTTTATTTTTGTTATTTCAGCTCCTTAAAAATTTCAATTCTCAGAAGAATTAATCATTGTATTAAAAGAAGTTGTCATGATTAATAGAGTAATTTAGCATTCTGTAATATTTTATTTAATATGGATTACATAAAATGTTTAAAATCCTAGTTTAGATTTTTAAGTTATTTTTTAAGCATTGAACTTTGATATATATAATAGTGTGGCAATATAATAACTAATTCTATAAGTTCTATAACAATCTATTGAACTTATTTTTGATCTTTGTTTTCTACTACCTTTTTTAAATTTATCCTTTTCATTCCATTTCCTTCTACTTTTCTTTACTTTTTTTTCTTTTTTTTTTCTTTACTTTTTTTTTACTTTTTTTTTCTTTACTGTTTTTTTTTTCTTTACTGTTTTTCTTCTTTTTTTCCTTTATTATTTTCCTATTATTATTTTTTAATTCTTTTTCTTTTCTTTATTCCCTTTTTCTTCTCTTTCCTCTTTTTTTGTTTTTCCCTTTTTTTTTGTTTTTCCTTTTTTGTGCTTTTTTCCCTTTTTTTCTTAGTCATTTTTCCTTTTTTGAACTTCAATTCCTAACAACAAATTAATTAATTAATCTGATCAGTAATCAAAATCTATAACAGAAAGTTTTATATATCAAATTAACTTCAAAAAATTACAAGTCCAATCCAATTTCATATTAACTAAACTTATTTTCTTGATTTCTACTCTAACTAGTTTTACTACTCTTAACATTTTTCTTTTCATACATATGCAAATTCACCAATCTCTCTAGACTAGCTAATCTCATCTTGTTCAATACTCTCTCTCTCTCTCTCTCAGCCACTCCTCAGTGCATTTGCTGCAAATCCTTTGGAATTTGTTTTACATTATCATTTCTTTCTTTTTTTTTTTTTTTAATAAGCAGTAATGTGCTTTGTATAAGTAACTCTGTTAGGCATTTGCAGTTGCTTCAGCCAATATTAAATTGCTTTATATAGATTTTTGGAATTAGGTCCATTAGTTGTAAGGTAACTCGGCTATCAATTGCTGGAGTGCCTCATTGTAAAATGTAATAGAATCCTCGCTTTAGCTCAGTTGGTAGAGCGTCCACCTGGGAACCTCAAGGTTCCTTGTTCAATACCGGCCCTCGCCAACTCTGCATATGAGTAGCACTGAGGAGCTGATGGTAGGTGTGACACTCCACCTCAGATGCTAAAAAACAATCTCTTTGGTCTAGCGCTAGTGAAAAGGGGATAAACTCCCTCACTGTCTGGCTGATAACTCTACAGCTTTATTTTCACTTTATGATCTATATATTAATACTCTTGTTCTTTAATCTACTGACTATTATCATCTTGCAAGACCCTCTGGTTAAAAATGAGACCGTCCAAGATGAAATGCAAAAATGTAAATTCTTATTATGTGGTGTTTATTATCTGCTGAATTCTTATTTCTTATGAGCGTTGTCACCTCAGCTAAATAATGGACCATTCCATTCCATTCCTATTATAAAGAAATAAAGAGAAGAAAAAGAACATGCTACACAAAAAAATATAAGTTAGAAAGAAAGTAAGGGAAAGATAGAGAAGGGGGGTGTATGAACGTGCAGAAGTGATAACACTAATCAGTTTCAATCAGACATAATGAAAAGAAGGAAAGAAAGACAAAGATTGAGAGAGAATTAAATCGGGATTATTATACTTTTTACATATTGAACTATTTCGCAATAACTCTTAAGTAAACATATCAAATGTTGTAATAATTAAATTATCATACTGTGGTATATCCACGGGTCCTGCTAGTTTTATATAATAAAACAATATACCACACTGTAAATTCCATAAAGAGATTATTGTACTTACTGTCTTTTCTTAACCAGCTATATTGTGTATATAATTTTAATTTTTTTTTTCTTCAGCTTTAATTTATACTTAACGACCTCTGAATATCTTGGGTTCCTATTATAACAATGGTCCACAATGATATTAGTACATTTTTGTAGGAGTGAAGAATTCTAATTAGCATCTCATAGTTATGTTATATTGAGAATTTGGATGATTAAAAAATTACATTCAACATGAACAAGGTTGCAAATATAGGGACATTCAGTAAGGATGAATAAAAAGAAAAAAATTGATTGTTTTGGGCTTCCATAATTAATTTGTTTACATTTAGGATTGACAAATGCCAGACAATTTTAAGTAGAATTTCAATGCTATTACTATGTAAATTTTAATTTTTAAATATCTTTAAATATAAATCAAATCTTTATAACTTTTGCACAAAAGGTAATTTCAGTGATACTCTTTTTAATAAGGGCCAGTTTAGCTCAGTTGATAGAGCATCTGCCAAGGAATCACAAGGTTCTGTGTTCGATACTAGTCCCCATCAACTCAGCACATGAATAGCACAGCTTGGTCACCTGATCAGTGCAGTAAAGCATCTCGGAGAGTTGACGCTAGGTGCAGTGCTCTACCTCAACAAAAACAATTTCCTTGGTCTTTGGCTAGTGAAAAGGGTATAGACTACCCTTGCTATTTGGCTGGTACCAACAATAAGCCACTCTCTGACCCGGTGTGGTAGTACCTGTTAGTCCCATCTATGAGTCATAGATCTGTATAAAAATTATTTGTATTAGATAGAAAACTTGATACCATCTAAGTAAATTATTTGTATTAAGAATAGTTACTTGGAGCTGTAATTGTTTACTAAGGATTATTAGTTATGAGATACCATATGACTTGTGGATTATTTCCTAGAAGTCCAACATAAACAAAGGGGAACCACTCTTGACTGATAAATTATTTATTTATTTTCCCATTAAACTAACCCTAACCCCATCTTCTTTTTTCCTAGTAGATCAATAAATAAATAAATAATTTATCAGTCAAGAGTGGTTCCCCTTTTGTTTCTGTTGGACTTATAGGAAATAACCAACTTATGTGTGCAAACAAATGACTATTATTAGTTAGAAATGGTTACTTAAAGCCATATAATTGTGTATGAATTATTAGTATTAGATAGTATAAGAGGTTCACCGAGTATTATCTCGGGTTCTTATAAAACATTGGGTTACCTGAAGGATAAATACCCAATGTTGAACACTTCGGTTAGGAAAAACGACAAACACATTAGTTACGTTTAAAAGCTTTAATATAACATGTATATAGGAACAAAGTTCCCCAGACTATGAAATGTCACAAGAGTCCCAACAACACAGTAATGTTCATTTACAAAATAGGTGGAAACCACTTACTGTGAGCAGTGTCGTGTCTGTGGCGTCTGCATGCACCATAGGTGTCTGCTGGGGAGAAGTGACGAGCACGTCCAGGCTTGTTCAGTGGCATCAGAAGAAGAGGGTTCCCTCCTTGGGTTCCTGTGTCACGTGACCACACTAGGGTCTCCAGACACAGGAGATTTACCAAAACCCTCAGAAAAGGGAGACTGCCCTTACAATAGTAATATTTGAAACCATACAACTGTGTGCAAATTATTTGTTTTGGATAGGAATACTTGATATCATACAAAAGTGGACTGAAAAGTTCATGTCATATTAGCAGATAATTTTTTTGGGCCAATGGATCCAAGCACTGCAACACTGATGGAAGAGGTGTATGGATCACAAGGGGGACTTTTGCAAATAAACCACATTTGGTTACTTTCAATGAGAGTATCTTGGTCAGCCTATGAACTTTTCAGCTGAGCTGCATATAACTTTTAATCATAAGACTTTTAAGAAACTGCTACACAAAATATTTGTAAATATAAATGTACAATGAATGTAGCTTCCTAAGCTCTTGGCATAAGATAACCCAAGATGGGTTGACATGCTGTTAAAATCAATATAATAAATTTTGGCTTTAACAAACTCATAAATCAATCCAAACTGACTTCAGATTTACTTATACGAAATTTCAGTAAATGCAGCCAATGTGTGGACTGTAAACAAAGTTTGTTTTATTTACCAGTCGCACGTGTGCCAAGACTGATTTAGTACGTGAGTGTGTAAAGGAATTTTGACTCTCATGGCTGTAGGGTCACTGAGGTCAATAGTGTTTATCTAACCTCAATATATATATATATTTACCCCCCCCCCTTCCGCATGAGCAGGATGTGAAACAGGGTCAGTTTCTTAAGCAGAGTTTAACAGGTTTGAATTCAGATTTCTCTCTCCTAGACTGATTGCCTAACCAAAGTTAAAGAGTGCATCTCATGTTTCTTGTACGAATAAGTCATCGTCAGGGTGGCCTAAAGTCTGTATCAGCCAGACAGTGATGGAGTCTATCCCCTTTTCACTAGCACTAGACCAAGGAAATTGTTTTTTAGAGTCTGAGGTCACATCAACTCCTTACTTTACCGCACAGATCCCTGTGCTACTCAGACGCTGAGTTGGTGAGGGTTGGTATCGAACCAGGAACCTTGTGGTTCCCAGCTGAACACTTTACTACTGAGCTAAACTAAACCTCAAATTTGAATTAAATAAGTAATCTAAAAAAAAAAAGAGAATTTAAATTTGGGAAGGTTGATTTAGTGTTCTGAAGAAAAAATAAATTGCTTTAAAATTAAGAGCTATATATTTTTTTTACTCGGCAAATGGATATGTCACTTCGACAGTACATTTTTCGTCCTTTCTTTTATGGCTTATCAAATAGTTTGTAAACTTTTTTTTAAACATTCTAAAAACATAAATAAATATTTATACATAATAATAGATTTAAAGGCTTATGAAAAAATGTTCTAGTATTTGGTTTTGATATTTTTGATTTATTAAAAAATAAAGTTACTTAATCATCCTTTATTTTCTGAGTGATGATGAAAAAACATTCTTATTTGAACCAGAGTGGTAGTATATGTTAGGGCCCTATATATAGGTCAAACAGATCTTAGAAAATTATCAGGTACTCACTCCTATCTAATACTAATACCATATAACTGTAAATTATTTGTATTAAGAGTTATTTGAAGCTATAATTGTTTACTAAGGATTATCATTAGTTACTGCAAACTATACAACTGAGTGCAAACAAATTACTGTTATTAGTAATAAATAATTACTGAAACCATATAATTATTAGATTTAAATAGGGATACTTGATATCATACAACTATGTGCAAAAAATTCTTAAGAATCAACTACACAAAAATATGAATGTATAATGAATACAATTCCCTAACCTCGAAGCATAACATAACCCTAGATGGGTTGATATGCTGTTCATTTGCAAAAGATGATAGTTTGATTTTTACATTATACTCAATACAATAGAAAACCTATTGATAAAAAGATCATGGTTGATATCAAATAACCTATTGTATTCAATTTTATTGTATTATTTTTCATAAGAAAATGTCTTTGTTCATAAATGAAATTGAGATATCTGGTAGGTTAATATTTACTCGGCTGACATGATAATTAATTGTGGTCTTCTAAATAAGATATTTGATGACATCTAAGATCCTTCCTTCTCCTCCTATTTAAAAAAAGAAAAAAGAAAAGAAAGAAAAAAACGTGCTTTAAAAATGTCTGATCATTTAAAGTTGGGATATCTAGTAGGCTAATATTTTCCCTGATTCTATAGACTACCAACACTTAGTATTAACAAGTAAATTAAATTTATAAACCAGAATCTTTATTTTATTTTTAGATTTTTTTTTTTTTTTTTTTTTTAACGATTGTTCAGTAGCAAGATTTTTTTATTTATTTTATTTTATTTATTTATTCATTTTTTCACTTATATTATTTTTTCTTCACTTATTTAATTTATAAATCTTTATTTATCTTTATTTTTTAAAGCAATTTTTTGCTTTTACAATTGTTTAGTAGCAAGATGATTTTTAAAAGATTTTATTTTATTCATTTATTCATTTATTTTATTCCCTTTATTTATTTTTTAAATTTAAATCCATTTTTACTTATTTTTATTTTTTTTAAAGCAGATATCATACTCTTGATATGAACTTCATCATGGATAATCGTGAATTTGATTGCTACTCTGTTTCTGATGAATCCTGGTAAATTAATAAACACACATTTTATCATTTTCTACTAAAATTAACTTTACTAAACTTGCTAACATTAATTTTTTGTCTAGTATTTCATTTCTTTCATATTGTTTTCTACTGCTTTTTTATTATAATTATCAGATCATTATTCTATGATTAATAGAAAACAGCATGGATTGGAAATAAAGAATAAGACCAAGTTTTGGAGAAATAAGGAATATGGCTGTATGGCTAGATTTGGATGATATCTTTCAGTTGGGTAATTCCATTTTAAATCCCCCAGGCCATGTCACCCACCCCTTCCCCTTTTTCTGAAATTTTGTCCAAGTGTGGATTATGTTAAAGTTAGACAATCCCAAAATTCAGTAGTAGGGAAGCTCTAGAACTCATTTTACAAACAAAAATAGATTACAAAATGTCACCATTTTTCGCAAACCCTACCAAATTTAGAGAGCTAAAAACCTACACAACTCTGTCAATTTTTTGAATTGGGAGCTCAAATTTTTGGGTTGTCTAATGTTAACATAATTTACACCTGGAAAATTTTCAGAAAATTGAAGGGGGTGGGTGATAAATTTTTTTTTTTTTTTTTTTTCTGGATGATTTGACATGTAATTACCCAGTTGCTTTTCATAGCCTAAACATTAAGTTAACTATCACATGAAGGTAAATTCTTTAGCATAAAGTCTTGCCATAGACTTAATATTTCCCCATATATATTACTTAATAATTATAGAATGACAATCTGATAGTTGTAATGAAAGGAAATTGAAATAAAGATGAGAAAAAATACTTGTCAAAAATTAGTAATAATGCTTCAATCTTAGGAAATTTGAATGGTATTACTAACTTCTGATTGGTTGCTTTTGGTTTTTATCTAAACTAACCTTGTTCTCAGGTGAAAGTGAAAGTATTAACCCTAATTTTTAAAATTTTATTTCTTATTTTTTCAATATTTATATCCTCTCTAATTAATCTTTTATCAATTCTTTTAGCTTGATCCGACACCTGGATTTTAATGTGGATGAATTATGAAATCTCTTCTGCCTATATTTATTCGTTCTTATTAATTTTAATTGCCAGTATCTTTTAGAAATAACAAACTTTACAGACCTCTGGGCCTGTAGAATATGCTGATTGCACCCCTGCCAAAGGTTGAACGCCCCCTCCTCAAATTGGGCTACCTGATGGTCATGGGTAATGACTCGTGATGCTTAAGGACGGAATTCTGGAGGCTGAGCAGTCCCTGACATGTGGCACTCCATTTTGCCCTTTACTTAGGCTTGACAGTCAAAGAGGCCTTTTTTTTGATCAATCGTCTGGTCATGTTCTAGCACCTATATGATTTCATGGCTGTATTGTTTTTATGGCCAACCCCAACCCGTTTTTATCATATGTGCTAGAAAGTGGTGCTGAGGGTCTTAATACCCTAGGTATGACGGTAAGCTCTATTGGATGGGCAAGTTCCAATTCTGAGGAATATGGAATATCCCTACATTACCATTACTCCCAGGTTTATTCTGACCTGGTGTGGTTTGCCTGTTAGGACCCCATATATGGGTTAAATAGAAAAAAATGAGTTAAAAAAGTATACCTATCAAGAATGAATGAAACAACGTCTTCAGCATAAATAACCCAACAGGGGTTGACATGCATAAAATCTTACCAACCAACCCATCTATGGGTTGAATAGATAAAAAAATGTGTTTACAAAAACAAATTTTGAATACCTAATGAATAAAAAACAAAAATGTCTTTGGCATAAATAACCCAAGGGTTTACATGCTGTAAAATCCAATCAATAAACCAAATTTTCCAGTGAGGAACTTTACTCCAATATCAGAAAAGCCAATCTAATTTTATTCATTCTTTATATACAAATGTTGTTGTTTTTTCTTTTTTTTTTTTCTTATACTCTCTTTTACCTCTCTAAGTGATAATATAATTTTCAAATGTATAAATTCCCAGAAAGCATTGGGAGCTTAAAACACAGAAAGTAAAGAAGTTACAGTTAGAAAAAAAACTTATAAGGTACATAAAAAAGGTATAACTTAACATGTACAAAAAATAACACTTTTTATTGACAACGTTATCATTATTACAGGCAAGCCACATACACCCTTTTTCTTTTCTTTTAAATTATGGTGATCAAAAGCGTCATAATTTGTTATAATTTGGCCATGCTGGCAATCAGTGATAAACTTATTCCAAATTTAATAATCTCCAACAAGTAAAACCTTTTCTATCTCTTCTCTTTTTGAAAGTTTAATTTTGAATTTTGATATCTAATAAGGATATATGTATCTGTTGAAAATTCTTGGTGGTGGTTTAAAAGAATTTAAAAATGAATTTAGACAAAATCTAGGCCATTTTTCTTAGCAACATGTGTTTTATGACCTTCACTTGAGTTAATGTGAAGTATGTCATGCAGTACTGGAGATAGATAGACAGATAGTGATATAGACAGATAGAGATAGAGATAGTGGGATAGATAGTGAGATAGATAGTGATATAGATAGTGAGAGAGACAGTGAGATAGACAGATAGTGAGAAGACCAGTGAATAGACAGATAGTGAGAGAGAGACAGTGATATATAGACAGATGAGTGAGAGAGCATGGAAGTAATATAGACTGAGAGAGAGACAGTGATATAGACTGATAGAGAGAGACAGTGATATGAGACTGATAGAGAGAACAGCAGTAATATAGACTGATAGAGAGAGACAGTGATATAGACTGATAGAGAGAGACAGTGATATAGACTGATAGAGAGAGACAGTGATATAGACTGATAGAGAGAGACGTGATATAGATGATAGAGAGAGATGATATGACTGATAGAGACTGATAGACTGAGACAGTGATAGAGACTGATAGAGACAGTGATAGATACAGATAGTGATATAGAGATAGTGATATAGACATAGAGACAGACAGAGACATAGAGAGATATTCACTTGTACGCTGGAAAAACTGACCTCAGTAGGTATAGAATATGGAAGATTTTTTTATAGGCGATCATGTTTATGAACAAAAAAAAAATCATAACTATTACAGAAGTGTATGAGAAGTTGTCTGCATGTTATCTTAAATCAGTCTTGTTCCCCTTTTGTCAAAATGCTAGTCTTGCTCCCCAATATCAGTCTTGCGTCCTTTGTTCCAAGATGTTGGTCTTGCCCCCCTCTACTCCCAGAATGAGTGTGTCACCTAAATAGTGGACCATTCCCATTTTGTTATAAAGAAGAGAAGAAAAGAATATGCCTACACATAAAATATAAGAAAGAGTAGGAGAGAGAGGGGTGAGCATGTGAAAGCGATAACACTGTTTCAATCGAACATTAAGAAAGAAAGAAAAAAAAAAGTTGATTATACTTTTACATATTGAACAATTTACAATAGCTCTTAATTAGACATATGAAATGTAATATTCAATTATCATACTGTGGTATATCTATTAATAATGGAGAATATCTTCCAGTTTTTGTCTGTAACAAAAACTACGTCACTGCTTACGTCACTATACCCAAAAATCGTCATAACATAGAATAAATACACTCAAAATTTGAGCATGCAACATTAGACAGTCCTCATTGTTTTTTAAAAAAGTTTTAATAGATACATCCCCAGTATCATATATTTTATATAGTTTGTTTTATTTTAATAGATATTCAAAGTTAATAGAACTTAGTTTCAAATTGTTTATTTTTTTACTCCTTAATAAATTGATTATTGATGATTTATGGTTCAAACTCTCCGACATTTCATTTTTAACTTCCACCTCATCAAGCAATATCTTTCAAAATTTACTTTTACATCGCCCGGAGGGTGTTTTTTGTTTTTTTATTTTGCTAGTCCATATAAAGTTTGAATAAATTTCAGTAAGAATGAAATTACAATAATACCAAATATTTGCTGTAATGATTTCACTTAATGCATTCGCTTTAGCATGAAGACAAAAAAGATAATAACTAAAACTCAGAAAGCATGGTTTCTTGAAAGTGATGCAAAAGTTTTCTTGAAAAGTATTTAATAGTGATATGCTCTCTGCTCAGTGTAGCATTCCCAGTTGATTTTTTTTATTTGAGGTTATTGTTGTTTAATCACATTAGTATAATAGAGCTGTGTAAATGGAGTTCAGAACCGTTTGAATTATGTAATATCCCCAGTGGAATATTGATAAAGATAATACCTACTTTGATTTTGAAAAACAAAACAGCGTGTAAAATTTATCCTAAAAAAAAAAAAAAACGGTCATATTTTTGTTTTCAGCTGTTCGACCGAAAATACGGTTTTAACTCGCTGTAAAAAATAATTCAATTGATGAAAACCGATAAAAGTTACATAATTAGGAAGATTACTCTATTCTCTTTCAACCATATAAATCTTTTAAGATTGGTTAATAAATACTCGAGAAATTGCAAATTGAACTGATTAAGGTCGCAAATTTGAAGATGTCAGGGTTTTTCAGCTAAATGCTTGTAATGCTACTCAGTGTGTTATCCCATATTATGAGTGCATGTTTAACTCTTGTATGGAATTGGCTGCCTCGATACAAATGATATCTCACACCTTTTTATTTTCAGGCATCTCCCACTCCAGTCAGCTAGCCTACCTACTGGCCTATTAAGTGATTGTTATTCTACTTAGAATAATTGGTACACTTATTGAGAGTTTTATATGATCTAGTATTCATTAGAGAGTTCTCCAAATGGGAGTAATCATAAAATACGGAGGTAGCTCAATTACTTATTTCGGCTGATCACGTCAAGCCCTAGACCTATATGATTTTAAACTACCTTGTAATGACAAACGATAATACCGATAGAATTTGGAAAGCTTTATTCTACTTAGAATAATTGGTAACTTATTTAGAGTTAGGGGCCTGTTTAGCTCAGTCGGTAGAGAGTCCGGCTAGGAATCACAAGTTCTAGGATACCTGGCCCTGCCAACTTGGCGTATAAGTAACACGGGATCTGTATGGTAAAGGAGGAGCTGATGGTAGTGTGGTGCTCCATCTCATACACTAAAATATCTCCTTAGTATAGTGCTTGTGAAAAGGGATAGACTTCCTCACGTATGGCTCATACCGACATTAGCCCGCTTGACGACTTTCTTACTTATTCACTAGAGAGTTCTCAAAGGGAATAATCATAAAATAGGGAGGTAACTCTCAATTACTTATTACAGTGATGTATCTCATAGGGCTTGTTTTCTTTGTTAATGGTGGTATTCATGTCAAAGCCATCTTTATAAAAGAACAGAAATGACACTATTTACTCATAGCTGCGAGGATGAATGGGTTCATACCTTTCCAAGAGGATTATCCTAAAGTGAATGAATGACACCACTGGAGTGTGAACTCTCTGCGCTTATTCAAAAATAAGGTTCCTGAGTCAATATCGAAGAAGGCCGGACTGGCACATCAGCCGGAACATTTTGCAGATAACAATAAGATGCGACAATAGTTGAATAATCCAAAAAATAAATACTTACAATTAGTTCAATATTGGCATTCCATGATGAGAAAGCCAGAATTTATTCATTGTAATTAAACCATATTTTATAAATATTTGGAATCAAATTACTGCTAGTTATGAATTTACTGAACCCCTCTGCCACAGGTAGGATGCAACACAAGTCAATTTTTAAGTAAGTTTAACAGGTTTGAATTCAGTGTTTTCCTTTTCTAGACTGGTTGCCAGATCAAGATTAAAGAGCCCAGTTACAGAATACACCGACTCTGCCTCCCCAATATCTGTTGATGACTCCAGTCCATGACCAACACTCCACTTTGGCCTTTACTTGGGCTATCCAATCTCATGTCTTAACACCTATATGATTGCCCTTATGCAGTCGAGATGGCAGTGGCTGGGAGGACGTGATAGGTTTGGGGAATGTGTTCATCACCATTGCATACCCAGAGTGGTAGTACCTGTTAGGGTTCTATCTATGAAATATGTGCATTAAATCCACTATTAGCACTATGGCAAACAGCCTCTTAGATAGACATGAATGCCTTTTAGCTATTGACTTAGATGGGAGTGGGCTAGAGCAATGTAACACAAGGCTGTTTACAGGCAAAAAATTCTAAGTGTTCACTTCAAGGTTAATTAAAAAGGCATTCATTGTTTTCTTTGTAGGAAATGGATATGTCTATCAAAGTTCAAACATAAGAGGCTGTTTGCATTTTACATAGTGCTATATCCTTGGGAAAGGTATTTTTTGTTTTGTTTTATGTATCAACCTCAGTGGGTCATTTATGCCAACAGTTTGGAAATAAATCATTAATGAAACAGTGATAGAACCCTAACAGGTACTACCACTCTGGGTCAGAGTGGACCAGGGAGCAATGGGTGATGAAGGGGTGCTCCACATTCCCAAACCTGGAACATAACCATCAGATAGAGTTTAACGTCATTCCCAGGATATGAAGACTCCAGCCACTGCCATCTAGCACATATATGATAAAAAGGGTTGGGACTTGCCATAAGGGCAATCATATAGGGTTAGGGCTTGACATGACAAGCATTAATTGGAGGGGGCCTCTCCGACTGCCCGTCTAGCCAAGTAAAGGCCAAAGTGGAGTGTTGCAAGTCATGGACTGGTTAGCCACCTGGGTTCCATCCTTAAGCATCATGGGTCACCACCCACGGCCAACAGATGGCCTATTGGGGGAGTCTTACCCCTCTGCAGAGTGCAGTCGGTGTTTCTAACACCCCAGCCAACAGAGCTTTGGGTAAATACTAGGGCAAACTGGGCTCTTTAATCTTGATATGGCAACCAGTCTAGGAAAAGGAAAACACTGAATTCAAACCTGTTAAACTTTACTAAAAATTGACCTTGTGTTGCATCCTACCTGTGGCAGAGGGTTCAGTAATTCTATACTTAGCAGTATTTGATTCCAAATATTTTATAAAATTATGGGTTTAATTACAATGAATAAATTCTGGCTTTCTTTCACTCATGGAAATGCCAATATTGAACTAATTGTAAGTATTTATTTTTTGGATTATTCAGACTATTGTCCGCATCTTTGTTATCTGCAAAATGTTCGGCTGATGTGCCAGTCCGGCCTTCTTCGGATATTGTCAAACTCAGGAACCTTATTTTGAATAAGCGCAGAGAGTTCACACTCCAGTGGTGTCATTACATTCACTTTAGGACTAATCCTCTTGGGAAAGGTATGAACCCATTCATCCTCGCAGCTATGAGTTAAATAGTGTCATTTCTGTTCTTTTATAAAGATGGCTTTGACATTGAATAACCAACCATTAAACAAAGAAACCAAGCCCTAATGAGATACATCACTGTAATAAGTAATTGAGAGTTACCTCCCCTATTTTATGATTACTTCCCCTTTGGAGAACTCTCTAGTGAATAAGTAAAGAAAGTCGTCAAGGCGGCCTAATGTCGGTATGAGCCATACAGTGAGGAAGTCTATCCCCTTTTCACAAGCACTATACTAAGGAGATTATTTTAGTGTATGAGATGGAGCACCACACCTACCATCAGCTCCTCACTTTACCATACAGATCCCAGTGTTACTTATACGCCAAGTTGGCAAGGGCCGGTATCGAACCTAGAACCTTGTGATTCCTAGCCGGACTCTCTACCGACTGAGCTAAACAGGCCCCTAAACTCTAAATAAGTGTACCAATTATTCTAAGTAGAATAAAGCTTCCAAATTCTATCGGTATTATCGTTTGTCATTACAAGGTAGTTTAAAATCATATAGGTCCTAGGGCTTGACGTGATCAGCCGAAATAAGTAATTGAGCTACCTCCCGTATTTTATGATTACCTTCCCATTTGGAGAACTCTCTAATGAATACTAGATCATATAAACTCTCAATAAGTGTACCAATTATTCTAAGTAGAATAACAATCACTTAAATAGGCCAGTAGGTAGGCTAGCTGACTGGAGTGGGAGATGCCTGAAAATAAAAGTGTGAGATATCATTTGTATCGAGGCAGCCAATTCCATACAGAGTTAAACATGCACTCATAATATGGGATAACACACTGAGTAGCATTACAAGCATTTAGCTGAAAAACCCTGACATCTTCAAATTTGCGACCTTAATCAGTTCAATTTGCAATTTCTCGAGTATTTATTAACCAATCTTAAAAAGATTTATATGGTTGGAAAGAGAATAGTAAATCTTCCTAATTATGTAACTTTTATCGGTTTTCATCAATTGAATTATTTTTTACAGCGAGTTAAAACCGTATTTTCGGTCGAACAGCTGAAAACAAAAATATGACCGTTTTTTTTTTTTTTTTAGGATAAATTTTACACGCTGTTTTGTTTTTCAAAATCAAAGTAGGTAATCTTTATCAATATTCCACTGGGGATATTTACATAATTCAAACGGTTCTGAACTCCATTTACACAGCTCTATATAACTAATGTGATTAAACAACATAACCTCAATAAAAAAAATCAACTGGGAATGCTACACTGAGCAGAGAGCATATCACTATTAAATACTTTTCAAGAAAACTTTTGCATCACTTTCAAGAAACCATGCTTTCTGAGTTTTAGTTATTATCTTTTTGTCTTCATGCTAAAGCGAATGCATTAAGTGAAAATCATTACAGCAAATATTTGGTATTATTTGTAATTTCATTCTTACTGAAATTTATTCAAACTTTATATGGACTAGCAAAATAAAAAAACAAAAAAAAACACCCTCCGGGCGATGTAAAAGTAAATTTTTGAAAGATATTGCTTGATGAGGTGGAAGTTAAAAATGAAATGTCGGAGAGTTTGAACCATAAATCATCAAATCATCAAATTTATTAAAGGAGTAAAAAAAATAAACAATTTGAAACTAAGTTATTAACTTTGAATATCTATTAAAATAAAACAAACTATATAAAAATATATGATACTGGGGATGTATCTATTAAAACTTGTTTTAAAAAACAATGAGGACTGTCTAATGTTGCATGCTCAAATTTTGAGTGTATTTATTCTATGTTATGACGATTTTGGGTATAGTGACGTAAGCAGTGACGTAGTTTTTGTTACAGACAAAAACTGGAAGATATTCTCCATTATTAATAGATATACCACAGTATGATAATTGAATTATTACATTTCATATGTCTAATTAAGAGCTATTGTAAAATTGTTCAATATGTAAAAAGTATAATCAACTTTTTTTTTTCTTTCTTTCTTAATGTTCGATTGAAACAGTGTTATCGCTTTCACATGCTCACCCCTCTCTCTCCTACTCTTTCTTATATTTTTATGTGTAGCATATTCTTTTTCTTCTCTTTCTTTATAACAAAATGGAATGGTCCACTATTTAGGTGACAACACTCATTCTGGGAGTAGAGGGGGGCAAGACCAACATCTTGGAACAAAGGACGCAAGACTGATATTGGGGAGCAAGACTAGCATTTTGACAAAAGGGGAACAAGACTGATTTAAGATAACATGCAGACAACTTCTCATACACTTCTGTAATAGTTATGATTTTTTTTTTGTTCATAAACATGATCGCCTATAAAAAAAAATCTTCCATATTCTATACCTACTGAGGTCAGTTTTTCCAGCGTCACAAGTGAATATCTCTCTATGTCTCTGTCTGTCTCTATGTCTATATCACTATCTCTATATCACTATCTGTATCTATCACTGTCTCTATCAGTCTATATCACGTCTCTCTCTATCAGTCTTCTCTCTCTATCAGTCTATATCACTGTCTCTCTCTATCAGTCTATATCACTGTCTCTCTCTATCAGTCTATATCACTGTCTCTCTCTATCAGTCTATATCACTGTCTCTCTCTATCAGTCTATATCAGTCTATAGTCACTGTCTCTCTCTATCAGTCTATATCACTGTCTCTCTCTCTATCAGTCTATATCACTGTCTCTCTCACTATCTGTCTATATCACTGTCTCTCTCACTATCTGTCTATATCACTGTCTCTCTCACTATCTGTCTATATCACTGTCTCTCTCACTATCTGTCTATATCACTGTCTCTCTCACTATCTATATCACTATCTATCTCACTATCTATCTCACTATCTCTATCTCTATCTGTCTATATCACTATCTGTCTATCTATCTCCAGTACTGCATGACATACTTCACATTAACTCAAGTGAAGGTCATAAAACACATGTTGCTAAGAGAAAATGGCCTAGATTTTGTCTAAATTCATTTTTAAATTCTTTTAAACCACCACCAAGAATTTTCAACAGATTACATATAATCCTTATTAGATATCAAAATTCAAAATTAAACTTTCAAAAAGAGAAGAGATAGAAAAGGTTTTACTTGTTGGAGATTATAAATTTGGCAATAAGTTTATCACTGATTGCCAGCAATGGCCAAATTATAACAAATTATGACGCTTTTGATCACCATAATTTAAAAAGAAAAGAAAAAAGGGTGTATGTGGCTTGCCTGTAATAAATGATAACATTGTCAATAAAAAGTGTGTATTTTTTGTACATGTTAAGTTATACCTTTTTTTATGTACCTTATAAGTTTTTTTTTCCTAACTGTAACTTCTTTACTTTCTGTGTTTTAAGCTCCCAATGCTTTCTGGGAATTATACATTTGAAAATTATATTATCACTTAGAGAGGTAAAAGAGAGTATAAGAAAAAAAAAAAAGAAAAAAACAAACAACATTTGTATAAAGAATGAATAAAATTAGATTGGCTTTTCTGATATTGGAGTAAAGTTCCTCCACTGGAAAATTTGGTTTATTGATTGGATTTTACAGCATGTAAACCCTTGGGTTATTTTATGCCAAAGACATTTTGTTTTTTATTCATTAGGTATTCAAAATTTGTTTTTGTAAACACATTTTTTTATCTATTCAACCCATAGATGGGTTGGTTGGTAAGATTTTATGGCATGTCAACCCCTGTTGGGTTATTTTATGCTGAAGACGTTGTTTCATTCATTCTTGATAGGTATACTTTTTTTAACTCATTTTTTTTCTATTTAACCCATATATGGGGTCCTAACAGGCAAACCACACCAGGTCAGAATAAACCTGGGAGTAATGGTAATGTAGGGATATTCCATATTCCTCAGAATTGGAACTTGCCCATCCAATAGAGCTTACCGTCATACCTAGGGTATTAAGACCCTCAGCCACCACTTTCTAGCACATATGATAAAAACGGGTTGGGGTTGGCCATAAAAACAATACAGCCATGAAAATCATATAGGTGCTAGAACATGACCAGACGATTGATCAAAAAAAGGCCTCTTTGACTGTCAAGCCTAAGTAAAGGGCAAAATGGAGTGCCACATGTCAGGGACTGCTCAGCCTCCAGAATTCCGTCCTTAAGCATCACGAGTCATTACCCATGACCATCAGGTAGCCCAATTTGAGGAGGGGGGCGTTCAACCTTTGGCAGGGGTGCAATCAGCATATTCTACAGGCCCAGAGGTCTGTAAAGTTTGTTATTTCTAAAAGATACTGGCAATTAAAATTAATAAGAACGAATAAATATAGGCAGAAGAGATTTCATAATTCATCCACATTAAAATCCAGGTGTCGGATCAAGCTAAAAGAATTGATAAAAGATTAATTAGAGAGGATATAAATATTGAAAAAATAAGAAATAAAATTTTAAAAATTAGGGTTAATACTTTCACTTTCACCTGAGAACAAGGTTAGTTTAGATAAAAACCAAAAGCAACCAATCAGAAGTTAGTAATACCATTCAAATTTCCTAAGATTGAAGCATTATTACTAATTTTTGACAAGTATTTTTTCTCATCTTTATTTCAATTTCCTTTCATTACAACTATCAGATTGTCATTCTATAATTATTAAGTAATATATATGGGGAAATATTAAGTCTATGGCAAGACTTTATGCTAAAGAATTTACCTTCATGTGATAGTTAACTTAATGTTTAGGCTATGAAAAGCAACTGGGTAATTACATGTCAAATCATCCAGAAAAAAAAAAAAAAAAAAATTTATCACCCACCCCCTTCAATTTTTCTGAAAATTTTCCAGGTGTAAATTATGTTAACATTAGACAATCCCCAAAAATTTGAGCTCCCAATTCAAAAAATTGACAGAGTTGTGTAGGTTTTTAGCTCTCTAAATTTGGTAGGGTTTGCGAAAAATGGTGACATTTTGTAATCTATTTTTGTTTGTAAAATGAGTTCTAGAGCTTCCCTACTACTGAATTTTGGGGATTGTCTAACTTTAACATAATCCACACTTGGACAAAATTTCAGAAAAAGGGGAAGGGGTGGGTGACATGGCCTGGGGGATTTAAAATGGAATTACCCAACTGAAAGATATCATCCAAATCTAGCCATACAGCCATATTCCTTATTTCTCCAAAACTTGGTCTTATTCTTTATTTCCAATCCATGCTGTTTTCTATTAATCATAGAATAATGATCTGATAATTATAATAAAAAGCAGTAGAAAACAATATGAAAGAAATGAAATACTAGACAAAAAATTAATGTTAGCAAGTTTAGTAAAGTTAATTTTAGTAGAAAATGATAAAATGTGTGTTTATTAATTTACCAGGATTCATCAGAAACAGAGTAGCAATCAAATTCACGATTATCCATGATGAAGTTCATATCAAGAGTATGATATCTGCTTTAAAAAAAATAAAAATAAGTAAAAATGGATTTAAATTTAAAAAATAAATAAAGGGAATAAAATAAATGAATAAATGAATAAAATAAAATCTTTTAAAAATCATCTTGCTACTAAACATTGTAAAAGCAAAAAATTGCTTTAAAAAATAAAGATAAATAAAGATTTATAAATTAAATAAGTGAAGAAAAATAATATAAGTGAAAAAATGAATAAATAAATAAAATAAAATAAATAAAAAAATCTTGCTACTGAACAATCGTTAAAAAAAAAAAAAAAAAAATCTAAAAATAAAAATAAAGATTCTGGTTTATAAATTTAATTTACTTGTTAATACTAAGTGTTGGTAGTCTATAGAATCAGGGAAAATATTAGCCTACTAGATATCCCAACTTTAAATGATCAGACATTTTTAAAGCACGTTTTTTTCTTTCTTTTCTTTTTTTTTTTTAAATAGGAGGAGAAGGAAGGATCTTAGATGTCATCAAATATCTTATTTAGAAGACCACAATTAATTATCATGTCAGCCGAGTAAATATTAACCTACCAGATATCTCAATTTCATTTATGAACAAAGACATTTTCTTATGAAAAATAATACAATAAAATTGAATACAATAGGTTATTTGATATCAACCATGATCTTTTTATCAATAGGTTTTCTATTGTATTGAGTATAAATGTAAAAATCAAACTATCATCTTTTGCAAATGAACAGCATATCAACCCATCTAGGGTTATGTTTATGCTTCGAGGTTAGGGAATTGTATTCATTATACATTCATATTTTTGTGTAGTTGATTCTTAAGAATTTTTTTGCACATAGTTGTATGATATCAAGTATCCCTATTTAAATCTAATAATTATATGGTTTCAGTAATTATTTATTACTAATAACAGTAATTTGTTTGCACTCAGTTGTATAGTTTGCAGTAACTAATGATAATCCTTAGTAAACAATTATAGCTTCAAATAACTCTTAATACAAATAATTTACAGTTATATGGTATTAGTATTAGATAGGAGTGAGTACCTGATAATTTTCTAAGATCTGTTTGACCTATATATAGGGCCCTAACATATACTACCACTCTGGTTCAAATAAGAATGTTTTTTCATCATCACTCAGAAAATAAAGGATGATTAAGTAACTTTATTTTTTAATAAATCAAAAATATCAAAACCAAATACTAGAAACATTTTTTTCATAAGCCTTTAAATCTATTATTATGTATAAATATTTATTTATGTTTTTAGAATGTTTAAAAAAAAGTTTACAAACTATTTGATAAGCCATAAAAAGAAAGGACGAAAAATGTACTGTCGAAGTGACATATCCATTTGCCGAGTAAAAAAAATATATAGCTCTTAATTTTAAAGCAATTTATTTTTCTTCAGAACACTAAATCAACCTTCCCAAATTTAAATTTCTCTTTTTTTTTTTTTAGATTACTTATTTAATTCAAATTTGAGGTTTAGTTTAGCTCAGTAGGTAAAGTGTTCAGCTGGGAACCACAAGGTTCCTGGTTCGATACCAACCCTCACCAACTCAGCGTCTGAGTAGCACAGGGATCTGTGCGGTAAAGTAAGGAGTTGATGTGACCTCAGACTCTAAAAAACAATTTCCTTGGTCTAGTGCTAGTGAAAAGGGGATAGACTCCATCACTGTCTGGCTGATACAGACTTTAGGCCACCCTGACGATGACTTATTCGTACAAGAAACATGAGATGCACTCTTTAACTTTGGTTAGGCAATCAGTCTAGGAGAGAGAAATCTGAATTCAAACCTGTTAAACTCTGCTTAAGAAACTGACCCTGTTTCACATCCTGCTCATGCGGAAGGGGGGGGGGGTAAATATATATATATATTGAGGTTAGATAAACACTATTGACCTCAGTGACCCTACAGCCATGAGAGTCAAAATTCCTTTACACACTCACGTACTAAATCAGTCTTGGCACACGTGCGACTGGTAAATAAAACAAACTTTGTTTACAGTCCACACATTGGCTGCATTTACTGAAATTTCGTATAAGTAAATCTGAAGTCAGTTTGGATTGATTTATGAGTTTGTTAAAGCCAAAATTTATTATATTGATTTTAACAGCATGTCAACCCATCTTGGGTTATCTTATGCCAAGAGCTTAGGAAGCTACATTCATTGTACATTTATATTTACAAATATTTTGTGTAGCAGTTTCTTAAAAGTCTTATGATTAAAAGTTATATGCAGCTCAGCTGAAAAGTTCATAGGCTGACCAAGATACTCTCATTGAAAGTAACCAAATGTGGTTTATTTTGCAAAAGTCCCCCTTGTGATCCATACACTTCTTCCATCAGTGTTGCAGTGCTTGGATCCATTGGCCCAAAAAAATTATCTGCTAATATGACATGAACTTTTCAGTCCACTTTTGTATGATATCAAGTATTCCTATCCAAAACAAATAATTTGCACACAGTTGTATGGTTTCAAATATTACTATCTAATACTAATAATTCATACACAATTATATGGCTTTAAGTAACCATTTCTAACTAATAATAGTCATTTGTTTGCACACATAAGTTGGTTATTTCCTATAAGTCCAACAGAAACAAAAGGGGAACCACTCTTGACTGATAAATTATTTATTTATTTATTGATCTACTAGGAAAAAAGAAGATGGGGTTAGGGTTAGTTTAATGGGAAAATAAATAAATAATTTATCAGTCAAGAGTGGTTCCCCTTTGTTTATGTTGGACTTCTAGGAAATAATCCACAAGTCATATGGTATCTCATAACTAATAATCCTTAGTAAACAATTCCAGCTCCAAGTAACTATTCTTAATACAAATAATTTACTTAAATGGTATCAAGTTTTCTATCTAATACAAATAATGTTTATACATATCTATTTGACTCATAGATGGGACTAACAGGTACTACCACACCGGGTCAGAGAGTGGCTTATTGTTGGTACCAGCCAAATAGCAAGGGTAGTCTATACCCTTTTCACTAGCCAAAGACCAAGGAAATTGTTTTTGTTGAGGTAGAACACTGCACCTAGCATCAACTCTCTGAGATGCTTTACTGCACTGATCAGGTGACCAAGCTGTGCTATTCATGTGCTGAGTTGATGGGGACTAGTATCGAACACAGAACCTTGTGATTCCTTGGCAGATGCTCTATCAACTGAGCTAAACTGGCCCCTATTAAAAAGAGTATCACTGAAATTACCTTTTGTGCAAAAGTTATAAAGATTTGATTTATATTTAAAGATATTTAAAAATTAAAATTTACATAGTAATAGCATTGAAATTCTATTTAAAATTGTCTGGCATTTGTCAATCCTAAATGTAAACAAATTAATTATGGAAGCCCAAAACAATCAATTTTTTTCTTTTTATTCATCCTCACTGAATGTCCCTATATTTGCAACCTTGTTCATGTTGGATGTAATTTTTTAATCATCCAAATTCTCAATATAACATAACTATGAGATGCTAATTAGAATTCTTCACTCCTACAAAAATGTACTAATATCATTGTGGACCATTGTTATAATAGGAACCCAAGATATTCAGAGGTCGTTAAGTATAAATTAAAGCTGAAGAAAAAAAAAATTAAAATTATATACACAATATAGCTGGTTAAGAAAAGACAGTAAGTACAATAATCTCTTTATGGAATTTACAGTGTTGTATATTGTTTTATTATATAAAACTAGCAGGACCCGTGGATATACCACAGCATGATAATTTAATTATTACAACATTTGATATGTTTACTTAAGAGCTATTGCAAAATAGTTCAATATGTAAAAAGTATAATAATCCAGATTTAATTCTCCCTCAATCTTTGTCTTTCTTTCCTTCTTTTCATTATGTTTGATTGAAACCGATTAGTGTTATCACTTCTGCACGTTCATACCCCTCCCTTCTCTATCTTTTTCCTTACTTTCTAACTTATATTTTTTTGTGTAGCATGTTCTTTTTCTTCTCTTTATTTCTTTATAATAGGAATGGAATGGAATGGTCCATTATTTAGCTGAGGTGACAACGCTCATAAGAAATAAGAATTCAGCAGATAATCAACACCACATAATAAGAATTTACATTTTTGCATTTCATCTTGGACGGTCTCATTTTTAACCAGAGGGTCTTGCAAGATGATAATAGTCAGTAGATTAAAGAACAAGAGTATTAATATATAGATCATAAAGTAAAAATAAAGCTGTAGAGTTATCAGCCAGACAATGAGGGAGTATATACCCTTTTCACTAGCGCTAGACCAAAGAGATTGTTTTTTAGCATCTGAGGTGGAGTTTCACACCTACCATCAGCTCCTCCCTGCTACTCATATGCAGAGTTGGCGAGGGCCAGTATCGAACAAGGAACCTTGTGGTTCCCAGGTGGACGCTCTACCAACTGAGCTAAAGCGAGAATTCTATTACATTTTACAATGAGGCACTCTAGCAATTGATAGCCGAGTTACCTTACAACTAATGGACCTAATTCCAAAAATCTATATAAAGCAATTTAATATTGGCTGAAGCAACTGCAAATGCCTAACAGAGTTACTTATACAAAGCACATTACTGCTTATTAAAAAAAAAAGAAAAAGAAAGAAATGATAATGTAAAACAAATTCCAAAGGATTTGCAGCAAATGCACTGAGGAGTGGCTGAGAGAGAGAGAGAGTATTGAACAAGATGAGATTAGCTAGTCTAGAGAGATTGGTGAATTTGCATATGTATGAAAAGAAAAATGTTAAGAGTAGTAAAACTAGTTAGAGTAGAAATCAAGAAAATAAGTTTAGTTAATATGAAATTGGATTGGACTTGTAATTTTTTGAAGTTAATTTGATATATAAAACTTTCTGTTATAGATTTTGATTACTGATCAGATTAATTAATTAATTTGTTGTTAGGAATTGAAGTTCAAAAAAGGAAAAATGACTAAGAAAAAAAGGAAAAAAAGCACAAAAAAAGGAAAAAAAAAAAGGGAATAACAAAAAAGAGGAAAGAGAAGAAAAAGGGAATAAAGAAAAGAAAAAGAATTAAAAAATAATAATAGGAAAATAATAAAGGAAAAAAGAAGAAAAACAAAAAAAAAAAACAGTAAAGAAAAAAAAAAGTAAAGAAAAAAAAAAAGAAAAAAAAAACAGTAAAGAAAAAAAAAAAAGTAAAGAAAAAAAAAACAGTAAAAAAAAAAAGAAAAAAAAAGTAAAGAAAAAAAAGAAAAAAAAAAAAAGTAAAGAAAAGTAGAAGGAAATGGAATGAAAAGGATAAATTTAAAAAGGTAGTAGAAAACAAAGATCAAAAATAAGTTCAATAGATTGTTATAGAACTTATAGAATTAGTTATTATATTGCCACACTATTATATATATCAAAGTTCAATGCTTAAAAAATAACTTAAAAATCTAAACTAGGATTTTAAACATTTTATGTAATCCATATTAAACAAAATATTACAGAATGCTAAATTACTCTATTAATCATGACAACTTCTTTTAATACAATGATTAATTCTTCTGAGAATTGAAATTTTTAAGGAGCTGAAATAACAAAAATAAAATAAAAATTTAAACAATTTCAGTAGAAACCAAAACATTTCAATCTTTCCAATCCAATATTGTCCAAAATATAATATTATCAAAATGGCATACACAAGTCATGCAAAAATTAATCAAAGAATAAAAAATTAGATAATAATTTTTGTTTCCAATCCTTTTGTAAAACAAAAAAATAAAAAATAAAAAAAATAAGAAAACAAAAAAAAAGACACTGAAATTGAATATTTTCGCATCCACATGCGACCAGTAAATTTACTTAGTATCCCCTTCCACCAAGTAACTTTTACAATTAATATTTTTTGTTAATCCACATTCAATGCAACATTTCAACATGGAGTAAATCAAAAATAAATAAATAAATAACCTGGAAAGATTAATTCAGTTGAGATTTTTTAGCTAGACAAAATGACAAAAAAACAGCAGCCATTTTTAATGTATACATGTAAAATTCAGCAGCCATTTTTAATGTATAGATGTAAAATTTAACAAAAAAAATGACCAGATGAGTTTATTTCCTTCTGGACTTAAAATAAATAAATAAATAAAAGATAAATTTTTAAGTCAATGTATAATAGTCAAAGCAACAAACATCTCAAAGAAATTGCATGCGCATAAAAGGCAAATGCATATTAGAGTCTTTTTGGTTTCTAAGCAATTTGTTAAGTATAAATACAGGTGTATGAAAATAAGTAGACAAATCAAGATAAAGAATTTGTTTAACATTGAACCAACAGGATTCCATTGGTTACACATCTAAACTTACTTTAATAAATAATAATTATATCAGCTATTTTCACACACCTCCACTCCACCAAGAATTGAGGATTCTAAAACTTGACAAAATCAACAGATCCAAGTTTATTCTAATTACCTAACCTAACTTATATTTACTAGCAAATATATGCACCCTCCGGGTGCAAGTATTTAAGTTTTAATGTAATGAAATATCGTATTAAATTAGAGGTAGACAAAAAGATATGTAACAGAGTGGGGGTATAATAGGAAAATAGAAATGAAACTTACTCTTCCATCACTCCCGTCTTTCATTGCTGATTTTTACTTATTTAACAATTTAGTTAAATTAGGAAATAAAGAATAAAATGACAGTTATTTTTTTCTTGTTAATGGATTTCATTTAAGATTCATTGAAGAGATTTTTGCTTATATTCATTAAAATAAAACCAAACAGTTAGAAATCAATAATACTAAGCACATATTTAATAAAATCACATTTTTAATATCAATATGCAAATTAGCCTTCCCATTCACACTGCAAACCGCTATTTTTTGTATATATAAATACAATTGCATGTTATTTGTATGTAGATATGGACAACACTAATAAAAAGGTGAAGAATTTTTATTAATAATTGAGGTTTAAATATAAATAAAATCATGGAGAATGTGATGTAAATAACTATGTTAATTGTGACTCGATTAGTAATATAGTTTCGGTTACAGACAGAAAAACACACAATCTCCATTATAATAAGATATTTTCATCTTTATATTTTTTTTATTATCTTTCAGGGTTTTCTAATGCTCATTGTCTGATTAGCTCCTTAGCTAAAAAATTATATTTTCTAGAATTTTGGATTGTATTATGTAATCATTTTATCTCTATAAAAAAAATATTGTAATATGTAATTATTTTATCCTGGAAAAAAAGACTTCCGGACCACCTTGTACAATTTTCTTTTTTTTCTTCAAATTAAACTTTTTCTGGATTGATATAAACCAATGCTTATGCTTAACATCATCAATTGTACAATTTCTCTAGAACTTATTGCAAATGTTAAATGAGAGCAAAATCAATTTTTCTTTTTTTTTTTTTTTTAATCTTATTATAATTGAGATTATGTAACTGTCTGTAACCAAAACTATGATTTCCTTAGTTATTTAAGTTATATTCTCAACAATTATGAAATAGTGATTATTTAATCTTAATTAGCATCTTATTTAATAACGATGTCTCTATTAAAGTTTAGTTCAGTTAGATTTGCCATAAAACTGCCCATATCATAAATGCATTTAAAATCCTGAAATATGTGTTATATATCTCCAAGAAAGAAAGATTTACATAGTATATGTGGGAAAAATTTGTATAATGATTTTAACAAAACTGGGTTTAATAAATGATTATTTGATGTTACTGATTTCTAATACTATCATGTTATTCTTAAACATATTAAAAGCAATCCTATATATAATTTTATAGAGAAATGAATTAAATGGGTAATATTTTATATTCGTTCTTAATTTTGTTAGTCTTTCTAATTTGATATAATATTTCATTACATTAAAACTTAAATATTTGCGCCAGTGGGTGCATACTTTTGCTAGTCTCACTAATTTTGAGATCATCATCTGCAATATTAATGTCTATCATAGAGTTTTCCTGATATTTGCTTTTTTTTTTTTGCTTTTTTTTTCTTCCTCAAAAAAGAACTATTGCAAAAGTTAAATGAAAGCAAAATAAATAAACTATTTGAAAAAATAAAAAGGAAGAAAAAAACAAAAAAAAAAAGGAAGAAAAGGAAAGAGAGAGAGAGATCTCACTAATTATGACAAATCACTAGCAACATTAATGTCTGCTATGTAAATTATTCTAGCAATCAAGTGCTTCCTGGTAACTTGAAGGAGACTAAAAATGGTGTCAAGCCATCAGTGGCTGGATTTATGGAAACCATTGATAAGATCTGCAGCGTAACGATAATGATTTTAAAACCACATTAATGTTAAAGAGTCAACATGATAAAATCAATGTGGGCATCTATTGAGTCTTAAAACTAATTCTAACATACTTTCTTAGCAGTTTTGAATTTACCAACAAAGATACTTATGGCAAATAAATGAAGGCTGGCTGAAAAGTTCAGAGACTGACCAAGATACTTTCATGGATTGTGACCAAATGAGGTTTACTTTTCAACATAGTAGCCCCCACTCTTGTTCACACACTTCTTGCATCAGTGTTGTAGTGCTTGGATCCCATTGGTCAAAATAGTCATCAACAGCAGATATAATATCATCCTATGAACTTTTCAGCCCACCCACATGTGTAAAAGGTCTACAAATGCATTAAATTTACCATTTCTAATTAACATAATATTTGTGGACTTTTCCTTTTACATACCGTATATACTCACAGATTATTATTATTTTTATTTATTTATTTTTTTTTTTTTTTTAAACCAAAATTCTGCCAAAATTAGAGGTGCAATCTATCCATTTAACAAATGCAAAACAGCATTATTTTAATTTTTATTTACTCTTAACATCCTGTTGAGAATTTTTTTTTTTTTAAGTCCAGAGCATTCCTATAAGGATGTATAAAAAAATGGCTAAAAAATGACCTTTGCATCTAATGTTACCTGTTATTCCCCTTAAATCAAAGACTTCTAAATATGTTTAATATTACATTTAAACAAAGGCTATCATTTGGGGTGGATTAGGAAAACGAATGAGACTTCTGGCCGGGTGGAATGAGGTGGTATAGGACTTTAAGAGTTAAGTTACAACGATTCAGTCTTGATGAAGTTAAATAACTATGCTAATGCATAAATGATTAAAACATTTTCTTAAGTCTTCAATATTGTTTCTAACTGTTTTGTAGATAATTATTAATTTTTTTATTATCAAGTTGACTGTTACACTTTTGACCTAGGCTCATTTACGATTATAGTACTAACAAAAATGCAACCCTTATTTTTCTATGTTTGCATTATGCATCACAAGTGTTCTAGATTTAATATTTGTAAGCAAAGTCTTGAAACAAAAGGTGAATAGTTTTATGTTAGAATAGGTAATGTAACTAGCCAAATTATAATGTGATCTATCTATGGGCCAACCACAAACACCCACTTTGACAACCACAAATTAGGGGTGCAACCTTTCCATGAGTATATACGGTAATTCTTTGTTGAATATTAACAGCATATGAAGGCACGTGGTATAATGGTTAGAATCATAGCAGATGGACTCGACGACCCAAGTTCAAACCCTAGACAAGGCTGTTTGCATTTCACATAGTGCTAATACCCTTGGGAAAGGTATGAATCCATATATTCTCCCTTCAGCTATGGGTAAAATAGATAGGGCAGACTGGAATAGATAACCAGTCTCGAAGGAAAAACTCAGATTTTGAAAATCCTGAGGTCAGTTGTTGATTGGGTTTGTTGCATTCCTTGTACACCAATTCTTTCTAATCGACTGTGCTAAAAAGTGTGGATGGTCCAACACAAGCCTTCACCACTGTAAACAAAACACTGTGATGGTTGTTCATTAAATGAACCCTCATATGTCAAAATCGATAAGAGAGTCTATTAATAGCATAGTTATACCCGTACTTGATATTACATAATGTTTAATACATTATATTGATATATAGAAAGAAACTAGATTAAAACAAATTGAATAACCCTTTCTTCAATAATAACCTTCAGTTATATATTTTATAATAATAATCATCACAAAGAGATTTTGTTTCTTTCATTAAATTTGCTAAAGTTGGGATTTAAGGAATTAATTTCAGAGGTTGCACTTTGTGTACAATTTTTTAATATTTCAAAACCTAATCAAAATAAATCCCCTGAAAAAATTAAAATAAAATTAAAATAAAATAAAAAGTAAAGTAAATAAACGAATAAATAAAAACATAATCCTTTTGCGATAATGATATTCTGGCTGTATAGCTGGAAATAGAATTACACAACCTTTTGATCAGTAATCTCTAATCCTCTTGAGACAAAAGTCATAAAATAAATACAAAAGATAAAAAATTTAAAAAAACCAATGCAGCCAAATTTTCATCGTAACTATCATGAACTTAATACATAATGTCAAATATATTGTTTAAACATTTTTTCACAAACCAATTTTTAATAAATGAATAAATAAGTGTATAAAAGTTTTTGAAATACACATACTGACACATACATACACACACACAAGTAAAATAGAAAAATGGGATAAATTTGAATGAGATGGTGAGCAAGGGTCAGTTGTGTATGAAATGACTTTACAATATCAAGAGAAAAACAAATGGATGAATGCAGTGAGAGTAAGAGACAGCAAGCTAGGAAGTGAGGGAGAAAGGTGTAAAAATAATTTTAAAAATGGAGTAAATGTGCAGGGGGAGAAAAAGAGGGAGAGAGAGAGAGATATGGTGTGAAAATTTCATGTTTGTAGACAGAAGAATTCATAGGAGACATTCTTTGAAACAAGAGTAAATCTCCTAAACTCATCTTTTTTTCCTTTTTTTGTTCTTTAGTCATTGGAAGTTTAAGCCCTACTCTTTCATGAGGGATTTGAATAAAGCCTCTTTCCCTCAATTCAGTTATTTCTATTTACATGTGCTTTACATCTCATTCTAAGTGAATATTTCAAAGAATATGAATCCTAATTCTGCCCATGGTTTCTATCGTATATTTTTTATGATTATGATATAAGCGATTTCTATTAGAATTAATTCATTTATAAGAATCAATCATTTTGTTAGTACACTAATTCCACAATAACCTTTGACAAATTCCTTATATATATATATATATATATATATATATATATATATATATATATTATATATATATATATATATATATATATATATATATATATATATATATGAGGTAGGTAAAAGGATAGTGAACAAGAAATGATAACTCAAAACAAATCTAAGAGTTGAAATATTTTGTCCGATTTATACGGACATCCTCAGTCAAAATATATATATATATATATATATATATATATATTATATAGTGATGCTGATAGCTTTTTGATTTAGTGCGTCCTTGGGTGCACATATTTGCTTTGAATGAATCCTTCGGGAAAATTTATGGGTCCCAACTAAAGTTTCTTAATAGATTGTAGGGTTTTTATTTATAATCTGAGAGATAATTCATAATAAACCCTACAATTTATTAAGAAACTTTAGTTAGGACCCATAAATTTTCCCGGAGGACTCATTCAAAGCAAATATGTGCGCCCAAGGATGCAATAAATCAAAAAGTTATCAGCATCACTATATATATATATATATATAGCAAGAAAGTCCATTGCAATTTTCATTAACCTACTTTATATTCAAACTATTTTACCCTTTATATTCAATAACGTTTACCTCAATTTATACTTGTCCCCCCCACCACCATTGTAAAACATTAACATTGTTTAATTTTCATGAAAAAGCTGGAAGAAAGATTAAATGGAAATCAGAGAGAATGCATGTTATTATAGGCGCCCCCTCCCCCCCTGCTCAACATTCCACCAGCCTTTTTTCTCAATCTAATTCAGAACTTAGACCTTCTCCAATGTGTGTAGGGCATGGAAAATAATAGGGCATACTGTCACATGGACATTAGGGTAGATTGTCCGCTCGTTCTCCAATTTGTGTATCTTTAGAGCCAGAAACAAAAGTTCTAAGAATTCTATATCCAAACTTTTAGACCTCATTTCTTAAGACTTTATAAAAGAATTAGTAAAATAGATCACTAATTAGGACTGAGCCTATTCTAGTAGTGACCACCCCAAGTGGATTTAACAGATTTGAATTTAGAGTTTTCCTTCTCCTAGACTGGTTGCCTAACAAAGTTAAAAAGCCCAGTCTGCCCTACTATTTACCCATAGCTGGAAGGAGAGTAGTTGGATTCATACCTTTCCCAAGGGTATTGACGTTATGTGAACTGTAGCTTCGTCCAGGATTTGAACTCGGGTCGATGAGTCTATTTCCTATGACTAACCATTACACAACACACCTCCAACAAAAAGTAAATATAAATGAAAATTACTGTAAAAACTAAGATTTACAAATAATGAAGTTATCCAATTAGTAACTATCCACTAAGTAACTAAAATCAGGGTGAATTTAAAATCAGTGTGTCCATTATCTTATTATAATGGAGATTGTGTGTTTTTCTGTCTGTAACCGAAACTATATTACTACTCAAGTTACAATTCCCTTAGTTATTGACATCACATTCTCAATAATTTTATTTTAATTTTAACCTCAATTATTAATAAAATTCTTTTACCTTATTCATACTGTTAACCATATCTACATACTAACAACGTGCAATTGTATTTATATATACAACAAAATAGCGGTTTACAGTGTGAACGGGAAGGCTGATTTGCATATTGATATTAAAAAATCGAATTTAATAAATATGTGCTTAGTATTATTGATTTCTAACTGTTTGGTTTTATTTTAAATGAATATAAGCAAAAATCTCTTCAATGAATCTTAAATGAAATCCATTAACAAGAAAAAATAACTGTCATTTTATTCTTTACTTCCTATTCTAACTAAATACTTAAATTAGAAAAATTAACAATGAAAGACGAGAGTGATGGGAAGAGTAAGTTTCAGTTGTTCTATTTTCCGATTATACTCCCTCTGTTCCAAATCTTTTTATCTACATTCTTATTCAGTTTCATTAGCCTTTCTAATTTAATATCATATTTTATTATAAAATTTAACTAAAATACTTGCACCCGGAGGGTGCATATATTTGCTAGTATACATAATGGATGAACTGGTTCTTGATCATCACTGGCAAAAATCCATAACCAATTTATAGCTGAAAACTTGCTCTATCCAATAGCATTATTGTGCTCCCTGTATCTATAGTACCTTCTGTGGAAATAGCAAGTATTACTTTTGGATTAGCCCCTCATAGTTCTTATTCTTCTAATAACTAATTATAATATCTCAACAAGAGTCATTAAATACATATCAAAACAGATTTTGGTATAGAAAGACCTATATGGGTCACATAGCAGTAACTGTAATCTCCTTTTGTCTTGATACCATAATAGCAAAAAAAAAAAAAAAAAAAAAAAAAAAATTTTTCTTTTGTGACTTGTACAATTTCGGAGAGTAGGTTACATTCGTATCTGCATTCCCAGATAGTGAAAGGTTGAATTGTCTATTCCAGATTCCACTACCCACCAGCCGAGTAAGAATTATTGAAATTATATAAAAGTAATTAAAAAAAAAAAAAAAAAAAAAAAAGTTAATAAAAAGTAAATAAATTAAGAAAAATAATTAAGAAAGGATTTTCTTCAAAATGTTGCCACAATGTGAAATGCATTTTTTTTTATATAGACATTTCTGCTTATAACATAAAATAAATACCCAAACCAAAAATTAAATTTAATGTGAAAAATATTTACATATTCATTTTTAAAAAATGTTCATGTTTATTAACTGTTACAGAAGCCCAAATCCATTTTATAACCTTCAATCAACATGAAGAATGGCTTGGTTTGGTTTCTTTATTTTAAATGGCATATCAACCTTTATTAGGTTATTTAATGCCAAAGCCATCCTTGTAAAAGAAGAGTAACAGTACTATTTAACCCATAGCTGGGGAAGAATGGCTTATACAATCATATAACACTCAATATAATCAAGTGGCATAAAGAAGATCTGCTATAAAAGTTCAATTTTTTATAGAATATGCCATGCTAGAGTTGGCTTGGTGCAAGAAATATTTATTAAAAAAAAAAAAAAAAGCAATACTAAATTTATCAAAGCTTTTTAGTGCAGAGAGCAACTAAAGTTGGCCAAATATACTTAATGTGTGAACGCAAAATACAATTCTAGTTCACATTACTTTAAAAAATTTGAATCTTGTTTGATATACTTCGTCCAGAGTAAAAAATAAAGTAAAGAAAGAAAAGAAAAACCCTTATTAGTGGTAAGTCTTTAATTAAACAGTCATTTCAGTGTATAAATAATTTCTCTTATAAACATGTTTTGCAATATACCTCTGACATCAATAGTGTATGGTCATTGTGAAACCCCAATGATTTTTTATTTTTTATTTGTAAGCTTTTTTATTTTTTATTTTATAGTCAAAAGTGTATTCCAGCCATTAAATTTCTTGCCAAATGCTCCGCACAAAAAGGTAACATAAAAATTTATATAGAAATGTTATTCATAATTCTATATTATTATTCAGTATTTTTTTCATGTTTTTTTTTTATTTATTTATTTTACTGAAATATAACAAATACTTTTTTTTTTTAAAAAAAGGATACATTTTCACAATTGGGTATCATTTGAAGAATGATAAAAAAATAAAGGAAAGGAAAGGGAATAGATTGATTTATAGTGCTATTAAACCGATACTATATCCCAATTTTAAAAAGACAATAAAAAAAATAATAGCCCTGAAGAGAATCTTGATACTGGTAAATTTTCCAGTTTCTTCCCCATTGCTAAAAATTCTTTGTTTATTATTATTTCTGACAAATAGAAATTATGTCCAGTTAGTAAGATAACAAATGAATTTTTAGATGAAGCATTATCCATCATTATTGATTTTAACTTATTTTCTTTCATCTTTAATTTTCTATCTGTCCCTCAACCGAACATTTAGGAAAACAAAGAAACTCACTCAAGTCACCATTTCTTGACAGTAAATAACATAACAGATTGGAAATGATACTCCTGTGCAAGACTTTAAAAAAAAACAAATTAAAAAAACTTTTTTTTTATGTATCAGGAAAGCCAGATTAATTACACCAACTGCTCTGCTAACAAAGTTACAAGAGCTATTAGCATTGCAGAAGCTCCAATCAGACCTATAACTCATCCTCTACTCTGTCTTTCAATCTTCTTTGGCACCATGCTTATTATTGCTTTTAAAAGCAGACTTGATCCTTTACTACGGTTTCCAATCTGTGTTATTACTGTTGCAGAAATAATGACTTAATTGAGTTGCAATAAAAAGAAAGTAAAAAATTAAAAGATGAAAGAATATGTCAAAATTAACAACAATGTTTGTGTGGCCATATTTATTCTTCAAGATATTTAACGGATTTCAAACACTGTCCAGTTTTCTTAAATAGGAAGTTAAAAGGTTTGATTATAATAGTCTGTAATAACATTTGAGCTACAGACAGACAAAAATTTAGGTATATTCAAATTATACAGTTTTGTTTTTAATGAACCAACGACGAGGATGAGCCAAAAGTTTTGCAATATTTTGATATGTGCCAGTTTCTGGCACATATATCATGTGACCTAAGTAGTTCAAGCTGTAAAAAGTACCTGCTGTTATTGGTAGTTATGTGGTAATTGGTGTGGTGACATGTTGTGCATTGCTTCACCCCATATGTGATTTGAGAGCCACACAGATGAACGTGCAATGTAGAAACTTATGCTTTACAAGTTCGAACTTGGCCATATCGTTGCAGAAGCAACTAAAAACATTTGTTGTGCAAAAGGTGAAAGCGCGTTTTATCACAGTATGGTAACCAGATGGTTCAAAAAATTTTGCTGGGATTGCAAGAACCTCAACGGTCTCATAAGATCAGGTAGGTCTAAACCGTGGATTCAAAGGTCATGCTCCAAGCCATAGAGGTAAATCCGATGTGTAGCATTCCATAGTCCAGTGTGGTTAGTTGCTTTCAAAACCTTGGCAAAAGCATTTAGAGCTGACAAATTGTGCCTCACATTACTAAAATATTGCAAAACTTGACTCACCATAGTTATTGTGGTTTTTTGTTTGTTTGTTCTTTAATGAGAGTAATACAAACCTTTTTAGAAAACTTGGTCAATCCATAAATCCTATACAAAATCTGGCAGAAATATTGTAATCTTTGAAAAGAAATCGAAACTCAGATTCTCACTGATATTCCTACACAATCTTGGGCATCACAAATATGAATTATAAAATTTTTAAAGATAATTGGTATTATTCAGATTTTTCAGTCTGTTGTCCTCATCTTTATCTTTATATACATGTTTCAGTCAATGTGCCCTTTGGAACTTGGAGTTGACAAGAAACACCCAAAGAAGCCTGGAAACTGAAATGTGTATATAACAATAAAGATGAGGATAACAATTGGAAAAATTTAATAATACAAATTATCAAGCCTCATCTAATAAAATTCAGATATGATCATATTGAAATTCTATTTACTACAAATAAAATTTTGAAAACCCACTAAAGATATAAGCTAATCAATTTAGCAACTTGAACCAAATTTGTCAATTTTTATTTCTGTTAAGAAAAAAAAAAATAAATTGGTATTAAATTTAAAAGTTGGCCAGAGTAATTATTCAATATTTTTTTTAACATCAAAAATGTTTAGTGTTATCAGATATAAAAATAAAAAAAGATTTTGCAATGGGAAACTGGGGGGGAAAAAAATTATTTTTAAACTTGTGAAGGGAGGGTTTAACGATAAATCTGAGTTCTTTACACGGATTTACCTCCTTTTGGATGTGGAAATTTCTGTATGTTCTGACATCATCTTTTGACCTGGGAGGAGGAGGAGGAGTAGGAGGCATCAAGACATTCTACAATAAAGACAAGCAACAGTCAATATTGATTTAACACACACAGGCTTTTTTGGAATTTGAAGAACGTTGGTCATGGATGCTGTTGAATGCTGCTCCCACAGCTGGACACCAAATCAAGCAGTAACAGCAAGCAATGACCAATGGAAAAGAAAATTTAAGAAAGAAAATTTTTAAAAATAATAAAGTACATTAAAATTGTATTTGGGTAAATGGTTAAATGGCTTAGAATATTTTAATGCAATTCAAAATGCAAAGTGTTTTCTTTTTTTTTCTTTCCATTTTTTTTTTTTTTTTTTTTTTTTTTTACAACAGAAATGTACTGCTTATAATTTATCATAAAATATTAAGAGAAGAAGAAGAATACAAATTAGTACAATAATATGGAGAGTAGAGATAAAAGGTTTAATTCATCTCTCCTCTGTCTAGATTCTTTACACACACCAAACAGGGCGGATTTAATTTACCACTTTTTTGGTAAAAAATATTTACTAATCTTTGCTGCAAATGATGAGCTGTGAAGATGGTTCAAAATGTATATAGTATCATACAGTACAAGACTCATTTTTATACTGAAACATTTTAATCTTTTAAAGATATCCGAAGAAAAATAAACTGGTCAAATTACGATATTGATCAACATAAATAGAGTACCTAGAATTTTAAAAAGTCCAGAATTTACAGAAAATTTTTTATGAATTACAACATTTAAGTTTGGAACCCAGCCAGTTATAAAACAATTTCCAGTTACCTTTAAATTTTAACTGTAGGATTAAAAAAAAAAAAAAAAAAAAAAAAAAAAAAAACCTTTAAAAAGAAAAGTTATACAAAAATGTCCTCTTCACAATATTATTGTACTAAACCTGATTTTAACCCAACTTTCTTTTACAGTGAAGATACTCCAACCTTTTCATATAGTAATATTCTAACATAATTTTTTTTTTACTTACAGTTAAATAGAAATTACCTATAGACAAATGTACACAAACCAACCTACTTATTAGATTTTCATAAACACTTATACAGGCCGAGTCCTAGAAAATAATATCTGTATAAAGCATTCTCACCAGTATTTGTGAGACGGCATTGAAGTGTAATGGTAGTAGAAAATATATAACTGTAGTCCCAGTGTCAAAAAGACTATCACAATACACACTATGAAATATACTGAGTCATAAAAAAATAAAAAACCCAAATCAACCTTAACAAATGACACCAACCTGTCAAACAGGTTTTAATTCCCAATGTTAAAAGAGCCACACAAAAACCAAAAGGGAAAATACAACTTATTAAATGCAAGAACATTGCATAGTCCAAGAATAGACAGTGTTTACAATCTATACAAACATACACAGTAAAAAGAAAAAAAATGTCTATCATCTTTTAAAATGCATAAACTAATATATATATATATATATATATATATATATAACACACATTTTTGTAGATGAACATGAATTACATATTTGTTCAATTTTTTATATCTTTTATTTTGGATTTATCTTCAATCACAGGGGAGTCTAATGTTGAGAATTTCAATTAAATTATAAAAACAAAAAAGTTCTTATAAAACAATCAGTAACCAAATTAATGATGACAGAAAACAGACAAAAAACAGATGTTAAAAAATGAAAAAAAAAAAAAAAAAAAAAAAAAAACTTCAGCTTGAATTTTTTAGAGCCTCTATTCTGATTCCATTATATTAAATATCCATTTATGGTGTAATGTTTAGCAAGCAAGGCTAGCAGACCATTATTAAGGAGTTCAATTCTCACTGGCTTTCACCCCATAATTCTGGCCATGTGACAAACTAAGTTTAGTAAATGACTGATTTTAATGGCATGTCAACCCACCTAGCATTAATTCTATACCTGGAGATTTTTTTTTAGCTCAAAACACACTAGGAAATGGATTTTTTGTCCAAATATCCAGAATTATCACTGCTTCAGCTTTTCTTAATGTTTTATTACATGTTATTATGCTACTGATGACTGAGTAAGTATAGATGATGCTAATGAATTAAACAAAAATATTTTGATTTCGGGACGGTCCAAACCCCATTCGGGAAGGTTGATAAGTTTTGTTCGGGACGGTCATGAAAAAAGTTAGTGTCGGGGCCTGATCTGACCCACAGATGGTACTTTAACAGATACTACCACTCCACGGCAGAGTGAACCTGAACGTAATAAAGGGGTACTCTACATTCCACAGAACTCAAAAACTGGAGTCTCGCTATCAGATACAGTTTAGTATGATACTAAGAGCAACCATGGTGGGTGGGGGTTATAACCCCCTTTTCAGGGGATACAATCAGCAGATTCTAAACTCCAACAGGGAGGTTTGCTAAATGAATATAGAGGATAAAATGCTCAGAAAAATCTTTTGAATAAAAAAAAAAACTTAGATGGCTAAAAAAAAAAAAAAAAAAAAAAAATGGGGGGGGGGTCAAGAAAATCATGTTAAGCTTGCACAAACTAAAACTGAGGAAAAAAAAAGTTTTTAAAAAAATATAAAAAAATGCTAAATTCAGTTCATTCTGACAAAATGACTATATACATGTCTACACATCTAAAAAAAAAATAAAAAATAAAAAAAATAAAAAAATTACTATTACAGTATATGAAAACACATCTGATCATAAAGATGATTATATATGATAAATGGTACAATTTATTTACATCATTATCCAATAAATTTCTCAAAAATCAAAGATCAAACATAACTAACACTTCCCAAAAGACCATGTCTGCTAACAAAATAACAAGCGATTTTTTTTCTTTTCCCCATTACAGAAGCAGTTATATATAAGTAAATAAATAAATCCTAAAGGGAAAAATTGCAGTTATGATGATAGTAATAGAGAAATTATTGAATGCAATTTGAATAAGCAGAAAATACATCAATAGAAATGTTCGTCTTTTTTTTTTTTTTTTTTTTTTTTTTTTTTTTTAGGTGGTCAGGCATTTGATAGGTCAGTCTGACCAAGATACTGCTTTCAATTTCATAGATAAATCCATTTTTATATTGAAACTTTTTAGATCTTAAAAAGATATCAGGGGAACAAAACTGGTCAAATTTCCATGCTGATCAAAATCAATGTAAATAGAGTACGTAGAATTTTCAAAGCTCAGACATTACAGAGAAATAAAAACATTTTTATGAATTACAACATTTAAGTTTGAAAGCCAATCAGTTATAAAAACAATTTCCTGTTTGGTATTTATCTCTTTCATAATTTGCTATCACAAATATAAAAGTAGTGGAGATGCTAGTGGTTATTGTTGTAAGAAATGGACACAGCAACCAGAGTTCAAATCCTGGACAAGGCTGTTTGCATTTTACATAGCACTAATACCCTTGGGAAAGGTATGAATCAAATCATTCTCCCTCCAGCTATGGATAAAATAGTTCGACATACTGGGCTCTTTAACCTTGGTATGGCAACCAGTCTATGAAAACTGAATTGAAACCTGTTAAACTGCTTAAAAATTGACCTTGTGTCACATTCTGCTTGTACAGAAGGGTTGGGTAAATACCAACCATTCCGAGAATACATTCCAATTTTAGAATGCATTCTGGAAGTATTTTCATAATGTGCAGGTCTCACAGTGCATTTTCTTTTATGCCTTTTATTGCCTAAAATCAATGGCCTTTCTTTCAGAGACTGAGTGGATTTCAGCTATGGGAAAAGAAAAAATGAGTAAAAAAGTAAAGGAAAAAAAAAAAAGCCCATGGGATCCAAATTTAGAGAATATTGTGGTTGAGGAATGAGAATCTTCTTGTGCTTCAACAAAAACTTTTAGATAAGGAGTGTTAGTATTAAGATCCTTCACTATTCAACTAAAAGAGGGGGGGATGATAAATGCTCTACACAAACAATATGGCATAATACATTTTTTTTTCTTTTTCTTTAAAGAAAAAGAAAAAGTCAAGGTCATTGGTGTATAAATGTTCTGTTTTGGGTAACTTAAAACATCTCAGTGATGTATGACAACATAAATATAAAATAAGTTTTACTTACAAGGCACCGGTGGTGTAATGGTTATTGTCATAGAAAATGAATACTGTGACAAAGAGTTCAAATATTGGATGAGGCTGGTTGCATTTCATATAGCACTAATACCTTTGGGAAAGGTATGTATACAACAATTCTCCCTCCAGTTATAAGTAAATGGTAAGGAAGACTGGGCTCTTTAACTTTGATTGGTTGGATTTTATTGCATATCAACCCTTTTGGGGTTATTTTATGCCAAAGATGTTTTGCTCGTTTTTCATTTCTGATGGATATTCAACATTTTTTCAAAAAATTTTTCTTTAACTTTTGTATGACAACCAGTCTAAGAGAAAGAAAATTGAACTCAAACCTGATAAACACTGCTTAAAATTGACCTTGTGTCACACCCTGCTCATATGTAGGGGTTGGTAGATGCATACTTACAAGGGTTGGCTGAAAAATTTATAGGCTAACCAAGATACTTGGTGAAATGCGACTAAATGGGATTCATGAACAAGGGGAATGATGTTAAAAAATAAACCTAACTAGTTTTTGTTTGCATGTGTGAATGTTTCATCTGAAGTAATAATGAATGCTATGTAATTATTTTAGATTTCCAGATTGAAGAGCTACCTATAAACTTAATGAGTAATCTTTAATTAAATGTGAATATTTTACCAAGACAAAATTATACATTCCTTTTTTTTTTTTTCTTTTTGTCTTTTGTAAATTAAAAAAAGATTATGCCAAATCTATCATTACAAAGGCTAATTGTTATAAATGATAAATCCATATGAAAAGATTTACCAATCTATATATTAATACGCTTGTTCCTTAATCTTCTGACTGTTATCATTTTGCAACGCCCTCTGGTTAAAAATGAGACCATCCAAATAGTCAAAGATGAAATGCAAAAATGTAAATTCTGATTATCTGGTGTCGCTTATCTGCCGAATTCTTATAAGTTTCATCACCTCAGTTAAATAATGGTTAATTCTGTTTTTATTAAAAGAAAAAAAGAGAAGAAAAAGGACATGCTATGCAAAAAAACAAAGAAAGAGTAGGGGAAAGATAGAGAGAGGGAGTAAGCATGTGGAAGCTATAATGCTAATCAAATAATGGAGAGAGAGAGAGAGAGAGCTATATCAAGATTATTATACTTTTTACATATTGAACCATTGCAATAGCTCTTGAGTAAACATATCAAATGTAATAATTATATTATCATACTGTGGTATATCCACAGGTCCTGCTAGTTATAAATATTATGAATATTCTTCTGAGAAATTCCTGAGGAATTTTGTAGAGAAATATTGTGGGTGCAACTTTAAGAGATTTATGCTTACTTTTATGTTTTTGGTCCAAATTGTTCATCATAAATCAAACTATCTTATGAACATTTGTGGTCATCTTAAAAACCAATATATAATATGGTAAATATTGATAGTAATAAATATTTCACTTCTATATATGAAAAGCAAAAATAGATTTTTAATATAGAAAGAGGATAATATAATTCTAACCAGTTACAGACCTATAGCTTTATGAAATGAAAGGGAAAAAAAATCTTATCTAAATACAGAAAATTTAGGGGTTTTTAAGTCTTAAAAAAATCCAACAAAAAAGTATCTTGAATATTTGTATTAAATGTTTGCAATTTGTAATCAAAAGAAGCAATACACACACACACACACACACACACTGATAGGTACGTATCCTGCATCCCTGACATAAAAATCTAAAAGGAGGCAGTAAAATCATATTTATGTGTCCCAGTGTTTTTCTTCCCCCACCATTTCAAGCTAACTGTAAAATACATTTCAATATTTTCTTAGAACCAAATTACACAGGATAGGTTACAAGGTAGGGGTTGGCTTTAGTTGTTTCCCCTGATCATAAATAAAAAACCCTTCAATTTATTAAGAAACTTTAGTTGGGACTCATCAAATTTACTGGAGACTCATTCAAAGCAAATATGTACGTCCCAGGATGCACAAAATATCAACATCATTGCACACACACACACACATATATATGTACTATACACACGCAACACACACACACGAAATACCAGTTGTATACAATAATTATTGTCCTACTGAATTCATAGCTAAATTGTAATTCTTTGCTATCTTACTGCTGATTGGCTAGACCAGACAATGAAGATAAACTCATTCGTTTTAACTCTTACAACTATTGGCATTTCATTCATAAATATTGAATCATGCAAAATAACAGTGGTAGTAATATCAGCTCATAGCAAAGATCCAATCCCCCTTTCCTCTATGCAAAAAAACATCTTTTTTTTCAGCATAGGCATATGTCAGGTTTTAAATTAGACTAAGTTTTTTTTTTTTTTTTTGTTAAATTAAAAGATAAAACAATAAGTATATAACTAGAAAACAAATCTGTACAATCACAATCATAACATTACTTATAAGAAAAGAAAAAATATCTGTTGGGAATATTCCAAGTGTGTATTTTGTAAGGAGAAATATTTACAATTATTTTATGAATAAAAATATTTTTGACAAAAAATTTATACAGATATAGATGACAATTGAGTTAGCTCAGTCGGTAGAGCATCCACCTAGGAATCGCAAGGTTCCAGGTTCAATACTGACCTTTGCCAACTCAGTGCAAGAGTAGTACAGTTTGGGTATTCTGATCTGGATGATAAAGTGGGGAGCTGATGGTAGGTATGGTACTTCACCTTAGCAAAAACAATCTCCTTGGTCTAGCATCAGCAAAAAGGGGATAGGCTCCCTCGCTATCCACTGATACTGACATTAGGCTACACTGCCAACTTTTACTTAACTTTATATGACAACCCCAAGTTATGTATAAGCTTACAATTATTATGATAGTTAATTGTATCTAGTCTATATTCAACTCAATAGTAGTGGTACTATTTAACCCATAGCTGGGGGAATGAGGGAGTTCATAACTTTCCCAAGGGTATTAGTCCAAGAGTAATAATAATAATAGTACAATGAGTTCAAACTCGCTTAGTACAATGTCGCAGTCCAGCACATGTTATCACAGGGATTCATCCTCCATCTAAATCTGGTTTCCACACTGGTAAATTGGTGCAGGGAAAATTAAAGTACTATCAGTTTAATGGGCTCAAAGGGTTAATTATTAGGACTAGTGTCCTCATTTTGGTTATTATTATTTCAACTGCAACAGCCTCTGGCCATAATGATCGAATGGATACAAGTATTGATATCTAGTTAACTGGTGGTTGGGAGTTTAAAACCCTGAGTTAGGCTGTATGTATTTTCCTAACCCGTTTGCTATGGGTAGGATGTGACAAGGTCACAAGTATGGGGTATCCAGTTGAACACATTACTCAGTAGTAATGGATCTGCAAGACTAACTTGCTAACCATTACACCTGATGGGACATTCACCCTCCCCGGGTTAGGTAGTGCATATCTTGGTTCAGTGGACAAATTAACTAGGAAGAATTGACAAATCAAAATATTCTCTAAGCTTACACAGGTGAATAAGAACAGCTGATGGATTGAATGGGGTTTGGATTTGAAAATCACAAGGTTACTGATTATGATAGACACATGAAGGCTGTAGAGTGCAATGGCTTAAACACTGATGCTATACTAACAATCAAAATGAAGACACTAGTCCAAAATACATCAGTGTATAATTCCTAATGTCAGAAAATCAGACATGCTTATGCTAAGCCTACAAACATTCATATAGACACTTTAAACACATATACATTAGTGCACCTAAACACATATACATTAGTGCACCTAAACACATATACATTAGTGCACCTAAACACATATACATTAGTGCACCTAAAGGTAGAAAAAGGTTATAGTATCACATTTTGTGTTTACTTACAAGTTGGCAGAGTGGATAATTATCAATATCAGCCGGACAAAAAGGGAGTCTATCCCCTTTTCACTAGACAGTAAGATTTTTCTTGCATAAGAAATGAAGCACCAGACCTACCATCAGCTTTGCAGTTTACTGCACAGATCCAAGCTGTGCTATGCATGTGCTGAGTTAGCGAGGCTCGGCATCAAACCTGGGACTTTGTGGTTCCTAGATATAGCCTCTAAAAACTGAGCTAAAATGGTTCCTCTACTAATCAAAGGCTGAAACAGAAGTACTCAAATTTTACAAAAGGAAATTTTTGGTTGCTTAAAACTTAAGCTAAAAAAATGAGTAACGTGAATATATATTTGACATTAACAATTACCAAAAATGTAAATGCTTTAATATATATATATATATATATACACACACACACACACACACACACTGATAGATACTTGTCCTGCATCCCTGATATATAAAAATCTAAAAGGACGCAGTAAAATCATATCTATGTGTCCCAGAGTTTTTTTTCTTCCCCCACCATTTCCAGCTAACTGTAAATACATTTCAATATTTTCTTGGAAATGAATTACACGCTATGAGGTACAACATAGAGGTTATATAGCTTTAGTTGTTCAAGATAAAACCTCTACAATTTATTAAGAAAGTTTTGTTGGGACCCATCAAATTTCCTGGGGACTCATTTAAATCAAATCCTTGCTTCCCAGGATGCACTAAATTAAAAAGCTATCAGCATCACTGTGTATATATGAGTATATATAAAAAGATATGAAAATACCATAAAATGCTATTTCCTTTCTTTTAACACACACACATATACATATATATATATATGAAAAAAGAAAAAAAATTACAGCATCTGCAGAATAGCTGCTAATTAATATACAACCAAAAATTACTTATGTTCTGCAGATGTTCCATGGTTTTATGCAATCAATAGTAGCAGAGTCAGAATATTACAAATAAAATGTGTTTTGAAAGTACCACAGCAAAAACAAAATCTTTCCATAAGTTTCTATATAAAAATAAAATACAGCTGTGTTATATTCATATACATTTTTCATTACAATTTCCTAACTTTTTAATAACACTTGATATATACAGAATTTTTTCTATTATTTAGTAAATATATTCTACAAGATACAGTCTATATTCCAAAAGTTTCATTGATTAAAAGATTTGGTTAAATATTCAAATTATTCAATAGCTAAACCAACACATTATGGCCATATATGGGCCAATTTAGCTTAGTCATTATTGTATTTGCCTAGGAATCACAAGGTTTTGGGTTCAATACTGGTCCCCACTGACTCAGCACAGGAGTCGCACAGCTTTGGTAATCTAATCTGTGCAGTACAGCATCCGAGATCTGACGGTAGGTGTGGTGCTCCATCTCAGCAAAACAATCTCCCTGGTCTAGCTAGCAAAAAGGGAATAGAGTCCCTTGCTGTTCAGCTGATAATAGATCATATCGCAGACTTTACTACTTATATAATAGTAATTTTTCTATTAAAAAAAAAAAAAAAAAAAAAAAAAGTTTGTAAATGACCAAGCTCTTTTATTGCACGTGTTCTATAAATTTAATTAGGTCATTAGGATGTTATGCTAAGTGATTCCCCTTCCATGAAACCTCTTGTAGGTAATAGAGGTTACTTAATGGTGTCCATTACCTTGCCAAGTAGCAGGCAACGACAAGTTTCAAATTCAACTCTATAGTTAATCATTGAAAGAAAGCACAATGAATAAAAATGCATATCTACTTTTTTCAGTTTTAAATGATGCAACATAAAATCCTTTTATTTAGGACAAACAGAATTTGACTTTATTTTCTTAATGAAGCTTGGAAGAAAGAAAAAAATCTTCATTTAAGTCTTGATATTTTTCTAAACATAACTCCAATGGAGCCGTATCATTATTACCTTAATATCCACTAGATTGAATTTTAAATAAACTAACACTGATATCATTTCAAGAGATTAATAGTAATAATAACAATAATAGACAAATACTTAGATCTTGCCAGAGAACTAAGAAAACTGTGGAAGGTGAAGGTCATACCAATTGTAATTGGTACCTTTGGAACAGTCCTCTAGGGTCTGGAAAAGAGTCCGGGTGAACTGGAAATCAGAGGGAGAATTGAGACCATCTCAACTACAACATTGTTAAGATTGGCTAGAATACTCAGAAGAATCCTGGAGACCTGAAGAGACTTGTTGTCACTCAGCCTTCAGTGAACCACTGGCAAGGGCAGGTGTGAAAAATTTGAATGGACTGAAATAATAGTACAACACAGGATGTGTCAGAAAAATTGATATCATTTTGTAATCAAATAACTTAACTAATTCCCCTAATTTAACTGCATTTGTAGAAACAATCCAAAATTTTATGTTTAATTTTTTTTTTTTTTTTCTTTTTTAGATATAGAAATGCGATTTATTGAAAAAGAAAAAGGTGTTTAAACATTAAACATAGAATTTTGAGTAAAAGTTTTAGTAAACAAGCCAAATTTCTTCTCATTCCCCAATGATATAAGTATTGGAAAAATAAAGATTAAAATGTTTGGCTTTGGGTTATGTTTACTGCACTTTTAACCTGGATTTGTTGGCTGAGAGAGAGAGAGACATTACAGTACGCATGTGATGTAATACATACATGTACTGTATGTATAGTCATGGTAGAAAATGATGAAATAGATTAATACATAGATTTTATACATTTGCAACTTTTTTTCCTTAACTTTTCTAGTCTATGCATATTGCCTGCAATTTATACAGTAGGTCACAAAAGAAAAAAAAATGGATGAAAATAAAATAATATATATATATATATATATATACTGGCAATCTTGTGAATAATGAAATCTGAAAAAAGTTGAGGATTGACTGTACATTCAAATCTCTGAATCAATGAGATCATCATAAATGAAGTCAAGAAAAAATTTAAAATAACACAAATAGAAAAAAGGAATAATGAGTTTGTTCAATACTTAGATGCATAACCATTTAGGAACAGCCCCCTCCACCACAAGCGGGATGTGACACAAGGTCAATTTTTTATGCAGAGTTGAACAAGTTTGGAAACATTAACTATTTTCCCTTCATGGAGGGAGAATAATTTTTTTTTCCCAAGGGTATTAGCACGATGTGAAATGCAAGTTGTTTTACTCAGGATTTGAACTCTGATCACTGTGTCCATTTCCTACAACAAAAACCATGACACTACAAGTGTCTCCAACAGTAGGTACTATAAGCAACCAGAGTGCCAGACTTAATAAAATTAGTTAATAACCACACAAATTTTTAAAAATCTAATTTAATGGAGATTGTGTAACTAATCAAACTATGTCACTATTTTCTTAGTTATTTAAGTTATATTCTCAACGATTATGAAATAGTCTATATTTAATCTTAATATCTTATTTATTAACAATGTCTTTCTTAAAGTCTAGCTAAGTTAGAGTTTCCACAAAACTGCCCATATTATCAATGAATTTAAAATCCTGAAATATGCATTATATAAGAAATAAAAATTTACATAGTATATGGTGGGGATAATTTGCATAATGATTTTAACAAAATTGGATTTAATAAATAATTATTTGCTGTGACTGATTTCTAATACTATTGTAGGCGTTATTTTCGTATTTGCCTGGGGAGTTGTCTGCCCGTTTAGTTTCGCTGGTTCCCACTAGGGGCCTTGGATATTTAAGCGGATGATTTGAATGTCTCTTTCTTTTCCTGTTGCTCGACCTACGAGACGCTATGGGTTAGAATCTGGTCTGCCCCCCCTTACATTACTGTAAGTGATTCCTACAGCATGGACTATTCCTAGTCTCATGTCTGTTGCTTTTATGTTTATCCTTTTACATGTAACTTCGTATTACTTATGTATGTATGTTCATGTATACCGCTATGTATTATGTACCCTGTTAATTCTTGTGCTGTATATAAAATGTTTTGTCTATCAACCTTTGTCGGAGTTTTATCTTCAAGTATTATCACTTTAATCCTTACAACTGGTGACCCCAACGTGATGAAAACGTTTTGTGAAGGCTTTGTTTTGCATTTGGAATTTTAATCCTTACACTATCATGTTATTCTCAAACATTAAAAGCAATCCTATATATAATTTTATAGAGAAATCAATTAAAATAACATTAAAATAAGTGTAATATTTTTATATTCTTTCTAATTTAGTTTTGTTAGTTTTTCTAATTTAATATATTTTATTGCATTAAAATTTAAATACTTGCACCCAGTTGAAATAATACATCAATACTAGTAGTAAAAAACTGTCCAAACTTGAATACTACTAAATTCATAAAATCTTATATTGATACAACCACAAGTCAGAATTCTATATGCAGAACTTCAAATCCTGGATGTGGTAATTGCATTTCACTTAGCGCTAATACCCTTGGGAAAGGTATGAATCCAACTACTCTCCCTCCAGCTATGGATAAATAGTAGGGCAGACTGGGCTAACCTTGGTTAGGCAACCGATCTAGGAGAAGGAAAACTCTGAATTCAAACCTGATAAACTCCGCTTAAGAAATTGACCTTGTGTCGCATCCTGCTCGTGTGGAGGGGTTGGTAAATATATATATGCAGGACTTCATTATCAATATAAATACAATAGTTAAACCTCTCAAATGATCTCATCAACTCGACACAAATACAACTGGATCCTAAACTATACCAACATTAATATTATAGTAACAACTGTTACAATATAAATATGAACATACTAAATACAATAGAGTCAATTAACCTTGAATAAACCTAATAATAGTAATGATTTAAAAAATAAAAAAAATGTTTAATCCTCTTCACAAATAGATGGCCTCCAAAGTATTATATATTTCTTTTATATTTTTAGAATTTTTTTTTTTTTTTTTTTTTTTTTTAGAATTACAAAAAGACTTTAACATCATCAGATCAAGCAGTATTATGGGCTCATCATATTGAGCATGTCATGGGAAGGTTCCTGGGATTAAGATTATTGATTTAGCCTCCAATGATCAGCATTTAAGTTGGCAGAAGGTCAGGTGTAAATGTTGTACTTTATGTGTCTGCATATGGGGGTAATAGTGGTAGGGGGGGGGGGTAAAGTTATGGAGCTAGTTCAGAAGGTTTGAAATATCAATTCCAACCAACCGCCACCCCTCACATACACAGCATGCATACGATAAAAGAAGCTAACTAAATTACAGGATAAAGGAAAAGAAATTATTATCGAGATTCAGTGTATCTTGTGATAAATCAATATTTTATATTAATTTAGCTTTACTTATCTGGAAAAATTTTTTTTTTTTTTTTTTTTTTTACTTGTTCATAGACATTTCATCATTTTTTGAAGATCATATATATCTGATATTAGAGACAGCTCTCCAATATGCTGTGAATAGGTGCAGGATCCCCCCTCCCACAAAAGTGGACAGTGAATATATCTAGCTCAACACCAACCATAACTCTTACAGAGATAGGTAAGCATCCTGCATCCCCGACACACAAAAATCTTAAAGGATGCAGTAAAATCATATCCATGCGTCCCAGTGTTTTTCTTTTTTTCTTCCCTCACCATTTCAAACTAACTGTAAATACATTTCAATAGTTTCTTAGAGATGAATTACACAGGATAGGTTAAAAAGGTAGGAGTTAGCCAGCTTTAGTCGTTTTCCCCAGATCATAAATAAAAAACCTAAATGTATTAAGAAACTTTCGTTGGTCCCCATTAATTTTCCCGGGGACTCATTCAAAGCAAATATGTGCATCCCAGGTTGCACTAAATCAAAAAGCTATCAGCATCACTGCTTTTAATAATGCTGACCATGTTTAACTCACACACAAAAAGTAAAACACCACACTGAATTGCAACATTAGGTTCATAAATTTAAAAGTATCAACAATGGGTGGAAATAAATATGATGGGATGTAGAAAAAGTGAGCCAAAAAAGAGAAATTTATTTTAGATGGTAAAGTTAACATTAAAACATTTCATTCCATTTTTTTTAAAACTTTCATCCGGACATTAGGATGAATAAAGTGTTGTCTAAACAGTGATGGAAATCTTTTCAAAATGAAATGAGAGATGAGAAAATATTAGAGGAAAAAAAAGCCCCCCCCCCCCCCATTAGCAGCCTTCTATCTTTTTTTTTTTTTTTTAAAGGTGACATGATTGAGAAAGTGAGGGTGGCAATACAGTACACATATGTACAGTCCATATATTTACCCAGTCCCTCCTCACAAACAAGATGCAACACAAGGACAATTTTTAAGCAGAGTTTAACACTTGAATTCAGAGTTTTCCTTCTCCTAGACTGGTTACTATACCAATGTTAAAGGGCCCAACCTGTCCTATTTACCTATAGCTGGAGGGAAAATAGTGGGATTCATACCTTTTCCAAGGATATTAGGACTATATGAAATGCAAACAGCCTCATCTAGAATTTGAGCTTGGGTCCATTTCCTACAATGATAACCATTACACTACAAGCACCTCCAGTACATATATCTTTGATAGTAAATAATAAAATAGATTAATACATATTTTATGCTTTTATAACTTACTAAAATTGTTTTTTTACATTTTCTAATCTCCATGATTTTTCATAATAAACTGAAAGGAGAGAAAGAATAAACTTTAAAAAATCTCATCTAATCTAATTAATAGAAAACTTTCAAATAAACAAATCCATAAAAGTTAAACCCACAAAAGGTCAAAGTTGAACTGTTGTGTCAAAAACACATTTATTTTTTTTATTAAAACAATTACAAGATCATTATTACTTCAGATATTAAAACTGATAAGGATTGCATTACCATAATTATCTAGGTATAAGAAACACTATTTTTTTTTCACATTTTTCAGCCCAAAATTTAGGGGTACATATACTCACCCAAGAACTATATAATTAACCTCCCCTCCCAGTCACAATGTCTCATCATATTCAGGACCTGATGATTAAAAATAAGTTATATCTACAGTCCAAACTGGAATGTGGCTTTGTTTATAATTTTGTTTCTCCTAATGTGAGTTTAGTTCCGCTGTAAGTTTGTTGCATTTTTGCACAAACATGCCCATGCTTATAGAAATTTCATGTTTGAAAACAATGGAAATTATATGAATACTTATTTCTAGTCAGTACAAACTGATAAAAAAAATTGAACAAATGTTAAATCTAGGTCAAATTTAGCTGCTACAAATTCTAACAAAGTCAGTATGTATTATACACAAGTTTTTTTTTTCTTCTGTATTTCTTTCCAAAATTAGGAGTGCATGAATAATTATAGTATTTCTAAAAAGATGTGCAAGAATTTAAACCTTAAATTATTTCTTAATAAACACACTTGAATTCCATAGATGGAAAAATAAATTATTGGGAAAAACAATTGTAAAATTTATTCAAGCAGTACTAAAAACAAGTAACACCCACTTGAAATTTTTGATAAGAAAACAATAAGAGAAAATATCTAATTCAGCAGTCAGTGTATAAAAGTAAATTATCAGAGACATCACATGGTGTAATGGTTATCAAGCTGGATTAGCAAACCCTTGTTAGTGAGTTTGATTCCTATTGAGTGCCACAAATAAACTAAGTTCAGTAAATAATTACCCCAGACTAAAATTGTTCTTTACTATTTGGCTTTCTTTAATTTCATTAGAAAAAAAAATGTTCTTATATCTCATTTTCTATAGAAATATTTTACCTGGGATAAAATGCTTTCAAAAGCAATTGGCCAATGAATATACTAATATTAAGGGGTATTGGCAAAAACAGTCCAGTCGGCTGGGGCTTGAGAATATACAGACTGTACTTTGCAGATGGGTAAGACTCCCCCCTCCTAATGGGGCAACCTGTTGGCTGTGGGTGGCGATCCCATGATGCTTAAGGATAGAAACCTGGTGGCTGAGCAGTCTATGATATGCAACACTTCACTTTGGCCCTTACGCTAGGCGGGCGGTCAGAGATACCCCCTCTGATCAATCAACTGGTTATGTCAAGCCTGACATGCCGTAAAATCCAACCAACCAACTATGAATTGACAAAAACTATTCCACCAACCACTGACCTAATTAGATGCGCAAGTCAGTTGGAATCCATTTTTTATAAACATTTTAAATGGTGAAAAATAATGGCTGGACATTGGGTCAACCTATTCAAATTTGATTTGGTTTCTTTGTTTAATGGCATACCAACCTTTATGAGTTATTTAATACCAAAGTGATAGAAGAACAATAGTGGTACTATTTAATCCATAGCAGGGGGCGAGGGGTGAGAGCATTCCATACATTTCCCAAGGGATTTGAAAAGCATCATAATAATGTGACTAGAGTGCAAATTCGCTTACTACTAATAATATTAGTACAAATTGCCAGGATTCATTTTTTTTAAACTAGGAAAATAAAGGGATCCATTGGATATTAACATATCAAAATCATTCTTTTTGTATAGTGGGATTATAGTGGGATTTTCTTCATATGATAGTCCTATTCTGTCTCAGTAATATTTGTATTTTTTTCTTATCAGTCTTCTGTCCAGGTACTCATCGGCAGAGATGCTGATCAGTATGCATCCTGCATCCCTGACACAAAAAAATCTAAAATGATGTGGTGAAATCATATACATGCATCCCAGCGTTTTCTTAGAAATGAATTACACAGGATAGGTTAAAAAGGTAGGACTTAAATGGCTTTAATCGGTTCCCCAGATTATGAATAAAAACCCTACAATCTATTAAGAAACTTTAGTTGGGACCCATTCAAAGCAACTATGTGTATTCCAGGATGCACTAAATCAAAAAGCTATCAACATCAATGCATCAGCAAAGATTAGTCATTGCTTTTTATGTTTTTTTCAACAATGGGCTTCTACTTGGCTCCGATATGCATTGAAACTAGAATTCAAGATTGTTCTAAATCGGAAATATTTTTAATTTTCTGTATTTTATTTTTACCCCCACATCCCCTGTCAGTTTGCACCAAACCAACCTTTTCTATTTTCCCAAACTCCAAGGAGGTTATTGATAGTTGCATGCTTAGGCATTTTTTTTATTCTGTACAGAGATAGCAACGTCTTTGGAGATGACTTTGTATCCTTTCGAGATTTTTGTTTTGATGATAACATTTTTTTTTTAGCTCCCTTTGTCTTCACCATTGTGAAAAAGGAATAGAAAATAAAAAGTAGATTTTAAAGAATTCAAGTCATCTGAGAACAGATGAATAATTTTTATGGTTCCTCGTCAGATGCTCTACCAACTGAGCTAAACTGGTGCTAATATAGTTATACAACATTCCTAACCTCTTGGCAGGAAATAACCCCAGATGGGTTGATATGCCATTAAAATCTGCCAACCAGTTTATTACTATTATCTGGATTATTCAACTATTGTCCACATCTTCATTGTTATCTGTACAACGTTTCGGCTGATGTGCCCTGCGGCCTTCTTCAGGTATTTCTTCTCAGACTCGGGAACCTTCAATTTATTACTTTTTAAAATTGTTGTTTCCTCATTTACTATTCTGTACTAAACTTGAGTGTTTACAGACCAAAGTTGTTTCACTTGATTTTTGTTTCATTTTTCTTCTTCTTTTCTTTCTTTGAGATACTCGAATGTTCATGGGTGCTAATAATGGTGACCAGAAGTGTACTCAGAGAAGAAAAAAATAATTGGAAAAGATTAAAAATGTTGACATTTTGTAATTAAATGCTTCAAAGAATTCAAATAGAGAAATTTTGCAGACAAGAAGCAAACAAGCGGCTGCCTGGCAATTAACCTGCTGAGAAAAAAAAAAAAAAAAAAAAAATGGTAACAGTATCTCCCCTCCATTTTAAAGTCTGTAAAATAATTCCAAAAATAGTATTCAGCCTAGTACTGCTCTACACCATTTGGAATAGAGTAAATTTAATGGATGGACTGTTTATATATAACTACAAATAATTTGTAATGTTTTTTGTGTCTGTAGAAAGAAAGAACAAGATGTTGATCAAATTCTGTCAGTTGTGAATATTACCATTTTTGTGTAAAACAAGGATTTAGCCAAGAGCATCTCAATGAATTACACAACCTAACATGTTAGATGTTTATATTGAGCAATTTTGTAACAGCCATTTGTTAATGCTTTCTGTTTATTGTTGGTTGGTTGGTTGGATTTTATGACAGGTCAACCCTTGATGGGTTATTCTATGCCAAAAACATTGTTTTATTCATTCTTAATGGGTATTCAAAATCATTTTTTAAGTTTTTTTTTTTAAACTCAATTATTTTTTCTATTTAACCCATAGATGGGACCCCCCCCCCCCCAACAGGTGCTTCCTTTTGAACAGACAGCTCTCAAAGAGAGATCTACCGAAAAATGTCCTGGGACCAACCCTCCATACAAGTAGGATGTGACACAAGGTCTTTTTTTTAAGAGTTTAACAGGTTTGAATTGCGAGTTTTCCTTCTAGACTGGTTACCTAACTAAGGTTAAAGAGCCCAATATGCTCTACTATTTACCCATAGCTGGGGAGGGGAATAGTTTGATTCATACCTTTCCCAATGGTATAAGTACTATGTGAAATGCAAACAATTACTTGAACAATTTGGATTTGAACTAGTCTTGCTGTGTCAATTTCCTACAACAGAAACCATTACACCAGGTGCCTCCACAAAATGTTCTGGTATATTAACAAGTGGTCAGATCTTAGATTTGATTGATTTTAATGGTATTTCAACCCATCTAGGGTTATTTTATGCATAGAGGTTAGGGAATTGCATTATTTGTACATTCATATTTATATTTTTGCATAGTTGCTTAAGAGGTTTTTATTGATTTATAAATATTAATGATTTTGAAATAGATCTATCTGACCCATAGACGAGACCCTAACAGGTACTAACACCCTGGGTCAGAGTGGAGGTGGAAGTAATGGCAATTAAGTTTTACTTCAAAGTCCTTAGATCTCCCGAACTGGAGCCTCACCATCAAATGCAGTTTAATGTCATACCCAAGGACTCTCAGAGTTCAATGGGTTAAAAAGAAAGAAAAGATGTAACACCAATCTTATATAAAGACAATTTGGAAACTCAAGAACATTTAGGTTACTTTTAGAGTATATAAAAAAAAAAAAACGGGAAAAAAAAGTTTTACCTAATTTAATATCCTGTATTCTATTTATAACAATAAAAAATGCTTACCAAAACTTTTTATTTTTTCCATTTTATTTTTAAGATGGTAAACAGCCAAATCCAATTCATATATAATTTAAATCCTTGAGAAAATTGTTTGTTTTTGCTTTCAGATAAAGATAGAAACAATATTCTGATTATGTAATTCTGGGTAATTTAAAAAAAAAAAAAAAAAAAAAAAAAAAAATCTATTGTCTATTTTCACCATCTTGTTTGGCTTCCAAAAAGGAAAGAAATGTTGTTGAGAGTTTTTACTCTTTATTAACTCATTTCAATCCTGCCAATATTTGACTTTTTGGAAAACACTTTGCTCAAAAAAAAAAACAAAAAAAACAAAAACAAAATTATAACAAAAAGTTTGAAATGAATCCAAACTTCTCAGAAAATAATACAGACAACCAACTAAAAGATATTTTTATAGACAATATGTCACTTGTAGAATAGGTACATAGAGTTTAAGTTATTTGGTCAGCACAAAAAGACAATTGTATGAGGGTCAGCTGAAAAGAGGGTAGACTGACCAAGATAAGTAAGTAAAGTCGTCAGGGCTGGCCTAAAGTCGCTATCAGCCAGAGAGTCTATCCTCTTTTCAATAGTGCTAGACAAAGGAGATTGTTTTGGCATCTGAGGTGGAGCACCACACCTAACATCAGCTTCTCACTTTACCGCACGGATCCTTGTGTTACTCATACACTGAATTGTCGAGGGCCAGTATTGAACCCAGAACCATGTGGTTCCTAGTCGGACGCTCTACCAACTGAGCTAATACTCTGATGGTATGTGACTAAATGGGGTTTATTTTTCAACAGTCTCCCTTATAGTCCACACAGTTCTTCCAGTGCTTGGATCCCATTAATAAAAAACGTCATCAACAGCAGATATGATGTCATTATATGAACTTTTCAGCCTATCCTTGTATATGTAGCAAAAAAAAAAAAAAATAAAAAAATAAAAAAAAAAAATATTTGTGTATTGTCTTTTATTTTTTTTAAATATATTTCTTTGAATATTTTTCAAACAAAGTTTTAATAGTAATGCCAACCTATCTGGGGTTATTTATGCCTAGAGGTTAGGGAATTGTATACCTCATATATTTAGCTTTTTCTCCAGGCATTTTGTTAAAGATAACTATTAAATGCTAATTATAGAGTATTTTTCCTTATTTGTAATTAATTATAAATTCTATGAATAGGATGTGATTAAAAAGGCAGTATTTAATGATGGTTTGGTTTTAATGTCAAATCAACCTTTGTGGGTTATTTAATGTCAAATCTATCTTTATAGAACAGTAGTGATACTATTTAACCTGTAGCTGGAAAGATGAGCAGGTTTATCCCTTTCCCAAAGGTATTAGTTCAAAAGTAAACATAATAATGCGACTGGAGCTCAAACTATCTTACTACAATCTCATAGTCCAGTATATTAGCAGTCATTAAGCCCCAGGTACCCCCTCCCCCAATTGTTTAAGCGTTTGTTTTTATTTGGAAAAGTTTGTCTCTGTAATAATAAAGTTCTTCTATTTTGGCATTTGTATGATTCTGCATTCTAATCAATCTTGATTGCAAATCTGTTTACTTTTATTTTACTATTTAAACTAACAATGACAATATATTAGCATGTTACACTGTTAAACATTTTCTCATAGAATGCAGGGATTTAGCTCTCATTAGACAATGTTTTTGGGGGTTTTTTTTCAACACAAACAATATGAAGGGCCAATGTGAAAATGTCGACATGGATGACATTTGAGATGTCCTTGAGAGAAATAAAATAATAAAAAAATTAAAAAATATAAAACATGATCAGTACCATACAAAGTAATTATTAAAAAAAAAAAATCTCATAGGATTTTGATATATTGTTAAAATAAAATGCTACAATTTATTAAGAAACTTTACTTGGGACCCATAAATTTTCCCGAGGACTCATTCAAAGCAAATATGTGCATCCCAGAATGCACTAAATTGAACAGCTATCAGCATCACTGCCAACCACAAAAATGCTTATCACATTACCAGAAAATAATTAAGGCACTGCTTTTGTCTACATACACCAAAGAGATGAAGAAAAAAATTGGGTCCTTTTCATTAGAGGGAGAAAGAGGAAAGAACTGAGACAGTAGACATAGCTAAGAAGAGAAATTGCAATTCATCAGTTTAAAGCAAAGTAATATAATTACACAATAATAGTCATTACAATAGAGAGAAGAGAATGCCAATTGAGATTGGTCAATATATCAAGTCTTTTCAGATTTCAATTACTCTAGATGCATCAATAATGGTCAATTTTGAATGACTTGGCAAAGTTCTAATTATTTTGGTGTCATACAAGAAGAATTGGATATAGCAGAAATAGGAGGAATCCTACTTGGAAGCATTTCAAAAGAAATTAAAGAATAGACAAAATTGATCAGTGAAATGATATGGAATAACAGTGGCTATATTTCAATCTGGATTCTATCCAGAGGAACCAACAGAACCACCCTGCTTATCCGACCAGACATCCAATGAAATATAGACGATATTGGTGTGCATTTCATAAGTGCTAAACTAAAATGATTAAATTATCTTAGAATCAACAATTTTTTTTTTAATATTTTTATTTCCAAGTTAGAATGCAGTAGCAAATTTTGCAAAAATATGTGCCCCCCCCCCCACCGGCACAAGTATTTAAGTTTTAATATAATTGAATAATATACTGAATTAGAAAGACTAATGAAATTGAATAAGAACACAAAAGAGATTACACTTATTTCTACTTTATTCTAATTGATTTCAATATAAAGTTATACATAGGTAACTAAGCACAACTGAACTGGTGCCCAAAGCAGCTGGTATTTATGATACTCAGGAATACTCCATTCATGAATTTGGGCGATTCCATTCCTTGAGTCCTGATTGGCTGCTTGGTTTCTGTGGTGTTGTGGTGCTTGATAAATAACCTACCATCTGTATTGAGTTATGGCTTGTTTGTTGCCTTGCCAATTCAAGAGTAATTGGAATATTGTTTCTACGGTGAGCATGATGTTTATTCTACAATAGGATTGCCTTTAATACATTTGAGAATAAAACAATAATATTAGAAATCCATAACACCAAGTAATTATTTATTAAACACAGTTTTGTTAAAACCAGTATACAAATTATTCACACCATACACTAAACATTTATTAATGATATATAACACATATTGCAGGATTTTAAACACTACATAAGGTGTTTTGAGGCAAATCTACCTCAGCTAGAACTTAATAGAGACATTGTTAATAAATAAGACGCTAAGATTAAATAAATATTATCTAATAGCCATTAAGGATATAACCTACAGGAATCGTGATGCTGGCAGTAATGTAGTTTCAGTTACAGGCAGATACATAATCTCCATTATAATAAGATTTATTAAACAGCATATCAACACCTTACAGATTATTTCATGCATTTCTAAATGTTTCATTATAATCATAACTATATTTTCAATATTCATTGTATTTTTAATTGCCTTTTGTTTATAATCATTTCATTTGCACACAGACTGATATAAGATATTGACTATTCCTATCAAATACAAAGGATTTATAAACAATTAGAGAGTTTAAAGTAACTAATCCTATTTAATAATAATCATTAATTTCTACTCAGATGGTTTTAAATAACTAATAATCCTTAGTAATTAATTCTAACTTCAAGTAACTTGATATAAATAATTTGCACACAGATATATGGTATCAAGTTTTCCTATCTCTAATAGAAATAATTTTCAAACAGATCCACCTATTCCACAAACAAAGTGAACCTGGGAGTAATTGCAATGAAGGAGTACAGAGTTTCAGAATTGGAGTCATGCCATTGGATACATTTTAGTGTCATACCCAGAACACAAAGTAGCATTTGGTTTGGTTCCTTTGTTTAATGGCATATCATACCTTCAAGGGTTATTTAATGTAAAACTCATCTTTGTAGCAAATATTTCATAATATTCTATAAAATTTAAGATGTTATTCCACTTTTTGTTAGGGTATCTACGGGGTGCAATTTTCTGCAATCACAGAATCTGAAATGAAATATGATTTTTTTTTATGTTATTTTCAATAATAAAAAAAATTAATCTTTTTGTTTTTTGAATTCTTTCAAAACTTAAATAATTGTGTGATTTGGTTATTAAAATTGTTAATAAATTAACATATGAACATAATGTAGTTATCTTTAAAATCTATTTTTACAAATATGTCTTTATTTTTCCTTTTAAGACATTAAAAAAATAAAAAATTAAATTTCAAAAAGTGGTTCATCGATTTTCTAAGAAAACATGTTGGATAGTGTTTTTTTGTTTGTTTTTTTGTTTTTGTTTTTTTTAATCTAAGACACTATCCCAAACAATAAGTGAAAAAAAAACAACAACAAAAAAAAAAAAAACAATCAAAAGTGGAAATGGAAAATTGGTCCCCTTAAGCATCCCTGCTAAATGTACCAAGTATGAACAATTTAAATGACATTCTAGTGTCACATGAATTACCAACACTAATAATGATACAGGGAGATTTGAAAAACTCTGGCCTTACTCAAGGAAATGGCTATTCCAAATAGTCTTCACTTAATTCAACATATTTGGCACAAAAAATTCTCAAGTTTCTGTAAACAAAAAAATTTCTTTCTTGGTTGGGTAGAGAACTTTTCAGCAGCCCCTCATGACCAAACTGAGAAAATTCAGTTGATCAATTTTGATTTCTATAATTTAAGATTTTTTTAAAATTTTATAGTACATACTAAAAATTGGTAATTACATAATTCATAATGACTTGAATAGACAATGAAGATCTGAAACTGTTACTCTTAGAATAATTATGCTATTGCCAGAATTGTCAAGAACTGAATGTCCAAGTTTCTGACAAGTCGATTAGGAAAAACTTAGAAAATAATAAATGTTATTGAAACTTGTGCATTTGATTAATTTCTGCAATAAAAAGAATCCAGTAATGACAGCAAATAAATGAAGAAAGAAAAAAAAAAGTTTAAAAACAAAAAAAGAATAAAAAGAAATTTAATCTAGCCCAAAGTGTAGATGTGTCAATGCATTCACATTTCAATCTAATGTTGAATAATAAATTTTACTTTTTATGAAAAAACTTTAATGTAATTTAACCAGAAAGCAGAATAGAAGACAATTGAAATTTTAATTTTTAAAAGTAGTTAGTTTTTGAGTTGCTAAATTCACACAAAATTGATATTGGAAAAAAAAAAAAAACAAAAAAAAAACAACTACTTAAAGGTCACAATAGAATCAATGAGTAAATCTTTGAAAAATAAGTTGTCATTACTTTCTAGTATCTTAGAATAAAGAATGAATTTTTTCTGATGCGAAAAATTTTAAAATTGAGATTTTGTGATATTATTTCAAGGCAGCTAAATACATAGATTTATACTACAATTCTGAAGTTTGTGCATTTGTACACAAATCTATCCAAATATGGACTCTGTACAAATGGATAGTCCAAAGCACAGGATTTTTTTTTTTTTTTGCATGGGTATTGAGTGATTAATCTTAATGACAAGTCAACTCATCTAAAATTATTTAATGCCTAAAGGTTAGGGAATTGTGTTCATATTTAAATTTTTGTATAATTGCATATGAGTTTGAGGGGAGATTGCACATGGTTCTATTAAATATACATAATTTTTAAACAGATCTATTTGACCCATAAATAAGACCCCTAACAGTAGCATTCCAAGTTGATTTTTTTAATTGAGGTTATAGTTATTTAATCACATTAGTTATATAAAGCTTTGTAAACGGAGTTCATAACTGTTTGAATTATACAAACATCCTCAGTGGTTCAAAAGTTACGAGAATTTAAAGCCCCGAAATTGGGGGTACAAAAGTGGACATAATTTTGTTAAAAAATGTCAAAATCACAGACCAATTGAAAACAAGAAATTTAGTAATTTCTTCACCATTTCTTTATTTTTGGAGCAATTTTGATAAAACTTGGCATTCTTATGTAAAATTGTATGTTCTTTCTGATTCTGTACTTAAATTTTATGTATCTATGCTGGAACCTATTATTTGAGGAATAAGAAGTAGAGATAAACTTTTTTGGCTTTTTTAAGTTTCCCACAAGATTATTCAACATTTTCATTTTAATACAGCATATATACACATATATAGTATTAATTTATATAAATAACATCACTTTGGACTTTAAAATACCTTTTTAAATACCTGCTATGTTGTATTACATACAAAAAATAGAACTCTTTATATAATTTTATCTAATAAAGCTTGTCCTGCATGTGCAGCATTGTTTATATAAGTTTTTTTTTCTCCAAAATTGAAAGTTTGACAAAAATCCTAATGGTATACAATCATTAAAATTTCACACATTATATATGAGAAATACAAGACTGTTTTCTATTACTGATATAGTGCTTTTTTTTTTTTGTTTTGCTTATCTTAAACTTTTTGAAGAAATTCTGTCAACTTTGGTCTGTTCTGGTTTTGCTTCCAAAGGTCAGAAAAGAAAAATACAAGTTTCTGCTAATAGTTAAAAGTGCCTCCTATTTAAGTGTAAAATTTCAAGAATGCTGAGAGATATTAACTACTTTGATTTTACAAATGATGTAACGTGCTAGAATTCACCAAGGAAAAAAATTTGTATAAGGCATTTCTGCCTGTTCAAAACAATTCAATGGATAAAAACACATAGAAATTACATATTTAGAAAGATTATTTTCTTTTCTTTCCAACCATATAAATATTTTTAAAATTGGCCCAAAAATATACAAGAAATTACAATTTAAACTGGTATGGTCTGAATAAACAGCACTTTTTGAGAGTTGTGTTTACATTTAAAAGACAAGTAAATTTGAGGGTTTTTTTCAGGGTTTTTTTTCAAAATTCAAAAACAAATCCCTGACGATTTAGCAACATTTATATTTCACACATTATATAAGAAAATAATTCTGAAACTGTCTTCTATTACTGATATAGTGTTTTTTTGTGGTTTTTTGGTGGTTTTTTTTTGCTTATCTTATACTTTTTGAAGAAATCTCCAACTTTGGTCTGGTGTAGTTTCACTTCCAAAGGTCAAAAAAGAAAAATACAAGTTTCTGTTAGTGTCTCCTAATTAAGTGTAAAATTTTAAGACTATTGATAAAGATTAGCTATTTTAATTTTGAAAAACAAAATAGCGTAAAAAATTTAGTCTTAAAAAAAAAAAAAAAAAAAAAAAAAAACAACAACAACAATCATATTTTAGGTTTGCAGCAGTTTGAAGCAAAATATCATTTTAACTCCTTGTAACAAATAATTCAATAGATAAAAACACATTACATATTTAGAAAGATTTTTTTTTTTTTTTTCCAACCATGTAAATATTTTTAAGATTGGACCAGAAATCTACGAGAAATTGCAATTTGAATCAATGAAGGTGAAAATTAGTCAATGTCCAAAGATTTTACCAAACAACCTGGTAATGCTACTAACAGGTACAACCACTCCAGGTCAGAGTGGCCTTTCTGGCCAAAGTATGGTGTTGCGTGTCAATGGCTTTTTTATATATATATATATATATATATATATATATATAATTGCAAATTGATAAGGGTAGTTATCTATAATTAGCTTTTACTTGTAATCTTAGAAAAATAATAATACAGACAGTGCATTCTAAACCCTGTTGACAGGTAGATAAAAGTGAAGAGAAAATTATAAAAAGGAATAAACTTAAATACTTTTTTTAATTTTTCAATAATCTTTGCAATAAAATGTTATATTTTTATAAAATTTTACAATAATCTTTCAGTGTTCATTGAAACTAGTTCTTTGCGTTCAATAAAAATTTTTTTTTTTTTTAAATCATAGTGCTAAGTTTAAAATTTTACTTTCAGAACTATTGGTTGGTTGGTTGGATTTTACGGCATGACAACCCTTGGGTTATTTTATGCCAAACCTGTTTTTGTTTTACTCATTCTTTTGGGGGTATTAAAATTTTTTTAGTTACTTAATACTAATTTTTTTAATCTATTTAACCCATAAATGGGACCTAACAGGTCCTACCACTCCGGGTCAGAGTGGACCTAAGAGTAATGGCAATGAAAGGGTACTCTACACTTCCCAGACCTCCAGAATTAGAACCTCACCACTAGCTGCAGTTTAGTGTCATACTCAGGAGATTTTAAGAAGTAGAAAATGTTTAAATATTTACATAGAATTATAAAAAAGAAAACATTTCAGTTTAGAATTCTCAAGTGTTACAAATAGAAAACATTAAAGGACCATCTTTTCTATTGCCTTTTTTTTTCTTCTAAATCCCAGTCATTTCTTTAGTAATGAATTCAACTGCATACAAGAGGTATTCAATAAGTTACACTATTGAAAGTCACGCCTCCTACGCTATATTAGGAATGATGACAAATCGTTCATAAGAATAAAATTAGATAAATATTTGAACCTTTAAGCGTACTATTTCAGGCTAAGTGATATTTTACTATACACTGTAAGAAGAAATGCTGATAGGGACGCAGGATGCATACCTGATGCACAAAAATCTAAAAGGACTCAGTAAAATCATATCCATGTATCCCAGTGGTTTTCTTTTTTCTTCCGTCACCATTTCAAGCTAACTGTAAATACATTTCAATAGTTTCCTAGAAATGAATTACACAAGATAGGTTACAAGGTAAGAGTTTAGGCTTTAGTTGGGGCCCATAAATTTTCCTGGGGACTCATTCAAAGCAAATATGCACATCTTAGGATGCACTAAATCAAGAAGCTCACTGCTGTAAGCAGGATATTCAAGACTTAGTGAGATCACACCAGATACTAATAATTAAAGGCTTATAGCAATCAAGCCTTTCTTTTCATGGAATGACGAAATAGATTTAAAACAAAGATGTCTGTACCCTGGAGCTAAACCTAAGTGTTTTGTGTTTGATTCCCTCTTTAATTCAATAGACAAAATAACAATAGTAAAATCCTTGCTGTGTTGTTGCTGGTTTATGAAAGCCAAAATTGACTTGAGACTGGTTTGAAAAAGACATCTTTAAAAATCTAGGAATATTTATATTATAGTAATCCAATTTTTATATGTCACTATATTATGGCAAAAACAGCACATCATAAGATTTTTGTTAGAACTTAGAGAATCCACCCTCCCACCTCCTCATTACGACAGGACTGTGTAAACTTGGTAGGGTCAGAACCATGATGTCGGGAACTTCTTGGTAGTGTCACCCAAGGTGGACAGGACTGGCACTCAGTGGTCTTAGGGCCACAGCCTGGCCAATGGGGCTCTGGTGAAAATCTAAAAAGGCATCTCCATGATCATCAGGAACCAACAGCTTTTGGCATACTTGTCACTAAGTCTGTGGAAAATCTGCAGCAAACAAGGGTATCTGACCAGGATTTGGGGACTGCTTGTGAATTTCATATTGCCTTGTTACACCTTCCATGAATTCACCAAAGGTGAATTTGTTGATTGGAGTCGGCTCAACAAACTCGGGGTGAATGTTGTCACAGAAACAAAGAGAACAGAATTTAGAGAATAAAGTAATTTCCAATCAATTTGCTAATAATGAGCTGAAAAACCATCCTAATAGCAGAATTTTACATTAGTAATACCCAACTTTTGTTTTTTGTAAGGACTTACAAGTTAATAAATATTATAAAGAGGTTAACATTTATGGGTCCCCCAAGTGGTCATTACTCATACTACAAATATAATAACACTATTGGATCTTCCTGTGACCAGAAAAACTCATAGAAAAATATAACTTTCTGGCGGAGAAATTTTCAGCTGAATGTCTACAATATATGATTAATGAAAATGATAAAGATTCAGTTTAACTAAGACACAAAGTAAGGGTCAAGAAACCTCTTATTGAATACTTAGGTTTCAAAAATATTCTAAAAACACTAAGATCCAATTAATAACCACAAGTGAACAAAAGTCTAGACATCCTTAAGATATATGAGAGCAGACAGGTGGATATAAAGGGGGGGGGGATTTAGCGATTTAGTGCATTCATGCTCACTCTTGTCATTATTTCTCAAGAAGATAATGAGTAAATGCCAATTATAGAGTACTATCATCTGTATTAATTTGCAATTAATAAAAGTCAGATACAGAAATTCACTATTATTTGATAAGTTTTCAATTTTTCTTTGCCCACCCCCCTTTTTTTTAAATGTTAAATTTCATCTCTATTAATAATGGAGATTAGGTTTCTATTTGTCTGTAACCGAAACTATGTTACTGCTTACGTTACATAACCCAAAATTGTAATAACATTGAATGAATACTCTCAAAATTTGAGCATGTAACCTTAGACGGCCCTCATTGTTTTTTAAAACAAGTTTTAATAAATACATGCCCTGTATTATATATTTATATATAATTTGTTTTATTTTAATATATATTTAAAGTTATCAGAACTAAATTTCCATTTCAAATTGTTTTATTTTTTTTTTTTACTCCTTTAATAAATGTTATGATTTTACTTACTTGTGGTACAAACTCTCTGACGTTGAATTTTTAACTTCCACACCCTCAGGCAATATATTTCAAAAATTAAATTTTACACTGCCCAGAGGGATTTTTAAAAAAATTATTTTGCTAGTATTTTTAATTATTAAATAAAACTATGTAACCAAAGTTTCATGTAGAAATATAAAAAATAAATAAAAAACATTTAAAAATGATTTAAATAATTTATTAATCATTAATATTTATATAAACCATTGACACTAAAATTGTTTTTCTGTTCACTTAAATGTGTCAAGCTAAAAGGAACTGTATTATATTATAAAATTAACAACTTAGAACTGGTGTAATTATAAATGCACAGATGGGATGAGGAGAGTCTAGAAATAAAACTATGTTACCATACAGACACTTACAAACACATGAGATGAAATAGATTCTAATTTCCAGATGTTGTTTTCACTAAATGATGGCATCTAATTATTTCAATGAGTTACATTAAATGTTTTCAATTATTTTCTAATCCAAATGTTTACAGAAAAATATTTAAGATTCAGAAAAAAATATATAAATACTGTATATATATATATATATATACACATATCATGTAACTTGCCGAGACCTACATTTTAGACTAATATTAGGGGGTTGGACTATATACAAGATACAAACTGGATATTTACCACATACCCCACATGTACGGGTTAGGCACAAGGCCTTATTAATGTAGGACCACCCACGAACCGAAGCTCATGGGAGGCAGATGCAAAAAAAAAAAAGCATTGATCTCGTCGACATTCCCCCTCAAGTGGGGCGCCTCAGGCACCAGACAATAAACCCAGCCCTGCCCCTTTAAATCTAGGAGGCAGGTGTTGCCTGGGGGGATGGCACCCTGGGATCAATGATGTTAGCTTACGCAGTCACTCACTCCCCACCCCAGTCAAAACCGGAGTATGCAAGATACAAACTGTGTGTGTAAATAGTTGATCAAGGCTGAAAAAGGTAAAAAATAGTCTTCAGTTGGCACACATATATATGAAAGGATTTTCTTTAATTTTATCACTCCAAAAAATTATGGAAAAAAAATCAAGGAAGTTGAAGAGAAAACATATTTCCATTAACATATATAAGCTTTAGCTTAACAAAAGTGGAACTCGCATGATAAACAGGATATATAAGGAAATCATCTTTTGGGGATGGAATTTGAGGGGTTGCACAATACATGAGATCGGATGATGCTCAAGTATATATGCTAAAAGAAATTTTCAGACCCATTAATTTTTTTTTTTTCATCTGGGCTCTTTAATCCTGATAAGGCAATCAGTCTAGAAGGAAAATTGAATTCAAACCTGTTAAGCTCTGCTTAAGAAATAGACAGTGTCCCATCTTGCTCGTGCAGAGAAGTTGGTAAATATATATACATGTTTTGTGTGTGTAATATATATATATATATATATATATATATATATATATATATATATATGTGTGTGTGTGTGTGTGTGTGTGTGATGGCAGCAAGCTCGCGTTCAAGTATTGCCATTGCTCGATATAGTAAGAATAATAATAACAATAACAAAAAAAAAACAAAAAAAAAAAAACTCAACAGTTCAAACAATATAATGGTGAGCTTCAAAAAACATATAAAGGACAAGACATGTATAGCATATCAAGCAATGCCTGCACCCGAAGCTTTTTTAAGTGAGGAAAGGTTTTGCACAGAACCAATCCCACTCTCTAAGTGACTGCCACGTTTGAGCCAAAAAGAAGAACAAGTCAACATCATTGGCTGCAGCAGCTGCCGCAGCTTAAATTTTTGAGTTTTCCTTCTTCTAGACACTTGCCTTGAAAAGGCTGAGGAATGCATATCTCCCGGTGGTTTTGCTACATGCCTGGATACCAATCCAAGTATTTCTACATCCCCGCGTATGTTATTTGCTAAATGTCCGTTGAGCGAAAGGCTTCATCCGCCCTTTGATATCCACCCATATATATATATATATATATATATATATATATATACACACACACACACATATATACACACACAATTTATATTAAATTATTTCAAATTTAATTTTATTATTAATATGAAAATAAAAAGCCATTTTTCTACAATTTGTAATATATTAGTGCTCAACCCAATTACTTATAAGTAATTGGATTAAGCACTAATATAAGTAATATTAGCAAAACAAATTGGTTAAGAGATTTCAGTTTGCTCTGTTTGCCAGTATATACTCCAGGGAGAATTAATTTATAGTTAATATAAGATATATTTGTAGCATTGCTAGTGAATGATGAAATATGGAAAATAAACAGGTGCTCACAATTTTGTTAACAAGTTGATGTTAATATTTAGTTTATATTACAAATAAGAGGGACATTATTTATGCAGAAGTTCAGTTATGTTTGCCAAGTGTTTAAAATGAATATCCATTTATTTTGTTATTAACAAATAATAAAATGCAATATATCAGTCATTTATAGTGATTAACACTACATGAATGTTTGTATAAATTTATTCAAAGTAGGGTTATAAAAAAAAAAAATTTTTTAAATTCTAATTCTATCCATCCTAAAATAAACTTTTGAAAAAAATGTTCTGGTAGGATAATATTGTATTGTATTATATATATATATATATATATATATATATAAAATTGTTTAGCATATTTATGTATAAGATGTACGATTTAAACCAATTATAAAACCAACTTAAAGTAATCATTTTTATGCAAGCTTCTTTACTGACATTAAATGTATGAATAAAATCAGTAACACAAAAGATTATGAATTTGCTTTTAGCTGAACTTTAGACTATTATTCTCATATTGACATAACCTTTATGATGCATTTCTTCTTTTTCTTTAAGTATCAAGTGAAAAATTATGATACACTAATTCTTTAATATTCCTTTCTATTCAACCCAGAGATATTATACCAACAGATATATTTACCCAACCTCTCCACAAGAGCAGAATTTAACAGGTCTGAATTCAGAGTTTTCTTTCTCTTAGACCGGTTGCCATACCAAGATTAAAGAGCCCAGTCTGCCCTACTATTTACCCATAACTGGAATGAGATTAGTTGGATTCATACTTCTCCCAATGTCTATATGAAATGCAACCAGCCTTGTCCAGGATTTTAAACTTGCCATGTCCATTTCCTATGACAATAACCATTATACAATGTGCATCTCCAACAGAAGAATATTGTACATTTATCTAATTATTAATAACAAAAAATGATTCCCTCTTAATGGTAGTTAAATTAGCTGGTGTGATCTATCTATACCCATTTAACCTAGGTATGGGCCAAAGTGGGGGGTTGCATGTTAAAAGCTGTAGAAGTTATGCTCCAGATATAGAAACAATATGATACTCACCATCGCAGTGGGGTTCTAACTACCGTCAAGTTAGTAGACAAGAACAACAGGCAAGCTGTAACTTAATACAGTCCTTGCATGCTGCTGGCATAATGCAAAGTGGTGGCTGAAGAGTGGATACTTATCCCTGTTCTTACTAACCCTGAAATCCAACAGCCAATCAGAACTCAGGAAATGAACTTGCCTGAGTTCATAATGGAACAATCCAAAGCTCCATATAAGCCACCTACCAACTCTAGTTTTAGTCATCTTAACAGAGTTGAATACACACAAATAGCATATATATATATATATATATATATATATATAAATATTAATAAGGCTAGTAAACTATAATTAGTATTTACTAGTTATCATCTTTGAGAATCAAATTACCATAATGTGGACCATTGGCTCAGAAGTAGTTTCTAGTGTCGCTGGTTTGATCTTTTGTGGCGGTGATTGTAGTATATACTGCTGATGAGACGTAATAAGGTCATAACAGCTGTCCAGTGTTCCGCATGTTGCACACAGTTTTTGCCGAGCTGTTTGGTCATGGTAATTTAATTAATATATAAAAATTCAATTCAAAAATTATGCAATACATTATGTACACCCCCCCCCCATGCCTTTGGGTTAGATTGGAGTCTTGATGTGGACAGAGAAAAAGGCTGAAGATATGAAAAGGGATTCTCTACTGAATGCTCTTAGAGAAATAATAAAGATCAGGGTGTGCATAAATGCAGGCATGTAGGGCAACAAAACTAGGAGAAAGAAAAACTCTGAATTCAAAGATTATGTAATACATCATGTACAAATTCCCCCATACCTTTGGGTTACTTTGTTTGTTTGCTTGGGTTTTACGGCATGTCAACCCCTTGGGTTATTTTATGCCGAATACTTCTATTGGTAATTTGGGATTAAAAAATGTTTAATGCCCACAAAGTTTTGAAATAATTTAATTTTTAATGGATAATACAATTTCGTTTATAAACTCATGTTTTTCTATTTAACCCATAGATGGAACCCTAACAGGTACTACCACTCCGGGTCAGAGTGGACCAGGGAGCAATGGTGATGAAGGGGTGCTCCACATTCCCCAAACCTCCAGAACTGGAACCTCACCATCAGATAGAGTTTAACGTCATTCCCAGGACATGTAGACCCGCAATCACCGCCTTCTAGCACCCATATGATAAAAAGGGATTGGGGCTTGCCATAAGGGCAATAGGGTTGGGAAAATCATATAGGTGCTAGGGCTTGACATGACCAGCCGAATGATCGGAGGGGGGCCTTTGGGTTAGATTGGAGTCTTGATGTAGACTGAGAAAAGAAAGGTTGAAGAGATGAAATGGGATTCTCTACTGAATGCTCGGATGATTTTAAGAAACACCATAGCTCCATCTTTAGGGATTGATATATAAAAATTCAATTAGAAAATTATGCAATACATTATGTACACACACACACACACACCATGTCTTTGGGTTAGATTGGAGTCTTGATGTGGACAGAGAAAAAGGCTGAAGAGATGAAAAGGGATTCTCTACTGAATGCTCTTAGAGAAATAATAAAGATCAGGGTGTGCATAAATGCAGGCATTGTAGGGCAACAAAACTAGGAGAAAGAAAAACTCTGAATTCAAAGATTATGTAATACATCATGTACAAATTCCCCCATGCCTTTGGGTTAGATTGGAGTCTTGATGTGGACTGAGAAAAGAAAGGTTGAAGAGATGAAATGGGATTCTCTACTGAATGCTCGGATGATTTTAAGAAACACCATAGCTCCATCTTTAGGAATTGATGATCAACAACATCATCTTCAGAGAGAGACACCAAAGTAATATAGATTTTAAGAGAGAAACATAATCTCTCTGAGAAAGAGATTTTATAAAGGAAGATTCTCCTCATATATGTGGCATGAGTAAGAGGATTGGTTTGGTGAGGGAAAAAAAAAAAGACAAAATTAATCAATAGACAACTAACACGGAAATATATAAAAAGTCTCAAGTATAAAAAGAAAAACAGAATAATATATTATACGAAAAAACCATAAGATTTACAATCTTGGAGTTATTCCTTCAAGAAAAGTAAAATAGATTGATTAAAATAAATAAAGCATAAACTTACACCTATCTTCAGATAATAAGCTTATCTACCTCTGAGGTGTTTCCAAAAATGAATCCAAACTTATTCAAAAGAAAATTTACTATAATTATCAATCGTTAAGATGCATTATTTTTCTGCCTAAAAGTTAGGGGTGCATATTATACATGAGAACTATATAATTAAGTTTTTCTGGACATCATATTTAACAAAAGTTATATCTATCTGCAGAAAAATATTCACAGGAATGTCTTTTTCATAAATTTTATTTCTCCCAGTCTAAGCTTATTTTCACTGCAAGCTTGTTATATTTGAGTTAAATTGAACACTTGTTTTTTTTACATTTGTTGGGGGGGGGGGGGGTATCAAAGTATCATTCACTTTCTTTCTAAATTAACTTCATATGATATAAATAAATTCAGCAGAGTGGCATATTGTCGGTACGAGTGAGTATTCTATTTTCAGTAGCGAGAGACCAAGAAGATTGTATTTGCGTCTGAGGTAGAGCACCACACCTACCATCAGCTCCCCACTTTACTACACACATCCAAGCTGTGTTACTCACACACTGAGTTGGCTAGTGCCGGTATCGAACCTAGAACCTTGAGGTTCATATAACAAAACATATATAATATAACAGTAAATCTCTTTTTGGTAATGTGGATTTATCTTTGATAACTATAAATGTTTAGTTCACAAAGATTGTAAAATAGATATTGTTTAGAAAAAAATGCAAAAAGTAAAAGCAATTTTTGACATTTGTCCGTTAGTCATGCATTGGCTGTAAGATAAGTCTTGACCTTTTACCTGGTAGAGATGGATACTTTAGCTGATAGATGAATAGATATGGTTTATCAAAATATTTCAAAGTTGCATTCAGTTTGTACAAAAGAGCTAAAGTTTTCTTTTTCAAAAGCAGCACCTAACAGACAAGCCATTTTCAGTAGTGGGGGTTGCTAAATACAAAGGCGGGTCAAAACCTTTGCAATATTTTTGTAAGAGTTAGTTTGGGGCATGTATATCACAGGCCAGAGTAGGAAGCGCGTGGTGTAATGGTTAAAGTCATGGGAAATGGACTCGTCGCCCCGAGTTCAAATCCTGGACGTGGTAATTGCATTTCACTTAGCGCTAATACCCTTGGGAAATGTATGAATCTAACTACTCTCTCTCCAGCTATGGGTAAATAGAAGACCAGGCTGGGCTCTTTAACCTTGGTTAGGCAACCGGTCTAGGAGAAGGAAAACTCTGAATTCAAACCTGTTGTACTCCGCTTAAGAAATTGACCTTGTGTCACATCCTGCTCGTGCGGAGGGGTTGGTAAATATATATATATATATATATATATATATATATATATATATATCTCACAGGCCAGAAGCAGTTCTAATTGCAAAAAGGTAAAAGCTGCAGTTTGTAGTATAGTGGTAGTTGGTGCACTGACACATTGTGCACCGATTCACTTGATGTGATTTGAAAGCCACATGGATTAATATGCAATGTAGTCTAATTTGGGAATTTATGCTTTACAAGATCAAACTTGACCATAACGCTACAGAAGCAACAAAAAACATTTGGATTACAGTACAGTAACCAGATGGTTCAAGAAGAACCTCAACAATCAGTCAGGTAGTCAGGTAGGCCTGAGGCTGTGTTCCAAGTCATAGTGGCAAATCCAGCGAGTAGCACTCAGAGTATTAGACAAGTTTTGCATATTACAGTCCAGTGGGATTTGTCACCTTCACAACCATCACAAAAGCGTCCAGAACTTTCAAATTGTGCCTCACATTAAATAAATACTGCAAATTTTTTTTTACTTACTCAAGTAACATGGTTTCACTAAACTATTAAAATGAAAAATGATTCATTTTTAAATAACAGCATTTTGTAGTTCAATCCTCAGCAAATTGGTTATTGAATGTAGGAAGATATGATAGGTAACTACCAGACCATAAAAAATACTTTTGTTGCCAATGTCAGCATTTAATTCTGACTGATTAAGTCTCCTATCTTTTCTTTATCTTTTATCATCTGTACATGATGGAAAGTTCAGCATCTAAGTTTGTTTTGTTTTTAATATCCTGACAGAAGCCATTTTCTTTAGAAATCCTTAAGATGATGCACCTTCTAGACGATATTACATGTATGGTCTGTCTTTACTAATAAGATTTCAGATTTCAACAATTGAATCTCAGAGAGAGGTTTTCAGTTTCAGGCGAAAAAAATGTTGAAACTATACTAGACAATTATTTGTCTGTATTTTTTAGATGAGGCTTGATGTGAATAATTTTGAGGTTTCAACTGCTGTCCTCATCTTTATTGTGGTATGAATAAAGAATCTTTCGTCTGCTGTATCCTTCGGCGTTATCTGTGTATCCGAGCACGGTAATGACCCAACCTGGGAAATTATTCTTAATAATTTGACTGTTGATCAACTTTTAAAGATCTCATTCAAATAATAACGTCATTGTTTTTGTGTGTTATCATTTTCTAAATGACCAGGATTCTTCTTGTGACACGTCAGAATGATAAAAGATTCAAAAACAATGATGTCATTATTTGAACGAGAACTTCAAAAGAACTTCAACACCTGTTTGATCAACAGTCAAATTATTAAAAATGATTTCCCAGGTTGGGTCATTACTGTGCTCGGATACACAGGGAACACCTGAGGAAGGCCGGGGATACAGCACCCGAAACGTGTTTATACATATCACAATAAAGATGAGGACAACAGTGTGAAACATCAAAATTATTCATATATTAAACAATATGTGAATCCATTGGGTTTCTGTTGTAACAGCAGTTATGATTCTATTTGAAGAATAATTAAAGTTCCAATTACCGTCGAACTGGAAGACAAGGCAACAAACGATTGTGAATGCTACAAGGTCCACTGCAAATGACAAAGTAATTCAAGTCAAGCAGCCAATCAGAACTCAACATGAATGGATCATTCTTGATTCCTATCCAGCTGTCTTTGACACTGCTTGAGTTGTACTTAATGTAGACTAACTGACTTCAATACTATTGAGGAAGATTTGGTTTGATTTCTTTAAGAATGGTAAGTCAACATTCATGGGATATTTAATGCCAAAGCCAGTCTTGTAGAAAAACAGTGGTGATACTATTCAATCCATAGCTGGGTATTGAGGAAGGAGTGAAGTGTTCTAATTAGTATTTCATAGTCATGTTACTTCTATTGAAAATTTGAACAATTAAAAAAAAAAAAACGCCATTCAATGCAAATGAATGCCTTACAAAATGATCATCCTTTCACAATTTCAACCAAAAATTGTTTTCTTCTGTGTTAGAGAATTTTAAGAGTACTGCACTAATAAAAATCTATGATATGCTTTTTATGATAGATTACAGTTTATGTTATATATATATATATATATATATATATATATATATATATATATGTGTATATGTGTGTGTGTGTGTGTGTATGTGTATGTGTGTATTTGAAATGAGCACACTCGTGCACTCACTCAAAATAAACTTTTTATTTATTTCAAAATGAGGTACATCGAGTGTGCACACGACTCGGCATATAGCTGTGTGTGTGTGTGTGTGTGTGTATATTAAGTGTTTCCTTGATAGGATTCAACCAAAACTGAGAACACAAACATGCATATAAAGATTTGCATATATATTTTTACTTATATGGAGTAGTATAAATAAATGGATACCTTGGTACAGATACAAGTTTATTTCGTCATTTCTCTGCCTCCTCAGTCTGATCTTACCTAATTCAAAGATCTCATTCATACCTGGTATCATCTCTTTCTCTCTCTTATTCCCATATATATACATTTATTAATCGGGTGGCCTAATGTTGGTATCAGCTAGACAGCAAGGGAGTCTATTCACTAGAGCTAGACAATGCGAAAATCTAATGTGTGTGCGTGTCTGTGTATGATATAAAGTGTTTCCTTGATAGGATTCAACCAAAACTGAGAACTCAAACGTACATATAAAGATTTGTGTATATATTTTTTACTTTTTATTTGTAAAAAAATCAGATTGAGCAGGCAAAGCATTTCTTTGCCTCCTTAGTTTGTTTTTTTATTAACTCAAAGACCTCAGACTGAAGAGGCAAAAAATGCTGAAATAAATAATATCTGTACCAAGGTATCCATTTATTCATTTATAATACACTATTATGTATAAAATTTTTTTTTTTATATATATATATATATATATATATATATATACACACACAAATCTTTATATGTACATTTGAGTTCTCAATTTTCATTGAATCCTATAAAGGAAACACTTGATATCATATATATATATATATATACATATACACACACACACACACACACCCTTTATTGGCAAAAGTTGCTTGATATTTTCCACATTGCTGGCCACAATATGCTTCAATTTCATTCTTCATCTCACCCTTCTGTATATTGGTGTGAATCACTTGACAATTTCATCTTTCCATTTTTGTGGACGTCTCCAGAGGGATTGTTTCCAGTCTCTTGGATACCACTCATCAACTGCACACGCCCACCTGTTGTCTGTGAACCTTGTGATATGTCTGACCCAGGGGAACTTAGGCTTTTGTAACTCCACGATCACATCCTTTTATCTTATATAACACACACGCACACACACAGAGGGATGCTGATAGGTGTATGCGTCCTGCATCCCAGTTGCATAAAAATCTAAAAGGATACAGTAAAATCATATCCATGTGTTCCAGTGTTGTTCTTTTTTCTTCCCTCACCATTTCAAGTTAACTATAAATACATTTCAATAGTTTCTTAGAACAAATTACACAGGATAGGTTACAATGTAGGAGTTAGACGGCTTTAGTTGGAACGCAAATTTTTTTCGAGAACTCCTTCAAAGCAAATATGTGCATCCCAGAATGCACTAAATCAGCATCACTGCACACACTGAAAATTTCCTTAATATACAGATGAAACTGAATAAAATTGTAATCGTATATAATTCAACTTTGCCACTAAAATAGCATAGCTTCAAATATTAATTTAGCTGTTTTTAGCTCCATTTAAATAAATGCTTCACATTTTGGAACATTCAGTACATTTCTTTCTCGTTCACAGTGAATAATAATAACAAGCCACAGTAACCTAAAAAAAGAGCAACATTTTCAGCTCATAAAAATGTACTGCAACATATCTTTAGCTTTTGTCAACAAGTAAAAACTATCTTTTTTATTTTTACTTTAGAGCATATGATTATCAGTCTATATCTTTATACTCTTGTTCCTTAATTGTCCAACCATTATCATCTTGAAACACCCTCTGGTTAAAAATGAGACCATCCAAATCGTCCACGATGAAATGCAAAAATTTTAATCCTGATTATCTAGTATTGCTTATCTGACAAATTCTTTTTTCTTGTGAGTGTCCTCACCTCAGCTAAATAATGGACCATTCCATTTTTATTATAAAGAAAGGGAAGAAAAAGGATATGCTACACAGAAAAATATAAGAAAGAAAGCATAGGGGAAAGATTGAAAGGGTGTGAGCACGCGGAAGCGATAACGCTCATCTGCTTCAATAGAACATAATGAAAAGAAAAAAGAAAAAAGTGAGAAAGAGTATTATACATTTTACATATTGAACTATTTTGCAATAGCTCTTAAGTAAACATATCAAACGTCGTAATAATTATCATATTGTGGAATGTACACAGTTCCTGATAGTAGATTTATAATTATTGGATTGATTGCAATATGTTTGTTTGTTTCTATTGTGTTTAATGAGTAGAATGAATTTTTTCCATTAATAATTCAAAAACCAAAAAATCTCTATCAAAGTAGTTGATAAATACAAAAAGAAAGATAAACAAATATAACAATAAAAAGGAAATGCACAGATTCAAGACCACTGTTTATATTATTATTATTATTATTATATATAAGGTGTCATTAATTTGAAATTAAATTGACATTTAAATTAGCAGCTTTTAAACCAATCTGATTTCAAACCCCAATACTGGCAGCTTTGATACCATTTTTTTTTTTCTTACATGGACAGAAGTGTCTGTGTGTGTGTGTATATATATATATATATATATATATATATATACATACATACATACACACACACATATATATATATACATATAAGTGTATTTTGGCAGCATTTTTTCTTTTAAACATGTTTCGTTAAACTGTACTGACGATTCCTGTCGGACGAGGAGGGGATGAATAGATATAGACTTTTTATAGATACTAATTTCTACTAATTTATTAATAGATATAAAGTTAAACAAATCATATATAATAATAAAGAGAGAAAAAAAATGAGGCATCCTGTCATGGTTAGCATGCTAATCTTGTATATCCATTACTATTGAAAAGCGAGTTTAATCCTCACTGGATGCCCCATACTTATGTCAAATCCTATCTGTAGGGTAAATAATTTTTTTTCTACTACATTTTGTTTCTGAAGTAATTTGACAGTAGAATCACTGATGATTGCAGTTCACATAAAGACATCTTATAGATGAACTGGAACACATCAATGATATCCAGGATTTGAAGTCGGTTCGCTATGTCTATTTCCTGCAATGATAACCATTACACTACAAACACCTCTTTTAGATGTATAATATACACAGTAAATTTATAGATACAACTAAATTACATACACTAGTACAAAATAAAAAAAACACCCTCTGGGCAATGTAAAAATAGATTTTTGAAACATATTGCCAGAGGGATGGGAGTAAAAAATTCAATGTCAGCGAGTTTGTACATAAGTAAGTAAAATCATCAAATTCATTAAAGGATTAAAAAATAAAACAATTTGAAATGTAAACTTTAAATATGTATTAAAATAAAACAAACTATATATAGATGTATAATACCAGTCATGTATTTATTAAAACTTGTTTTAAAAAACAATGAGGACTGTCTAATGTTGCATGTTCAAATTTTGAGTGTATTTATTCAATAAATACACTCAAAATTTGAACATGCCAAAAATCGTAGAATAAATTTTATTCTATGTTATGACGATTTTGGGTAATGTGATGTAAGCAGTGTTATAGACGAAAACCGGAAGCGAATCTCCATTATTAATAGATTTAAAAATAAAAAATTAGGAGCTGATGCTTAGAAAATAAAAAGGTCAAATCAAAGTGATTATTAACCACAAATGAGGTAAGGTGTGTATGCATGCATGGGAAAGAAACTAGAATTCAAATAATGTTTAAGATTTCTTAATCAAAATCATCAATCTAATCCTTATAAAACATGCAGTGAGCCCCTCCTAAAAACGGAAACATCTACTTTCAGTCACACCAGTAATCAACTTACAAGCAAATATATAATTTGTATTTTCCAATCAAAAATAAATCAGGAGATATACGTCACAACAGCAAATATTTAGTTGACCAGGATTTGTGATTTTTTCAATCCAGGCGGCAATTTGTGTTTTAGGTTTTGTTCATTTTTTTTTTTTTCATAAGCAAAAAGGAAACACATTTTGACCTTTAAATCTTTAGAAGGGATACTTATATAAAGACTATTTATTTTTTGAGATTTTTTTTTTTCCATTAAATGGAAACTACTTTAAAAATAAAAATTTGTTGACAGCTTCCTAAGTGTTAATTTTACATTTCAGCTTTTTTAACATCAAACAAGAACCGATACTCCATTTTCTGTTTGACTGATATCAGGTTTTTAATTTTTTTTTTTTTTATTATATTAGGTGGTTACACAGAGATCTTAGATTTGAGATTTGTTCTTTAAAAATATAAACAAACATATATTAAAATAAAAACATTTACTGTTGAAGTAAAAAGATAAATAAAAAAAATGTTTAAATTCTCCATTTGTTGAACACTAGGTTGTTGTTATGATGTATCAGCTGATTTATTTTAGGTGGAAAATGCCAATTTTATGGTTGCAAGTTCAAATTACTCACACAAATGATAATAGTTTTATAATTTTATGAGCAATTTACTACAAACCTGCGATATATTCATGGTATGCATAAAAAATATGCATAACTATACGTATAAGAAATAAATTATACAATGTTATATATAATATATATATATATATATATAAGTAAAAAGTAGAGTAGTTAAGATGGCCTAAAGTCAGTATCAGCCAGACAGTGATGGGTCTATCCACTTTTCACTAGTGCTAAACCAAGGAGATTGTTTAGACGTCTAAGGTGGAACACCACACCTACCATCACTTTACCGCACAGATCACTATACTACTCATACACTGAGTTGGCGAGGGCTGGTATTGAACACAGACAGACAGATCTAAGTTTGAATAGTGTAAACAGCATAGAATCAATAGCGCTTGGTGACTGTCAGTTTCTTACCTATACAATCATCAAACCAAGAGGTTTGCACATAGTGGCTATCCCTTTATATACTGTTGTGTAGGGTATGATAAGAAGAGTAATCTAGTTTGTGGTTCATTCTGAAAAGTCTGGTCTAGTTTATGCATCTTAGTTATTTATATTAATTTTTTTTTTATTTGTTCATTTATTTACTCTATTATGTTTAATTTATTATTTGACTAATTTTTTGATTTGTTCATTTATCATTATTTTATGATTTATAATTTACTTTGATTAGTCTTTGGAATTATTAGTTTTCAGGTGGCTTAGGAGAAATTTATTCTCATGCCTACATTTGAATATAAGTTCTAATCATTTATACAGAAGTTTGTTTTGTTCTGTGAAGGTGGTTATGACTATTGTTTCTTCTACACAAAGATTACAGTGTTGTAAGCTGGCGCTACTTATACTATCACCAATATTGAGCACTCTTTCTTTATACATAATAAATAATGCAATTAATATCAATATTAAAATATTAAAACTCACAAATTTTCCTACTAGAGTTTCACATATTATCCTCATCAACAAAAAAAAACTGACATTCCCTTTTCTTTTTGTTTTCTACCTGAGGATGAAGAGTTATGAAAATGTATGTTTTAACATTTCATATTTATTGCATATTGCTCTAATTTTAGAGTATTGAGCACTTTTAGCTTTTACTTTGCAATTTTATCATTTTGAAACATGCATATATATAATATTGATAATATGGTGTGCTACATTAATAAGTAAATAGTGCTCAATATCTTGGATAGAGAAACTGTCAGTAACCAATGTCACAGACTCATGTCCATGCTACTCTAACTTAGATATAAATGCTCTATCCATGATATTGAGCACTGTTTACTTATAGATATAGCACCCAAATTATATGAGCTGGAGTCGTGTAATGGTTAGAGTATTAGGAAATGGACTCGCCAACCTCAATTCATAATCCGAGGCAAGACTGTTTGCATTTCACAGAGCTAAAACCATTGGGAAAGGTATGCATCCAACTACAGGTAAATAGTAGGGCAGATTGGACTTTTTAACTTTGGCTAGAGAAGGAAAATTTAATTCAAACCCGTTAAACTCCGTCTAAGAAATTGACCATCTATCACATCCTGATCGTGTGGATGGCTTGGTTTATTTATTTTTATTTATATATATATATATATATATATATATATATATATGGAGAATGAAAAGTGTTTGCATATGAAGGTGCTCAATGCTAAACTAGGAGAGTAGATTTAAAATCACAAATAAAATATACTAATATAGTCTTGTGTAATAATATATATCGCATGAGCACGCTTCACGTTATATAAACGCTGTATAAGCTACTTTTTCAATATTTAACTGAAGAATTGCATAATATGGAAAATTAGTCCCATAATATTTTATTTGTGATTTATAATAATATATATATATAAAGACAAAGACATACAATTTTCTGACTTACTGAAAGTGGACTTGAGTGCTAGACATTTTTATCTATTAATAAAAGAATAGTAACCAAGTGTCATTTTGTTACTTGTTACATCAAATAACAAAACCAATACGATGAAAATGTTTTGTTTTTTTAATCAAATAGTATAGGGGGAAAAAGAGAAATTATTTCAAAATATTAATGTTTATATTGAAACAATAAAGAGATGAAATGATTTCTATTCACTGAGAAGAAAGTAATATGACAGTCAAATTATAAAGCACAAGCCAAGCTGACCCATTTTTTCATCCTATTAGCAACATCAATTTGTTAAAAGAATTTGTCAATGATGTAGATAGAAGAGAAGGAAAAATAATATTGATTTTCAGTTTGAATGAAGATGTCAGATGTAAAAGCTGAATGTCATACATAACACAGTTAACAGCAGAATAAAGACATGTGAAGATTTTCTCTTTATACAAACAAACATGACTTTATGGAAAAATCTTCAGGTAAAATTCTGGAGTGGTAAATATCATCCCACCCCCACATTATCTATCTGACCATGCAGATTTTTTTTATTAAAAAAAAAAAAAAAATAATAGAATATATATATCTATCTATGTTGTGTACATGTTGTTGTGAAGTCCATGTATGCTTCTTTGTTGGTATATTTGATGAGTAATTTTCAGTGTATATATTATATATGTCTATAAGAGGCCGAGAAATCAACACCCTAACCCATAAAAACACCAGTGACCAGCCAGTATAAAAAAAAATTTTTAAAGCCTTGTAAAAGAAGGGTCATTCCTTCAAAATATTAGGTGAAATAAAATGGACCTTAGTACATAACATCCAACACAGTTTCTCATTTATTTCACACATTAATCATGCTTTGCACTAAATCCAAAAATTATATATAGACATAAATATATAACACACACATTATATAGATAGATATAATATATACACTGAAAATTAGACTCATCAGATATCATATCCACATGTTTACAGAAGGAAATAATTTCCTAGCAAATACATAACATTGGTATCTCTTTAATAATAGAAGTAAAACCGACAAATACCAAACAAAATGTCTACAATGTAGTGGGTATAATAATGATATAAATGAAGCAAAATACTTGGGTTCTTTTGTTAGGAACATAGTTGACTACATTTTTTTATATTAAAAGCATGCATTGAAGATTCCAGCAAATCTCTAACACATAATACTCATAAAATGCTACAATACCAAAGAGGGCCTGTTTAGATCAGTCAGTAGTGCATTCACCTAGGAGTCACAGAGTTCCAGGCTTGATAACGGCCCTTGCTGACTCGGCACAATTCTTACAATAAAAAGACATATAGAAAGGAACATTAGGCTTAATGCCAGGAGTCCAGTGGCTTCAGCCCTGGATCTTACAAGCTAATAGCGTTGATCCCAGGGGGGCCATCCTCCCCAGGCAACACGTGCCCCCTTGATTTAAAGGGGCAGGGCTGTGTTTATTGCCCAATGCCTGAGGCAACCCCCTTGAAGGAGAATGCCGATGGGATCAATGCATTTTTTGCACCTGCCACCCATGAGTCTCGGCTTGTGGGTGGTCCCACATTAATAGGGCCTTGTGCCTAACCTGTACATATGGGGTACATGGTAAATACCATTAGGCTTCTGAATTTTTTTTTTTTTTACAAATGAATAGCAACTGAATATAAATAAATATCGCAATTTTCTTGATAAACCTTGTAAATTCAAAATCTGTTATGTAACTATCAAAACTATTAAAAATATTTTATAAATCAAGGTGTTAAAATCTACTTGCTGCTGTCTATATTGGGTTTCTTTGTTTTAATGGCATATTAACCTATGTGAGTTATTTAATACCAAAGCCATTCTTGTAGAAGAACAGTAGTGGTACTATTTAACCCATAGCTAGGAGTGTGAATGAAGGGCTTCTTACCTTTCCTAAAGGTATTAGTCTGAAAGTGAACATAATAGCACAAATGGAGTTCAAACTCACTATGATATGTACTGCATTTGCGAGAGCAAGTATCAAAAACCGGAACCTTGTGGTTTCAAGGCAGATGCTCTACCACCCGAGCTAAAATACATCTATACATATATAAAGGGCAGTTGATATGTATGTATGTATGGAGGAAATTAGGAAAATAAAACAATTAAGGATAAAATATATATATACACATTCACTATCCCCAGAGCTTGCATTTTGTGCAAAAATAATGTAGATTTTATTTATATCTGGGAAGATATCTAAAAATTAGGATTTCAATAGTAAGAGAAGTGAAAGCCATTGGTGGTTTCCATGATTAAAACATAAACAAATCAATTATGTAAGACCAAAACAATCAATGGATCTGTGAGACTAACTTTTTTTTTTAATCCTTCCCCTCTACCCAAGCAATGCCGGGTAGCCACTTCAAGTTCTAGTATAGAATAAAGCAATTTACAATCCAATTTGCAACTTAATGGTGGTGTCTTCATCTATGTTCACCCTTGATCATACTTTCTCAAAAAGGCGATAATTATGATATGAAATGCTAATAATAAAATTACTTTGCCATATTCATTTTCAATTAATTATAATAGAAATTCTATAAATAGGATATGACCTGACATTGAGATTAATGGCTACCAAAGGTGGCCTTTAAGTGCATAACTAATTTAAGTGTAAATTCCTGCTGCTACAGTTGTACCTATGTGCAGTGATGCTGATAGCTTTTTGATTTAGTGTGTCCTGGGGCGCACATATTTGCTTTGAAGGAGTCCCTAGGAAAATTTATGGGTCCAACTAAAGCCGGCCAACTCCTACTTTGTAACCTATCCTGTGTAAATTTGTTTCTAAGAAGCTATTGATATGTATTTACTGATAGCTTGAAATGGAGAGGGAAGAAAAAAGAAAAACACTGGGACACATGGATATGATTTTACTGTGTCCTTTTAGATTTTTGTGCATCATCAGTCAAGGACACAGGATGTGTACCTATCAGCATCTTTGTATGTGTAGATAGAAAACTTAACACCTTTATATACAAACAACCAATTAAGAAACAGATGATTAGAGTCAGCAAATTATATCTTTCATAATAACCTTTTATTAATATTTAAATTGACTAGTACAAAATAAAAAACACCCCTCCGGGCAATGTAAAAATAGATTTTTGAAACATATTGCCTGAGGGGTGGGAGTAAAAAATTCAATGTCAGCGAGTTTGTACCATAAGTAAGTAAAATCATCAAATTCATTAAAGGATTAAAAAATAAAACAATTTGAAATGTAAACTTTAAATATGTATTAAAATAAAACAAACTATATATAGATATATAATACCAGTCATGTATTTATTAAAACTTGTTTTAAAAAACAATGAGGACTGTCTAAAGCTGCATGCTCAAATTTTGAGTGAATTTATTCTATGTTATGGTGATTTCAGGTATAGTGATGTAAGCAGTGATGTAATTTTTGTTACAGACAAAAACCGGAAGTGAATCTCCATTATTAATAGATATCAGCTGAAAAATAACTATGTACTAGTAGCATGAATACATCTGAATGATTTTTTTTTTTTAATAATAAACACACTGACAAGTCCTGATCTTGAAATTTAAAAAAAAGGGGGGGGGTAGTAGGACGATAATGTAATGGTTATTGTCGTATGAAATTAATTGGCGACCCTCGTTCAAATCCTGGTCATGGCTGTTTGCATTTTACTTCATGCTAATGCACTTGGGGAAGGCAGGAATATATCTCTTCTCTCTCAAACTATAAGTAAATAAAAGGGCAGATTGGATTATTTTGCTGAGGTTAGACAACCAGTCATGGAAGAAAAATCTGAATTTAAACCAAAATTTTTTAAAAAAGAAAAGAAAAAAGAAAAAAACAATACATTAAATTTTATCTATTTATTAAGACATTTGATTCTTTTAAAACATTTTAAAACTGCTTTTAATCTCTTAAAATTTAAATCTGAAAACCTATGAAATAGCAGAGGTGGTCACTACTAGAATAGGCTCAGTCCTAATTATTGATCATCCTCCACACATTAATACATTATTCGTGTTTTTGTAAAAAAATGTAATGTGTGAAAATAAACATTTCTTCTACTTCTTATTCCACTTAAAAATTGACCTTATGTCACATCCTGCCTATGGTGGAGGGTTTGGGTAAATACATACATCAACAAGATGACTATAAAAAATGTACACTATGAAAGTATGCAATACAATGAATTCCTTTTAGATAAATGTCATGCTTATTGAAGGTAGCACAAGACTTAGTTTGGTAGAGTATATACTCCAGATCCAATAGGTTCCAGGTTCAATACCAGCCCTTGTCAACTCAGTGCATGAGTAGCACAGCTTGGATGTGTGCAGTAAAGCATGAAGCTGATGGTAGATGTGGTACTCCACCCCAGATGCAAAACAATCTCCCCAGTCTAGTGCAAGTGAAAAGGCAGTAGACTCTCTCACTATCCAGCTGATACAGTCAATAGGCCATTCTGCCTACTTTATGTTTTACTTACTAAGACTGAATGCAACCATCTATAAATATATATAGGGCAGTTAATGTGTATGTATGTATGTATGTCTCTGTCCAGAGGAAACTACAAAAAGAAAACAGTTAAAGACAAAGTAAATATATATACACATTCACTATCACCAGATCTTGCTTTTTGAGCAAAACTAATGAAGAATTGATTTATATTCGTGTACATAAGATTTAATTAGTAACATCATGAAATTCTTTTTTTTTTTCTTCTTTTTTATTTTGTATTTAATATTTTAAATATGAGACATTAATTTTTCTTTTCAAAGTGTCTGTGCACTTTTTTTCTGATGCCCGACTAGGCCCGGATCAACGCAAGGTCTTTTTATAAACTGATTTTAATAGAGTATCCTGCGAGAATCCAACTTGAAATTCAGTAATAACGGATTTGCAAGATTAACTTTTTTTTCCTCCCTCCCTCTATCCAGGCAACGCCAGGTAGCCACTTCTAGTTGACCATAAAGCCAACGTGTTACATACAAACCTTAAACTAAAAGGATAAATTATGAATCAAGTATGGTTACTTTTAGACTTGATTGTGAGCCAAGAGACAAGAAGAGAGACCAACAAGAGACTTTCAGATTGGATAGAGTAAAAGACATTAGCAAAGATAACAATCCTTAAAAGATTAAAGTCCACTCTTGAGCATCTGGCTTGGGGGGGGGGGGTTCAATCATAAAGAACAAACTTAATCTGGTTGCCTATCTATTGATATGACATGTATAATTTGATATGGGAAAAGGAAATATTTTTGTCATATACATATATATATATATATAACTCCTCTGCACAAGCAGGATGTGACACAAGGTCAATTTCTTAAGCAAAGTTTAACAGGTTTGAATTCAGAGTTTTTCCTTCTAGACTGGTTTCTTTAACCATGGCTTGGTAACCAGTCTGCCCTGCTATTTACCCATAACTGGGGGAGAATTGGATTCATACGTATCACAAGGGTATTAGCGCCATGTGAAATGCAAACAGCTTCATCCAGGAATTGAACTTGGGTTGACGAGTCCATTTTCTACAACTAACCATTATACCATGCGCCTCCATAATCTATACATAGTAAAGTTGTTGGAGTGGCCTATTGTTGGTATCAATAGAACAGCAAGGGAGTCTCTCCCCTTTTCACTAACACTATACCAGGGAGTGTTATTGCTGAGATGGAGCACCACAATTACTGTTAGCTCCCCACTTTACTGCACAAATCAGATCACCCAATTTGTGCTATACTGCACCAAGTTGGCGGGGACCAGCATTGAACTAGGGACCTTGAGATTACTTAGCCAGGTGCTCTAACAACTGAGCTAAACCAACTTTAACAAAATAGAAGAGATCCTTTATTCAATTGGAGGAACAAATCATTAGATCCCAATTATATATTAGCCGCACAAGAACAACCACAGTGTGAAACTGTTAAACACCCTACACTGTTTAACACTTCTTCATAGAATGAAGCTTTCACTCATCAGAAAACAAACAATATAAAAGTTCTATTTGAAAAATTCAACATAGATGACATTCTGTCCTTTTTATAAAAATTATATAAAATTATACAAAAAAATTTAAAAAATAAACCTGATCAATACCATACAAAAGTAATCCCTCAACACGATCCCAACATATTGTTAAAACCATTAACTACAATAATGTAAATATACATACAACTTATATTATTCCCTAACCTCTAGTCATAAAATAACCCCAGATGGGTTGATGTGCTGTTAAAATCTATCTACCAACCAACTGGAAAATTAATTGGGAAAGGTAACACTTGATACAAAATTAGAAGTTGTAAAAAAATGTTAAAGTTTCGTAAACTTTATTTAGTAAAAAATCATAGCAGATTGCTTGTGAAGATTTGGTTGGTTTTGAAATCTATGGCCTTTTGTTTCTTATTCCCATCACACATTTGAATAGTTCAAATAAAACCTAATCTTTTTCCATTCAATAAAGTAATTAGTTAGGATTGTCAGAATAAAAACACAAATCTCATTTGAAAATTACATTAAAGCAAATGATCTAGGATATAGAAAACAATTTTAAAAAGGTATTTCTCGGAATTTTTGAGATGAGGTTTGATAATTTGGATTATTCGGACTATTGTCCTCATCTTTATTGTTACCTGTATGTTTCAGCCAATGTGCCCTCTGGCCTTCTTCAGGTATTTCTTGTTGGACTACCTGAATAAGGCCAGAGGGCACATCAGCCAAAACAGATAATAATAAAGATGAGGACAATAGTCCAAATAATCCTAATAATACAATTTTAAAGGTTCACAAAAAGATCCTAATCCCATCTATTTTCATACAAGTTCTCAATACATTTTTTTTTTTTTTTTAATGAAGTGTTCTGTTAAAATTATACTTCAACAAAAAATTCAATTTAGTGGCTAAATCAGAAGGTAAAAAAATAAAAATAAATAAAAGAATTAAATATTGAGATTATATATAATTCTTCCGAGCCGTGTCAGTACTACTGTATGGCTATACCACTTGGACTTAAACAAAACACCAGGAGAAAAAGCTACATAGATTCTTATACATGAACACACCAGGCTGACAAACAAAAACTTACATTCATCAGCTTTGTGCAGACAGTGGATGCCGTCTAGAGGACTTACCAAGAGCAATGGCTAATAGGGGCAGATGGCAAGGAAATCCATGCTGTCAACACACATTGACAATAAGGTAATCCAAATGGTTGGTAAGTAAGGGATGATTCTATTTGGAATCATCGAAATCTCCCTATACAACTATACTGTATGCTCTTTTAAGTGAAAACATATATTCAATTATATACAGAGCTATATTTAACTTTCAAAGAAAGAAAAAAAAAACATCCTATTATATTTTTATTTCAACCAGAAACTCAAAAAAATGAATCTAGCCTCATCAGACTGGTTTTACAAATTCGAAAATAAATTCACAGCATGTTAACTCCAACAGGAGGTATCAGTAAGAATAATTGTACTTTTTGCTGCTTGAAAATTCAATCCAAACAAAATTGTTCTGTCTTCTCTCACGAATTTGCACACAATACAGAAAATAAACAAGAATTAATTCTTTGCAAAGTCTTCATTCAAGAAGACTTTGCAAAGAATTAATAACAGAAATTTTTTTTCTTCATAGACTCACAAGAGTCCATGGGATAATTATTTTTTAACTTTATTTTAAAAAAAGATAAAATAAAAAGAATTCTATTCCTCCTATATAAAAACTAACAGAGTGAATATCTTTCTTTATATAAAAAAAAAAATAATAATTTAAAAAAACACATGATAAAGAGAGAAATCTATTTTACTATAATAGAGACTGTGTCACTTATTTAAACCAATGTTTGATATTAGTTTCCCATTCTAAAATCAATTTAAAATGTTAAAAATATGATTCTATAAAAAGAATATTATTATGTAAGTAAGTTTTAGTCCCTTTACAGTGGGTTAATTGTAAATAGCAGCATATATAGTCCAGGTTAAAAGCACGTTAAGGGTAACCCGAACTGCACTTTTAATATGGACTAATATTTATTTGGAGCTAAGTAACCTCATCACAAACAAAACAGACAATCCTCAAAATGTTTGCTTTGAAAATAACAATTTGGACACTTCAATAGTTTTCATTGCCTATTTTCCAGCAAAAATTGACCATTTAGGGAAAAAAATATTCTATAAAATCTTTAGAACATCATGATAATCAATGTGAATGTTATCAAGGTGTTAAATAAAAAAATTTTTTTAAAGTTTTCCAAATAAAATTGGTAGATTTCCTTCTATCATTTTGGTACCAACAAAAAGATTTTCAGCAACCATCCCCATCAGATGGAAAATATAGAACAGCACATGGAACATTGTATAAAAAGAATTACATTTTTTTTAATCTACTATATTTGTACATAGCATAGTTGGACAGACACATACACATAAACACACACAGACTTACACATACACACCCACAGAGCATTTGGAAGATATAAGGCACAAAACAGAATGGACAATTCATAGCAACAGCTCCAGACTTTCAGAATTCTTCTGACGAAGAAGAGATCTTTATCTCGAAATTAAGAATAAATCAAAGTTAAACAAGCAACATCATAGTTACCTTATTTTTCTTTAAACTTGCATTGTGATAGCCTTCAAAACCAACCACCAAACCAATATATATATATATATATATATATTATATATATATATATATAAAACTTAGGCTAGCAAGGACATGAAGTCAACAGCGATTGGTAAAAGACAGTTTCTCACCTACATGATTTTCAAATCATATCTTCACTACCCTAACAGACATTCATGCTCTATCAATAATACTGAGCACTCTCTCTCATATATATATATATATATATATATATATATATATATATATATATATACATACACGAGAAAAATTTGAGGAATACAGTGAATAAAAACGCAAACAATTACATTGTTTTTATTCAGTGTTCCTCAAATTTTGTCAGATTTTTCCAAATATATATATATATATATATATATATATATATATATATATATATTATTACACACATATCCATATATATGTATGTTTATGTGCAAACAACTTGATAGACAACAAAATTAAATAAAATAAAAAATTATCTAAAAGTCTCTATCCTTTTTTTTTTCCCAACTTTCAGAGAAACTAAATCTACTTTCAAACAAAAAGATACTAAAAGCAAAACTGAATGTAGGACTAACAGGAAACTATTTATCACAAATTCCTATACACAAGCAACTGCTAAGCATCTCGACCAACATTGCAACAACCAAAAACATTTTCAAGTAAAGAATAAAGAAAAGAAAAAAAATTCACAGAAAATTACTTTCCCTTGGTACACATGATCAGTTTCTTGATATTTGGTTTATTTGTTTTTGTCATAAAATATGCATGCAAGAGAAATATGCCGACCATGAAAAAGAAATAAAATTTATCAAGTCCAAAAGAAGAATTGACAGATTTAAGAGGGAGAAAATCTAATTATCAATTCTTGAGACATTTCGGCAAAATGGTGAGGTGAGAAAATTGAAAGAGAATTGTCATAAATCCCAAAAAGCTCTTAGACACTCAAAACCTTTTAAGTCTTCATAGATTGGTGTTGAAAGAATGACAAAAATATTCAGCCGAGAAAAATAAATCATTTAAAAATAATAATAATAAAAAAAATCGAAGATATCTCTAGCCTTTCTTAAGTTATCTATATCCCATAGAAATGCACATCTAGGTTAGTGTTTCGGAGTTCTCTCCAAAATCCATAGACTAATTTTCAAACAAGGACTGGGGGAGGAGGAGGAGGAGTGGATTACAGGTTGAAAAACTAAATGCATTAATCAAATTTATGAATGATAAAAGTTAGAAAAAAATAAAAATTAAAATATATATATATATATATATATATATATATATATATATATATATATATATATATATTTAAAATTTTGTTTTGGGATGAAACAAAGAAATCACAGTGCTCAACCACAAATTTGTAGGAGCTTTATTTATTTGTTGAATTTTTTAAATATAAAAGTTTTTCATAAGCAACTACCCAGGTTTCAGGTTATTTCACCATCGTCAGGCTGCTGAATGTCCTGGTGTTTATTTGAAGAGATTTTGTGATGTTATGTTTATGGACCGCAAATTATATATATATATATATATATATAATATATATATATATATATATATATATATATATATATATATCAGTGATGCTGATAGCTTTTTGATTTAGTGTGGCCTGGGATGCATTTGCTTTAAATGAGTCCCCGGTAAAATTAATGGGACCAACTTAACTTTCTTAATAGATTGTAGGGATTTTATTTATGATCTGGGGAAACAACTAAAGGTACCTAACTCCTATCTTGTAACCTACCCTGTGTAATTCGTTTCTAATAAACTATTGAAATGTATTTACAGTCAGCTTGAAATGGTGAGGGAAGAAAAAAGAAAAACACTGGGACGCATGGATATGATTTCGCTGTGTCCTTTTAGATTTTTGTGCATCAGGGATACATACCTATCAGCATCTGTCTCTTTTAGGAAGATCACTGAACAGATAATACATTGGTATTAAGATTGCAAAAATAAAAGAATACTCATTCTTTCTTCATACAAATACATTTATTGGGTGGCAGTGCTGGTGTAGTGGCTATCATCATCATAGGAAACGGACTCAGCAAATACAGTTCAAATCCAGGATAAAGCTGTTCACATGACAAAAAGCCTTAATTCTCTTGGGAAAGATATAAATACAACTATTCTTCCCTAGTAAAAGTTTTAGGGGTAAAATAGTAGGCCAGATTGGACTCTTTAACCTTGGCATGGCAACCAGTCTAGGAGAAAGAAAAACAGAATTCAAACCAGCTGTATTCTGTTTAAAAATTAATTTTGTGTCATATCCTGCGAGTGAAATGCTGTTTTCATCTGGGGGATTTCAATTTTCTTTTAATTATTTTTAATTATGAACTGAAATTTAAAAAACTGTAGAAGGAAGCAACTTTATTGGAGATGGTGTTTATAATATGGTGGTGATTGTGGTGTAATGGTTATTGTCATAGGAAATGGACATAGCAACCAGAGTTCAAATTCTAGATGAGGTTCTTTGCAGTTCACAAAGTGTGGATACCCTTGAGAAAGGTATGAATCCAACTATTCTGCCTCTTAACTGTCAGTAAATAGTGGAGCAGACCGGGCTCTTTAACCTTGGTACTGTAGCCGGTCTAGGAGAAGGCCATGGTTTATTAACAGTATAAATTCTTTACTAGTATTGGTCATGAAACAGCAACATTGCTTCATGGATATTAGAGTGGGGAAGGGGAAAAGGAAATTATAGTTTAAATATCATTTTAAATATAACCAATACAGTAAAAAAGTCATTGGGTTGGCCTAGAGTCGGTATAAGCCAGTAGTCAGCAAGGGAGTCTATCCCCTTTTCAATTATGCTAGACCAAGGAGATAGTTTTTTAGTGTCTAAGGTAGAGCATCACACCTACCATCAGCTCCTTACTTTACCGCACAGATCCCTGTGCTACTCATACGTTGAGTTGGCGAGGGCTGGTATCGAACCAGGAACCTTGTGATTCCTAATCAAGTGCTCTACCAACTGAGCCTGTTTTACCACTACATACCGCTGTGAACAGTTGTTCTCCAAAATGAAACATGCTATAGTGTAATGTCACTGATATATAGGTTATGGAGGAAGAAGAGAGAAAATGAGGGGCTTCTTACCTTTCCCAAAGGTATCAGTCTGAAAGTGAATGTTATAGTGTAACTGGAGTTTGAACTCTTACTACGATATTGCAGTCTAGCACTTTAGCTACAACACCACAGGGACTCCCCCTCGCACTATATATTTAGAATGATTTCTTGTTTTTATATTACCAATACCATAGTAAGTAGTTATCAAGGCAGCCTAATGTCAGTATCAGCCAGACAATAAGAGAGTCTATCGCCTTTTTACTAGCGCTAGACCAAAGGAATTATTTTAGCATCTGAGGTGGAGCGCCATACCTACCATCAGCTCCTCACTTTACCACACAGATCCCTGTGCTATTCCTACGCTGAGTTGGCGAGGGCCGGTATCAAACCAAGAACCTTGTGAATCCTAGCCGAACACTCTACCGACTGAGCTAAACCAGACCTTTCCCTACTACAACAAAAATGGCACAAGATTTTTTTTTATATAAAAGTAGAGGAAGTGTAGAAGAAGACAAATTTCCATCACCATTTGTTTAAAAAGAAGAAAAAGGACCTCCTCCTCCACCACCACCAAAGATGATAATGTAAAATGTAATGATGGCTGATTAATGAAATTATAGGTGGCTATTACAAAACTGTAATTAACAAAGTGAAACAATCTGATATTATTGATCATCACAATACAGCTGGATACAGCAACAACAAAAATAAAATAAAACTAATAAAGTTTATAATACACAGTTTAAAAAACTACCAGTCATCAAACTACACAAACCCACCAAAGAAAATAAATAAATAAATCAAGAAAGAATAGATGTGATTTTAAGGAAATAGAGTTCTTGTTGGCACACATTTGAAAGTACAAACAATACTCAAATATAAAAAAAAGAGACTTTTAAGAAACAAGTGCATCTACAGTGCTCAATACAACAAAAAAAAAAATGCAGAATAGAATTACAATATATTAACAATTATAAAAAGTAAGACAGGGTAATAACTCACAACTCCAAGTTTTTATATAAGTTAAGGTAGCAGGGATATGGAGTCAATGGAACCTGGTTACTGACAGTTTCTCGCCTATGTGATCTTCAGACCAAATTTGGTCTGAAGATCACATAACTTAAATATAAATGCTCTATCAATGATATTGAGCACTGTTTACTTATAAATATAGCACCCATATATATACATATATATATATATATATATATATATATAGTGTGTGTGTGTGTGTGTGTGTGATAAAGATTAGAGTAGGATTTTTACCTCAGTTGAAGTTCAAAATTTTCTTTCTGATATAAAAGTATAGTTTAACTAATATAGTACTTAGTCATACAAAAATCAGATTTCTAAAACTTACAATTTCAGGCACTGAACTCAACCTTCATGAATCTCATGATATACAGTGCATATCAGGGATATACATGGTGTAATGGCAAGCAAGCTAATCTGGTAGATCCATTACTAGTGAATAATTGTGAGTTCCTTCCTCACTAGGGATGCCTCATCTTTGTGATTATGTGTCACATTCTACCCGTAGCTACCTACACTAGCACATATTTCTTATTGTCAAATATAAGCAAGTAAAAAGATATATCACCTCAAACTTCTGTTGTCAAATAAATGATGTTTTAAGATTTTCAAGATTAAAATCACATGAACAGTTAGCAAGGAAATACAGAATGATTTAAAGTTTTAATTATTTTTTTAAAAAGCTGAAAAAATTTCTTTGACTGACTAGAAGCAACTACCCATTATCATATGGGTAGAGAGGGGGGGGACAAAAAAAACATGGTAATGGTTAGCAAGTTAGTCTCACAGATCCCTTATGTATATTTCAATTTTTAGATATCTTTGTAAATATAAAGCACATCTTCATAATTTTTGCATAAAAAGCAAGAACAGGTGATATTTAATGTATATATATATATATATATATATATAATATATATATATATATATATATATATATATATATACCACACACACACACACACACACACACACTCACTTTGTTGTAAATGGTTGTATTTTCGTAGTTTCATCTGGACATACATAAATACCAATTGCCCTTTATATATGTATAAATAATCTGCAAAGTGAATAAAATAATTTAGTTAACTAAAATCCGCAGAATTAGAGAGAAAAAAAAAAGGGCAAGCAAGCGTGCATTGTAATGATGAATAAATAAAACCAAATAAATTTAGATAAAATTAAAAACTAATGATTATTTACACAAAAGAATCAATTGTTTGCCCAGTGGTCAGTATAAATATTTCTAAAAAATGCTATCAATCAATTTAATTAAAAACAACAAACTCTAAACCAACCCAATTACAACTTCCAAGATAAAAACAAGAAATTACTAACTTGATTTTATGAGCAATAGGAAATTACTAGCAGGACCTGTGGATATACCACAAAACAATAATTTACATTTGATATGTTTACTTAACATCTATTGCGAAATAGTTCAATATGTAAAAATTATAATAATCTTTATTTAACTCTCTCTCACTCTTTTTCTTTCTTTCCTTCTTTTCATTATCTTCAAGTGAAACTTTAACGTTATCGCTTCTGCATGCTCACCTCTCTCTCTATCTTTCCCCATCTCTTTCGTACTGTATTTTTTCTGTGTATCATGTCCTTTTTCTTCCCTTTATAATAAAAACAAAATGGTCCATTATTTAGCGGAGTTGACAACACTCATTAGAAATAAGGATTCAATGGATAAGCAACACTAGATAATCAGGATTTACATTTTTGCATTTTACCTTGGATGATTAGGACCATCTCATTTTTAACCAGAGGGTGTTGCAAGATGATAATGATTGTACAACTAAGGAACATGAGTATTATATAGATTTATAATTCAATTCTAAGAAACTAAAAGAATATCTGGATAATTTTACTTTTTACAGCCGTCAAGATTAGTATGGTATATAAAAATTTAGTGATTAAGTTTTAAAATGTCAAGTTAAAAACAAGTCAGGTCAGCAACATTAAAGCTTTTTCTCACGACCTTCTAGACAGATTTCAATAGAAGTTCTTTTCTTTTTTTTCGTGTAATTGTTGCTATGAAAGGCGATAAAATTAAAATTAGTGAACCAAAAAAATGACAAAAAAAAAAAACAGAATATAACAAAAGTTATTGAAAGCATGAACGGTTTCAACAAACAGTGAACAAATATAAAAGATTATAAAAGTAGTAAGTAAAGTCGGTCGGTATCAGACAGCGAAGGAGTCTATCTCCTTTTCATTTGCACTAGATCAGGGAAATTGTTTTTTGCATTTGAGGTGGAGTGATACACCTACCAACAGCTCCCCACTTTACTGCACAGATACAAGCTGTGCTACTTATGCGCCGAGTTGACATGGTTAAATATCAAACTCGGAACCTTGTGGTTCTTAGGCGAATGCTCTAAGAACTGAGTTAATTAAACCGGCCCTAAGTACTTAACAAAATCATTCTAAATGTATTTGTAGCTTTGAAAATGAATAGGAAATATTGTAAATAAGGTATAAAAGCATTTTCAGAACTATTTTTAGTTATCAATTTTTTTTAAATTTCTTCTTTTTTTTTTATTGAGAGTCAATCTGAAAATGATTTTCATTATTATAGTTCGTCTGGTAATAAAGGTGTGGCCTATTATTGGTATCATCCAGACAGCAAGGTAGTCTATCCCCTTTTCACTAGCACTAGACCAGGGAGATTGTTTTTGCATCTGAGGTGGAGCACCATACCTACCATCAGCTCCCCACTTTACCGCACTGATCCCTGTGCTACTCATACGCCAAGTTGGCGAGAGCCGGTATTGAACCCGGAAACTTGTGATTCCGAGCTGGATGCTCTACCGACTGAGCTAAGCCAGTCCTTATCTGGTAATAACAATATAGCTTAATAAGTTTACTAATAAACACAACTCAAGTCTTAAGCACAACTGCAGTAAAATCGTAATAATCTAATTTAGATTAAATTAAAAAATAAGTAAGCATTCCAGGAAAATAAAATAAAATTTTTAAAAAACAAAACAAAACCGAAGAATGGGGTGGGGGTGTAGTTTGTCGGAGACACACAAAAAGAAACCAGACTAATATTTGGTGGTAGATAGAATTTTTTTTAAATTACGTAACTAAAGACTAGCAACACTGGTGGTCACTAAATGGGGCGCGTAAAGATAGCATAAATGAAGTGGGCGTATGATCTGCATAGTATGATACTATGCACACAGACACGGGGAGGGGGGTATGATGTGCATTGGTAATTTTATTTGTTTTCAAAATTATGTTTAATTATAACAAATTCAAATAAAAGGAATTTTATTGATTGTAATTCAAATCCATTTGATGAAGTGAAGTGTTATCACATTTCACAATAAAATAAAAAAATCAATGCAACAAAAATATCAATAATAATCAAGAGTTGAGATTTAAAGATAAAAATGAGCACATGACGGGGGGGGGGTTAGACTTTTGTAGAAGAAAATTATCAAAAGCTTTCAATTTAAACATTTATTAAAACAAAAAAATGTTTTATATAAATAAACAGCCCCTCCCCACCCTTTGATCATGACGAAGGTAGCACAAAATGCAGTAAGAAATATTTACTGGGGAAATCCCCAATGTAAGGAGATTAAAAAAATTAAAAATGAACTTAATTATAGAATAAGCTTAATATTCATTTAAGTTATTATGATTGATTTTGACGACAGGTCAACCAGTCAAGGGTTATTTTATACAGAGAGCTTAGGGAATCGCGTTTATTTCACGTTCATAGTTGTTTCTTAAGAGTTTGTTGTGTTGGGGGCGGTAGGGGTTTGCACACAGTCATATCGAATACAGATACTTAAAAAAATTTTTTTAGATCTATTTGACTCTTAGATTGGACACTAACAGGTACGACCACTCCAGGTCAGGGTGAACTTGTGAGTAATGGTACTCCACACTACCCAGATCTCCAGAAGTGAAGCATCGCCACCAGATGCAGTTTAGTGTCATACATAGGAGGGGGAGGGTCTTATTCTTCGGCAAGGGATAACAGTCAGCCTATTCTAAGCCCCACCAATAAGGCATTTAAGTGATATTAGAAATTGCAAGTAATTAGTTGTCAAAAAATAAATAAATAAAAATAACGAAAATGGAAAGAAAATTAAATTTAAATGTTTCAAAGTTAAATTTGTGAAGATTAATAAAAGAAAAAAATTTAATTTTTTCTTTAACACTTTTTTCATAATATTGTCATTTCTTTTATTTATTTCTTTTTTCCACTTTTTAAAAGAGGTTGTTTAAAATAATTTTAATATCTGATAATTGTCTCATATTTCAGGGAATAAACACTTTTAAACTTCTTATTCAACTTGAAATAACTTATCTTTTTTTTTTTTAGTTCACATTGCTAATTGATTAATGTCTTGGTTGAGTGCATCAAGTTTTCAATTAAAACAATCATCATAAATGGTTGAGTAAGTATTAACAATAGTGTCAATAAGAGGGAACATTTGAACAAAAACTATAAATAAAGGAAACAACAACTTATGTGACATACTTATTTGACAAAAATACGTTTACTTTAAAATATATATATAAACGTACATTTTATTATCAATTTCCTTGTTTGTGGTTTATCATAAACTTAGAAATAATTTTCATTGAAAAATGTTACATTCTCTTAAATTATACCACTTAATAAAACTTGGGGTGGGGGGGGGTGATATTATTCTTGTTTGTCTTATTTTGTGTTAAACAGTACCTATAATTCAGGTTTAATGCGCGGTAAGGATAACCAAAAGACGAATCCGATGCAGGTATCATTGGGGTACGAGCGAAGCTTTGGTATGTTTATCAAAACTTTTCTCGTTCGCTTACCGCTCCTTTAACCTGGACTTAACACCTTTAAGTTGATTTCACACTTAATTAAAATTGAAGTAAAAAATTTAAAAAAAAAATTTTTAATTTAAAAAAATGACTTTTTAAAAGTTCTGTAAATGATTCCTTTTTGTTTTTAAAAAGCAAAATTTAATTTTTCTCCAAATGCTGTTGGGATTTTTTTTAAAAATAAGTTAAAGATTGTTTTTATACATTCAAACTTGAACAACTTAGTTTTAGTCCCTTAAAAATGGGTAAGTCATTTAGGTTTGAAATATTCTCAATTGAAGTTTTTTAAAAACTTCATAGTCCCTATACATCGGGTGTATGATAGTGTATAGGAACTATTTATGACAATAATCACAAGTCATGTTTACCACCATAAAATAATTCTAGTTTCACTATCATCAGGATTTATTGAAAATCTGTCTAGTTTATGATAAAAAAAAATTCAGCCTTTTTTTTTTCCCCTCTCCCTCAAATATTAGTCAGAAATTAGATAAATAAAAAATAATTGTTTTTTGGTGTCATACATGACTCAATTTCAACTGACTTGGGTTGATCACTATCAATGTATTTTTGTTAACTGTGCCTAATGTTACCTTTGTTTTCTTAAATTAGTAATGAAAGATTATTTTAAAACATTCTCACAAAGTAGGGGGAAAAAAAGGAAATACTAATAAAATATGTTTGTAGCGAGCATAAAACACTCACCTTTACTCTCTATATTGGCTTAAAGGCTAAAAAGAGATAAAAAAATTATATCACTCACGAGTCATTGTCATTTAACATTATCACAAGATTGTAAAAACAGTTCAAGTTCAGTTTATTTTAGTTTTCAAAAACTTTGCTGTTTTATCATTATTTAGAATTAAAGAGTAGTAAATTAAAAAATTCTTAAACTTTTTTTCTGAAAAATCAGAACATGTCTCCACTGTAAAAGTTTTTTTTTCTTTCTGTTTTTTAAATAAAAAGTAATTTCTGACTAAATTACTTAACGAATGTATCTAAAAACTAGCAGATTCCAATAAAAGTAAATAACTAAATAACAAACATTAAGTATTGAATCAATGTCTTATTAAATAGAAAGGTTTTCATCCAAAAATTCAGCTACTACGAATTTTAAAATGAATTAAAATTAATTAAATCGATTATTTAAAGTCAAATTTTTGTCTAAGTCGAAAAGTAGGAACATATTGAGCATCAGTTAACATTTTTTTTTAATGTAAAAAATATTACACATGTAATTTATTTAATACATTTAAAACGATTTTTTCGGTCAATTTTGATCAAATTGTATTGAAAAAACACGGATTTTTCGACATTTGGGTAATATATATATATATATATATATATATATATATATATTATATAATCTGCTTGATTAACATTATCTACATAAAAGGAAATTCTAGCAGAGTTCCAATGAACCATAAAGATTAGAAGAGCTTAACAATGATTTTAAACAAATATGAAGATCTAAATATTATCAATTATGTTCTGTCTCTTTCCTTAAGGAACACAAATATAAAATTATAAGCCAAATAGAAAGGTTAATGACTATATTGAAAACTCAAGTAAAAAGAACAAATTTCTAGCAAGTTATAATACACCTTTTGTAACTGCTGCTTAATTTGTTTTATCTTTAGGGAAATTTGTTAGAATAGGTCAGTGAATGAGAAGTAACTAAATATAAAAGAAAGGGAACCGTGTTATTGAATAGACTGAAATGAATATTGTGTTGTTTTGCTTTTACCCAGTAAAAAGGAAAAGTTCATTTCAAACTAAAAGAAAAGTTTCCAAACATTTGCGGTCAAATAAAATATACAATTGCCCAAAAAAAATTTTTTAAATAAATAAAATAAAATAAAATTTTAAAATTCTAATGACTTATTTTTGTTACTGATAATATAAGAGATGACTCGTTAATTTCTTTATATTGTACTTTTTTTTTCGTGCAAATTGGAATTTTTTTCTTTATGACAGTTCAATTTTTCTTTTAATAGGAGTAAATAAAAGAGTATATTATATTCGTATGTTATGCATAACAAACATGACTCAAAATATCTAAGGGTTCTTGCCAACTCATGTCTTTTTCCTGGACAAAGTGAACCCTAGGCTCCATTAAAACAAGTAGAAGTATAGCTCATCTAGAGAAGAAAGAAAAAAAAGATTCGAAATATATTTTTTTAAATGCATTTCCTGACTAAAACAAAAAGGTCGTGCTATTTCCAGTCATTGTTTTAGTTGGTTTATTTTCACTGTCCTCATTGCAGTGTCCTGGATATCACAAAATTTCCATGTATTAAACATTTTAGTATAAGTTGTGTGGTTTGTTTATATTTAACTAAATAGAGATTTTTAGATTCTCACTAATTTATTTACTGGGAACTTTTTAACGCACCTTACCAAATATAGATACCTGATTTCTCAACTTTTTATCTTATTTGTGATTTTTTTAAACCTTAGTGTTTTTCTTTTAACAGTTCGGTGACGAATCTAGTTAACTTTCCTGGACTTGGGTAAGTTAAACGAATTCGTCACAACAACATTCATACGAAGAAAAAAAATGAATAAAATAAAAAAAAGTCACCAGATGTAAAGAAATAAATTATAATCGATATCATTTATTCTAAATAAATAAGAAAACACGTCAGCTAGATGAATAAATATATTCAACTGTTTTATTGAAAAGAGGGTGGTGACAACAGTAGAAAGAAGAGCAACTGAATCATGCAGAGTTTTTTAAAATATCCTACCTAAAGGGAAACCAATCAATACTTATAAAAAGGTTACCTTTTTTAATGTGAAATATTTACTATTCAGTTGGAGGTCGTGGTATAATGGTTAGAGTTGTAGGAAATGGACTCGTCAACAAGAGTTCAAATCCTGGACGAAGCTACAGTTCACATAGCGCTAATAGAGTAGTTGGATTCATACCTTTCCCAATGGTATTAGGCTAATATCCTTGGGGAAGGTATAAATCCAGCTACTCTCCCTCCAGCTATGGTTAAATAGTAGGGCAGCTTGGGCTCTTTAACCTTGGTTAGGTTAGACAACCAGTCTAGGAGAAGGAAAACTGAATTAAAACCTGTTAAACTACTTTGGGGTGGTCACTATTAGAATAGGCTCAGTCCTAATTGGTGATCTATTTCACTATTTAAAAAAAACAACTAAGAAACAAATGCAAAACAAAATATATAAGTTATTTTCAGGTAATTTTTTTTTAATCAAATGAAATGGATTTTGTCTGGTTGGATGATTAAAGTATTTACCGGTTCTTTTTTTATTATTATTATTAATGTATCCGTAAAATATCTCCCCATAAAAATCTGACCAGTGTTTATTTGCAATATGAGATTTTTGCACGCACACGTATGTATTTTTTGCCCCTCCCCCTAAAAAAAATAAGTTTAAATATCAGTGCTCTCCCAATAAAAGACAAAAAAATATTTGAAATAATGCGACAAAAGAAAAATTGACCAATCAATAATGATAATAAAACTACGACTACCAACTAACCGTACTACCAACTGTGGTCTTGTTGAACAGTGACGGTTAGCAGAAAAAGAAAAAAAAGGCTTTCTCTTTTGCCATTTAATAGAAATTTAAGAACGGTTATTTTCAAGTATACGGTAACAAGCCCTAGCAATGCTTCCTTAGTTAATGAACACACAGAAACTTGCTTCATTCCAATCACAAAGACATATATGACACACAAAAAGTTAAACTATGTTATGTTTTCCCCATCAGCAAATCTTAAAAAAGGGTGGGTGTCACGACATTGCCTGTTGATGACGTTTATTCACGATACACAGCCATGTTGACAGGGGGAAAATATGATTGCCTATGAGCGGGCATCTAGCGCCTGTGAACAAGTCTTTCAAATCTTATGCTCACTCATGAGTTCACATTCATATTGGTGGGGGAAAAATTAAATTAAATTAATTAATAAATAGATAAATAATAAATAAAACAATTAATGTTAAATAAAGTTTTCGTGTAAAAAAAAAATATAATTAGATATTTTGCCTTGTTTTACTGACAATTAAAATCATTAATTTAATTAATAAAGCCATCATCATCATCATCATAATATAACACCTGCCCCCGCTGAGGCTCTAAATGATGATATTCTCTTTAGCAAGTAGTAATAGTAGAAGTAGTAGTTGATACAGCTTAGTAATACATAGATAACACTACTAAAGCTCATCTGGGATTTTGTGCAGCTTTTAATACTACTATTACCTGTTGGGGGGGGGGACATGGTAGCATGAGGTGGGGAGAGAGGGTAGAGAAATCGAATCCATTTTCTAGAATTAAGTAATTAATTGCTGTCATTTGTCATCCAATGATGGAAATAACACAATTCTGAATGCGACAAATGATGCAGTTGTGGCTGTTGTTGTTAGGTTGCAACTCAGCATCAACTGACAACTGTTTGAATTACAGAAATACAACGGCGGGGGGGGACCTCAGAGCTGTTAGTGTTGTTCAGATTCTAACTTGGAAATTATTCTCTTATCTAAAAAGAAAAAAGATCTCAAAAGAGAAGGTTTGCATTATTTAATAACCACTAGACTACTCTCTCAACACACACACACACACACACACAACGTAGCACAGTTAATTTATGTGTCTTTAAATTTTACCCACATTGTACGTACACACACCTTGTATATAAAATAGATTAATTTTACTAAACGGCCGTGAATCTTTACCTCAATCAATGCAACCACTAAATATTCCCATTGAAATTGTTCATCCCTTTATTTTATTGTAAAATTGTGAACATGTCTTACTTTAGAAATGTTTTTAATACTTAGTAACAATATAAATTATCTGTGAGTATGATGATGGTGTATAATCGTGGAGGGACTGTGGAAATAAAGTACATTGTCTTGTTTTTAAAAAAATTATATTTTAGTAGATTGTCTTTTTGCTAAAAAGAAAAAAAATAGAACAGTAATAGCAGTTGTCTTGTCTTTAAAGTATACATTTCCAGAATTGTCAAGTCTCAAAAAAACACCCAGTAGTTTCTGTTAAGTGAAAGGATTCAAAAATCAAGAATAAAAAATGACAACAAACACAAGTAAAAAAATAAATAAATAAAAAGTGACATAAGTTTAATCAACTGAAATGTTTAAATCAAAGAAGAATCTATGATCCTGTAAGAAAAAACTCAAGCCACCAATGTCATTAATTTGAACAATAAAGTTCCTAAAAAAAAAAAAATAAAAAAAAAAAAAAAAAAATACAATAAATTTCACACACACACAACGAAATGAAATAAATAAATAAATAAATAAGCACAAAATGGGGATAAAACTCATCTGAAAAAATAAATAAATAAATAGAATTTAGCCAAAAAATGAGGTGATTTTTCAAAAAGATGTTTCTAAATTAAAAAAAAAAAAAAAAAATCTGATTTCATTTCAGACAGTTATATCAGCATTTTAGGGGAGGGGGTCACTAAGTACTAATTTCATATTAGTCATTAAACCAAACACAAATAAAAACAAGCAAATAAATAAATACAATAAAAAGATGAGAAAAATGTTTTTTTGTTTTTTTCTGTACTAAACCAGACCAACTAAATATAAAGAAATAAAAATCCAACAAGAACCTTTACATTAATATTGTCTAAATTTTTTTTTGTGTAAACTTTTCAGGTTTTGATTTTTAAATTATTGATACATATTCATTTCCAACATTCCAAGAGTATTTTAAAAAAAAAATGAAAAAATGCAAGAGTAAAATAGTTAACAACTTAACATCTATAATAATAATAATCTTGAAAAAATGCAACAAAATCGAATCAGTGAAATTTCTATTTTAATTTTTTTTTTTTTTTCAGTAAATGAATGAAATGATATTTGTTTGTTGTAGCTTTATAGTTACAGGTTGTTGTGCACATGGAGATTTTTAGAAGTTACAACAAAAAGTACATTGGAGAGATTTCTAAAGTTAAAATTACATACAACAGTAAACTGTTGAAGTCATTGCGATTGTTACTAATATACACAATATTTACGGTGCTTATGGATGATGTATACTACTAGTAGTAAAAGGAAGTATCTTTCGTTACACAATTTTAAAAAGATCTACTAATGTGGCAATAATCGTAGAGATGAGTTATAAAACAAAATGCAATGAAATAGACTAATGACTAAAAAAAAAAAAAAACAACTTTGAATGCATCATGGAATCTCAATGTAGATTGTAGACAACAGAACAACACAAATTGCAAAATTCTACACGCATTTTTTAAAGCAGTATTTTAATAGTCTAAGAGAAAATAAATAAATCTACATTCAAATAGTAAATAATGAAAGATCAGTTCATTATTGTAGTTGCATAGGAAATGATAAGGTATCATTTGAAGCTTTTTAATTTTTATATTGTGCAAGTAATACTACTACAAACTACAAGACAAGTTGTACTGCTACTATACTTATACCAAATTTGAAATTGTTTAGTCGTGCAAGTACCATAATAAATAGGGAAACCAGAAGAGTAGATGTCGATATAGCAACAGAATCATTCAGGATTTTTTTTTTTGTACAGACACAGAAGAATAATAGATATTGCATTTTTTTTTTACAAACATTATGCAAATGAACAAAGGAAAATCATTAAATAAATCAGAATGCATTTTTTCTTTCTTCTCGTTTTAATTGGACTAGAAACTAACCCAAGTTTTAAAACATGTAACCATACAATCAATTATATAATTATTATTCTATGTTTACAACTTAGCTAAAACCCCAGACATTAAAATATAAAAAGGAGCAACCGCTTCTAAAAATTCATGATGATAAAAATTAAATTGAACCGTATCATGTAGTAAAAAAAAGCAACGTAGTATTGATAATACTACATAATCAAGCACTTTAAAACAATGAATTTCAAATTTCATGAATGATTTTCCAAAAATGTATTTGTATTATTATTTTTGCCTGTAATAGTACTACAGTAGTAATATCATAAAAACCCTTTCTTTGTACATTTTACAAGAGTGAATGCAGCTGAATACTCCCCATCATGGACTGACTTCAGAAAGGGAGGAGACTTTATTCATATCAAATTATAGACCTGTTTGACACATTTAACGATCATGAATTTATTATATATGTGTACACTAACGTTTTAGTTCAAAACTCAGAGGCTGTCAACATATCATTAGTGAGATTTTAAAGTAATAAAAACAAAGCATCAATTGTTTAAATTTCATGATACCAACGAAATAGGAATGTTCGTAGTGCATTATTGTAACGATTTAACACAAACCACAACAATAAACACACACACAACACATATAATATTATATATATGTATGTGTGTGTGTGTGTGCAAATAAAATATAACAATATCAGCATGTATTATTGTTTTATTAATAATAAATGTATTAAAGAATGTAAATAAGATAATATAATGGTATAAGGTGTAAGTGTAAATTATTCATTTTAATAGTAAAATAAACTATCTGAAAAATTTTTAAAAAATAGGAAACCAAGATAACACTTGACTAAATTTAAGATTAAGAGGAGAATGAAACTACAGAATGTAAGAATTTATCGTTTATTTGTAGCAGCAGTTAAATATAAATAAAATGTTTAGTATGAACATTTTTTAAAGTTAAAATCATTCAGCATGAATGCTTTAGATAAGAGTATAGAAAATATATCTTTTAGTTAATTTGTGACAATAAACGACAGCAAAATTTCAACACTCAGTAGATAGAATATGGACAAGTTGTGGGGGAAAAAACTTGTAAATAAAAACAAATGATGCATTATTATATATTTTAATATAACCATTGATGCATTATTATTATTATTATTATTATTATGCAATTCAAAAACGGAGACTATTATTATTATATAGTACTAACATCCAAGGGCTAATCGGGAAACACCATCTCTCCTAAATAATATTTTGTTAATGAATTTGAAATATACATTACATTGTAATTACTTTATCGAAACAAAACAAGTAATAAGTCTTGTAATTTTATATATCATATATATTAAAGATTTTGATTTAGATAAACATTAAAAAAAACTTAATTAAAAAAGATGATTATGAGACTTAAAAGGCTTTGAGTTTAAATAACAAGACTCATGTTTGCACACTTTTTCTTTTTAAATTTCCTAATATTAAAATAATACAGCATTTTCTTTTTTTCAAAGATATAATTTATTATATATTTAATTTAAAGATTGTTTTATGCAATGAAAACTAAAATAAAAAAGACATATAATTAAAGAAAGAAAATTAGCAGGATATAAACGTGGCACTTTGTCCAAGTTTTACTTATTTTTCTTGTCTGCATTTTTGGGGTTTTTTTTTTATTTTAGTTTTCATTGCATAAAACAATCTTTAAATTTAAAATATATATAAATATATCTTGAAAAAAAAAGAAATGCTGTATTTATTTAATATTAGGAAATTTAAAAAAGAAAAAGTTGTGCAAACATGAGTCTTGTTATTTAAACTCAGAAGCCTTTTAAAGTCTCATAATCATCTTTTTTTAATTAAGTTTTTTTTTAATGTTTATCTAAATCAGAAATCTTTAATATATATGATATATAAAATTAAAAAGACTTATTACTTGTTTTGTTTCGATAAAGTAATTCAATGTAATGTATATTTCAAAATTCATTAACAAAATATTATTTAGAGAGATGGTGTTTTCCCGATTAAGCCCTTGGTGTTAGTACTATATAATAATAAATAGTTCTCCGTTTTTGATTGCATAATAATATAATAATAATAATAAGCATCAATGGTTATATTAAAATATTAATAATGCATCATTTTGTTTTATTACAAGTTTTTTCCCCCACAACTTGTCCATTATTCTATCTACTGAGTGTTGAAATTTTTGCTGTCGTTATTGTCACAAATTAACTAAAAGTATATATTTCTATACTCTTATCTAAAAGCATTCATGCTGAATGATTTTAACTTAAAAACATGTTCATACTAAACATTTTATTTATTTATTTAACTGCTGCTACAAATAAACGATAAAATTCTTACATTCTGTAGTTTCATTCTCCTCTTAATCTTAAATTTAGTCAAGTGTTATCTTGGTTCCTATTTTTTAAAAATTTTTCAGATAGTTTATTTTACTATTAAAATGAATAATTTACACCTTACACCTTATACCATTATATTATCTTATTTACATTCTTTAATACATTTATTATTAATAAAACAATAATCACATGCTGATATTGTTATATTTTTATTTGCACACACACACACACATACATATATATAATATATATGTGTGTGTGTGTGTGTTTTATTGTTGTGGGTTTGTGTTAAATCGTTACAATAATGCACTACGACATTCCTATTTCGTTGGTATCATGAAATTTAAACAATTGATGCTTTGTTTTATTACTTTAAAATCTCACTAATGATATGTTGACAGCCTCTGAGTTTTGAACTAAAACGTTAGTGTACACATATATATATAAATGTCATGATCGTTAAATGTGTCAAACAGGTCTATAATTTTGAATGAATAAAGTCTCCTCCCTTTCTGAAGTCAGTCCATTGATGGGGAGTATTCAGCTGCATTCACTCTTGTAAAATGTACAAAGAAAGGGGTTTTTATGATATTACTACTGTAGTACTATTACAGCAAAATAATAATACAAAATACATTTTTGGAAATCATTCATGAAATTTGAAATTCATTGTTTTTAAAGTGCTTGATATGTAGTATATTCAATACTACGTGCTTTTTTTACTACATGATACGGTTCAATTTAATTTTTATCATCATGAATTTTTATGAAGCGGTTGCTCCTTTTTATATTTTAAATGTCTGGGGTTTTAGCTAAGTTGTAAACATAGAATAATAATTATATAATTGATTGTATGGTTACATGTTTTAAAACTTGGGTTAGTTTCTAGTGCCAATTAAAACGAGAAAGAAAGAAAATGCATTCTGATTTATTTAATGATTTTCCTTGTTCATTTGCATAATGGTTTGTAAAAAAAAAATGCAATATCTATTATTCTTCTGTGTCTGTACAAAAAAAAAATCCTGAATGATTTCTGTTGCTATATCGACATCTACTCTTCTGGTTACCCTATTTATTATGGTACTTGCACGACTAAACAATTTTCAAATTTGGTATAAGTATAGTAGCAGTACAACTTGTCTTGTAGTTTGTAGTAGTATTACTGCACAAATATAAAAATTAAAAGCTTCAAATGATACCTTAATCATTTCCTATGCAACTACAATAATGAACTGATCTTTCATTATTTACTATTTGAATGTAGATTTATTTTTTTCTCTTAGACTATTAAAATACTGCTTTAAAAATGCGTGTAGAATTTTGCAAATTTGTGTTTGTTCTGTTGTCTACAATCTACATTGAGATTCCATGATGCATTCAAAGTTGTTTTTTTTTTTTTTTTAGTCATTAGTCTATTTCATTGCATTTGTTTTATAACTCATCTCTACGATTATTGCCACATTAGTAGATCTTTTTTAAAAATTGTGTAACGAAAAGATACTTCCTTTACTACTAGTAGTACTACATCATCCATAAGCACCGTAAATATTGTGTATATTAGTAACAATCGCAATGACTTCAACAGTTTACTGTTGTATGTAATTTTAACTTTAGAAATCTCTCCAATGTACTTTTTGTTTAACTTCTAAAAATCTCCATGTGCACAACAACCTGTAACTATAAAGCTACAACAAACAAATATCATTTCATTCATTTACTGAAAAAAAAAAAAAATTAAAATAGAAATTTCACTGATTCGATTTTGTTGCATTTTTTCAAGATTATTATTATTATAGATGTTAAGTTGTTAACTATTTTACTCTTGCATTTTTCATTTTTTTTTAAAATACTCTTGGAATGTTGGAAATGAATATGTATCAATAATTTAAAAATCAAACCCTGAAAAGTTTACACAAAAAAATTTAGACAATATTAATGTAAAGGTTCTTGTTGGATGTTTTTATTTCTTTATATTTAGTTGGTCTGGTTTAGTACAGAAAAAAAACAAAAACATTTTTTCTCATCTTTTTATTGTATTTATTTATTTGCTTGTTTTTTATTTTGTGTTTGGTTTAATGACTAATATGAAATTAGTACTTAGTGACCCCCTCCCCTAAAATGCTGATATAACTGTCTGAAATGAAATCAGATTTTTTTTTTTTTTTAATTTAGAAACATCTTTTTGAAAAATCACCTCATTTTTTTGGCTAAATTCTATTTATTTATTTATTTTTTCAGATGAGTTTTATCCCCATTTTGTGCTTATTTATTTATTTATTTATTCATTTCGTTGTGTGTGTGTGAAATTTATTGTATTTTTTTTATTTTTTTTATTTTTTTTTTTAGGAACTTTATTGTTCAAATTAATGACATTGGTGGCTTGAGTTTTTTTTTCTTACAGGATCATAGATTCTTCTTTGATTTAAACATTTCAGTTGATTAAACTTATGTCACTTTTTATTTATTTATTTTTTTACTTGTGTTTTTTGTTGTCATTTTTTATTCTTGATTTTTTGAATCCTTTCACTTAACAGAAACTACTGGTGTTTTTTGAGACTTGACAATTCTGGAAATGTATACTTTAAAGACAGACAACTGCTATTACTGTTCTATTTTTTTCTTTTTAGCAAAAAGACAATCTACTAAAATATAATTTTTAAAACAAGACAATGTACTTTATTTCCACAGTCCCTCCACGATTATACACCATCATCATACTCACAGATAATTTATATTGTTACTAAGTATTAAAACATTTCTAAAGTAAGACATGTTCACAATTTTACAATAAAATAAAGGGATGAACAATTTCAATGGGAATATTTAGTGGTTGCATTGATTGAGGTAAAGATTCACGGCCGTTTAGTAAAATTAATCTATTTTATATACAAGGTGTGTGTACGTACAATGTGGGTAAAATTTAAAGACACATAAATTAACTGTGCTACGTGTGTGTGTGTGTGTGTGTGTGTGTGTTTGAGAGAGTAGTCTAGTGGTTAAATTAATGCAAACCTTCTCTTTGAGATCTTTTTTCTTTTTAGATAAGAGAATAATTTCCAAGTTAGAATCTGAACAACACTAACAGCTCTGAGGTCTCCCCCCGCCGTTGTATTCTGTAATTCAAACAGTTGTCAGTTGATGCTGAGTTGCAACCTAACAACAAACAGCCACAACTGCATCATTTGTCGCATTCAGAATTGTGTTATTTCCATCATTGGATGACAAAAATGACAGCAATTAATTACTTAATTCTAGAAAATGGATTTCGATTTCTCTACCCTCTCTCCCCACCTCATGCTACCAATGTCCCCCCCCCCAACAGGTAATAGTAGTATTAAAAGCTGCACAAAATCCCAGATGAGCTTTAGTAGTGTTATCTATGTATTACTAAGCTGTATCAACTACTACTTCTACTATTACTACTTGCTAAAGAGAATATCATCATTTAGAGCCTCAGCGGGGGCAGTGTTTATATTATGATGATGATGATGATGGCTTTATTAATTAAATTAATGATTTAATTGTCAGTAAAACAAGGCAAAATATCTAATTATATTTTTTTTTACACGAAAACTTTATTTAACATTAATTGTTTTATTTATTATTTATCTATTTATTAATTAATTTAATTTTAATTTTTCCCCAACCAATATGAATGTGAACTCATGAGTGAGCATAAGATTGAAAGACTTGTTCACAGGCGCTAGATGCCCGCTCATAGGCAATCATATTTTCCCCCTGTCAACATGGCTGTGTATCGTGAATAAACGTCATCAACAGGCAATGTCGTGACACCCACCCTTTTTTAAGATTTGCTGATGGGGAAAACATAACATAGTTTAACTTTTTGTGTGTCATATATGTCTTTGTGATTGGAATGAAGCAAGTTTCTGTGTGTTCATTAACTAAGGAAGCATTGCTAGGGCTTGTTACCGTATACTTGAAAATAACCGTTCTTAAATTTCTATTAAAATGGCAAAAGAGAAAGGCCTTTTTTTTCTTCTTCTGCTAACCGTCACTGGTTCAACAAGACCACAGTTGGTAGTACGGTTAGTTGGTAGTCGTAGTTTTATTATCATTATTGATTGGTCAATTTTTCTTTTGTCGCATTATTTCAAATATTTTTTTGTCTTTTATTGGGAGAGCACTGATATTTAAACTTATTTTTTTTAGGGGGAGGGGCAAAAAATACATACGTGTGCGTGCAAAAATCTCATATTGCAAATAAACACTGGTCAGATTTTTATGGGGAGATATTTTACGGATACATTAATAATAATAATAAAAAAAAAAACCGGTAAATACTTTAATCATCCAACCAGACAAAATCCATTTCATTTGATTAAAAAAAAATTACCTGAAAATAACTTATATATTTTGTTTTGCATTTGTTTCTTAGTTGTTTTTTTTTAAAATAGTGAAATAGATCACCAATTAGGACTGAGCCTATTCTAATAGTGACCACCCCAAAGTAGTTTAACAGGTTTTAATTCAGTTTTCCTTCTCCTAGACTGGTTGTCTAACCTAACCAAGGTTAAAGAGCCCAAGCTGCCCTACTATTTAACCATAGCTGGAGGGAGAGTAGCTGGATTTATACCTTCCCCAAGGATATTAGCCTAATACCATTGGGAAAGGTATGAATCCAACTACTCTATTAGCGCTATGTGAACTGTAGCTTCGTCCAGGATTTGAACTCTTGTTGACGAGTCCATTTCCTACAACTCTAACCATTATACCACGACCTCCAACTGAAATAGTAAATATTTCACATTAAAAAAGGTAACCTTTTTATAAGTATTGATTGGTTTCCCTTTAGGTAGGATATTTAAAAAACTCTGCATGATTCAGTTGCTCTTCTTTCTACTGTTGTCACCACCCTCTTTTCAATAAAACAGTTGAATATATTTATTCATCTAGCTGACGTGTTTTCTTATTTATTTAGAATAAATGATATCGATTATAATTTTATTTCTTTACATCTGGTGACTTTTTTATTTATTTATTCATTTTTTTTCTTCGTATGAATGTTGTTGTGACGAATTCGTTTAACTTACCCCAAGTCCAGGAAAGTTAACTAGATTCGTCACCGAACTGTTAAAAGAAAAACACTAAGGTTTAAAAAAATCACAAATAAGATAAAAAGTTGAGAAATCAGGTATCTATATTTGGTAAGGTGCGTTAAAAAGTTCCCAGTAAATAAATTAGTGAGAATCTAAAAATCTCTATTTAGTTAAATATAAACAAACCACACAACTTATACTAAAATGTTTAATACATGGAAATTTTGTGATATCCAGGACACTGCAATGAGGACAGTGAAAATAAACCAACTAAAACAATGACTGGAAATAGCACGACCTTTTTGTTTTAGTCAGGAAATGCATTTAAAAAAATATATTTCGAATCTTTTTTTTTCTTTCTTCTCTAGATGAGCTATACTTCTACTTGTTTTAATGGAAGCCTAGGGTTCACTTTGTCCAGGAAAAAGACATGAGTTGGCAAGAACCCTTAGATATTTTTGAGTCATGTTTGTTATGCATAACATACGAATATAATATACTCTTTTATTTACTCCTATTAAAAGAAAAATTGAACTGTCATAAAGAAAAAAAATTCCAATTTGCACGAAAAAAAAGTACAATATGAAGAAATTAACGAGTCATATCTTATATTATCAGTAACAAAAATAAGTCATTAGAATTTTAAAATTTTATTTTATTTTATTTATTTAAAAAATTTTTTTTGGGTAATTGTATATTTTATTTGACCGCAAATGTTTGGAAACTTTTCTTTTAGTTTGAAATGAACTTTTCCTTTTTACTGGGTAAAAGCAAAACAACACAATATTCATTTCAGTCTATTCAATAACATCAGTTCCCTTTCTTTTATATTTAGTTACTTCTCATTCACTGACCTATTCTAACAAATTTCCCTAAAGATAAAACAAATTAAGCAGCAGTTACAAAAGGTGTATTATAACTTGCTAGAAATTTGTTCTTTTTACTTGAGTTTTCAATATAGTCATTAACCTTTCTATTTGGCTTATAATTTTATATTTGTGTTCCTTAAAGAAAGAGACAGAACATAATTGATAATATTTAGATCTTCATATTTGTTTAAAATCATTGTTAAGCTCTTCTAATCTTTATGGTTCATTGGAACTCTGCTAGAATTTCCTTTTAAGATTGACATTTATGTAGATAATGTTAATCAAGCAGATTAATCAATAATATATATATATATATATATATATATATATATCCAATTTGTCGAAAAATCCGTGTTTTTTTCAATACAATTTGATCGAAATTGACCGAAAAAATCGTTTTAAATGTATTAAAAATAAATTACATGTGTAATATTTTTTTACATTAAAAAAAAAATGTTAACTGATGCTCAATATGTTCCTACTTTTCGACTTAGACAAAAATTTGACCTTAAATAATCGATTTTTAATTAATTTTAATTCATTTTAAAATTCGTAGTAGCTGAATTTTTGGATGAAAACCTTTCTATTTAATAAGACATTGATTCAATACTTAATGTTTGTTATTTAGTTATTTACTTTTATTGGAATCTGCTAGTTTTTAGATACATTCGTTAAGTAATTTAGTCAGAAATTACTTTTTATTTAAAAAACAGAAAGAAAAAAAAACTTTTACAGTGGAGACATGTTCTGATTTTTCAGAAAAAAAATTTCAGAATTTTTTAATTTACTACTCTTTAATTCTAAATAATGATAAAACAGCAAAGTTTTTGAAAACTAAAATAAACTGAACTTGAACTGTTTTTACAATCTTGTGATAATGTTAAATGACAATGACTCGTGAGTGATATCATTTTTTTTATCTCTTTTTAGCCTTTAAGCCAATATAGAGAGTAAAGGTGAGTGTTTTATGCTCGCTACAAACATATTTTATTAGTATTTCCTTTTTCCCCCCCTTACTTTGTGAGAATGTTTTAAAACAATCTTTCATTACTAATTTAAGAAAACAAAGGTAACATTAGGCACAGTTAACAAAAATACATTGATAGTGATCAACCCAAGTCAGTTGAAATTGAGTCATGTATGACACCAAAAAACAATTATTTTTTATTTATCTAATTTCTGACTAATATTTGAGGGAGAGGGAAAAAAAAAAAGGCTGAATTTTTTTTATCATAAACTAGACACAGATTTTCAGTTATAAATCCTGATGATAGTGAAACTAGAATTATTTTCTGGTGGTAAACATGACTTGTGATTATTGTCATAAATAGTTCCTATACACTATCATACACCCGATGTATAGGGACTATGAAGTTTTTAAAAAACTTCAATTGAGAATATTTCAAACCTAAATGACTTACCCATTTTTAAGGGACTCAAACTAAGTTGTTTAAGTTTGAATGTATAAAAACAATCTTTAACTTATTTAAAAAAAAAATCCCAACAGCATTTGGAGAAAAATTAAATTTTGCTTTTTAAAAACAAAAAGGAATCATTTACAGAACTTTTAAAAAGTCATTTTTTTAAATTAAAAATTTTTTTTTTAAATTTTTTACTTCAATTTTAATTAAGTGTGAAATCAACTTAAAGGTGTTAAGTCCAGGTTAAAGGAGCGGTAAGCGAACGAGAAAAGTTTTGATAAACATACCAAAGCTTCGCTCGTACCCCAATGATACCTGCATCGGATTCGTCTTTTGGTTATCCTTACCGCGCATTAAACCTGAATTATAGGTACTGTTTAACACAAAATAAGACAAACAAGAATAATATCCCCCCCCCAAGTTTTATCAAGTGGTATAATTTAAGAGAATGTAACATTTTTCAATGAAAATTATTTCTAAGTTTATGATAAACTACAAACAAGGAAATTCCTGATAAAATGTACGTTTATATATATATATATTTTAAAGTAAACGTATTTTTGTCAAATAAGTATGTCACATAAGTTGTTGTTTCCTTTATTTATAGTTTTTGTTCAAATGTTCCCTCTTATTGACACTATTGTTAATACTTACTCAACCATTTATGATGATTGTTTTAATTGAAAACTTGATGCACTCAACCAAGACATTAATCAATTAGCAATGTGAACTAAAAAAAAAGATAAGTTATTTCAAGTTGAATAAGAAGTTTAAAACTGTTTATTCCCTGAAATATGAGACTATTATAAGATATTAAAATTATTTTAAACAAACTCTTTAAAAAAGTGAAAAATAGTAAAAGAAATGACAATATTATGAAAAAAGTGTTAACAAAGAAAAAATTAAATTTTTTTTCTTTTATTAATCTTCACAAATTTAACTTTGAAACATTTAAATTTAATTTCTTTCCATTTTCGTTATTTTTATTTATTTATTATTATTTTTTTTTTTGATAACTAATTACTTGCAATTTCTAATATCACTTAAATGCCTTATTGGTGGGGCTTAGAATAGGCTGACTGTTATCCCTTGCCGAAGGATAAGACCCTCCCCCTCCTATGTATGACACTAAACTGCATCTGGTGGCGATGCTCCACTTCTGGAGATCTGGGTAGTGTGGAGTACCATTACTCTCAAGTTCACCCTGACCTGGAGTGGTCGTACCTGTTAGTGTCCGATCTAAGAGTCAAATAGATCTAAAAAAAATTTTTGAAGTATCTGTATTCGATATGACTGTGTGCAAACCCCTACCCCCCCCCAACACAACAAACTCTTAAGAAACAACTATGAACGTGAAATAAACGCGATTCCCTAAGCTCTCTGTATAAAATAACCCTTGACTGGTTGACCTGTCGTCAAAATCAATCATAATAACTTAAATGAATATTAAGCTTATTCTATAATTAAGTTCATTTTTAATTTTTTTAATCTCCTTACATTGGGGATTTCCCCAGTAAATATTTCTTACTGCATTTTGTGCTACCTTCGTCATGATCAAAGGGTGGGGAGGGGCTGTTTATTTATATAAAACATTTTTTTGTTTTAATAAATGTTTAAATTGAAAGCTTTTGATAATTTTCTTCTACAAAAAGTCTACCCCCCCCGTCATGTGCTCATTTTTATCTTTAAATCTCAACTCTTGATTATTATTGATATTTTGTTGCATTGATTTTTTTATTTTATTGTGAAATGTGATAACACTTCACTTCATCAAATGGATTTGAATTACAATCAATAAAATTCCTTTTATTTGAATTTGTTATAATTAAACATAATTTGAAAACAATAAAAATTACCAATGCTCATCATACCCCCCCCCCTCCCCGTGTCTGTGTGCATAGTATCATACTATGCACATCATACGCCCACTTCATTTATGCTATCTTTACGCGCCCCATTTAGTGACCACCAGTGTTGCTAGTCTTTAGTTACGTAATTTAAAAAAAATTCTATCTACCACCAAATATTAGTCTGGTTTCTTTTTGTGTGTCTCCGACAAACTACACCCCCACCCCATTCTTCGGTTTTGTTTTTTTTTTTTTTTTTTTCCTGGAATGCTTACTTATTTTTAAATTTAATCTAAATTAGATTAGATTATTACGATTTTACTGCAGTTGTGCTTAAGACTTGAGTTGTGTTTATTAGTAAACTTATTAAGCTATATTGTTATTACCAGATAAGGACTGGCTTAGCTCAGTCGGTAGAGCATCCAGCTCGGAATCACAAGTTTCCGGGTTCAATACCGGCTTACGCCAAGTTGGTGTATGAGTAGCACAGGGATCAGTGCGGTAAAGTGGGGAGCTGATGGTAGGTATGGTGCTCCACCTCAGATGCAAAAACAATCTCCCTGGTCTAGTGCTAGTGAAAAGGGGATAGACTCCCTTGCTGTCTGGTTGATACCAATAATAGGCCACTCCTTTATTACCAGACAAACTATAATGAAAATCATTTTCACATTGACTCTCAATAAAAAAAAAAAAAAAAAAAAAAAAAATTGATAACTAAAAATAGTTCTGAAAATGCTTTTATACCTTATCTACAATATTTCCTATTCGTTTTCAAAGCTACAAATACGTTTAGAATAATTTTGTTAAGTACTTAGGGCCGGTTTAATTAACTCAGTTCTCAGAGCATTTGCCTAAGAACCACAAGGTTCCGGGTTTGATATTTACCCATGTCAACTCGGCGCATAAGTAGCACAGCTTGTATCTGTGCAGTAAAGTGGGGAGCTGTTGGTATGTGTATCACTCCACCTCAAATGCAAAAAACAATTTCCCTGATCTAGTGCAAATGAAAAGGAGATAATCTCCTTCGCTGTCTGGTACCGACCGACTTTACTTTCTACTTTTATAATCTTTTATGTTTGTTCACTGTTTGTTGAAACCGTTCATGCTTTCAATAACTTTTGTTATATTCTGTTTTTTTTTTTTTGTCATTTTTTTGGTTCACTAATTTTAATTTTATCGCCTTTCATAGCAACAATTACACGAAAAAAAAGAAAAACTTCTATTGAAATCTGTCTAGAAGGTCGTGAGAAAAAGCTTTAATGTTGCTGACCTGACTTGTTTTTAATTTGACATTTTAAAACTTAATCACTAAATTTTTATATACCATACTAATCTTGACGGCTGTAAAAAGTAAAATTATCCAGATATTCTTTTAGTTTCTTAGAATTGAATTATAAATCTATATAATACTCATGTTCCTTAGTTGTACAATCGTTATCATCTTGCAACACCCTCTGCAGATTATTTATACATATATAAAGGGCAATTGGTATTTATGTATGTCCAGATGAAACTATGAAAATACAACCATTTACAACAAAGTGTATGTGTGTGTGTGTGTGTGTGTATGTGTATATATATATATATATATATATATATATATATATATATACACACACACATTAAATATCACATGTTCTTGCTTTTTATGCAAAAATTATGAAGATGTGCTTTATATTTACAAAGATATCTAAAAATTGAAATATACATAAGGGATCTGTGAGACTAACTTGCTAACCATTACCATGTTTTTTTTTGTTCTCCCTCTCTACCCAGATGATAATGGGTAGTTGCTTCTAGTCAGTCAATAAAGACATTTTTTTTTTTTTTTTTTTTTTTTTTTCCCCAACTTTTTTAAAAAATATTTAAAACTTTAAATCATTCTATATTTCCTTGCTAACTGTTCATGTGATTTTAATCTTGGAAATATTAAAACATCATTTATTTGACAACAGAAGTTTGAAGAGATATATCTTTTTACTTACTTATATTTGACAATAAGAAATATGTGCTAGTGTAGGTAGCTACGGGTAGGATGTGACACATAATCACAAACATGAGGCATCCCTAGTGAGGATGGAACTCACAATTATTCACTAGTAATGGATCTACCAGATTAGCTTGCTTGCCATTACACCATGTATCTCCCTGATATGCACTGTATATCATGAGATTCACGAAGGTTGAGTTCAGTGCCTGAAATTGTAAGTTTTAGAAATCTGATTTTTGTATGACTAAGTACTATATTAGTTAAACTATACTTTTATATCAGAAATAAAATTTGAACTTCAACTGAGGTAAGAATCCTACTCTAATCTTTTATCCCCCCCCACACACTATAATATATATATATATATATATATTATATATATTATGGGTGCTATATTTATAAGTAAACAGTGCTCATATCATTGATAGAGCATTTATATTTAAGTTATGTGATCTTCAGACCAAATTTGGTCTGAAGATCACATAGGCAAGAAACTGTCAGTAACCAGGTTCCATTGACTCCATGTCCATGCTACCTTAACTTATATAAAAACTTGGAGTTGTGAGTTATTACCCTGTCTTACTTTTATAATTGTTAATATATTGTAATTCTATTCTGCATTTTTTTTTGTTGTATTGAGCATTGTAGATGCACTTGTTTCTTAAAAGTTTGTTAGTCTCTTTTTGATATTTGAGTATTGTTTGTACTTTCAAATGTGTGCCAACAAGAACTCTATTTCTTTAAAATCACATCTATTCTTTCTTGATTTATTTATTTTCTTTGGTGGGTTTGTGTAGTTTGATGACTGGTAGTTTTAAACTGTGTATTATAAACTTTATTAGTTTTATTTTATTTTTGTTGTTGCTGTATCCAGCTGTATTGTGATGATCAATAATATCAGATTGTTTCACTTTGTTAATTACAGTTTTGTAATAGCCACCTATAATTTCATTAATCAGCCATCATTACATTTTACATTATCATCTTTGGTGGTGGAGGAGGAGGAGGTCCTTTTTCTTCTTTTTAAACAAATGGTGATGGAAATTTGTCTTCTTCTACACTTCCTCTACTTTTATATAAAAAAAAATCTTGTGCCATTTTTGTTGTAGTAGGGAAAGGTCCGGTTTAGCTCAGTCGGTAGAGTGTTCAGCTAGGAATCACAAGGTTCTTGGTTTGATACCGGCCCTCGCCAACTCAGCATACAAATAGCACAGGGATCTGTGTGGTAAAGTGATGAGCTGATGGTAGGTATGGCGCTCCACCTCAGATGCTAAAATAATCTCTTTGGTCTAGCGCTAGTAAAAAGGCGATAGACTCTCTTATTGTCTGGCTGATACTGACATTAGGCTGCCTTGATAACTACTTACTATGGTATTGGTAATATAAAAACAAGAAATCATTCTAAATATATAGTGCGAGGGGGAGTCCCTGTGGTGTTGTAGCTAAAGTGCTAGACTGCAATATCGTAGTAAGAGTTCAAACTCCAGTTGCACTATAACATTCACTTTCAGACTGATACCTTTGGGAAAGGTAAGAAGCCCCTCATTTTCTCTCTTCTTCCTCCATAACCTATATATCAGTGACATTACACTATAGCATGTTTCATTTTGGAGAACAACTGTTCACAGCGGTATGTAGTGGTAAAACAGGCTCAGTTGGTAGAGCACTTGATTAGGAATCACAAGGTTCCTGGTTCGATACCAGCCCTCGCCAACTGAACATATGAGTAGCACAGGGATCTGTGCGGTAAAGTAAGGAGCTGATGGTGGGTGTGATGTTCTACCTTAGACACTAAAAAACAATCTCCTTGGTCTAGCATAATTGAAAAGGGGATAGACTCCCTTGCTGACTGGCTTATACCAACTCTAGGCCACCCCAACGACTTTTTTACTCCATTGGTTATATTTAAAATGATATTTAAACTATAATTTCCTTTTCCCCTTCCCCACTCTAATATCCATGAAGCAATGTTGCTGTTTCATGGCCAATACTAGTAAAGAATTTATACTGTTAATAATAAACCATGGCCTTCTCCTAGACTGGCTTCTGTACCAAGGTTAAAGAGCCCGGTCTGCTCTACTATTTACTGACAGTTGAGGTGCAGAATAGTTGGATTCATACCTTTCTCAAGGGTATCAACACTTTGTGAACTGCAAAGAACCTCATCTAGAATTTGAACTCTGGTTGCTATGTCCATTTCCTATGACAATAACCATTACACCACAATCACCACCATATTATAAACACTATCTCCAATAAAGTTGCTTCCTTCTACAGTTTTTTAAATTTCAGTTCATAATTAAAAATAATTAAAAGAAAATTGAAATCCCCCAAATGAAAACAGCATTAGAGAGAAATATAAGACTTTTTTTTATAAAGATCTTTTCACTTAAATGAGAATAACAAAGCCTGAAATCAATTCTCCCCCTTCCACTCACAGGATATGACACAAAATTAATTTTTAGACAGAATACAGCTGCTTTGAATTCTGTTTTTCTTTCTCCTAGACTGGTTGCCATGCCAAGGTTAAAGAGTCCAATTTGACCTACTATTTTACCCCTAACTAGGGAAGAATAGTTGTATTTATATCTTTCCCAAGAGAATTAAGGCTTTTTGTAATGTGAACAGCTTTATCCTGGATTTGAACTGTATTTGCTGAGTCCATTTTCCTATGATGATGATAGCCACTACACCAGCACTGCACCCAATAAATGTATTTGTATGAAGAAAGAATGAGTATTCTTTTATTTTTGCAATCTTAATACCAATGTATTGTCTGTTCAGTGATCTTACTAAAAGAGACAGATGCTGATAGGTATGTGTCCCTGATGCACAAAAATCTAAAAGGACACAGCGAAATCATATCCATGCGTCCCAGTGTTTTTCTTTTTTCTTCCTTCACCATTTCAAGCTAACTGTAAATACATTTCAATAGTTTATTAGAAACGAATTACACAGGGTAGGTTACAAGATAGGAGTTAGGTAGCTTTAGTTGTTTCCCCAGATCATAAATAAAAACCCTACAATCTATTAAGAAAGTTAAGTTAGTCCCCATTAATTTTACCGGGGACTCATTTAAAGCAAATGCATCCCAGGACACACTAAATCAAAAAGCTATCAGCATCACTGAGATATATATAATTTGCGGTCCATAAACATAACATCACAAAATCTCTTCAAATAAACACCAGGACATTCAGCAGGCTGACGATGGTGAAATAACCTGAAACCTGGGTAGTTGCTTATGAAAAACTTTTATATTTAAAAAATTCAACAAATAAATAAAGCTCCTACAAATTTGTGGTTGAGCACTGTGATTTCTTTGTTTCATCCCAAAACAAAATTAAAAAAAAAATAATATATATATATATATATATATATATATATATATATATATATATATATATATATTATATTTTAAATTTTTATTTTATTTTTTCTAACTTTTTATCATTCATAAATTTGATTAATGCATTTAGTTTTTCAACCTGTAATCCACTCTCCTCCTCCTCCTCCTCCTCCCAGTCCTTGTTTGAATTTAGTCTATGGATTTTGGAGAGAAACTCCGAAACACTAACCTAGATGTGCATTTCCTATGGGATAATAGATAACTTAAGAAAGGCTAGAGATATCTTCGATTTTTTTATTATTATTATTATTAAATGATTTATTTTTCTCGGCTGAATATTTTTTGTCATCTTTCAACACCAATCTATGAAGACTTAAAAAGGTTTTGAGTGTCTAAGAGCTTTTTGGATTTATGACAATTCTCTTTCAATTTTCTCACCTCACCATTTTGCCGAAATGTCTCAAGAAATTGATAATTAGATTTTTCTCTCTCTTAAATCTGTCAATTCTTCTTTTGGACTTGATATTTTTATTTCTTTTCATGGTCGGCATATTTCTCTTGCATGCATATTTTATGACAAACAATAAACCAATATCAAGAAACTGATCATGTGTACAAGGAAAGTAATTTTCTGTGAATTTTTTTTTCTCTAATTCTTTACTCTTGAAAATGTTTTTGGTTGA